>KI915043.1:6170451-6787968 GCA_000473445.2 Anopheles farauti | reverse complement strand
ATCACGAACCCGTCGTGGTCGCCGTGTCTCGCGGCTCGGCAATCTAATTTGTTTATCGTCATCAAAGCGGCAAATTACCCCGCCGAACGGCAAATTGCCAGCTTCTTCGTGCCTTCCGGACTGGGAAGCGTCCCCTTTTTTTTTTTTTCGGCGCTAAATCTTGTTTTATCGGTGGCGACGTGGCGAAGAATGTCTTTTTGACTTTCGTCGTCCTGTCATTTTACGCTACCATGTTTTTGGGTTTCGTTTTGTTTTTTACCCCTTTTCGTGGAAGATTGCACCCGAACGGGAAAGGATGGTACGATGACGTTTATCAAAGCGATTATGACACCTCCCCCACCCCTTCCCACAACGCTTTTCTCAGCGTTTAAACCGGATCAGCTTATCAAAGGGAATCGGTTTATGGGCGCTGCTCTCGTCGTAGCTAGATTGGATCATGCATATTCAATCGTACGTACCCGTCCTGTTCGCTTTTCCGGTGCATTTCACCGGCAAGTTCTCTACCGGGACTAAGCTGCAGCTTGGCTGCCTGAACGATTCATGGAATTTTCTCCAATCTGCACCAGCAATAGTTACCTCTTGCGTTGCTTTTGGTCGCAATTTGTCATAATTGCCTAACTCAATGTCATCTGGCAATAGTGTTTTTGACATCATGGTGGTAGTCAAGTCCGACTTTCAAATGCCGGATGAGTTGTTGAGGGGAAAACCTTTGCGTCTTTACTTCATTTATTCTCCCGCCGGAGTTTCAACCGATCAAATGTGCATGTTCGTATAGGAATTTTATTGGTTTCACTTCTCCATCGATGATAGTTTTACACAAAATTAGTTTAAACGGATCGATTATCTCACGATCGATCGATAATCACATCTATATCGATAATCACATCTTTCGAACAGTAAAATATGGTCAATTTTTTACGGATTAAGCACTAATTGGGCTGTCTACGCTTCCACAAACATCGATTTGAATCTCGTGCTGGATTACAGACGGCAACATATGTATTCCAAGCCAAGATTCGAAAGCGTATATCGGTTGCGATAAAACCCTTGGGTATGATGACACCAGAGTACCTTTTTTATCAAGTGTTAATCAACAAAATTACATCAATCCGTGATCGTGTTTTTTTTATGCGTACGCTACAAGCCACTCGACAATAATACGGAACCATTCGGTGTTTGATGAGTTCATTTTGAAGGATCATCATACCCCCGGGGCGGGTGGGTGGGCGGGCGGGGGATACATCACTTCCATAATGTAATTGCTTTCAGCGAAATGCAATCAAGACGTCTACAAAATGCTCGTCGCCTGTATGAAGGACAGCAGCAGCAGCAGCGTGATTCTGACGGGACGAGGTGACAGTTAACCGATGTAGGTTACCCGTTCCAGTCCCTCCCCCTCCCGTTGTCGATGTGGTTTTGTCAAAAGCAACAAAAAAAAATCAGTTAAAGGGAAACACATTTTTCAACCTGACCTGAACTAATGCCGTAACCGTAACCTTTCCCTATCACGGCATTTATTGGAGGTCAAGTCCACCCCGTCCCGGTCCCTTTCCCTCTTCGGAAGCGAATGGTCGTAAAAGCGGTGGTGGAATAATTTACCCTGATTAGAATTCATCTCACACTTGCACGCACGGGAAGGGCCAGCGGGATGTGTCAGTTATTCGACATTAGCTTTCTCCCCACACACGCCTTCCCTTTCCGCGTCGTTGAAGGAAAGTTTTTCCGTCTCATTTCTTGAGCGGGGAGAGCGCTTGGGGGGGCCCCACACGGCTTCTTGCTAACGACTTCACTGACGTCCAGTTGTCATTTTCGGGGGCCTCTTGCACGGGCTCCAATCCCGGTATGATCTGCTGGTCTTTCCAAATCCATCCGAGGAGGTGGTTAAGGTTGGTTAGGTTGTGTAGTTTTCTTCGTTTTGTTTTGTTTTTGCTCAAGCGTCCCTTTCGGCATCCTTGGGCAATATATATATGCTACGTTATGCTTGCCTACTTTTTGCATGGTGGACGATTCCGGTAGCAGCGTGGAATTGTGTGGAACCGTACCGCTCGCGGGTCAGTTTCTTCTCATCGTCGCTATTATCGCTTGCAGTTGCCGCGAAAGTAAAAGTTCCCATATATCCTCGTCCCGTCGTCAAATTGCCGCGAGTCCTTTCGCTCGGTCGAACGGACCGGGAGTGGCCGGGTGTGTGTGTGTGTGTGTGTATTTTATGTACGCTTTGGGTAGGTATTTTATTTCCCCGGGCGATCGTTCGCCACCACCGGGCACTGCCGCGGGTATGTCATTTAATTTCATCTTCATTTCGCTTCACCTCACGCTTCCGCATTCCGTCTGTTGGCGGGCATATATATATATCTATTTTTTTCAGTTTTCTTCCATACGTTAAACTTATCCCATCTGTTGGCTTTATTTGGTCGTTTCACAATTTCCCCACAACTGTTCACTCATGTGTTAACCGACTCTTCTCGCATTTATCGTTGGCAGGTACACGAAGAACTTATCGCCGGATAAGGTGAACCTGAGCGCGTTCCGGGGCGAAGGTGAGCTTTCCAACCTGCAGCTAGACGAGAACGTGCTGACGGAGCTGCTAGAGCTGCCGGGCTGGTTACGGCTAACGTCCGCCTGGTGCAATCATGTCTCGTTTCGAATATCCTGGACCAAGCTGAAAAGCACACCGATTGTGTTGGTAAGTTAACGGCTCGGTCGGTGGAAACGGGGAGTCGAAGTGGAGAAGTACTGCGTCGGAACAATCGTCACATTACTCAATAACGCGCGTTCGCCCTACAAACAATTCTCTCTCTCTCTCTCTCTCTCTCTCATACCTAATTATGTAATGGCGACGATAAATTGCGCGTCGTATCGAAAATGTTTTAATGACTCCCAGGAAAGTGGTCTTCTCCATTCGATCCACTGGCTGACGAGGAGATAAGCTATCTCGATGTACGTTAACGATAAACAGTAACTTGTATCTTGATCCGAGTATGGAAGAGAAAAGCAACTGAGTACTGTGCTCTACAATTAATTAAGGAATGATTGTTTCCTAAGTGTCCAAGCAGGCCAGTAATACAGTAATTGCAATTTAAAAGCAAAAGTTTGTACAAGAATACTTCATTTTATTTTGCAATGGTTTTGAAATATTTTCAACTGAGTACATTATACAAATTACCGATCATTTTCCAATTCTACAAAACACGCATGATTGACCCATTCGTTTTGCCTTTTCCCAGACGCTGGACGAAGTGAACATAACGATCGAGACATGCGAGATAGCGCGCAGTGGAACGCCGACGGCCGGACTGTCCAGTCTGGCGGTGCCTCAGGGAAAGTACAGCTTTATACACAAAGTCATCGACGGCATCACGATCGCGGTAAACACGGTGAACGTGAACCTGAAGAGCCCGGCATTCACCGCGTCGGTGCAGATGTCGCGGATACGGGTCGAGTCGCGCACCCCGAAATGGTTGCTCGGTGATCTGCGCGTGACGAGACTGAAGGATCCCACCAAGGGCATGATACTGATCTTCAAGGAGCTCTCCTGGCAGACGGTGCGGATCGAGGCGAGCAGCACCCAGGACCTGAGCCTGACGCCGCTGCGGCTGCTCACGAATCAGGCCCGCTGTCGGATCACGATCAAGAAGCGGCTGGCCGACTGCAGCATCGTCGCCAGCCGGCTCGTGCTGATCCTGGACGATCTGCTGTGGGTGCTGACGGATTCGCAGCTGAAGGCGGCACTGCACTTCGTCGACTCACTGACCGGTCTCATCAAAGCGTCCACAAACGTGGTGCAGCGGGTGAAGGCGCAGCGGAAGCTCGAAACGCTGCCCGAGTACCAGGCGCAGCTGGACCAATCGAAGAAGGTTCCGGACACGCAGCAACTATCCGCCGCCCAGCGTTACTACAACATGTACGATGTGCGGGAAACGTCCTACCATTTCTTCAGCCAGCGCATCGATCTGCACTTGTGCGATGATGTGGGCATCGGAAGGTCCAGCCATCCGAGCCTGACCGACGGTGGTGCGTTGCAGATTTCGGTGCAGGGCTTCCAGATCGATTACTATCCGTACCACCTGGCGAAAGCCGATCGATCGCACTGGCCAAAGTGAGTAGTCGTCGGTCGGGTTTGTTTTTGTTTTGCGTCGCTCCGGTTAGTTCTGTTCCGTCCCATCCAACGGTGCGGATGGAAGTGTCACATGTCAATGAATAGGCAGTAATTTAATTTACGAACCCAACCAGCATGTTGTGCAGAGGCGCTCAGCGCTCGTTCGTCGCACGTTATGGTTGATGGTGCACGACGTTCGAAAAAAGTGTCTAGCAGTGACGCGATAACGAATCTGAAAAGCTAGCCGTAGATGAAAGCATGATAATTTTGCTCGAGTTCGTTTTCTGTTTTCAGGTTAATCCACTCGCTAACAAAGTAGTAGTACGAATGAAGCATGAAAGTAAAAAGTATTTATATCATTCTACCCCCCCCCCCCCCCCACACCTGCTCGTCTCTCCTCTTTTACCCAACTAGATACCGGGAGGCAAGCATACCGCCCGCTCTCTGGCTCGAGCAATCACTAAACACCTTCAGGGAAGCCATTCTAAGTCTAAGTCAACCGAATCGACCACCGCAGCATGCATCACTGGAAAGGTAGAGGGAGTTCTGCTTACTTTTCTCGCTACAATCGCAGCCAACGCTCAAGCGCGCTCCCTTTCCGTTTTTCCCCTATGTCTTCTTCAGAACAACAAACTTTGGCCAACAGCAGGCGGCACCGGGCTCACCCTCCGCACTGGGACATCAACGTGGCGCCAGCATGTCGTCCGCTGGCAATGGCGCCAATCAACCGGCAGGACAGTCCATGCCCGGCACACCGAGCAGTGGCCAATCCGTCGTTTCGCCCATGAAAAAACACGTACTGGACAACCTGTCGAAGCTAATGTGTGCCTGTGTGGTGATGAAGATTGAAGAGTTCACACTGTACCGCGTGACCACGTCCGGGAGCAAGCAGATGCCAAAGGAATTTGTTGCCGGTAAGTCGCACGATAGACGAAGATCGGTAGTGTGCGCTTGTGGTAGGCAGATTTTCTGACACATTAGGCTGGGTAACTGAGCCCGAGCTTTAGTTCATGCAAAATTAAGCGAGACAGTACAACACAGGTATGATGTGCAATAACTCGTATATTTTTCTTCTTTCTACGTGGCATCAACGTGTGGTGGCTCATGGTGGCTGTGCACGGTACACGATAAGCTCAAAACAAACGGAAGAAAGGTACTGGACTAGTACACATTCTCTACCTCTATCTTTCTCTCTCTCTTTCTCTCTCTCTCTTTAGCCTAGAATGTGTTGTTTACATAATTTCGCAGGCGTTTGGCGGATTGGAAAAGTTTCTATTTTGATCGTAGCGATGGATGCATATATTTGTTTATTAAAATGTTAAATAGTAAACAATAGATGTTGACAAAAAGAAAATGTGAAACCTTTCGTTGCATCCACCAGCCATTAATTATGTTGTAGTCCAGTATAGCAGTCCAGACTTTCCGTTAATAATAGATAGTGTAAAACACTGTTTCGATTCCTGCTCATGTCATATCCTGCTATCCTTTCTACACTCTTCTCTACTCTTCTACATTCAGTGCAACCAAATTAGTTTTTTCATATTGCCTGTTAAACTAGTTAAGAAATTTCGTAGTATTCGTCTTGTTCGTCATGTTCATGTTGAGATGATGATTCGCTGTCATCCGATTCCATTTCGCTCACCTCCCCCAACGCCGCATAGCTGATGAAGCGCACCGTAAAGAAGTAGAAAAACTCAACAATGCTCAGTATGCTCGCACCAGTAAACAGTCCCAAGATTCCGCCGATCGATACGACAACGTCCAAATTTTCACGTACGATCTGACGCCGGTAGCGTTGTGTTGGATGAATCATAAGCTTTAGTTTGATCGATCGTTCGTGACGATCGTTGTCGTAGGAGTGCCGTCCGATAACGCGGATCTCGTTTTCCGTGCAGGATGGATAGCAGTGGCATGAAATCCCTTCCGAGTGCCAGGGCAGCAGCAGCTTTGTTGCAGGTGCAATAAGATTATTGTTGTCCAAGCACTGCATGCCTGTATAGTCGCAGGCGGTGGTGTTGCCGCTTCCTAAGCAAAAAGAAATGCAATGGTTAGAATCGGTCTTGGCTGCAACATGTAATATTATATTGACACTCACCTGTCGGCTGAAAATTGAGATGGAAACAGTTGCAAGCCTTGATTTGTATCGCTTTCAAGCACTCGGTCGCACAGACGCTGTAGCTATATTTGCGGTACTCTGTGTTGCGATCGCTAAGGTGAACTTCGTCTGGGAAAAGGCATCGCCTCACGGCGATGTGGACCGCACGAACCAGCGGATCATTAACAATGTTCTGGAGCGTGAAGTAAACTTTCTCCTCATATCCTGGATAGATTTGGTTAAACCGCAACCGATTCAGTAGAATGTGCGGAATGTCGTCCTCGTTCAGGATGTGTGTCTGATGGACAAAGTTTCACCGTTTATAGTAAGAAGCTTTTCGACGTGGATGTGGAAATATTTACCGACGCAGCATAATTATACATCAGCAGCAGGTCTCCGTCAGGGTTTTCACTGTTCATCTCTAGCCGTAGCCAACGATCGCCGTGCTTTTCTACCGTTTGTATCGAGTTTAGCAAAAAACATGTCCCTTCTGTCGTTGCGAGTGGTACGAAATAACGACAACAGTCAAACGGTTGCCCGTTCCACTGGCACTGGTGGAAAAGTTGACTGCAGTTAGCCCGAATGTACATCGCCATATTATAATATCCATCCTTTGGGCACTTCATGCACTCGTCGCAATGTTCTTGCATTTCGCAGTAGCTGGTAACCGAACCCATGTTGTACAGGTTATGAAAAGTGACGCGCATGATGTAGTCCTCTACGTCGTAATTGTACTCCATGTCTTCGGTTTCTCGCAACGTTTCCATAAACTGTTCCATTTTTGTGTACGTTTGCTTCGCGTATCCCATCTCACAGACCCCGACGGCAGGGAACACCACCGGGTCGACGCGGGTGTTCACGTTCTCGACCGCAATGCTGATAACGTCCGTACGGAATAGGTTCATGTAGGCTAGTATTAGTTGCACCGCGAAGAACCACGCTACCAGCAGGCAAACCAACCAAAACAGACGCTCTATCCAGTGGTATCGGCGGTTCACAACGTACCCAATACCGGCCAGAGAAGAGCTGTGGCAGTAGTCCACAAGGATTCGATAAAACGCACGACCGGTGCGTAGCAAAAGAGACATGTTTGAAACTTTCAACCGAATGATTTGATTTGGGAGAAATGACGAACTTGTTTAGAACGGCATAACGAGCCTGGCACATCGTGAGTGCGTGACAAGCAGTTGTATGAAATGTTCAACCTTCAATTAACAGTAATGTTTCACATGAATGTTACATTACGACTAAATTGCACACAAAAGCTTGTGGTAATGTATTATAATGCATAACAGGAGCTGGGAGGTCTTGTAAAACGATTGTACCCTTCGGGGTGAATACATAGTTTTGGAATTTCCGTGGTGATTTTAAAACACTCCAGAAACGCCAAATCATATAAATAAAATATATATAAAAAATATGGCTTATAAATATCTGAAAAAAAAAAATATCTAAATTAGAAAACAAAAAACTTTTACCCCTACTATCCATCTATATCACTGCATCCTTCTCTTGCTGTGCCTTATCGCTCACGTTCTTTACATTTCAATTAGTAAGGACCATATCATTCAACATTGATTAATCATTTGTTTTGCGTTGTTCCTTTGCATGTGCAACACTGGAACTTCTATGTATTTATTAATTTTTTAAAAAATATGTTACAGTTCTTGTTAATGATAGATATACGGTAAAACTATTCTCCAGTTCGTAGTATTAACTATCCCCATGTATTTTACCCTTGCAGCCGACCGGGACCGTGTGCCACCGGATATGGCAACGCTGCATGCAGAATTTACCTACTTCTACTATCCCGGCGACTTTGTCTTTCCACGTACGTATGCTAATAAGCGACGAGTTTGTGTTAATTGGTGGACGTAATAAATCTTTCCCTCCGTTTGGTTTTTTGCTTCAGTGCCACCCTCGAAAGCGTTCGTTCACATCAATCCCGTTCAAGTGCACTTCCACCTCGATAGCCTGCTCTGGCTGAGCTCGTTCGTGCTGAACCTGCACGAAAGTCTCCTGCGCACGAACAACGTCACCAGCGGCCTCAGTTCCCCCTCCACACCGTCCACCGCATCGGACCGTGCTGCCGAGCAGCAGCCAAACATAATGTACATGGACGTGAAGGTGGAATGCATCATGCCGCGGCTCATTTTCGAAGCGTCGCCCGGTGCACCGCAACAACGCGATCGGCCGAAGGCAATGCACGTGGAAGTGTCGCGGTTTGCGCTAACCAACATTCGCGAAACGGGCTCCTCCCGGGCCGATCTGGCACAAGCGATATCGTCCCTACAGGAGGGAAGCCTCGTGTTTGGGTCGGGCTTTCCTTCCAAACCGGGCGATTTGTGTATAGTCACCGATCGGATACTGTCCCACATAGCGGCGACGGACATGGCGGGTGGAGTTGGATTTAGCGGACCGCTCCTGAACGGTGGCGATGGAATGCAATCCGCTTTCAGTAATCTTACGCGGTACGCGACGTGGCGAGAACCGCGAGATGTGTGGTGCTTAAAGCTGGATCCGGTTTGGGTGGAGTTTTACGGTGCACGTTCGATCGGACCGAGCCGAGCGATTCCATTCGTTGATGCGGTCCCAGTGACGATTTGGTTGCACGGCCGGTCGGACGAACTGCCTCCCGAACAGCTGCTCATGCCGGACACGGGTGGCGGAAGTGTTGTAGGGCCAGGAGTCGGAGGAAACGCAGCTGGTGTTAACAAACAAATCCATAGCAATAATTCCATTTCCAACAAATCGAGCAACAGCAGTCTCATCCTGTCCGTAGGCAGCCTAAAACAATCACTAGATTTAGAATCGACACCACTGGGCAGCAGCTATTGGAGTGGTGGTGGAGGTGGTAATGGCGCCAATGTGCTGGAGGATGAAAAACGGAAACGTTTCTCGACGGCATCCACCCAAGGGACGGAGACGAGAAGTCAGCATACCCAGCTTCCCATGGGGTTTCCGTCCGTCGAGGCGGACAGCGAAACGGACAATCGGACGGCCGATCTGCACGTCATTGCGCACGTTTCTAACCTAGTTAGTGTTCAAATCGATCATTATCAATATCTGTTTTTGCTCCGCCTGGCCGAGGAACTGACGGAGCTGGCTACGTTCCTGTCGCTGGACTCGAAGCGCATACTGCAAGCGGTAAGATGGGAGTGCAGGGAGATGGGGTGCGGTGGACGGATCTAGATTGTCATATGGAACCTTCTTCTCTCTTGCGGCAGGCGAATACGGAAAAGTCAATCATCGTTGGCTGTGTGATACCGCAGGTGGAAGTTTCGCTTGTGATGCCCTCGCAAACTCCCGGCAAAGAATTGAGCGGTGGAGACGGCGAGAGTGTGCTACCGGATTCGGCCAGCTTAGGTAACAATTCAGATTAGAGTTGTGTCTAATGAGTCATTTCATGCATTATTTGCTAAGAGATAAAAACGCTTTCTTTAAAAACAATTGTACAATATCTCTATTTCCACTGTGTCTTCTGTTCTGTCTGCTCATTACTTCCTTCACAACATTTCTTCATCTTTTCTCTTTCTTAAAAATGTCCATACTCTAAAACCGCTTTTATATGTGAATATCAATCTCACGCTTTTCATCATTAACATGCAACACCAATACTTAAAACAATGGCATACAAAACTATCCTCTCTCCCGCTTCTTCAGGTTCCGGGTGGCCAAATTCGATGGACCAAACCAGAAATTCTAACATTTTTAGCAGTACCGAATGTCCCTCCCCAATCGCAACCGAACCACCAGTGGAAATACATCACACTTCCAATCCCAATACCCACGGGTACGGATAATTCCTGTTTTAGTTAAGCATCTTACCAAAAGGGACTTTTGATTAATTTTAAGTGCCTTACTCGCTTTCCCTCTTCAGCCACAATGTACAGATACAAAGTATACCGACAACCTCATCCACATCAGGCGTTGCTTCGGTGGAGACCCCGTCCTCTTCATCGGTCGTTGTGACTACTCGCACCGTCGGTTCCGCGATCGCCGCGACACCGATTCAGGGTGGCGGCCAGCAGCAACAACAAATACCATCGCAACAGTCAAACAGTCAACAGTCGAAAAATCGTAACTCTACCACTGATTCGACATCCTTCTCCAAGGAAATCAACTCCGGGCTGAGTTCGATGAAGAAGGGTTTCTCGCATTTCATGACCTCGATCGATTCCGCGCTTAAGACAAACACGTCGGATGACATCAGCGACACGCTGTCGGTGCAGTCGGATCTGAGCTCCGACTCGGAGCTGCAGCGCGTGCTCGAGGACACGGAAAAGACGACCGACTGCATGGATGCCATGTTTAAGCTGTATCCGTTCGGGCAGGAGAGCACGATTAAGATGGCCCCGATCGAAGTGGCCAGTGAGGTGTGCGAAGATCCCTTCCTGACCAACATGTCGTCGCCGTCCGATCCGTCCGAAAGCAGCAGCCTGAAGCGCCGGGACATTGTGTCGATGGTAACGTTCCGGTGAGTTGTTGTTTTTATATTTTACGTGACGCTTTTTGTGGAGTATTTGTAATATCATTTGTTTCTTATGATAACAGCTTGACAACGGTTGAGGTAATCCGACAGAATGTTGGTAGCGGTTCATCGCTCCGATTGCAAATATCCGCGATTAGTTGCGACGAGTGCGGTGCAATACCGTGGGACGAGTTTCAGGTATGTATTCCCCATTGTAACGATCACGCATTTCCTTTACATTTCCTATCAACAAAATGAAAACTCGCATTAACAGCACTGGTACACAATTTCTTTCTCATTTTTTGTACCTCTCTCTAATTCTTTTACCCTTTTCGATTTGGTTTAAGTTTCTTCTCTATACAATCTTTCTTTTATATACTCTTTTCCATTGATATCGCTCATTCTATTGATGGTATTGGATGGTTTTACAAACTTCATTCTATCTTTTTCGGTGTCTATTTATCAATATTCCATTGAATTTCTAATTTGTTCAACGTAACCGATGGTTTACGAATCAAAATCGATCAAAATATTTTGTAAGTCATCGTTTACAATTACATTTATCAATAAACTCGTTTTACCAGCTCCGGGTTATCCCCACGCGACGTCTTTTGTAAATATATATTTCCCAAAACTATATGTCACAATGTGCTAAATGTGTTCCTCGATCGCAACGAAGTTGGCGCTGATTGGAGAAAAGTGGGTTAACAAAAATACATAGAGGATTTTATGTTTTTTTTTATTATTTTTATTATGCCACAGTTAGGCATAATTTGTTTTGTTTTGTATGTTAACGAATATTACACAGCACAATTTGTTCCCAAATGAAATACGATCCTTCTGCACCATATGCCTTTTGTTTTTTAGTTCACTTTTACCTTCCAGTTGCGCTTTCCCGTTGTCATACCGATCTCTCCACGGCAGTAGAAAATATTATCGAAATATTATATGAATCTTACATATTACTAATCGAAACTATATGCTATATACATACATAATATAATCAACTATCCAAGTGTTAATGTTGTTGAAACTTTTTTCTTTTCTTTTTTCTTTTTTTGCATGCTTTCTCTATCTCATCTCTATCTCGTTATACAATTAATCAATAACGAATAACAACCAATGATCAAAACCGAAACGAACTCCAAATCCTGAACGGGACGAAACACCAACACACCAATGTTACTATCGCAACACAAAACACGTTCATAACATACACTACTATTAAAAACAAACTTCATCGTTTTGAAAACCATTCATGCTTGATGAATGATCTCGTTTTCATTCATGTGGCTTGCACAACGCTGCAAATTGTTGCTTGGTATGCGGATTCCAACTTTGCATTGTTCTCTCCGGTGTTGTAATAACAACAAAATCACCCATCGTTTTATATGTATTTTATAATTTTTATCGTTTTTATTTTATGTGTGCAACGTTAATGGATTTTGATGGTTGATTGTGACCGTGTTCCATATTTTTAAAAAAATATTCCTTAAATGTGCTGGCTGGCCACATATTATGCTGCATATTGTTCCACGCACCGGCCAAACTGTCCTGGGAAACTATTATCCTTGGGTATACTCGATACGTGAAACGTGGATACATGCACATCTATCTGCTCCTTAATCATTCCGATGTTGTTTGTATGGATAATGGACCGTGGCCTATACACACTCGTTCGTGATGGTTGTGATATACATATATTGGTGTTGTTTCCGTCTCTGTGTGCGTGCGTGTGTCTGTGTGTATGTTGTTACCATAAAATGTACTCAAAACAAACTGTGTTGCACTGTGCCCATCGTATCAAATGACTCACTTGTTGCTGACCCATATACACGTACCTCGTCACGTTAAAAGGGTGGTCATCGTAAGAGCAAGGTATATATACAATCCTCCACATTTAATAACAATCAGTGTTCCAAATTTACATTCACTATCGTTTATTTGTTTCTAGTCATTTGTTTACCGTTTCTGTTACGTTTTTATGATTTGATTTATGTTATCTGCTCAAGTGCAAATACAAGCGATCAATCTTATAACAATGTTTGGATAAGAAAACGTTGTAATGAAGGAAAGAGAGATATTCAAAAATATTCTAAATCTATCGATGCACCTTACGCGATGTTTGCTAATATTGAGAGCAACTCATGTTTTTTAGTGGAGAGAAGGAAGCATGTTTCTGTTCACATTAGACCCCTGTGTCCTGTGTCCAACACGCTGTTCGTTCCATGGTACAGTAAAGGACCCCTTATCATCAATGATTTGTTGTTCCACTCATTGATAAACGAGTAATTAGATGTTTTTCACCCTCACTGCCCTTTTCTTTTTTATTTAGCGTATGCTCATTGGCATCGAACAATTAACAAGCAAACAATGAAACACAAATAGAATATATTGCCAAACCCCCCCTCCAGGATACATAATTCTTTAGCACTCCACATCCAGTTACTACACTGAACCAAGCACTGACAAGTTTAACAACGTTTTCCGCATCTGCTTGCATTCTTTCGCCTTGAAATGCTTGTGACAGGTTGGACGAGTTTCTGGACATGCTTACAAGAACACCGTAGCTCTAGTGCTAGTTACAGGAGTATTTACCACAAATTTATGAAAAAAAAATATAGAAAGGGAAATGCTTCAGCATTTACATCAAATGCTTGAGAACAAAAACAAACTAGTTGCTTTAATTTCTCCTTATTTGTAATGTTCGGCGTGCGGCGGAGGCGCAGCCACTTCCCAGCCACTTTGCTAGCTAGTTCAGATGCATGCGTTTAAACTTCTTTCCGTACTTTACTGTATTCACCCTCTTATATTGTGTATTCGAATACGATACGCACCCGAGAATATTGTTCACCGTGTTTGTCACAACCCACGCCCATCCCCTCGAATAATGTACAGTAAACACAGCAGGCCATGTGCTGTAGAATAGAAGTTTGCTCCTTTCGTATTCCTTGAGCTCTCTTTCTCTTTCTCTTTCTCTCTCTCTCTTTCTTCTCTCTTTTTCTCTTTTACTCTACATCTCACTCTATGGCTGTTTCAGCTCTTTCAAATCGATTATTATACTATTTAATTTGCTAATCTACACTCGTTTCATTCACAACGCTTGTTAAAATGTTTACGTTAAAATAATATCTCAACTTTTCAACTCTTTCCTTCGTTTGGATTAATTCTTTCTAAATTACACTACCGGCTCTACAATTTTGTTGCTGCGTAGCGACAAGATGAGACATTTATCGAACCAAATATAATAGTTTCGTTTTTCTTTTCCCTGTTTTTTTCTTTCTCACTTTTTTCACGCCTCCCCCTCCGTCCGGTTCACTCTTTGCCTTGCTCGAAATTGATAAAACTGAAATTTGGTCCACCGATCCTTCCGTTCGGGTGTGAATGAACGTTTCTGAAACGAAACCCGCATCCTCGTCGGAAACATGATTCGGGAAATCGGTTTTGATGATGCCATCTCTTGCTGTAAATCATTGGTTTCACGTGCGAAAAAAAAACAAAACAAAACAAACGAATTCGAATTCACTTCTCACAGACTAAGTTCGGAACTAGATGTAGAGCATGGAACATTGCACCGCATAATCCGGAAGCACCGCCTTGTGTTGCGATTAGATTAGAGGAAGAGCTCACCCTGCCGGCCGACTCGTGCAAAATCACTGACAAGAAGACGATTCTAAGGTAATGAGAGCCATTGCTGGCTTTGTTTAGAAAGAGAAATACATTCCTAGGGCTGTTTTAATTGTATCTAATGTTTTTTTTTTCTTCACCGTCGCTGTTCCGGCTTCGCTATCTGTTCTTTCTCTCGCTAGCTGGTTCAAGCGAAAACTAAACGTCGAGGTAAAAGACATCGATCTGCAGTTGGCCATGAGTACCGTCGTCGGTTTGGGCGATCTGGCGGAGGATGAGGTGATACCGACCCCGATTCCGATGGAGGTGACGGTGGAGAATGTGAAGATAAACCTAATCGAGGATCGGCCACCGGTGAACATAACCTCGCCCGGTTCGCTACCGGTCAACCTGGCGATCGGTCGCGTGCTGCTGACACGCGATGAAGCCGGCGTGTTTTATGTGCAGCCCACCTTTGGAAGTAAGGCGGACGATCTGGTCGACGCTGGTAGTGGCAAGCGGAAGCTAATACGCTCCGACACCGAGGTACGGCGGGAGCGCGATCGCGAGGTGAAATCCCTTCATCTGGTGCTGCAGCAACTGAAACAAGACAACGACAGTCTAAAGCGACAGCTGACTGACAACGAAAAAACGTCGGAAAGCAATCGGTTAGAAGACGCATGTAAGAATAAATTTAGCGTTCAAGCCACTCATGCTATGCTCTTTTATCACACGTTTAGGATGAAAGTTCGACAGGAGAATGAGGTGCTGCGAACTTACCTGAAAGCGGCACAGGACGACATTACCACACTGCTGGACGAGAAGCGCACGTTGATGGCGACGATCAAATCACTTCAGGATCAGCTTACGACGCTCAGCGACGTTCAGCTGGCCCAGCAGGATGGCAAAAGATAGCACAACTGCATGGACTGTATACAATGCTGCGGGGAGAATCCATTCTAGATCGAACGATGGAACGAACCAGTTGTGAAAGCTGCTCCCGAGACGAGACGGTGTGGTCGGTGGTAAAGGTGAAGGCGCGGACTATGCCAAGAAGACGGTCGGACGACGTTTACCGCAAATCCTCAATCTCATCCCCCTCCCCAACCCCGCTCCGTATGTTTGTGCCCATTTCACGCGTTTCCATGGCGCGAGAGCCTATTTTGTTAAGTGTTATTTTGCTGATGAATTTTATATTGCAATACTCCTATATTGGAAGTGAATTGGAGATGATCAGAGCGTGCGGGAGATGTGGAACAAGCGCCAAATTAAACAAAAAGTATCCAAAGGAAGTATAAGAGAGGGCGGAAGAGCTAGAGAGTTATGTATCGAGCGCTCGTCTCATTTAACGCGAAAATGCCGAGCATTCGTGTGATAAACTACTAGGAAGTAATTGCACTCTTCAAATCTGAATCAGCTGTGCTTCTCGCAACGCTGAGTTAGGTAAAAAGTGCACCTGCATTGGGTTCTTGGTTGTATTTCATCTGCTTACGTTTCCCAGGATTCAATCTTTTAATGACTAGAAAATATTATTTAATTGATTTCCAGTTTTCACGTTTACCGTTTTTTTTCGCCATTATTTGCAGAATAATTCATTTGAAATAGTTTTTTATATGAAAATTCCGAATTAGTTCTACAGAGGTGGACTACATCCATCTCTTCCATTCAAGTCCATCTTAATTATAACCGAGACTCTACTGGAGGTGCATTTTTGCCCACGTAATGCCGTTCCCGCTGGTCCGCATCACACGTTTACCTCCTCCACCGCGCGTAGCATGTATGAGTAAACAGTCACCGAACACCAAGAAACCGTAACATGGTGTGTATGTAAGCGATCGTTATCAGTTTGATCGATTACCACAATTGATTTGCATACCATCCAATTCCAATACCCTCGAACGAGATACAAATCGAAAAGTATTTGTGCCGCAGAATGATTCGTTACTTGTGAGTAGTGTTGGGTTAAGTGGCGTTTTTGAAGGAGTGGATGTGGCTCTAAACGAAGCTACTGAGCACAAAGCAGTTGAGGCAGCTCTTCAGTGGAGCTTAGAGCAATAGAGATAGCACGGAATGGTGAAGGTATCACAGAGAGATGTGCGCTAGCCGCTTGTACAGCGTAAGGAACACGCCGACTAGGCGCAAAGCAGAGGAAATTTTTTAAGAAGATTCCTGAACTATGCGTTGCAAAGTTGAAAAAAGTTGAAAGAGCTACTTCTTTTTCACTTCATTGAAAACGAGAGCGAGAGTGCGTCAGTAAACTGAGCTCTTTCGCTCGCGACCCAACACTACTTATGAGCATTAGTTAACTTGGAATCATCGGAATCGGTTTAACTAAGCGAAAGCAGATCGGAAAACGGATATATTGTGTTGTGCACAAACCACAAACCATAGAGCAATATATTGAAAGCAAACACTCCATAAATTTTAAACATCCACACCGCCCCGCTGAGAGTTTGTTTGAACATGTTCACAGCCAGTGGTGATAATTCTAGGGCGTTAAAGTGTATATGTTGTCTTACTTAAATTTACCCATTCCTTCCAGAAAACACGTTGTGAATAGAACTGCACCTATGTGTACTATCGTTATACTATCGTTACATTCGTGCTCCGAGCGTGTAAACACACACACGCACTCGAGGGGCGTATTATAGAAAGCAAAAACAATTCAAGTGTTCCCAAGGCCAATTTCGTGTGATATTAATTTTATCTGCTTCTGTTTCGTCGTCGTCGTTGTCGTCGTCGCTATCGGTCTGCACAGTTTGTATGTATGTTGTTGGAATCAACGCTAACTCCGACTCCAACTGCAACCGAATGGATAGTTCGAGCAGAAGTGCGCGTTAGGAGTGAGGTAGATCATACTAAAACACTATTTTTAGGATAGGATTTCAATATGCACCACCGATCACTTGGGAAGGTGCGTGCGGTGTGCGGAAAAGCATTTAGAAAGCTAAGCAAATGTTGTTCTTTTTTCTAGGTTATTGTGCGGTACGCGGAAAGGCTGTAGCATTTTTCGCAGATGAACTGTTTTGTTTTTTAGTTAACTCTACTTCTCGATCGTGATACGATCACCAGGCAAAAAACCCTCCTCTCCTTGATCATCCTCCGTAGTTAGCCCGTTGTACAAATCTTTAGAGAGAAGCAAAAGTGCGTGGATCTATTTTGAAGTGTACCCAGTACCGGAACCGTGTTTGCGAATTGTACAATAAGCAAAGCGAGAAAGAGAATAAACTGCAACCAAGCAGGCACTAGAATAGGAACGAACCAAATATATTATACACCGAGCGAGCGTGTGGGGTGCGTGGTGCTACAAGTCAACATCATGTAACTTTTTTTTTATTCTAATCAACATGTTCTTGCCGGACAAACGTTCAGTTTGCATCCGACGGCACGGGAGAAGGAACGATCACGGGAGAATAGGGGTGAAAGGAAACACGAAAGACTTTCAATAATTTGTGCTTAAGCGCACGCTATACACTAAACTCTAGCGGCATACATTTACACTATATGGTTCTGGTCAGACTCATGATAAAGGGTGCAAGAGGCAATATCGTGAGCAAAACAAAACATGTGATTTGAAAAGAGCCCGTCAAAGGCATCTTCGTTTGTGTTCACTCGCGGGAAGAAAAAAAAACAAAAGGAATCATATATCGTTCAAACTATTTCATCATCACCCACTCCTCACACACTACTGCTCACACCAGCACCTTTACTACACCGAACGTAAATCTTTACACCGAAAACACGAAACATATGACACAACCCACACCCTGGTACACCGATGATGAGGAACGCGAGGAAAATGAAAGTGGTGGAATACACAGAATATAGGAACACATATTTACCGAATTATAACAGTTACCTATCTATTGGATTCAATAAAATTCGGAAACAGAACGCAATTGTGGGTTTATTTTCCATCTCCGTTAAAGTGATGAAAGAATAAGCTCTCCGACTAGGCTACTAGGATGAGTGTATGAGTGTAGGCTACTAGGATGAGTGTTCCTTATGTTCTTGTCCGCAAAATGGTGACCAGTTAATAAAATTAGTGTGTTCAGAAATTGAAATCTCTTTACGACAGTACTGCCGTACCACATCGCTCATAAAACTTTCAAAACGCATCCGATCCTGTGCTACACACGAGCTCTTTAATTCACTTTCCTTGCTGCGAAAATGGGTCGCTTGAATAATTTATCAATAATGTCATATAAATGCGCCAATAGACATGACACTACGCTCGCAAATGGTGCTCAGTGATTGAACGATGGCGGTAAGGAACGCGTTCCGTGCGATGTATCGCATACTGATCGACTACTGCTCCAACTGCTCCCTAGCCGGTGTCGGGTACGTCTCCAACCGGAAGTACCACTGGACGGAGCGGCTGTTTTGGTTCGGCTGCATAGTGCTCGCCTGGACCGGATCCTATATGCTGATCAAAACGTACATGGAGCTGTTCCGCAAGGATGCGATCAGCATCGTGGTGGAAAACCTCGATCCGCGCAAGGATTTTACGAGCTTTCCGTCGGTGGGCGTGTGTGAGATGGGATACACCAAGCAGCAGTACGATGCGCTGCAGCAGCTTATCGAAGGGTTCCGGAAGAGCGAGGAGATGGAGTACAACTACGACGTGGAGGAGTTTATGCTGCGGTTGATCTACCACAATCTGTACAACTACGGCTCGATCAAGTCGTACTGCGCGATGTACAAAGACTGTGACGATTGTGTCAAATGTCCGGTGGATGGGTATCCGAAGTTTTCAGTGGCGGTTAGGGCGAACTGTTCGCAGCTGTTCGACGAGTGCCGCTGGAATGGGAAGGTGTTTGATTGCTGTCGCTACTTTCGCCCGATACAAACGACGATGGGATCGTGCTTTTTGTTGAACTCGGTGCAGACTACTCAGAAGTAAGATTTGCGGTGGGGATGTGTTGTAGTTTGCAGGGAAGTTAACTCTGTTTTCGACACACCAGATATGGTCCGTGGTGGTTTCGTATGGATATGAGCATGGGATCACCCAAAGGAGAGCTTCTTTTAAACTTCAGTCGAGCGACTACCGTAAGTGCTAAGGAGCTAAGACAACTTTCTGGATGAACTCAAAATTCCCACCCCCCATACAGGCTTACGTGCAGAACGAAGAAGACATCCCCCATATGCTGCTGACAACGCTCCAGTTCAATCAAATGCCCGAAGGGTACGCCAGCAAAATCTTCATCACCGTGCAGAACATTGCGAACGATCCACTGGTGCGCACCGTCGGCAAAAACGTCCGACGTTGTGTGTTCCCGGACGAGTACACGGATACTCACTACGCAAAGTATAGTTACAGCGTGTGCGTTACCGATTGTCTGAAGAAGGCGCAGATAAAAACGTGCAACTGCTGCCACCACAACATGCTCCTCGGAAGTACTAAAATGCGTAGAATGTTTCCAAATGGTAGTTAAAAATTGTAACTTCTTACAGAGAACGATCGAAGCCCCGTGTGCGGATATGATGGTCTCAATTGTCTCGATCAGCGTGATCTGATGTTCCCGCAGACGACCATCATGCAACCGTGGCGTACAAACGGGCTCGTATGCGATTGCTTTCCCTCCTGTACCGAGCACGAGATTCGCATTATCGGTCGCGAATCCGACACGGAACCGCGCACCGGACGCTCGGTACTGATCAAGCAGATAGGACTTCCGTCGCAGCGCTACCGGCGACAGATCGTACGCGAAGACATCGACGTGGTGGTATCGATCGGGGGTATTTTGGGCTTGTTTACAGGAGCAAGCATTCTGAGTTTGGTAGAATTTATTTTCTTCTTCACGGTGCGCCTTGGACTGTACGTCGTGACTGAGGTCAAGGAGGAAACTGAGGAGGATGAGGATGGTGAAGTATCTGATCAGAACGAGGTGGACAAGAAACCTGGAGAGAAACATAACGATTGAGATGCGTTTTTTATTGATTGGATTTTAGCTATTTTATATCATCATCTAGTAGCACAGCTTTGTTGAATATTTGCTTCAATCTTATTGTGCAAATGAGTGGCTTTTTGGTATCATTCTCCCGCCGTGACCTACCATATTGCTAATGTACGTTTTGACCAACCATCGTTGTTTAAGCGTATTGTTGTGAGCTTTTCTGAATTTAAATGCCCGTAATAAAAAAAACACGCGGGACATTAGACATTCGTCTTTATTAATATTCTTGCTACGAACACTAATGCACCAGGTCTAATAGCTCCTCCCCCGTCGGCGTAGTAACACCACAGCGGGTCAATTGCCACCCCCTACCCTTCATAGCGCACGGTGCGAAAACTGTAAAACAGGTCATCCAACGGGGTTGCCAGGGACAACGATTGGGTGTTATTCGGTTACCAATATTCCAAAAGCCCATATCCTGCAAATCAGAGTAAGCTGGAACTGGTACGGAGTGGAAGTGTGCTCGAAGTTTTCGCGCTGTCTGGCCTGGTGTGGTGACCAAAGGGACGACGGCTGTATTGTACCCCTTTCGAAAATTTTCCCCACGAACAAGTAAGCGTTGGCGGACGCAGAAAAGCGGGGAAGCGTGTGGCGGTTGCTGTTTGGAATAAAATAAATGTTTACCGTGCCGTTGAAGTTTTTCTGACGGGTTGTCATAAAATTGATTCACCGAACGCGAGACCCCTACTAGCTCTCTAGTCGGTGGGAGGACGGGTCTGAGCAGGAAGGCACGATGCTGGTGAGGGCAAACAAATCAAAGGACACAGAAGACAACGCGGTAGGTTTCCCGTTGAGGCGCTTGAAGATATTCACAGAGCGCTAGAACCAATACATTCGCCCTGGTGCTGTTTGTGAATGGTTTGCCCGTGCGGGTTTTAGTGTCTGTTTCTTGCTGCTCGTGCCGATATTGCAACAGTTTCTTTACAGTCGTCAACAGAATTGGCTGATTCGACGGAACTCGGTGCCATCTATCCTTTGGCGGTGCGGGATAGGAACTTCATGGAGGAGTTGAAGGACACGAGCATCCACCACACGGCCCTCCGGCTGGCGGAGGACATAAAGACGATGAAACTGTACGGCAATCTGTACAAAATGGTGCAGGTAGGTGGGGGGACATTGTGGATCCGGAAACATTCGCTCATTGATTGGAAGGCTCCGCTCGCGATTCCTCCGCAGAAGCTGTCCTGCTCACCGGAGGTGGACAAAGACGACATGAAGCAAACGCTCGAGGCGGCGATCAAGGCGAACGGGCTCGAGATCGAGATACGCAACGTCATCTACCATCTGATCCGGAATTCCGTAAAAAGTGACACTCGTCCAACGCCGGCCAGCAGCGATCCGTTGAACTATCTACGCCGAGCAGGTATCCAATGGGAACGACGGGTACGCAAGTCGTTGAACTCGATGTGCTCGGAATCGAAAGCGCAACTGCACGGTCAGATGCGCACCGCATCCGACCGGGAGGAGATCCTCTCCAAGTGGGACGAGCTCAGCACCTATCAGATCGATCTCAGCAACTATCGACCGGTGTACGCTCCCAAAGATCTGCTCGACGTGCTGCTATCGCTCAAGGGACCGATGAAGCAGGATGAGACTGAGTAATCACAACCACACACACACACACATATGTTTTTAACGGGGATCCGCGATCAATGTGGAGTTCGCCACGTGAAGAGCAAAGGTCTAATCTGTCCTTTCCATTTTAGCTTCCTCCCGAAATGGGAGTTCTCGCACATCTCGCTGACGGTGAAGAATCTGTTCGAGCTGCGCGTTCACTTTTCGGAGCTGCTCCGAAACGATAATAACTTCGGAGATTGGTCCACGACGTGCCAGAAAACGCTCAAAACTCGCCACGCGCCCCTCTGCCAACAGGCGCTGAAAAAAGGTGTCACACCGCCGCCATTGCGTGGTGCGCTCTGGTCATACGTTCTAGGGAGCCATGTGGAGCAGCATGTGCGTGTGGTTTTTTATGCCTTTTTTTCTCTCGATCAATCCCCGACCGTTACCGGGTGGTAGTTTTGATCTGTTACATTGCGTTTTACAGCACATCGAACACTGGGAAGCACTGAGGCAGTCGGTGTTAACTAACGAATCCATTGTGGACAAGTTGGTCTTCAAGGATGTACAGCTGACGGCGACCAACGACGATCGTTACTTCGTATTCGAGGATGTGCTCTACCAGGTAAGACTGTTATGCTTGAGGGATGTCTTAAAACGCTATAACCCTACTTGGACGTGTGATGAGCATTTTTTTTAGCAGAAGCACAAATGAAGAGGTGCTCTTTACAGCGTTTGGGAATATTCTTGCTCTCGTTTCTACCAAAACTTTGGACGGTCTGATTTTTTTTCTAACAAAATTTCTACCGTTTCAACTTTCCGCCATCAGATCATGCTCTGCTTCAGCCGCGACACGGAAATCAGTCAACTCATCCAGGTGGAGTTCACCAACTCGGCAAAGGCAAAGCAATACGAGGGACCACCGTGCGGGTTTGTCCCATTTCACGGCATCTGCATGCTGGCGGCCCCGTTCTGCTACCTATACGATAATCCCGTCTCGCTCTACTACACGTTCCGTGCGTTCTACATCCGCTACTGCCATCGGTTGACGACGATCAACACACACCCGCAGGGTATCGTGAGTTTGTGTCTGCTGTTCGAGAAGCTGCTGCAAACGCACGAACCGCAACTGTGGTCTCACTTCCGTGAGCTTCAAATTCAACCGTAAGTAATAGGTTCGGTTTGTGGATTGGTTTGTTTCTCTCTTAATGGTGTTGCTGGATGCTCTTGTTTTCACCACTAGCATACGGGTGGTGTTCAAGTGGTTGATGCGCGCATTCAGCGGCCATCTACCACCGGAACAGCTACTCATACTGTGGGATTTGATATTGGGCTACGACAGTCTCGAAATACTGTCCCTGTTGGCGATCATCATACTGAGCTTCCGGCGGGAGAGCCTCATGCAGGTCACGTCGGTCGAGAACATCGAAGCCATCCTGTCGGATCTTTCCTCCGTCAAAGTACTGCCACTGATTCAGCTTACACTGTCGCGCGACTAACTAACGGACCGCGACGACTGTTGCGCTGATACTAAATAAATGAAGTGTTCATTTTATTTTTGTACCATTATTAACAGCGGTGTTTTGTCGTTTTATTTACTCTCACCCCGACTGACTGGCCAGTCAGTACACGGGCAAATGATGCAGACTATCGTGATCGACACGTGCGTTTCGGTTTCCCACTGCGCCCCGTCCCATTCATTCCCTTCAGACTCGACACGGAACACACTCATACACAAACGCGCGCCTACTAAGAAAAGGGAGCCCCGATTTCGATCGGTTTACCAATTTTTCGGTTTAAAGCTAAGCTTCGATAGCCACGAAGCGTTGGAATCCTTGATTCCTTTCAGTTCCTCTACGTCGCCCGCACTATCGCCACCTTCCTGTGCCTCTCGGATACCGGCTTCCTTCAGCTGTTCGATTAGTTTTTGGCGGAAGAGCAGCTTTTGGGGAAGCTGTGCGTCCTGGTCCTCGGTGAGGCTTTTTATCTTCGTAATCGCCTCCGGGTACGTAAGTCCGTACCATTCGATCTCTTCTGGTGTGTACTGTTCCAGGTAACAAGCGAACTCTTTAAGGTAATCCTTTTGTTTGATCGGTTCCGCCGCTAGTCGCGGGCAGCCGGCAGCCAGCTCTTCTAGGATTTTTTTCTTCAGTTTGATAGCCAACATTGAGCGTAGGTCACATGCAGGCGTTTTAAGAAGATAGTGATCGAAACCGTGATGATCGTGGATCTGCGCTAGCGTGCGGTCGGTCACCGTCACCGCCATGTATTCGTTCAACACGCGACTATGGACAACAGATCGGCGTAAGACAGGTACCCAAAAGTGTGGCACGCGCCTTTTATGCGGATTGCGCTTCTGGAAGCCTTTTATCACGGCCTCACCACCCCAGATGCCATCGTGCGACTCCGGCGGGTCGATTAGCGGAAGCGGCACGTTCTGAATGGGCGTCACGAGCCCGGTAATGTCTTCCCGCTGGAACATGCCTGCAAAATGGTCGAAGTTTGTGTATTGGTTTAAAGTTTTACTATTTTGTCTTAAGAGACCCACCATCCTTCGGTACGTAGTGGACCGCTACGGGCTTTTGATTCTTCCATTCGTTCCAAAACTTCTGGTACGCCTGCGGTAAGAGCGCACCCAGGCCTTTGGAGAATTTGTTCGATTTTCGTAAACCGTAGAGCAGATTTGCTCCCTGCAAACGGAATCAAGTAAACACGCCATAGGATGATGAAATATGTGCTCGGTTACAACATCAAAACACTGGCGACCAAACTGCGTCATGCGGTTTCTTTCGTTCTCCTTTTTTGTGATGGAATTTTCAGGTGGTCCGTCGCCGTTCTTACCTGTGGAGTCGCTGACGCCATTCAAAGAACAATTTTGATGAAGGTTTTTATAAAATATTTACAAAAAAGATTGCAAATATTCACTCTGTTGTTGTGTGCACGGGCAGTGTTTTTTTTTATTTTCTTTATCATATGGAGCCTTTGACGTTTATCGAAGTGGTGCACAGTGGGCTTCACCTTCACTTTCAACATTCTTTCTTACTTTTTAAACTAAATACCTTTGAAGTATTATTTTCACAAAAATGCTCCAACATAATTACAGAAACGCTTAAGTTTTCGAGCGAATTAAAAAAATAATTTAATTATAAAAATAAAATGTATTATACTGCAAGTCCAAACGGTCAAACACACTGAAACGTCGTGACGTTTTAAATCTGTCACAACGAATGACGGCTGCCAATTGTGCCGTGTTGTCGTCGTTTTTTTCATCTGCGTGTAATTTACTGTTTTCTCCCGGGTTTTAACGATTCGATAATAGCGTGTTTTGTTCTAGTCGATAATTATCTGTAAAGACGTGCCCAAAAATGGTGGATTACGGAAAGCAATTCATGCTGTACCTGATGGACGAAAAGTGCTACGATAATTACTTCGTAGAGTTTGACCTGCTCGATGGTGCGTTTGTTGGTATCTTATCGTCCGCAATGGGTGACTCTAATTCCTCTATCCTTTTGGGTTTCCCTACAGGCGACTGCTTCCGAGCACTGCTCAGCAAGGGGTTGGGCTTCGGCATCATTGCCGGCTCGGTGCTGGTGAAGGTGCCACAGATCACGAAGATAATGGCCAATAAGTCCGCCCGCGGTATTAGCCTGTTCAGTGTCTGTCTGGATCTGTTCGCCATTACGATTCACATGGCCTACAGCTTCGTGAACGGGTTTCCGTTCAGTGCCTGGGGTGATACGGCATTCCTTGCTCTGCAGACGGCCATCATCGCTATGATGGTCCTATTCTACGGTGGTTCGTCGGCACTGGCGGCTGCCTTTACCGTTGGCTATTCGGCAATGGTGTATGCACTGATGGGTGGCTTGACGCCACTGAAATATTTATTAATCGCACAAGGATTCAACGTACCGATCCTGCTACTGGGCAAACTGTCGCAGGCATTCACGAACTACAGAAACGGAAGCACTGGCCAGCTGTCGGCGGTAACGTGTTTCATGCTGCTGGCCGGCTCGCTGGCACGCATCTTCACGTCGATTCAGGAAACAGGCGATCAGATGATGATCATCACGTACGGTTCGTCGTCGTTCGCCAATCTAGTGATCGCTCTGCAGGTGCTGTACTACTGGAACTCGGACAAGCAGAAGAAAACGAAGGGAGCTGCACCAGCCGCAGCGGCAGCAGCAGTGAAGAAACCAAAGGCCAAGAGCAAGAAAACCGACTAAATCGAATCGACAGACGTATGCGACACTAGTCAATTTGCCGCTTTTGTTTCGCTTATTTGGAAGCAATTTATCTTCTTCGTACAGTGGAAAAGGGGTATGCGTTTCTTCAAAACCATTTCGTATAGACTAGCGGTTCGGGCTATAGCGCGTTACTGTTTAAGCTGTAAGGGGAGTAAACAATTCCACACAACAAAAGACTACCGAAATGACAAAGTTTGTAGTAAAATAAATTTACCAATAACACTCCAAAACGAAATGCCAATTGCGTTAATAGTTTAATTTGAAATTCTAGTTACTCTCTTTAGCGAAGTGTTCTCTCAACTTGTCCAACGCACGGAATCGATGCGAGATTTCGTTCTTTTTCTCCTTCGGTAGCTCGGCGTACGTTTGCTCGTAGCCGGTCGGCTGAAACACAGGATCCCAACCGAAGTCACGCGGACCACGGGGCGCAACGATGTCCCCGTCGGTGCGTCCTTGGAAGAGAATCACCTCACTGTTGGGGTCGGGTGCGTACGCGAACGTGCAGACCGCCTGGGCCGATTTGTCTTCCCAACCATCGAGCAGCTTATGCAACCCTTCCGGACCGAGCTTATCAAGGAACCACTTTATGTATGGACCTAAGGGTGTGATAAAATCATTTAATGTTCAACGTTCAGCCGGTAACAGCATCGTCTACTCACCCGGAAGACCCTTCAACGCATTAAAGCACAAACACGTGTCCTCGACCATCACCGGACCCTGTACCTGCCGAGCCGCTTCAAGGCACTTACGCTTGCAGATGTCGTCGATTTCACCCTGCAGTTCGGGAAGGTCCAGCTTTACGGCGATAATTTCGCGCGGAAATCGGGAACCGAGGATGGCACGGACCTCTTCGAGTTTTTTTGCATTTCCAGTAACGAACGAAATTGGCCGCGCCATGGTGTTGGTTTGTTTTGGTTTTCAATTTCGATGCCGGGTGTACAGGTCGTCGCGGGCTATCTCGCATTATGCGATTTTATTTCTTTTCGTAGAGCAAAAAACCGTTAAGAGATTCCAGTGCTGCCAGATGCAGTTTATCGAGCAGGCGCCTCTTTCGGGCAGTTTATTGCACTCGAACAATTTGGCGCAATTTTTAAAAAATCAATAGCTAGCTTGAAACCGTTAAAAAATGTCGCACATTTCCTACTTGTTTTGCATAAAAAAATATAATTTCACTTTTCGACACAAATTTCTGTCCAAACCTTTCGGCCTTGACATGCCCGGAGCGCGTTTGATTTCATGGAAAAGTTATCACCGTGGGTTCCGTCAGATAACAGTCGTCAATAATTGATAACGCGCGGTTGAGATAGCATTGCGAATCTCGGCCCGGTAGAATCACTTGCTATTGATTGAATTGTACCAGTGCACCTTACATCGTCGGTAGAGGCAACCGAATAGGGCGACATCCTGCTGCCATCGCGCGTTGATTCGTCGTAGTGTGAAGTGATTTAGTGTAATCCATCAAATCTGGAAAGCTTTGCATCCGGGTGGCTGCGGGGCTTTGTTTGTGAAAGTGTATCCGATCCTGATGATATAGCAATACGAATAAATCGCGCATGCTGGTACCACTTGTAGAGCCAGAGGTGACGTTGCACTGCTAACCTCTTCCGGCGGCTAGTTCTCTTCGATGACGAATTCAGGAAGTGTGTGCTGAGAAAAAGTGTATGTGTATGTGTGTGTGAGAGAGAGAGAGAGAGAGAGAGAGAGAGGGAAAGCGAGCGTGTTTTTGGAAGGAAAGATTGATAACTTTCAATCCTTCACGATGGGTACGAAGGAAGAGCTCGTAAGTATTGTCAAACAAAAACCGTATACGTCAGTCAATAGAACATTCCACCGGAGTTAGTCACCGATAAGATGACGGTGGCAGTTTAAGGATAAGCGCACAACCTACGCGCCACCTCAGCCACTTTCAAACGTAGTTCGCACTTCCGTCTGATGCGGTGGGGGGCTATTATTGCTTCCCTTCCCACTCTCCCCTTGCCGCTCGGATGACGGGGCTCTGACATAGATACGGTTTGTCCACCCGCCTCGTGTCGATGTGTTTGGTTGATAAGTGAAGTTATTTCGTTGACGGCGTGAACGTGGTGCATGTTGGAAGAGGGTGGCGTAGGGAGGATGAAGGTTCAGTTTCTCGAGTGCCACGAACACGGGTTTCACCGGGTTATTTTTTTCCCAATTATGTTTATTTAGAAAAGTGTTTCGAGTAGGCCAAGGTTGTGGAGATGTGCAGCTCCAAAACGGTGTTATCATATTCCTGTCTTATCGGGACGTCATGGAATGAGACTATGCGAGTTTGTGCGCGGAAAAGTAATTTGCGAGAAATTTAATTCCAGTTTAAATGGTTAACAGTTTTCGATAATCCCTCGTAAGATAAGTTGGAAACGAAACGAGCCCGGCAGCGATGCTCAGTTCCCACGTTGTGTGCGTTAGGAGATGAACTTTGGCTAACACAAAATCCAATCCAGTGACACCCGCAAGTCTTGGGAACTGGACATAATGAACAGGGTTTGTCATACAGATAACCCGAACCCGGATCTTACCCACCCTTGCGAAGATTAGATTAGTATATTTTGGGAGAATTCTCTGAACCTCTTCCACCCCAAGTCGGCGTTGGATAGACATTCATTCACCAGGCTACTTAGATTCGGAAATGAACAGCTACTTCTCTTCCTCAGGGCGAATGGGTTTGGATACAGCCGAAGGATAAGCATGAGTTTGAGCTGCCGTACGCGGGCCGGGTACTTCGTACGCACGAAGGCCGTACGCTGGTGGCCAATGACGATGGCGAAGAGTTCTGGGTTAAGGACGCTGAGGTGAGCAAAAAAAAAACAAGAACAAACAGCTATGCCCACCACCCTTCGAGTGTTTAACTATTCGCCGTTGTTGTTTATCCTATTCGCAGATAATCAAACCGATGCACGTGACGTCACAGAAGACGGTGCATGACATGATAACGCTCGGCGACCTGCAGGAGTACGCCATACTGCGTAATCTCATCGTTCGATACTGGCAGAAGCAGATTTATGTAGGTTAATTGGCGCGTTCTCGCGCGCCGATGTGTCTGCCTTCCTAATGACCGCTTGTCTGCGCCTTTCAGACGTACACGGGCAGCATGCTGGTGGCGATAAATCCGTACGAGATTTTGCCGATCTACACGTACAAAGAGATCAACTTGTACCGGGACCGGAAGCTGGGCGAGCTACCACCGCATATCTTCGCGATTGGCGACAGCGCGTATCAGGAGATGAAGCGTGAGCAACGCGATCAGTGCATCGTGATCAGTGGTGAGTCGGGCGCGGGCAAGACGGAGAGTACGAAGCTGATCCTGCAGTATCTGGCCGCGACGAGCGGGAAACATTCGTGGATCGAGCAGCAGATCATCGAATCGAACCCGATTCTCGAAGCGTTTGGTAACGCGAAAACGAAGCGCAACGATAACTCCTCCCGCTTCGGCAAGTACATCGACGTGCATTTTACGCCCGATGGCGCCATCGGCGGGGCGAAGATCGAGCAGTACCTGTTGGAGAAGTCGCGCATCGTGCGGCAAAACAAGGGCGAGCGGAACTATCACATCTTCTACTCGATGTTGGCCGGCATGACGAAGGAAGAACGCAAGCGGCTCGATCTGGAGGACGCACCGAAGGCGTACGCGTACCTAACCAGCGGGCAGACGCTGCTGTGCGAGGGCCGCAACGATGCGAAAGAGTTTGCCGACGTACGGTCCGCCATGAAGGTGCTGGCGTTCGACGATCTCGAGATCCAATCGATACTGAGCCTGCTGGCGGCCATCTTGCACCTGGGCAATGTGAAGTACAAAGCGACGGTGGTGCAGAACATCGATGCGGTGGAAATCAACGACACGCTGAACGTGGGCCGCGTGGCCGTGCTTTTGGGGGTTTCGAAACCGCAGCTACTGAGTGCGCTCACACGCAAGACGATCATAGCGCACGGTGAGCGGGTGGTGTCTCAACTCTCGAAAGATCATGCGCTGGAGGCGCGCGATGCGTTCGTGAAGGCGATCTACGGCAAGCTGTTCGTGACGATTGTGGACAAGATCAACAAGGCCATCTACAAACCGACGAGCAAGGGACGGCTCTCGATCGGGGTGCTGGATATCTTCGGATTCGAGCAGTTCGAAGTGAACAGCTTCGAGCAGCTGTGCATCAACTATGCGAACGAAAACCTGCAGCAGTTCTTCGTGAAGCACATCTTTAAGGTGAGTTAGGGAGGTATGAAGCTGGTGACAAATGTTGTCTTCATGGATGACTAGATCGTCTAAGCTGTCAACAAAATTAGTGAGATTACTTGGCTTGAACTTTGAAGATCTTGAAGATCTTTGTGCTTAGGAAGTGTAATTTAGGAATATCACTAAGCCAACGACATCCTTTGCCTACTAGATGGAGCAAGCGGAATACGCGCGCGAAGGCATCAACTGGACCAACATCGACTTCATCGACAACCAGGAAATTCTGGACATGATCGGCATGAAGTCGCTCAATCTAATGTCCCTGATCGACGAAGAAACACGTTTCCCCAAGGGTACCGACCTGACCATGCTCTCGAAGCTCCACACGACGCACGGCGGGAAGACGGTGTACGTGAAGCCCAAGTACGACAAGGATCCGTCGTTCGGGGTGCAGCACTTCGCGGGCGTTGTGTTCTACCGCGTGGACGGGTTTCTCGAGAAGAACCGCGATTCGTTCAGCCCGGACCTGAAGGAGTTGGTGACGAAGAGCACGAACGAGTACCTCGTGACGCTGTTCGGGACGGACGACTCGCTCGACACGTCCAAACGGTCGGTTACGCTGTCGCTACAGTTCCGCAACTCGCTCGATTCGCTGATGCGGACGCTCTCCTCCTGCCATCCATACTTCATCCGCTGCATCAAACCGAACGATGTGAAAAGACCACGGGTAAGCAAGCAACGGTTCCCCGGGGGTGGAGGGGTTAATGCCACGATTAACCACGCGGAAATTAATTACGCACCGTCGCTTTATTGCAGATCATCGATAAAACGCTGTGCGTGCGACAGTTGCGATACTCGGGCATGATGGAGACGGCCAAGATAAGGCAGGCCGGCTACGCTATCAGACATACGTATCGCGAGTTTGTGGATCGCTATCGTCATCTCGGGGTCGGCATTGGGCCGGCGCACCGGGTGGACTGCGTGCAGGCGGCGAAGGATATCTGCCGGAAGGTGCTAGCACCCATCCCGGACGACTATCAGTTTGGGTTGACAAAGGTGTTCCTGAAGGAAAGCCACGACTATCTGCTCGAAACGGAGCGATCGCGCGTCTACCTCCACTACGTGGTGTTGATACAGCGCGCGTTCCGGAAGGTGTTGTTCTGGCGGTTTCTGCGCCGCTACCGACAGGCGGCAATCACGATCCAGAAGCACTGGCGAGCCCGTGGATACCGCTCGGATTATCTTACCATGCGCGATGGATACCGGCGACTGCAGGCGGTCATTAAGTCGCGCACGCAAACGTACGCTTTTGGACGCCTGCGGGAAGCGATCGTACAGCTGCAGGCGCAATGCCGTGGGTACCTAACGCGACGCAACCTGCGCGATAGGATCACGTTCCGGGCGCGGCGCATGAACGAAATCATCGCCATGCAGCGTACCGAGGAGCAACAGTTCCGCAAGTCGGGCAATGCGCGCTGGAGGGAAGACGCCGAGCACAACTACTGGTTGCGTGTGGACGAACTCAACCAGGAGATGGCGCTGCGGGAGGAGGAGTCGCGCCGGGCGACTATGATGAGGGCAGCGGGGGTCGCGATGGGAGCGACGGCGCCCATGATCCTACCCCAGCAGAACATCAACGCCGAGGAGGACAACAAGATCGTGGACGACGTGTTCGGGTTTCTGGAAGGTACTACGAGCCCCGAGCCGGTACCGAAACGGAAACCATCGCTAGCCGTAAGCAAAATGCGCCAGTATTTCGAAGAGAAAAGTCGCAACAAAAAAATCATCCCCACCAAGCTACTTTCACGTCCGGTTAACTACTACGAATCATCTAGGCTATAAGTGGGGCCGCCCCGAAACAGCATACCCTAAAACGAGCTCTCGAAATAATAACAATAATAATTCATCACATACGCTCTCGCTTTAGTGAGAAAGACAGAGAGCTTTCAGATGCTTCCGGAGGTGGAATGTTGGAAAAGAAAAATTTGAAACCTTGTTATTCGATTCATCTTGATAAATTAAATCGACGACGGAAGCGTTTGGAAGCGATCCGTGTGAGTGACGCTCTTGCGTTGAAACAGCCACATCACAAGAGTAGGCCATGCTACACACACACACACATTCCGAATAAAAACAAGCACACTCACAAGCAACACTAGCACCGTTAGGGAACGGATACTTAGATGATATTGTTGTAAATAAAACAGCACACTTAATCTCGCCCCATCACTGCAAATTCGCTCGAAACACAGATTAGTAGTAGGAGTGCGAATATCCATTCATATTGTATATAAGAAAGATCTATCTTTTTTTGCAATACCTCAGGTGACATATTTGCTTGCGAAGGTTAATAGCACCAGGTGAATGCGACTAATTGTGGCACTGCATGTGACAGATGAAGATTGATGTCATTGCAAAAGCAAAAGCGACCTATCGGCAGGTGCCAGTTCGACACCGGCAACAGTCACCACATGTCTGACTGATCACTGCGGTCAAACTGGCTTCTAGTAGTCGCAGCGTGTGACGGATAGCATTCCCTCGCCCGATATCATTTTCTTATCGGACTGCTTGGATTTTAAGCCGCCAACTTCTCACCCCCACTCCCCTCCCCCTCATGACACAACACCTACACGCACACGTCAAGATATCGGTTTGGCGGACAGAGTTGGAAAAGTCGGAACACGCTGATGATTGATCATCGGTTCCGTTGGTGGAAGCCGCTTAGCACATGGGACAAATATGTGAAGCCGCCCGATTTGTTATTGTTGTTGCTATTTCGTTTATGGCGCGCGCCGCGCTTTATGGAGGAGTTGTTGTAAAATGTTGATTGTAGATAGTAAAACCGCGATAAAGCATAAGCAGGCAGAACACGAATGTACATAAACACACTAACCGCTAGCGCACAAGTTTGTTTCTTTCGGTATGGCGTACTACTACTACTACTACCACTACTAACCGAACGATGACACACAAACACGAATACACATCACATAAACACGCTATAACACCTCACCACCAACACTTCGCAGGGTATGTACAAACAAGCAGGCCTCATGTAGAAGGTTTTTTCTTCGAATTAATGGTAAGGCTGTCGGTGCCGACGCTACTAACCGGTCGTTTCTGTATCCCGCAGGATGGTGAACACCCGGAGGCGCAGCAGGACACGGAACGAACGGTTACCTATCGCGAGGATTTATCCGACTACAACTTTTCCAAATTTGCGGCCACCTACTTCGCGAACAATGTGTCGTTTCAGTTTAGCAAGCGGAAGCTCAAGTCTTCGCTGCTGGATCTATACAGCACGGCCGATGTTATATCGGCACAGGTAGGAGGAGATCTTGACTTAAATCTTGACTTCAAGTGCTTTTGACGAGCAATGCTTCTGCTACTTTGTCTCGCAGGCACTGTGGATAACGATTCTTCGCTTTATGGGCGACATGGCGGACGCAAAGTACGAGGACGAGAGTGAAGAATCGAAGCACAAGCCGGTGATGCAGCGCGTTACCGCCACCATCGGGCGCAACTTTGCCAAGACGAAGGACTTTCAAGCGTTCCAGGAGACACTGTCCGAGCACGATCGCAAGATGATACACCGCACGCTGAAGAAGAAGTCCAAGATACCGAGCGAGCTGAAGTCGATCGTGGAGAACAACGAGGAGATCATGGACTACCAGGAGTTTCTGAACAGCCGGAGCAGCAACCTGGACAAGCTGCACTTCATCATCGGGCACGGGATTTTGAACAAGAACCTGCGTGATGAGATCTTCTGCCAGATTTGCAAGCAGCTGACGAACAATCCGACCGCGACGTCTCATGCCAAAGGGTGGATACTGTTGTCGCTGTGTGTTGGTTGCTTCCCGCCGACGGAGCGATTCGAGAAGTATCTACGATCGTTCATCCGGGAGGGACCGGAGCTGTACGCCCCGTACTGTGAGCATCGGCTCGATCGCACGCTCAAGAACGGAACACGTCGCCAGCCACCGTCGCTGCTGGAGCTGCAGGCTACGAAAACGAAGAAACCGATACTGGTCACGGTGATCCTGATGGATGGGACGAACCGTACGATGGAGACGGACTCCGCTTCGACGGCCGCGGAACTGTGCGAGCAGATAGGCGATGAGATCGGATTGCAGGATCGGTTCGGGTTTTCGATCTTCGTCACGATGCAGGACAAGGTGCTGTCGCTGCAGAGTGGGCGCGAGTTTCTGATGGACGCGATTTCGAACTGCGAGCAGTACGCGAAGGAACAGGGCCTGGCGGAGCGGGGCGCCGCTTGGAAGGTGTTCTTCCGCAAGGAACTGTTCGCACCGTGGCACGATCCGGCGGTGGATGCAATCGCGACCGATCTGATCTACGCGCAGATTGTGCGTGGACTGAATCTGGGCGAACTCGTGAGCAACTCGGACAAGGATCTGGCGATGCTGGCAGCGCTGCAGTACTACGCCGAGTACGGGAGTGAGCTGAACGTGAAGACACTGCAGGAACGGCTGAAGGACTTCCTGCCGAAGAGTGTGCTGCGTGCGGAGACGACCGCACGCTGGCTGCAGATGGTCGAGACGGCGTTCAAGAAGAGCCGGTGCGTGAAGGAATTCCTGCAGCGGGGTGCAGCGAAGGAGGACATTGTGCTGTTTGCGAAGATCACCTGGGGCATGATGTTTTCGCGGTTCTTCGAGGCGGTCCAGTCGAGCGGACCGTCGCTTGCGTCGCCCAGTGTAATCATTGCGGTTAACTGGTCGGGCGTTTTCTTCGTGGACGAACAGGAGCAGGTGCTGGTGGAGCTGTCCTATCCGGAGCTGGTACACGTGAGCAGCGAGGAAGACGGGGATGGGAGCGATGTGGGCACTCTCTACGTGGGCACGATTCAGGGCGAAGAGTTTGCGTTCAAGACGTTCGACGCGCAAGTACTATCGGAGCTGGTGAATTTCATCGTCGATGGGCTGAAGAAGAAAAGTATCTACGCCGTCGCGGTGCAATCGTACAAATCGGACACGACGGACGATACGGTGCTGACGCTGCTGAAGGGAGATCTGATAGCGCTCGGACAGGGTTTCACCGGCGAATCGCTGCTGGCGGAGGACAATACTTGGGGGTACGGCGAGTGCAACGGAAAGTCGGGATACTTCCCGACGGAATCGATCTACGTGCTACCGACGATCCTGCCGCCAACGGGAGTTGTGTTGAATTTCTATAAGGTAAACGATAGCTTCTAATGGGGATGTTGGCGTTACTTCACGAGTTGCTCTTGTACTTGCAGAAAGAGAACGCAGTGAAGAGCAAGAAACATGCAGGTCCGATCTACAACACGGTTCAGCGAAAGAAAATGCACACCCTGCAGCGATACGCGGCTGATCAGTTCCGTGCTCCGATTGCGTACGTTTGGATGGCTGTATGTTTTTCTCTGTGGTTTTTACTGACATACCGATCTTCTTTCAGCATTGTGAGCTCTTCAACAAGCATCAACAGTGTGCGCAAAACAACTGTCGAGGAGCTCTGGAGACACACCCGTGATCCGATGAAGGCGCCCCTACTGGAGCGTCTCCAGAAAGATCGTGCTAGGTGCGATACCGCTTTGATGGTATTTACCTTGATCCTGAAGGTGAGCACATGAGAAGTAGCCGGTGGAGAAAGTTTTTGATTAAAATGTTTTATTCTCTCATTTCTCCTCGCACAGTATATGGGCGATCTTCCGAAAAGTCGTGATCAGATCGATTTGGGGAAAATCTTTGGCCCGGCAATGGCGGACGATCTGTTGCGCGATGAAGTGTACTGTCAGATCATGCGCCAGCTGACGGACAACAAGATCCAGATCAGTGAGGAACGCGGCTGGGATCTGCTGTGGCTTGCCGTGGGCGTAATGCTGCCCAGCCAGCCGCTGCAGAAGGAACTGTTCGCGTTCTTGCGCACCCGCAAGCATCCCATCGCGGTCGACTGTTTGCAACGGTTGCAGAAGACGATCAAGATGGGCGGCCGGAAGTACCCACCGTACGTGGTGGAGGTGGAAGCGATCCGGTTCCGCACGGTGGAGATCTATCACAAGGTGTACTTCCCGGACGACACGGACGAAGCGTTCCAGATCGAGTCGTCCACGCGGACGAAGGATCTGCTGCAGACGATCACGCGCCGGTTGGAGTTGAAGTCGTCCGATGGGTTCAGTCTCTTCATTAAGGTGATGGATAAGGTGCTGTCCGTGCCGGAAGATTACTACGTGTTCGATTTTATCTACGAGCTGCTCGAGTGGCTGCGCGAAACGCACCCTTCGCGCTCGAACGACAATCGCATCCAGTGCGAGTATCAGCTGTTCTTCATGCGGAAGCTCTGGATCAACGTTGTGCCCGGGCGCGATCGTAACGCGGACGACATCTTCCACTTCCACCAGGAGGTGCCGAAGCTGCTGCAGGGTTACTACCCGCTCACCAAGGAGCAGGTGATCGATCTAGCCGCGTACATATTCTGGGCACAGTACGAGGTGTCCGACATGGCGCTGCTGAGCAAAACGTTCCCCGACTTTTTGCCCGTGCTGGTGGCGAAGGATGCCGAGCGGCTGCAGAAGCTGGATCACTGGAAGCGTGACATCGTAGCGAGGGTGGACTCGCTGAAGGGTATCGGCGTGAGCGAGGCGAAGCTAGCCTTCCTCAAGCTCATGCAGCAGTTCCCGATGTTCGGCTCGACGTTCTTCGTGGTGAAGCAAGCGACCGACCAGAACCTACCGCCGACCCTGCTGATCGCGATCAACCGGCTCGGGTTCCATCTGATCGAACCGCACACGAAGGAAGCGCTGCACAGCTACAGCTACAACGAGTTCAACTTCTGGAGCTCGGGCAACACCTTCTTCCACATCAAGTTCGGCAACATGATGGGCTCGACGAAGCTGCTGCTGGAAACGAAGCAGGGCTACAAGATGGACGAGCTGTTGGCGTCCTACATACGCCACTTTCGGGCGCAATCACAGCGCACCTAGCCATAACGCGTAACCGTTTGTATGTAAGTGTTAGTGCTCGTTTATTGGGTTGAAAGAGGTAGAATAAAACCGACCGGTCGTGGGTTTTTTTTTTTAAACGTATCCGAGGGTTTTTGCTTCGGCGACGAACGCGATGATGCCGTTGAGCGTTTCCTGCGCGTTCGGGATGATCTGGTTGGCGGGCAGCACGAATCCGGTCGCACCGGTGTCGCGGAACTCGAACGTGTAGCCCAGCCGGGTGCCGTGAACTCCGACGAAGTAGTCCACGGTGCTTCCGGACGTGGTGTCTGGAAAGAAGCAAAGATTGCCATTGCAAAAACATGAATCGCTCGCTGAAGAGAAACTGAAGAGAACCCCTTCGAAAGGGACACTTACACAGCACACTGGCACTGTTGCCGTAGGTGTAGCGCGTGCCGAAAGTGGCCTCGATCGCGTTGGCAGTCACCGCAGCGATACGCTGCAGATCGGCGTTGTTCGATGGCAGGGGAGCGCCGGAGAATCCGAACGGCGTCAGCAGGTACTGACCGTACGAGTGGAACGAGAACTGAATGTTGATTTTGTCCGCGATCGTCGCGTAGTAGTCGGCCATGGCACGCGTTTCCGGTTCGGAGAAAGCCGTCAGTCCGGCGAAGGTGTCCGAGCAGGGTACGGACGAAGCGCCACCGTCTGTAACGAGAGCATCGGAGGCGTTACGGACCAAGGTTCTAATCGAGCGCAAAACGCACATGTTCCTCCGAGTACTTACTCATCCAGAAGTAGTCAAAGTTACGGTTGGGATCAGTACCGACGCACAGGGCATTGACCGGTTGACGGGTCTTGCGCCACTGACGGTTCTGTTGGTGGGATGGAAAGAGTTGGAGTTAGACCATAGTTGGAGAGACATGCGACACACCGTCCGTAAGCTTACCGTCGTCTTGGTGTACGCCAAACCATCCGGATTGGCGATCATGATGAAGTACCAGTCGTAGTTCTGGGCCAGATCCTGGACGGCCGGATTCGTCGACGTGATCAGCTCGTTCAGCAGCCAGGTGGCGGTCGCGGACGAGATCCACTCGCGGGCGTGAATGTTCGCCTCGATGAAGATGCCCGGGTTGCCCGCCTTTTGCGACAGCTTAATCGCCTTCAGCGGACGTCCCTCGTACGACGTGCCGTACACCGAGCCGGTCAGGATGGTCGGGTTCTGGGCAACGATCTGATCCATCCAGGCGTAGATTTCCTCCACGGTGTAGTAATCCGTCCAGTCAAGAGTGGCCCGGGGACGGCGCTTCGGACGCTCGTTGTCGATGACTCTGCGGGTGTAATAGTGACCAGATTAGTAACTCGTCTACCCAACGCTCCCTGCTCAGCGTACTTCTGGAAGTCTTCGATCTGCAGGCGCGTCTTCAGGGCCAACGCCGTCGTGAGTTCCTCGAAGTGGGCAAACTTGTGCGGTGGAACGACGATGCTCAGTCGCATGTTCGTCTGCACCGGCGACTCCCAGAAGCTGTAGCCATCGGGGTTCAGCTCCAGATGCTGCAGCATCTGCAGCTGACGCTCGGTTTCGATGGACACCTCATAGACGCGATAGTTGTCGAAGCGCGCCTGTTCGGCCGACCCACCGCAGGCGATGGCGGCCACCAGCAGCAACGTTAGCTTAATCCACATCCTTGCGCACACAATCGACGGTGAATGAATCGATACGGGATGCGAACGTTCACCACGCTTTTATACGCCATCAAACCCTCGCCGGCACGATCGGATTAGATAAACGCACACTTTTGTACTTGAAAAAGACGCTCAAGTTAGCTCAGAAAATTGGAATTAAGTGACGCACAAGTGACGCGGCTAGCCAGGATGATTTGCAATTCCAACCAAGAGAGATAGGTAGTTGAGGGCTGTCTATTGCCGGTTCGGGAAATGCCCACGGGCGATAAGCCGGTTATCTATCGGTTCCCGAATGTTTGACCCCATTGATCAAGATCTGCTGCTTTGTACAATTTAGATTCCCCGCGGAGTATCGAAGTTGGGACCGTATCCTGCCCCCGAATAAATAAACAAACCCCGATCAATCGAAAGTGCTGCATCATAACGGACGCCGTATCAGCGAATCAGCGGTGGTGTGTCTAATTGTTTATTTACCGTACGATGCGATTGTGACATAGTGAATGCAAATCGCGGCTGTGTGCAAGATTAGATACGGGCGAACGCCATCTTTATTGTGCCATTGTGTTTACATGTAGTCCAAATTTCTTGCCTCATCGATCAGTGCTACAAATGCCTCCAGAAGTTCCTCCGCGTTCGGGACGATCTGTTCGGCGGGCAGCACGAAACCAAACTCGCCCTGATCGCGCAGCTCGAACGTGTAGGAGAGTGGGATGCCTGCGACAGCGAACGCCCAGTCAACGGAGATACCCGATGCAACATCTGTGGATGCGGACAGGGAGAGATTAGTAGTGAAGTTATCCTGTGGCCGAATAATGGCCGAAACCGGCAAACACGTACACAGCACGTCCGCCGTAGTTCCGACGCGGTAGGGTTTCTGGTACAGCTTGTACATATCGACCGAGGCTCGCTGACCGATCTGCATCAGGTCTTGGTAGTTGTAGGCCCGGGGAGCGTTGTTGTACCCGAACGGCAACAGTATGTACTGTCCGCGCGAGTGAATCGAAAGCGACAGCTTCACGTTCGCCGCAATCGAGCGGATGTAGATGGTCAAGTTGCTAACCTCCACCTCGGACTCCGGGGCGGTACCGGCGTACGTGTCCGAGCATGGCGTTGACGAGGTACCACCATCTAGAACAGGGAGTTACATGTCTATAAGATCGCTCATGGTTGGAAGCTGGAAGTTGGAAGAACAACAGCTTACTGTTCCACTGGTGGTTAAAGTTTCGGTTAGGATCCGTTCCGTAGCACAGCAGATTGTGTTGATTTCTAGTTTTACGCCAAAGACGTTCCTAGTGAGTGCAAAAAAAAAAGATCACAATCAAATCTATCGAGACCTTCCCCATCGCCACTACTCACCGTGGTGTGAGTGTACACGAACCCATCCGGATTGGCAACGGGCACAATGTGCCAGTCGTAGTTTTCGGCGATATCCCTCACCCGTGGGTCCTCCGACGTGAGCAGCTCATTCAGGATCCACGTAATGGACGCCGACGTGATCCATTCGCGGGCGTGTATGTTGGCATCGATAAAGATGCCCTTGTTGCCGGCCTTGTACGAGAGCTTGATGACCTTCATGTCCCGCTTTTCGTACGTTTGACCGATTGTTTCCACCGACAGCACGGGGGCGTATTGCTGTACCATCTCGTCGATCCAGGCGTACATCTCCTCCAGCGTATGATAATCGTCCCAACCGAACCCATCCTCCAGCTTTCTACGTACCGGACGTTCCTTATCGAGAACTCTGGAAATAGCCGTACAATATTAGCACAGGAGCCCGCGAGGCGTGAGTTGCTGACGTGATAGTTACTGTTTCAGATCGCCGGTAAGAAGCGTAAATTTGATGCCATGCTTGAGGAACAATCGTTCCGCGTTAGTCTTTTCTACCGGCGGAATTACCACTTCAACGCTTGCGTCCACATTCGAGGGGTAGTCGAGGAAGGTGTACTGAAAAGGTTAGCACGGAATTATCCATAAGCGGCTAGCGGCTACTACTTTATCTTTCCTTTATATACCCCATTCGGAAGTGACTCCAGATTTTGAAGCAACACAAGCTGCTCAGGCGTTGTAATATCCACTCTGTACACGCCGTAGTTTTCGTAGCTTAGCTTGCCATGAGCGCAAGCAATAATCGAGCACACAATCGCGAACGTTAGGATCCGTTGCGTTACCATCGTTACACTCACTCGGTCGTATAGTAGAGAACTACGGAAACACCGGTGGAAGCGATTGCGAAGAAGCTTTGCATTTTTATTGCATCTTATCACCCAATATCCGTTTATCAGAGCGGACCGGTAGCATTTCTAATACGTTTCATGGCACGGTAAGCAGGCGTAGTCTTCGCTTGATTGATGGTACTTCACAGCCGCTTGAAGTAGCCCATTGTTTTGGCTTTGGCCAGCATGGCTATCAGTGCATCGAGCGTCTCTTCGGAGTTCGGCACTATCTGGTCGGGCGGGAGAACGAAACCGTACGGGCCATTATCGCGGAACTCGAAGCACATCGACAGCGGTGTCCTATGATAACCGTGCGCCCAATCGGTGGTGGATCCGGAATCGACATCTGAAACGAGACGAGATAACGCTCACGCAATGAGGAGGTTTCTCTTTGGGATGAATGTTTTTTTTTTTTAAGCTGACATCTTACATAACACATCCGCAATCGTGCCAAACGTATACGAGGTGCCATACCGGTTGGCAAACGCAATGGCGGCCGCCTCCGCAATCTCCATCTGGTCGGCGTAGTTGTCGGGATAGTCAGCGCCCTGGTAGCCGTACGGCAGCAGTATGTACTGACCGTACGAATGGAACTGCAGGTGGAACTCAACGCGATCCACGATCGTGGCGTAGTATTCCATCATGTTTCGCGTTTCGATTTCCGACCCCGGTTGCGGTCCGGCGTAGATGTCATTGCACGGTACCTGCGACGCTCCACCCTCCATCCAATGGTACGGGAAGTTCCGGTTCAGGTCCACTCCCGCACACAGCACGTTGTGCGGATAGCGATTCTTTCTCCACAGCCGGTTGGTCGTTCTTGTGTAATGAAACCCGTCCGGATTCGCTACCGGTAGGATGTACCAATCGTACGACGTGGCCAGCTCCCGCACGGCCGGATCCTCGGACGTTAGCAGCTCGTTCAGCAGCCACGTGGCCGTCGCCGATGTGATCCATTCGCGCGCGTGAATGTTCGCCTCAAGGAAGATACCCGGATTGCCCGGCTGGTGGGAAAGCTTCACGACCTTCATGTCACGCCCTTCATACGACCGACCGATACTTTGCACAGTCAAAATGGAAGGATACTGGAGCGCCAATCCATCGATCCAGCCGTATATATCCTCAAGCGTTTGATACTCATCCCAGGTGAGCGTGTCGCTACGCTTCGATTTACTCGGTTTACTTTCGGCATCAATAATGGCTTGAAAGTCGTTCGTAGCAAGATGCGACCGGAGATGCGTAGCAGCCACGAGTGCGTGATAGTCCTCTAGCTTTGCCGGAGCCACCAGCACGCTCACATTCATTCGCACTTGGGTAGGCGATTCTAGAAATGTAAACTACTTACAATGTATTGGGAGCAAGATTCCAAACTCGACACTCGACACTTACTCCATCGCTCCCAAGCTCGATTTGTTGCAGTTTAGTAAGCTGCTCCTGGTTTACGATGGAAACACGAAACAGGTGATGGTTGTCGTACCGAATTGGGTCGCCTGCTGCGACGACGGCAAACAGTAGCAGTGAAAGTAGGTTGCTAGTAAGTGACCACATTTCGGACCAGTTTGTGCAAACAGCTGTACAGCGGCTGTCGTTTTTATACCTAACCAAACATTGATTTATCATGAGAAAGGCGAGGTACGTCGAAGATAGTATTCCCACAGCTTATCTGGGGAAGAGATGAACGATACTGCGGCCATATACATCAGCTGTTGTTTTTTTACGACCGGGCGGTGCGTAACGCTTGCTTCAATGTTTGCTTCTATTGACAGAAATCACGCCCCGTGTGTTCATCACACATGTTTTAGGAGGCTTATTCACGGTATTGCTACTAGCCCCATATCAGCTAATGGAAATCTCGCAACGACTTCGCTATCAACCGAAGTTCACCGTCATTGACGCTGAGTTACACACCGTAAGCGTTAAAAAAAAGTAATTCCGTGGTAGTATTCTATGGTTTATTATCATGTGTCACGTTTAACCACTGTACGACGCTAATCTAATCGCTCGCATCGACGATTGCCGTTTGCGTGATTGGGTAATGCCCATAACAATGCGACGATTACACATTGAAGTGTCCCAGCTGCTTTCCCTTGCCGATGAATGCCACCAACCCATCCAGCACCTCTATCGCGTTCGGTATGATCTGGTCCGGGGGAAGGATGAAACCGTGGTAGCCATTGTCACGGAACTCGAACGTGACTGCCACCGGTGTACCGTGGACACCGTGCGCCCAGTCCGGAGACGATCCGGAGGCGATATCTGTTCGGGGGGATGAAACATAATGACTTCGCTTGCACAGGAGCAGCCTCCATCTGCACTGGTGGCATATACTCACACAAAACATCGGCAGTCGTGCCGAACGTGTAGGGTGTACCGTAACGGTTGTAGATGGCAATGGCGGCTGCCTCACCCATCTCCATCCAGTCGTAGTAGTTGTCAGAGTACTCCGCGTTCTGGTGACCGTACGGGAAGAGTATGTACTGACCGTACGAGTGGAACGATAGGTACGCGTGCACCTTCTCCTTCACGCTCACGAAGTAGTTCATGATGTTCTGGGTTTCGATTTCCGAACCCGCTTCCGGTCCGGCGTAAGTATCCGTACAGGGTACGGCCGAGGCACCACCCTCTGCCGATGTCGGTGGATAGAAAAAAACCCATTGAGACTCAACGCAACAAGAGCGCCGACAGAGGCCTCCTCCCCCACTACCTACCCATCCAATGTCCAGGGAAGTTCCGGTTCATGTCCACACCGTAGCAGAGCACATTGTGCGGGTAGCGGTTCTTGCGCCACAAGCGGTTGGTCGTTTTCGTGTAGTTAAATCCGTCCGGATTGACCACCGGCAGGATGTACCAGTCGTAGTTCTCGGCCAGATCGCGCACCTCCGGTGCGGTTGAGGTTAGGAACTCGTTGATCAGCCAGGTCACGGTGGCCGAAGTGATCCACTCGCGCGCGTGGATGTTGGACTCGATGAAAATGCCCGGATTGCCGGTTTTGTAGGAAAGCTTGACCACTTTCATGTCGCGATCTTCGTACGACTTGCCGATGGTTTCCACCGAAAGGATCGTCGGATTGGCGGCCACCTGTTCGTCGATCCAGGCGTAGATGTCATCGAGCGTTTGATATTCGTCCCACCCGAACGCGCGTCGCCTTCGTGCCGGACTTTCCTCATCGATCAGTCTGCAAATGGGGATTGTCGTTTCAATTATGCACTTCGAAAAGCGAAACGAACACTCAACACGTACTGCTGGAGATTCGGGCAGCGCAGCCGGTAGGCTAAGGCAAGCTGGTTGCTTAGCTCCTCGAACTCGGCGAACTTGTGCGGTGGCACCACCAGGTTCACTTTCATGTTCGTCTGCACCGGCGACTCCCAGAAGAGGTACTGGAAGAAAGAGCACCCGAAATTATGCACCAGTTTCACTAGCGAGAAAAAGGCAGACAATCAACCGCACTCACTCCATCGGGGAAGCGTTCGAGGTGCTGGAAGGCTTCCAGCTGCGTTTGGTCAGCGATCGCCACCTCATACACACGGTAGTTATCGTATCGAACGCGCTCCGCCTGGAGCGTGCCGATAGCACAACAGCACAACAACAACACAACAGCTCTGGAGATCATTTCTAGCCGAACACAGGGTATCGATAGAAGCTAGTGCCCCCCAGCGAGCCTTCCTTATATAACAGCCGAAGGCATAAAAGGTTTATTATTAACCAAAGGTAGCATGATAAGAACACAGCGGTCAGTGGGCGTGTTATCGCAGCGATAGGATTGATCAGGATGATTGAGGGACTTTGCGATAGAATAGGGTTGTCAATCAACAATCGTTTTATAGTGGGGTAGTGACTTGTGAGAGTTGATGAATCTAGCAGACAGCTGGAAGTGAAGATATGGTTAAGAATGTTCTTCTTCAAAGGAGATTACAGAAGCCCGGAGAAAGTGATTCTTCTTTCATAAGCTATGTCAATAAGCATTTTAAAGGCAGTGCTAAGCAAACTGAGTGATGTTAGTAGTGATCGTTTATTGCAAATTCAAATAACAATGTAGCAAAAGTAGTGCTTCATTCGGTTCGTCCCATCAAAACACTGTTTACACGTAGCACTGTCCGTAGAAGGCGACATTTTCCGTCTTTGCCGTTTCAATCTTCACCTGGTAGCCATCGTATACAACGTAGAGGGAAACCTGCGGCACGGTAAAGATGATCGTGTCGTACACGTAGAAGTACTTGAACGGATACACATCACCGGTGGTGACGCCATGCTCCATCGCATACATCAGCTCGCTGTCGACGGTGAAGCTGTACTTGGTGGTGGTGTCTTCGTACTGCTTACCGAACATGGGCTGCACTACCACACTGTGGCCGTTAAGGACGAGTTTGAAAGCCTGCGGTAGGTTGGAAGCAGATGGATGGTAAAAAAAAATATTCTCCAGCCCTGCCCTGCCCTGCCCTACACGATACTTACAACATGGTTCTTTTCCAACTTTTGCACATAAACGGCCCAGGTGTAGGAGACGGGATGATCGGAAGCGTACAGAGTCCACTCGTTGTAGACCGGAGTCTTGCCGACGGTGTAGTAGTACGGAGCATACTGGTACACGGGGTTGACAACGCAGCTGTCCACATATCCGTACGACTTCATCACCTCAAAGTACCTGCAGGTAGAACAGAACAGAGCAAAGACAGTGGAGATGAAATTGCCCCGAAAAATGCCCCAAAAGCTTCCCAGCCTTACTTAGTAAAAACGGTGCTGTCCGGTTGGAACATCCAGATGAAATCGAAGTACGGGACGTGATCGAAGGCAACGGTCTCGTAGGGCGACTTGACAACCACATCCACCACCGGGTAGGTGTAGTACATCGGGTACTCCACGTCGACGATGAACCGGTTCTCCGGCACGAAGTGGAACTGCTCGACCTCGTGGTAGTAGGACGGCAAGACATGCTTCATCCAGAACCAGAACGGCTTCACAAACTCAATGTACACCGGGTGCACGTGCTGATGGTCAATCGTGTACTGGTACTTCCGGACGGTGGTGTACATTTCGGCACACTCGTACGTCACCGGTACGGAGTAGTCCTCGAAGTGGGGCAAAACGCGTGGCACACACTGTTGGTAGTAGTACGAGGGCATATGATGGTACGAAGGGACGTAGGTCATGTTCTTCTGCACCTCCGACTTGACGCCCGTCCATTCCACCGACACGACCATATCGTCCTTCACGCACTTGTGATCGTACGAGTAGCCGTGGAAGTACGACAGCTTACCGTGAACCGATTCTGGCACCACCTCCTTCGCCCAGTCGAAGCAAACGTTCATGTTCTTCTCACCGGGCGTCTGGCGGGTGACCTGGACATTGATGGTCTTGAAGTACGTACCGTACTCGTGCGTGTAGTACACATTCACATCCCAGTGGTTAACGACGACATCCGTCTTCTTGAAGATCGCCGTAAACTTCACGTACTGCCGGTAGTCAGGCGTCGTCCAGAGCTTGTGCGCGATCGGCTCACTGTCAACCTTGAAGGTGAACTCAACCTTATCGAACGGGTGCACCTTGCACGGGTTAATGTAGCCAACCACACCGTAGCTGGTCGGTTTCGGTGGCAGCACGGTCGTGTAGAACCAGGTGAGGTACTTCGTCACAAAGTCAAACACGGTCACGCCCTCCAGCTCGTGGAACAAATCCGACGTGAACACGTCCGTGAGCGATTTGTAGTACTTCACGGTCGGTGGCACCTCGACGTCAAAGACGGAGAGGTAAAAGTGGAGCCCGGTGTACTTGGAGTGCGCTTCGTACAGCACCACATCCTTCTTCTTCGGCACCGGAACGGACGTGACCGTTTCGTAGTGGTAGCAAACCGGGCACGATACCTTCAGGTAGTCGATCTCCGTCTCGGGGCGAGCGAAAACCTGCGTCTTCACGTGCGACTTGAAGCCGACCACGTTGAACACCTCGTTGGCGTTCTTGCTCCAGACGAGCTTGAACGAGTTCTGCTGGAAGTTGAAGATGACGTCGAACACGAGCGGTACGTTGAAATCGAACGCCTGCACACGGCGCGTTCCCTGCCAGGTCAGGGCGAACGGATTGTAGACCGAAACGCCGTAGTAGCCGTGCATCCACATGCGGAAGAAGCTGTTCACGGTGAGCGTCACCTCGTTCTGGTTCGCCGACGACGGTACCACCACGTTGTACTTGAACTGCGACAGCAGCGGCATCTTCAGGTCCACCTTCACCGGCACACCATCGAACGTGGGCGTGTACAGCTCAACGTCGGCCACATTCAGCACGGTCGTAAACTGGTACTGCAGCGTCTTCAGGATGGTCAGGTAGGTGAACGTATAGAACTGCTTGATCGTTTCCTCGTTGAAGTACTTCGTGTACACGACCTTTCCGTTCGCCATGAACGTAAACTCCACGTGCACGGGCACGTTCTCGTAGTTCTTCGTGATCGGTTCGTTCACCGTCTTCGGATCGACGTTGAACAGTTTGGGCCACACGAGGGAGAGCGGATTGTGCACACCCTCGAACTTGACGTACACCGAGTACAGATCGTACGTACGGTCCATCACGTACGGGGAGAAGCTGACGTAGAACTGGTTCACCTTGTTGTACTTGACGTCCGCGATCATGTTACCACGAATGATGCTGCCCACCTTCTGCTCCACATCGACGTAGTCGTAGAAGAAGGACTTGGTTTCCACGGACGGATCGTAGTGCACGAACTCGTCCACAACGTGCTGAAGGTAGTGGTAGTAGTCCGTATCGTAGTACACGTCCGAGTTGAGGTAGCTTCGGATCGCGGTCACAAAGTACGAGTACAGGTGCACATTCTTCTCCACCTTCATGAACGTGACCAGCTTCGTGCAGTAGTGCACATCCTGCATCGTGAAGATCACCTTGACGGCGGCTACGCGCAGCTCAACCGGCAGCGTTTCATCGACCACCACCGGGAACACAACCTCAAACAGCGCGTCGTGATCGTGCTCCATGATGTCCATCAGCGCGTAGATTACGTGCACCTGCAGATGGCGATCGTACGCCAGGTCAAGCACCTGCTCACCCTTCACCAGCGGCACCAGCAGCTCGCCGACCGAACCGTACTGAATGTTCTTCAAACCGTGCAACCACACCAGCTGCTCCTCGAACGTCTTCGCCTCCTTCAGATGCTTGTAGTACATCTTGACGTACTTCTCGATCTCCTTCGAGTGCTGCTCGTGCTGGAACGTCTTGTAAACCATCGTACCGAACGTGAGGATGGCGGCGTGGGCCACCTCCGGCTTGACATAGTTCGGGAAGTTCACAAACTCCTCGACACTGTGCAGCAACTCCACCGATGGCGCGCGCACGTTAACACCAACTGAGAACAGCATACCGACCGCGACCGATTCCTTCACCTTGTGGTTCTTCACCATATCCATCACAAACTGCACGGAGTACTTGGTGCCGATCGAGGGCAGAACCTTGTAGAAGATATCCACCGCCATCAGATCCTTCGGGGTGGTCGACTTCATGAGCACGGTCCAGAATTGGGCGTAGTTTTCGACCGTGAACGGCTTCAGCGCTTCGATGATGCGCGTGATCACCATTCCGTGCTTCGTGTCGGTTTCTTGGTGCGTGATCGGATTTTCCTGTGTGTGTGTGGAGTAAGCAGAAGTGGTTTGAAAATTGGCTCCCCTTCCCAAGTGAAGACAATGCGGTCGAGGTAGCTACCTGAAGATACTGGACGGCTTCGTACAGCATCTCCTGGACCTTGGGACCAACGGTGGAGATATCCACCACCGGCGTGAAGGTGGAAATGGTCGGGTAATACTCCTCAAAGATATGCTCGGACGTTTCATAGTGCACGTAGTGGTACGTCTGGGGAAAAGATTTCGTTACACTCGGCGTTAGTGACATTCGCCGAAGAAAGAGAGCGAGAGCGTTGTGCGCTTACCGGGAAGTTCGCGAACTCAAACGTCTTGCTCGGGGCAACTGTCTGCATATACACCAGCATCTGCTTCGTCGTGACGAACTGCTTTTGTCCCTCGACGGTGAACGGCTGCACGTACTTGGTGCTCTCCGAGTGCGCCTTGCTCACCTGCACGCCGTCCTTCGCAAAGATCAGCTCATATTCCACCACCGGCAGCACCGTGTTCCAGCTGGTCCAATTGTGGAACACATGCGACGGTTCCACGTTCGCGTACACATCGTACGGCAGGTGAGCGAACGACTCGTAGTCGGGCGTTTTCACCACCTGCACCTTCTCGTGGACGGAATGGACGGCGTACGTCACGTTCACCTTGCCGTAGACGGTGTGCTCGGTTTCGGTAAAGACGATCGGTTTGACGAACTTCTTCGTCGGGATCTTGTCGACCGGCAGCTGGAGCATGCTTGCGATACCCTTCTTCAGGTTCACGCTCCACAGCACGTCCGTCTTGGTGGTGAACACCTCCTGCACCAAACCGTACTGATCGAACGTCACGTAGAAAGGCTGCAGGATGGGTTCCGCCTGCTTGGCGTACTGGGTGTAGTTCGCCTCCGTTGGTTCAACCGGTAGCGGAAGGTGTCCGGTGTAGAGGAACACCTTCGGATCGGCAAAGTACACGTACGTCCCATTGCCGGAGGGATCTAGCGATAGGAGCATAGTGTTAGAACGTTACAAAAGCGCTCAGGAAGCGGGAAATGAAACATACCGGGACGAACGTGCAAGTAAGCCTTCACACGGTACATCGAACCGTACTCCGGTTCCACCACGCCGGTCGTCACATCCAGCTCGTACTGGTACACGTACTCCTCCGGGCCGGTGCCAACGAAAACACTCTTCACCACGGCTCCATAAGCCCAGCTCGAAGCGGCCACAAGGGCGCACGCTAGAAACAAGGAAGACTCGGTTTCAATTCTCTTCCAACAGCAAACGGCTTGCAGATAAATTTCATCCCTAAACTCACCTAGTACTAACCACTTCATGCCACACTCACACACTCAAGTTTCACCTTGTCACTCTGATCAACACCTCGTCGTTACGTCTCCAAAGGACGCCAGTCGGCCAACTGCTCACAGGGATGGTGCGAAATGCGTCTTTTAAGGCGTTCGCTTATCATCCGAACGCAATTCCTTGTTTACCTACGGTTGACACCTTGGGTCATCTGGTGCACCACCGCTGGTTATTGGAAATCGAGCATCGGCATGCATCGGAGGTGCATTGGGGTGGGGGGGAGCGGGTGCTTCGATTGATAATTTGTTGTTATGCATCCGAAGCGGTGCGGATCACGCAGGAGAAACACCAAAAATTTCAAAGTTGAACGACCTCCAGATGTATGTAACAATGTAACGTCTATCGCTGCTGTTGCAAAGGGCGATATCGTTTTGAATGTATTTTTGGACTCCTGGAGTCATTCTCCACTATTCTTTGGACGGAGATACACTTTATTTTCAATGTGCCAGTCAATGAAGATGCGCAATCTATGAACATTATGGCTTACTTGCATTCAAGTTTTTACGACCGGTCGTACAGTGAGGGATGCAAAAGTAGGAGTAAGAAAAAAAACCAACTACGAAATGTGGTTGACATATTTTCCAGTTTTTAGAACCAGTTTCTTTGTTCCCAGATTGTTCCCCAGTTCTTTCGTTCCTCTTCACATCACATTGAAATGATTATTTTTTTTCCCAAATAACACGGCACTTCCTTTTCGGACAACCCAACAGATCCCTCGGTCGGCGTCGCAGTTCATGCAAATGAATTCAATTCGCACGGAGCGCGATCGTCTTTCGAGCGCAAACACCCAAACAGCAGCCGTCAGTCTTCGTTCCAGGTTCGTCGCGGGTGGATTAACGTTGGTTCGTGTGAACGATGGCGCTTCGTCTGCTTATGGTATTTTTCTTTCTCTGGGGAACCCCGCCAGATTGTGCTGGTCAAAGGTGAGTCAACTGTGGCGAGCGTCGAAAGCGATAGCGAGCGGTGCAATGACGTTTGGTTGGGTTTTCTTAAGGTACGCAATACTGGCACCCCGCACTATAGGACCCGATTCGTCGTACAATTTGGTGCTGACCAACACGGGATTGAAGGAAGTGGATTTACTGTGCGAGATTGTCGACGCCAAAGGCGATGTGAAGGCACAGAAGGGGATGAAGGTGGCTGGCAACAATCTAGCGACACTTAATTTTAACGTAAGTATATATTGCATCCTGCCGGAGGCTGCTGCATTTCGTAGCTCATTTAAGTTTCCATTCGGCAGCTAGCACACTTGACTCGAGATGACTACAAACTGAAGGTACTGGACCAAAGAACGAGGGAGCTTCTAAACGCTACCGACCTGGAATACGTGGAGCGTCGCTCGTTGGTACTATTTCAGACTGATAAGCCCCGCTACAAGCCCGGCGATAGAGTGCAGTTTCGCGTGATCTTCCTCTTGTCCGACACCAAACCAGTGAGCGGCGTGTTTACGCCAACCGTTTACATCACCAACCCGGACCGTATACGCATAAAGCAGTGGACTAACGCGACGCTGACGAACGGAGTGTTTGTGGGCAGCTTTCAGCTGGCGGAGTATACCTCACCTGGACGGTGGACGATCAATGCCATGCTAAATCGGAAGGTAATTCAGAACGCCTGTCTCCTTGAACAACGTAATGAATGCCTGGATGAATTTTCAGGAGTACAAAGACACGTTCCGGGTCGAGGAGTACACGCTGCCGCTGTACGACGTCGAGATTCAAAGTGTGCCAAATTCTTACTTCCTCTGCACCAACAAGAACATGACGCTGAAAATAAGCGCCGAATACCCGAACGGTGGTTTGGTGCGAGGTAAAGCGGTGGTAGTGGTGCGGGCCAATTACAACAACTATCCATCGGAGACAAAGGAGGTACATCGAGCGGAAGTACCGATCGCTGGAAGTGCTACGATCGGTTTCGACACTAATCTCGTGGCCAAGAACTGTGACGAGGAGTATAGCGTGTGGTTCGACGTGGAAGTGACTGAGAGTATGACGAAGATCAGCTACAACACCACCAAGTCGTTTACGATCTATAACTCTCGAGGCGTTACGATGGAGCTGTTGGATGCTAATGACGCCTTCTACCCAGGGGCACCATTGAAGCTGAAGATACTGCTCACCACCATCGATGAAAAGCCGCTAACCAATGCGACCATCTTGATCAAGTACAAAACGCTAGACGAGAACCAACACGATATAGAGAACGCGTTCGCCCAAATAGTGACAAGTAGTACTAACTTATTTGGGATCTCGAAAGTTACGATCAACACCAAGCCCGAGACGAGCCGGGTGGTTGTGGAAGGGACGTACCAGAACCAAACGTTTTGGTTGCTCGATGCATCGCCCATGTATGAGGATGAACAGGTCGAGTATCTTGCAGCAAACACGCTTCAGGCGTAGTAAGTATAAAGTTCACAAAATGGTAGGGTAGTACTTCACTTAACCGCATAAATTTGGTTTCGATTGCTTCCAGCTACAGCGTCACGCGCAACGTCACGATCGAGTTTTACTCCAATGTGAAAGTGAAACAAATATTTTATGTCGCCTATTGCCGTGGAGCAGTGTGTCAAAGTGGTTCCATCGAAGCATCGAACTCCACCAAACAGCATCGTCTTGAGTTCAAGGCAACACCGAAAATGTTACCCAAGATGAACCTTCTAGCGTTCACCGTGAAAGAGGACGGCAAGATACTGAGCACTACGATTCCTGTGCGCGTTCTTCCTAGCTCCAGAACTGTGAGTACTCCGTGGAATGTTGCCGCTTCGAAATACGAATGGAGTTGACGAATTGTTCTACTCGGTTTTCTTTTTAGTTTGGTTTGACATACTCCTTAACGAAAGAGAACGACGGGATGTATAACTTTAACATCACTGCGGAAAAGGGGGCGTTCGTTGGCTTGTTAGGAGTTGATCAGCGCGTGAACCAACATGAGGATGCCGCCAGCAACGACATTACGTGGCAAAAGCTCGACAAAATACTAAACTCACAGGAGGATGAATCGACGTTGTGGTCGTTCTACGATAGCTTTGGAGTAAGTTGCCATGTTTGTGTTTGCGAAATTGCGAGCGTTTAATCAAATCACGTAATCCCAAACAGACGGCAGGCGTGACGTTGCTAACGAATGGTTACATTCAAGATGGTAAAGACAATTTTTGTGTGTGAAACTGTTCAAATCAAATACCTATAATATTTTGGACACGGTGTTTTGTTCCAGTTGGATACGTTCCCCACTCGATTGATACGTTCCAGCGCGTTGCAAAGTTATCCGAGGAAGAAACGTTTGAAAAAGTGCGTGCAAATTTTCCGGAAACCTGGATATGGGAACACTTCACAGCACCCAAGTACGGATAATATCGCTCGAGAAGTTAAAAGGAAGGATTTAATTTTTTTTTCGTTTGTTTTTTCAATTAGTGGAGTATTTTCTCTCAATAAATCTATACCGGACACGGCAACGACCTGGATGGTGACCGGTTTCTCCGTTGGACCACAGAATGGGCTGCAGATAGTGAGGGCACCATTGCGTATCAAACCAAGGAAGAAGAGGATCATTGCCCAATTGCACGCTCCACCATCGATCAAGCGTTTCGAGATGGCTATTGCTTACTGTCTGGTGCACAACTTCGATAAAGCTGCCAACGTTACGCTGGAAGTGAGCTCTATGAGGCCACAGCGACTGTACCTCCCGGAAGGGGCAACCGAGAGTGTGAAAGTCAACCTGCTCCCAAAGACACTCGATGCACTTACCGTGAACGTGACTGTGAAGAACACCAAAGGAAAAGTGATTGATATGTCGCAGTACACGATCCCGGTGCGTCCGGAAGGCGTGCAACGAACGGTGGAAGACGTTCGATTGGTGGTCTATCCTAGTAGCACCAGTGAGAACTTTACTCTCCGGCTACCGGTAATCGAAGGCGATCGCAACGAAAGGACTGGAGTAACTACCCTTTCCGTTATAGGTAAGTATCTGTTTCGTTTTGTAAGCTTTACAAGAGGTCCTGATGCTGACCAGCAATATTCATATCATTACTTTTTTTTCAGGAACATTTCTTAACTTGAACCTGTTCGATCTAGAGGATATGGTTCGCTCATCGCATGGCAACGGTGAGGAGAGCCTACTGTTTCTGCAAACAGCGATGGCGGTGTATGATTACCAGTTGAATTCGAACCGCTTATCGGCCGAGAGTAGGAACAAACTGATATCCTACATGGAGGTGGCCTATCAGCAGCTGCTGCGATATCGTTTGGACGATGGTTCGTTCAGCATGTTTGGCAGCATGTACCAGTGTGGAGGTATCTGGTTTACGGCCAGCTCCGTAGAATCGCTCTGCAAGCTTTCGACCTACATGATCGTACAGCAGTCGGTGATCACGGATGGGCTGAGATGGCTCGCCCAGCAAAGTACCGAAGACGGACGCTTCAACGAAACCTGTACGGTCGCACATCCGCACATCCAGCGTACGGGAGGAATGGAGCTGTCTCTTGCCAGTAGCGTAATGTTTGCCTTCGCCAGCGCCAATGCTACAAACGATTATGCACAGCTCATGAACAAAACCATCTCGCTGCTACTGACCGCACCTGGCGACGATGTGTACTTACTGGCAAAGACATGTTATCTACTTACGCTGCTGAAACACTCGGAGAGATTCAAAAAAATTGAAACTCTCAACAAGCGGGCAGTTCTTGATGGGGTTTATCGATACTGGAACGTGACAAATCGTCTCTCGACGTCATCGCCCGATCTACGGGATCAGGAAACAACCGCATACGCGCTGCTGGCAAACCTGAAGGTAAACCAGCTCACCCAGCTGGAACTGATTCAAGTAGCCCAGTGGATCGAAAGGCACAGTTTCACCGGTGATCTTTGGGAATCGTCGTTGGAAAAAGTGCTCGCCTTACAGGCACTTGGGACACTGGTTGACAACATACGCATCGGTATGCCGAGCATGTCCATAACAGTGGAGAATCAGCCTGGTGTGCTTCAAATTAACTCGTCCAACCAGCAACTGCAGCAAACCATCACCCTACCGAAAGGCACCGCCAGCATAAAAGTTTCCGCACGGGGCACTGGATTGGCCCTGATCCGGCTGACCTATCGCTACAGTGAGCTAAGTGCTCCTGCTAGCTCCACCAACTCCAAGGGTTTGGAGGTTAACAAAAGCTTCAAGGACTTTGCTCTGCATATTTACTGGTGTTATGTGGAGCTACGCCCGTGGAGGTCGTACGAATCGCCACTGATGCGAGCAGTCATTATTCTCCCTACAGGATTTGAAGTAGCAGAACTGATCCAGACAAACCAGCACATTGAAAACTTGAGGGTAAGTCACACGTGACGGTCAATCTAATGCGTCTTGAATAAGAGAAGTAATATTTTTCCCTTTCCCAGAGTGTTATCTTCCTGCAGGAAAAATCTAACCTAGTGCTCGTATGGGACAATTACGTGCAACGTGTATGCTTTACCATAGTAGCCTTTCGTCGCTGGGTTACACCAGAAGACTTGACGGGAATCATACGGTTGTCGTCGTTTGATACAAAAAGTGCGTTACGTAAAGTACGTGTGACTTATAATTTGAAGCTGACATTTTTCAATTATCTCATTTCAGGAGTTACGACAGAAACACTTTTCTGATGGACATGTATACACTTTCTACGGTCTGATTTCGAACACTTACTACGATCTGATCGAAAATAAAGAATGAAAATAAAGTAAACATTTAAAGACATAAAACAGACTTGAAGACAATCAAGCAGAGTTCACTTGAAAACAAAATCCTATAGAAAGGTACGAACGAAACATATAATACAAGAACGAAAACTGAGAACAAACAATTTTACATACTTTATTTGTCAATGATTATTTTAGTTAAATTTTTAATTATATAAAAAAAAACAAGTTGTGTAACTACGTTACGCACTGTATTCGCGTGAGAACTGTTGTTTTGACCACCCCAAATGGTATTGGTCTTCTCCTCACTGTATTCTCGCACACACGAATACTACTACGGAGCGCATAGAATCAAGGTTATGTTTTGTTAATGTCGACGCCGTACCGGCGGAATGTTTATGTTTGTGAGTGACTTCGCGCGATTGCGCGTTCAAGCACTACCTAATCACTATGGGGTGTGCGGTATGTTAAAAAATAAATTAATAACAACTACGCTTACTGCAATTTTTAAAAAACTGCCATATCTGAAAATTTTAAAAAATTTGGAGTGTATATAAAATGAAAATAGCCGAATTTTATGAGTGAAATCATTTATGCAATCATGAGCCAATGAAATCATGCACATTTTTTACCACACCAGGCTCAACGTGGCGCTCGGGTGGGTGGCTTACCGGGGGCACACGAATACCAAAAACAAACCGCCAAAACTCACTCACATCGAGCGAGATAAATAAAAGCGACCGGTGGCTGACGCGACGCGGCTAATCATCAGTGAGTGTTTGTGCGGTGTAAAACGTCCCAGCCAAGCAAAAGTATTGCCTCCGTGCTGAATCAGTGTTTAATTTACTAAATTTTTGCAAGAAGAAAAAAAACAATGTTTTCTGGAGAGGCACTAATTCGTGGCAGACCGGGCGTGAATTTTCCCGAACCCAAGCGCACGAAGCCGGACCCAAAAGAACATGAAAATGGGTAAGAAATGCTTGTATTTTCGAGCCACCGACAATTCGCGACCAGATGTGTGGGGTATTTTTACGTATGACTCATCACTGTCAGCAACATAAAAAAAAACCCGATCGAGCGAAAAATGTATTTTCCATTAAACCGCATCTGTCAAACGAATGTGTTTTCAACGGTATTTACAATAACTTCTTTCTATTTTCTTGCTAGCCACTACTCGGTCGTCGGTTCGAAAATAATTCGTCCAAACGCCGTGTATCGTGTGGTGGTGACGACTTTCGACGCAAAATCAGAAGTTGCTTTCCGCATATCGATAGGGGCGGGAGACAAAGTCGTAGCGAGTGAAGAGGTCACACTGGGCGCTCGTGACTCCCGTTTGGTTGCCTTTCAGGTGAGATCATATATTTTGGTGATTTAAAAAAAAAACAGTCAGTAATAAATTTAATTTCGTACCGCAGATTGGTGATATTCCCGAGGCTGAATACCAGCTGATTGCGGAAGGTTTGTCCGGTTTGGTGTTTAAATCGAAAGATGCGTTAGATTTTGACAACAGGTTCGGCTCGGTGTTGATTCAGACCGATAAATCGGTGTACAAACCGGGCGATACGGTTCACTTTCGTGTGGTAGTGTTTAACCGGAATATGGCACCCGTCCCTTCGGATACCGATATGAGCGTTCACATTTGCGATGGCAAAGGCAACCGGGTGAAGCAGTGGAACAACGCATCGCTCGGAGAGTACGGAGTGTTCGAAGCGGATCTGACACTCTCCACGGAGCCGGTACTTGGAGCGTGGTGTATCAATGTCGACGTGCTGGGGAAGGTAAGAGGAGGCGTATATTATATTATCACTTTATTAACTTGACGTCTTTTTTGCGTCCAGAAACAATCCCGTTCGTTCGACGTCGATGAGTATGTGCTGCCAACGTTCGAAGTGACGGTGGACTCTCCTGGCGATACGTTCCTCGATGATCTGGTCATGAGTGTGGCTGTCGATGCGAAGTACACCTACGGAAAGCCGGTAGTAGGTGAATTGACCATCACCGCGAAGCCAAGCTCAGCTATGTACTTTCTACGCGAATCGAACGTTAAACCCCTCTGCCAGAAGGTGATCCCGATCGATGGCAAGCGGAACGTTGAGTTTAACCTGAAGGAGATACTATCGTCGAGTCAGTACATTCGTCAGCTCGATATTGAGGCGGAAGTGTGCGAAACACTCACGGGACGTACCCAGAAAGGCAAAACCAATGTAAAGCTGCACGAGGATCGCTACAAGGTTCGTCTGATCGAAGACTTGAGCTACTTCCCCGGGCTACCGTACAACGCTTGGATCAAGGTGTCCAATCTGGACGATAGCCCAGTGCGAGACGGCGGTTCCAACGAGGTCGAGATTCAACTGAGCAACTTCAACACATCGCTGTTCACGGAGACTACGACCCTGAACGAGGACGGTATGGTCAAGCTGAACGCAAACCTGGAAGAACTGACGTTCGATTATTTGAACGTGCAGGTGAAGTATCGTGGAAAGAACTATCACGTGCAGGGTATTGTGAAACCCCGTACCGATCAAGAGGCTCTGCTGCGAGTGTCGCTCGCCGATAAAGAGTAAGTACATGGACGAAAGAGTTCGACATTTTGTGGCATTTGATGTATGATTGAAATGAATGTTCTAAAAAAATCCCAAAACAGACCAGCTCCTGACACCGAGTTGAAGTTCGATGTCGCTTGTACGTCACCGGTACAGTTTGCGTCCTATGCGCTGGTATCTCGCGGAGAGCTACTTGCAGCCGGTGCAGTAAAAGGCTCCGACAGTAACATGATCAGCTTTACGGTACAATCTTCTTACCGGATGGTACCTCGGGCACAGGTACTGCTGCATTACATCAATAGTACGGGCTATATCGTAACCGCAAGTACGGAAGTCTCTTTTAAAAGTTTGTTCGCAAATAAGGTATGCCTTTTCGTCAGCTACTTCCGGCAGGAAGACGTAGGTAGAAGTAGTAAATTATGTGTGCTATCTTTGCTTCTTACAGGTCACTATAAATCTCTCGGGAGATGAGCTAAAGCCAAGCGAATCGATCGATATTACCGTGTGCGCAGAAAAGGGCTCCTTTGTCGGACTGCTTGCTGTGGATCAGAGTGTTCTACTGCTAAAGTCGGGCAATGATATTTCCCGTGACGAAGTTGTTCAAGCATTGGAGCAATATGAGTCCGCAGAAAGTTCCAATTACCACTGGAACAGGGATAGCTTGTCGGATTGTGAGGTACTTGTTTGACACGATGCGATATCTTTCTCTTTACTAAGCATTCTTTTATACACAAACTTTAGACCACCGGTGTTGTGCTGCTCTCCAATCGGTTTATTCCAAAAGGTAGCAAAAATGTAATTTAGTTTAAAGGATAAGATAATATTTATATTATTTTTATTATTTAAATGCACACAGATTTATTCCAGGGTGTTATGTTTGGATGCAGTGCAAGAATGGCACTAGGTGGATCACAAATGGTTATGGATAGCGTGCCTATGATGCAAAAATGTGTCATGGAATCTGCCGTCACTATAGCCGAGGAACCGTCCATACGGTCAAATTTCCCTGAAACATGGCTTTGGAAAAGTATTACCAACGCGTAAGTCAAACCTAAAGAACTATGTAGAAACTCACTAAAACATATCTCCTTTTTACAGCGCGGGAGAGGAGCGAATATCTGAGATCGTTCCAGACACGATCACATCTTGGATCATCACGTGCTTTGCGATGAGCAAGAGTCATGGGTTCGGTTTGATGGACGGCCCGTCGAAAGTAAAGGTTTTCATGCCCTTTTTCGTCTCGCTCGATCTACCGTACTCGGTGAAGCTGGGCGAAACGGTACGCATTCCCGTGATCGTGTTCAACTACATGGACGAGGATCAGCTGGCGGATGTAGTTTTCTTCAACAACGATGCCGAATTTGAGTTTCTCTCCGACGATATGGATGTCTATGAAAGTAGGTAAGAATTGAAGGAGACAAAAATGTGTTTGACACGTATGTTTATTATTTTTTTTGCAGAAAATCATCGTCAAGTAAAGGCACAAGTTCCTCGCAGTGGAGGTAAAACGTTTACTTTCGTGATTAAACCAACCAAGGTAGGCCACATCACCCTGAAACTGACGGCGAAATGTGCGCGGGCAGGAGATGGTATCGAGCGGCAGCTGCTGGTGGAACCGGAAGGCTTACCACAGTACATCAACAAAGCGCTCCTAATCGATCTGCGATCGGTGGAAGAGGTCCGGAAGGAGTTGACAGTGGAGATCCCCAAGGATGCCGTCCCGGACTCGACGAAGGTGGAGGTATCCGTAATTGGAGATGTGCTGGGATCTTCGATCGAGAATCTCGAATCACTGATCCGTATGCCTTTTGGATGCGGGGAACAGAACATGCTGAACTTTGTGCCGTGTATCGCGGTGTTGGACTATCTGACGGCATGCCGCCGGTTGACGGAGGCCATCGAGCGCAAGGCCAAGAAGTGCATGGAGGTGGGCTATCAGCGAGAGCTCACCTATCGGCACGAGGACGGATCGTTCAGCGCGTTCGGTGAGAGCGATAAGAGTGGCAGCACCTGGCTGACTGCGTTCGTGGTGAAATCGTTCCTGCAGGCGGCGAAGTACTTCACCGTCGAGATGAGCGTCATCGATAAGGCGTTGGGTTGGCTTGCCGGGACGCAAACGGCCAACGGAGCGTTCCCGGAGGTCGGTACGATCTGTCACAAAGATATGCAGGGCGGCGCTGGTTCGGGCTTGGCGTTAACCGCCTACACCGTAGTCGCATTTCTGGAGAACGCTGAACTCGGCCTGAAGTACAAGGAACAGGTTGACAAGGCATTGGCTTACATCACGAGCCAGATCACGAAACTGGACGATGTGTATGCACACGCACTCGTCGCTTACGTGCTGCAGCTCGCCAAACATCCGATGAAAGCGGAAGTGTTCGCTAGTTTGCAATCGAAGGCGCAAAAAGACGGCGACACTCAGTGGTGGAGTAAAGCGGTGCCGGAACAAAACGCCGTGGACTGCTGGTACTATCGTCCTTGCTCGGTGAATGTCGAGATGAGTGCGTACGGACTGCTGGCATTGTTGGAATCGTCAGACGAGCTGGAAGGATTGCCCATCATGAAGTGGCTAATCGCTCAGCGTAATGATAAGGGTGGCTTCCAATCGACTCAGGACACGGTCGTTGGATTGCAGGCGCTCTCCAAGATGGCTGCTGCGTTGTCTCCTTCGGAGGCAGCTATATCGGTGCAGGTGAACCTTCCGGACGGTGGTGTTGAGCAGAAGATTTCGGTCGACAATAAAAATCTACTGGTACTGCAAAAGCGTGAGCTACCAGAAACCACAACGAAGATTGAAGTGATCGCCACCGGCACGGGATGCGCTCTGTTCCAACTGTCGTACAAGTACAACATCAAGGATGCGGACAGTAGCCCACGGTTCATATTGAAACCAGAAGCGAAGCTAGGATCAACGCCGAGAAGCATTGATTTGAGTTTCTCCACTAGCTTCATCCCGAAGGAGGACCAGACCGTATCGAATATGGCCGTCATGGAGGTGGATATGCCGAGCGGGTTCGTCGTTGAAAGCGACACTCTAAAGCAGCTGAAGCAACACGAACTGGTTAAGGTACGGTATCTAACTGAAGGATTGTTTTGAGGCAGCAGCGATTGGTTACAGACTCCTTTTCGTGCATTATTATTACAGAAAGTAGAAACCAAACGCGGTGATACGACGGTTGTTCTGTACTTCGACAACATTGGCGTCGACCCGGTGAGTCTGCAGATGTCCGCGTTCCAGAAACACGAGGTGGAGAACGCAAAGCCAGCGAATGTAATCGTTTATGACTACTACGACAACAGTAAGCGACCGAGAGGTGTGTTTAATGTTGGAGTTCTAGTTTAAAATATTTCGTTTTATTCCCAGCTCGATGTGCTCGATCGTTCTACGAGGTTGCCGCTTGAACGCCCCAATGAAGACCGATGAAATGATGGAACCGATTGCCTTGTTGGAATATGTAACCTAAAGTATTACCGCTACGATACACTATATTGTTGAGCCTTATTCAGCCTTATGTATTTGTCACTACGATGCACAACATTGTTGAATCTTATTCAGGAAAAATAAATGTCTATTACTCTTTTTATTATTTGTTCTAAATCTTTTTCTTTTCATCTCACTTTGAACCACTGTTCGTGCGAATCGACCACCGCCTGTAATTCCATTTCGTTCTGGTATGATTGATATATCTTCAACTTCAACGCTTCACTGCCGCTTCATACCAAACAGCTTCTATAGCTGTGTGAGAATTCGATTATTGCTGCGGGGTAAAAGTACAGACCAGCAGATTTGCAAAATCTTCAAACTACACCCGAAGCTATGCACGACCAAAACTGGAATTATTACTTTTTGCATTTGTTTTTGAGCATCTTCTTCTACCTTTAAGAGCAGGCCAGCATAAAAAAGTGTATTCAAATATACAAAAAAACTGACAGTAAAAGAGGAATCATAAAACAAGAAATCCTTCACATCCAAATGATCGATCGTTCTAACGTGTTCTTACTGCGGATGTTCCGGCAAAAGCTAGAGCGTTAAAGAGGAGGTAAAGAATTTGGGAAAGCAACAAAAAGAGCTGTAGCAAGTTTCATGTACCGGATTAACTTATCGATCAATCTTCCGATGGCGTTCGTACGCAAAGAGCCCACATCATGGCTTGCGTGGAAAGAATAACACAAAAATAAGATAAGCAGTTGTTTTCTAAAAACTCGTCCAGTGGGATTCTGTGCGGTCTCCCCCGGTTGGAATACATCAGCACATAATTCTATCAGTTAGGCAAGGTTAGCGCATCCCGGACTATCGTGTTAGGGAGGGTACCGATTTATTGCTCCCCAGGAAATGACAGATACTATTAGCAAACAATGTTACGAGGCTTACGAACGTACTTCAGCTAAAACCGCGATCGCACACAAACGGCTGCCCTGTTTACCAAACTACATTCGGACATGCGCCGGTTTTTCCCACCTTCGTGGGGAGCTTTGCGGGTATTCTACGGTTTAACATTGCATTTGAACATCTCATAAATCCCCCTCGAAGCTCGCGAGCACTTTAAACTGATGCGCCGGTGAGAATCGTCAGTTATCAGCTCCCGCGTGAAGGCACCCGATCGTGGCCGGGTGGCCGGTTTGTTTTCGACTGCCGTCTTCTTTTGCTGTTGTGTTGTGCCCGTTGTTTTCGTGCTGAGCGGTGCGGATTTTTTGGGTAAATAAAAACAAGTTTTTAAAGCGGCCGGCGTTTAGCCGCTGAGCTTGTCTTGCTCTCTGTATTGGTGCGAGCTGAACGCATCCAGCTTCCAGCGGGACGGGTTTGTTTTTTTTTTTTACCGAGTTGGGATAAAAAGGATAATACAATGCAGATGGAAGGCGTTGTTATGTAACATGTAACCTTACACTGCATATGCACACACCTGCACACGGATCGGATTTGTATTGCTCCGGTATACGCGAGGATCGCGTCGTTTGGTAGGAGAACGACACGAACACATCGACAGCGGCACGCTGGACCAGCCGAAGATCGCGATCAGCGAACGCGCGTTCGGAGAATCACGAGCTTGCTCGTATAAAGCCCTACCACCGAACCGGTCCATTGTTTAGTTCGTGCTCCCCATCCGAACTGATCGGGTGTGTCGTTATTTCCCCCTAGTGGAAAACGTGTGTAAGTATGTGTGTGTCTGTGTGTGTGTGTGCTTGCATGTGGGTGGTGTACAAGTGTGTGCACTTGTGAACGCTCCCCCGCATCATTGTGATCTCACCGTTCCTGCCCTCCCCCCCATCCCTTACCGAGCCTTCTATTGTGTTACCTATCTCCGCCATTAGCGAACGCTTCTTTCACGTCCGATGTCCAATTTGCGTACGAGGGGATTCACCTGCTCTAATATGTTTCCGTATAATAGTAGTTTCGTTTTTTTTTTCAATTTCAATTTCGCCCGCTCTCTCTTCCTATACAGCAGTGCGTGTGCAGTGTGTAACCGTGAGTGAAGTGAAGAGACAGTGGAACTGATTCCCAAAGGAGCCTGTTGTGTCCGGGAGGAAGATTCGCAGTTCGGCAGTAACGTCGGAAACGCTTCGGTTCCCCCAATGGCGGTGCCTAGCAGGGTCCTGCTAGTGTGCCTGGTGCTCGGTGCAGTGTTCGTAACCGGTTCGCATGCCAATGGGTTAGTATGCAACATAAAGATAAATAAAAAAGCCTCCGAAAAACATCATTTCAAAAAGAAGCTCTGGTCAACAAACGCAGAATCGCAACGAAGATCGTTTCAAAACTCGTTAGCAGAACTTGCTGCTGCTGTCGCGTCGTTGCAATCGTCTGACCCAACGTCTGACCGTGTGTAGAGCGAAGCCGTGTGTGGTGACGAAATCGTTGGCAGAAAGTGGTCTGACCAGCTTTTTTTTGCGCTCCCCCATATGCCCCAGCACCCACGGTAACGCCGTGAGCTGTCGCGAGGCATGTCTTCCGTTTTTGGTCAGGAAGCACAAACAACCTCCGCCTGGCCGGCCTGGCTGGTGCTGTTGGCTCGCGGTGCGTCTGTGTTAATCTCCATACACACGCACACATAGGTCCGCTCGTGCATTGGGTTTTGTCATAGTAGATGGCGCTTTGGAGCCTGGATCCAAGATGTTGGACCAAGCTTGGACGCGTTTTATGCGTAGGATACATATTCGATCGTGAGACGCGCATTGTTTACCTTCCTCGTTTTGCGTGACGCATACAACTGACGCCTCGTAGTATTGCGGGGAGTAAATCGAGCGCGCTATGTCAACCTACGCGCAGGTTAACCGAGTTGAGGTCATTAGATATTCCAGGTACGCTCATCAGATTGTTTCAATGGAATAATGCGCTTGTTGATTTCGAAGTGAAAAAACCTTTTTTTTGTTTGGCTAAGCTACGCTAGAAGTAGAGCAGCGTTGGAGCCAAAAAGAAACGAGAGCTATTTCGGCTACGGTTCTAATCACGAATTATCGAAAGGTCTTCTTCGGGTGACCGAACCGTGCCGCACCAAAATGTGTTACCGACCTTGGCGCTCCCTCCCCACGTCCAAACGGCCGAGTGAATCGCTGCGGGCGAATAAATAGTAGTCGGAAATACCCGCGCCTCACCGATGAAGGTCACACTTTGTGACCTTCCCCGGTTGCAGTTGTGCTGCTGTCGATTACATAAGCTTACGCTAAGATCGGCAACAGATCAATAGAGGCAAATGAGGCAAAAGAATCAAAAACCAAAGGAGCAGTACATATATATAAAAAAAAATGATAAGGAAAAAAAAGTTGTCCGCTACCTCATTATCACCCTGACCAAAACCGCACCAGGCCGCGTTAATATTATTTTGAAACCGTGATTCGCCTGTTTCGTGGCTCCCAGCACCGTTCCCGGAAGATCGTTAGGGGCCACCGTTCGAACATCCAACCACTGCAGCTGGACGCTGGCCGAGCGCGATATTTTCGTTTTATGGAGATTTCTAATGGCACTTGAGCCGATTGAAAACGGGAGCTTCAATAGAGGTAGCAATTTGTGACGCGCACTTGCCCGGCAAGCCTTGCAACCCTTGCGTGAATGATGTCATTTTTTGTTGTTGTTTTTTTTTTTGGTGCTAGTGGGAAATTATAATGTTTGTTTGTTTTTTTGTTTGTTATTCCATTTCGTGCCTCCAGAGCGTTAAGGTGCATTTTTCACTCGTGGAAATATCTGTTCCGATTGGAATTTGTTTGCGAGCGTTTCGCACATCATTTCACAGCATCGAGAATGATAATTTGATGCGCTATTCGAGCGGAAACTGCACGATCGCATCCGGTTGGTGTGATTTCATGTAACGCAGCTAATAATTGCAGCTCCGTTGGTCGATGAAGATTTCATTAGCGCGATAAACCCGTTTGTGCTAATTGTGTTTGCGGCGAGAATAATAGCGATTGGTGGCAACGTTTTTTATGACTATATTTCCCTTTTCAGCCACTACTCGATCGTCGGTGCCAAGCTGCTGCGCCCGAACTCCGAGTACCACGTGGCGGTAACGAATCAAGATGTCGACGAACCGATCCGCTTCAGCCTCGCCATTATGGACGCTGACAGCTTGGTCGAGAAGCAGGAGATTACGCTCAACACCGGTGAAACACGGCTCGTCCCGTTTGCGGTACGTGTATGTGTGCACGCTCGACGTGCCTGGATTGGATTCGGGGAATGGGAAAGTTTGTTTGATTTTTTTTTTAATTCCTATTTCAGATCGGTGATATTCCGCAGTCGACGTACAGGCTGGTCGCCGAAGGGTTATCGGGGCTAACCTTTAAGAACGAAACCAATTTAGAGTATCAGCAGAAGAGCTTCTCGGTGTTTGTACAGACGGACAAATCCATCTACAAGCCGGGCGATACGGTGCGGTTCCGCGTGCTCGTACTGGACCCGAACACGAAGCCGCTGCTGAAGGTGGACAGTGTCAGCGTGCACATCAGCGATGGCAAAGCGAACCGCATCAAGCAGTGGAAGGAGGGCAAACTGGTGAAGGGTGTGTTCGAGTCGGAGCTGATGCTCTCCACGGCACCGGTGCTCGGCTCGTGGACGATCAATGTGGAGGTGCTCGGCACGGTAGGTGGTGATTCTTCGGTGTGAATCATTTGTTTTTTATTTATTTTTTTTACCACCGCAATAAACCACACCGGGACGTCATCTTGCTGTCATTACAGAAACACAACAAGGTGTTCGAGGTGGATGAGTACGTTCTGCCCAAGTTTGAGGTTACGGTCGAATCACCCGGCATTACGACGTTCAAAGATGGCAAGGTGAAGGCGATCATTCGCTCGAAGTACACCTACGGCAAGCCGGTGAAGGGTGAGGCGACCGTCTCCGCCAGTCCCGAGTTCCGCTTCCACTACGTGCAACCGTTCGCGAAGGATGTGATCACGCGCAAGGTGGTCCCGATCGATGGCAAAGGCTCGGTGGAGTTTGATCTGCGCGATGAGCTCCATCTGGAGGGTGACTACACGCGCAACATCGTGATCGAGGCGGTCGTCGAGGAGGAGCTGACCGGGCGGAAGCAGAACTCGTCGGCCAAGGTGACGATCCACGATCGGCGCTACAAGATGGAGCTGGTCAAGACGGACGACAACTTCAAGCCGGGCCTACCGTACACCGCGTGGCTGAAGGTGACGTACCAGGATGGTGCCCCCGTCCAGGACGATACCAACCCGGTCGAGGTGAAGCAATCCACCTACGAGGGTACGATGCTGGTCAAGAACTACACGCTCGATCAGAACGGTATGGCCGAGTTGGAGATCGACACGAACGTGAACGGGTCGTACATCAACATGGTCGGCGTGTACCTTGGCCAAGAGTTCTATCTCCACGGCATCTCCAAGGCGGACTCCGACGTGGGCTCCTACATCCGGGCCCGTGTGCTGACGGAAATGCCGCTGGTAAACAAGGAAGTTGAGGTTGAGGTGGCATCAACCGTGCCGATGAAGTTCTTCACCTACCAACTGCTCGGTCGCGGTGACGTGCTGCTCAGTAATACGGTCGCGGTGCCGGAGACGACGACGCACACGTTCAAGTTCCTCGCGACGTTCGCGATGGTACCGCGGGCGAAGTTGGTCGTGTACTTCATCGCCGCGAACGGTGATATGGTCAGCGACAGCAAGGTGATCACGTTCGACAGTGAGCTGCAGAATTTCGTAAGTATTCCCGATCGGTATCGGTAGAGATGGTTGAGTGCGTATGATTGAACGATTTCTTCAATGTTGTACTACCAACAGATGAAAGTGAGTCTCTCCAAAGACCAAACGAAACCGGGACAAGATGTTGAGATCAGCATCAGCACGAACCCGGACTCGTACGTTGGGCTGCTGGGCGTGGATCAGAGTGTGCTGCTGCTCAAGAGTGGTAACGATATTACGAAGGACCAGGTGTTCAGCGAACTGCAGCAGTACGAAGAACGCTCGTATGGGTACTACCGCAGGAAGAAGCGTTTCGCGTGGAATCCTCATGTCGACCATCAGGATTTCAATGTAAGTAGCAGCGTAGGAGAAGTAGGTAGATGTTTCAATCCACATGCTAACACATTCCTCTCTTTCATCGTAGACCGTCGGTGCATTTGTGCTATCAAACGCCAACGATCCTCCTCGTAAGTACCATTGAGTGTTTCTGTTTGTCCTTTTATCTGTTATTGTCAGATGTTTTCAGATGTTGCTTAGAGTTAGGTTCAGAGAGTTGTGTGTTGTAGCAGTAGCACTGCTTTCGTTCGTACTTGATGATCGTTTGCAATGTCGTTGGAAGAAGCGATTCAGATCAGGGAACTTCATGAAAATCAGCTGATTCCCCTTCTTGCGGATATTTCTCTATAGACAGGCCTCCAATAATCCAGTATCAGCTTCTAAGCCATAGCTTCAAGCCTGCCGCCGGTGTCATAATTACATCGCCAAGGCCTCCAATGCTAACAACAACAACAACTGCTATGCAATCAAGCACTGCTGAAGTCGTTACCAGGAAAAGCTTCCCCGAGTCATGGATATGGGAAAGTGTGGAAGGGTTTGTACAATACTTCACCACCTTATCCAACGTATCGTACTCTTCCACTCTATCGTAGAATCTATGCAACGTAACATACGTCCATGTGCTTGGTGGGCAAGCCGTATGTTTGGGTGTGTATGTGTGTGTGTGTGTGTGTGTGTGTTCGCGTGTGTGTTTGAGAGCGAGAAAGAGAGAAATAGAGAGATTTTATTGCTAGCTGCTCTGGGTAGGTGATACTGTGTGTAGCGCACGAAATGACGGTGGATCGTTTGGTTATCGCAGAACCTCTAGACTTCCGGTACAGCGACCGTACAGGCGTAATAGATATACGTGTGGCGGAGGATTCACTCGTTGAACCATTACTGCTCGCCTCCAGTGCGTCAAGCTCTGGTCCAAGTGCCGCTCCTGCACCAGAAGCAATTCGGAAAAGCTTTCCCGAATCCTGGATATGGTACTCGCACGCTGCGATGAGGTTCGTCACGTTGAACAGTGAGGCTTTGCTTTCACACCTTCTCTCAAACTAACATACATCCGGACGGTCGGTTTAAAAGTCGTTGGTCGGAAACAGTTGGTCTGAACAAGTGGAACATGGTACAATCACCATCATAACATCTCGGATCGAAGTCGGATCATAACATCATGTGTCATCTTTGTGTACGCCTGTGTGTGCGCAAGTAATACGGTACGTTTCATGATGATTTATTGAATATAGAATTGATCTTCCCAGAGATTGAGTTTCCGGAAGCCATTGCGTTTGCCTCTCCTACCCTGGGCACCAGCTCGGCCATCCCCGTAGCTGAGGGTCCCACCGTAAGGAAAGATTTTCCGGAATCGTGGATATGGTATAGCGCGGCCGAGGAAGGGTGCGTACTGTATTGTTTAACGGCTGGTGGTTTCTGCTGTCTTTGTATTTGTGGATTTTACTCATCCCTTTCTTTAGTTACTCCTATCTATATCAGTATGGTGGAGGATGTAGCAAACATTGTGCTATTAATGAGCAATGCATAATGCATGTTAATACTACATAATTGATGGGTGTCAGTGCATAATATCTATCACATTAGAGAGTTTCAGTGTTGTTTGCCTGTGTATATAGCTCAAACTTCAGTACTTTTTTTTTTAAATTGTGTAGACAACTGGGGCCAAATGTGTTCGATTAGGTTGGACAGTTTTGTGAGGAGCACAAACCATTGGTTTCGATATTGTTTCGTCAGATGGCGTTAGTAGTAGCAAGTAGTATTGGCTACAAATTTGTGTTCGGCGTTACGATCAACGATCAACATCATTCTCCATATTGTATTTTTCATAAAAACGAATAATACTTTGCTCTAAAATTGATATTCCAAATCAATCTGCTACTAGTAACGACATTTTTCACGTAACGCTCCTAGTAGTCAGCGAAGGTAGCGACGTAGTTCATGGCGTAAACTTCGAACCGAAAATAAATGTATGTCCTAGCATCAACTGAAACAAAACAAAAGGAAATTTTTCCAAACCTGATTGGTACCACACGGGAAGTGCTCATTGAACGTTCCGTTTCATTTCCGCAGGCAGCGCGATAGTTTACAAACTTCGTCGCAAGGGTACAGTAAACAAAGTGGTCGCTGAAGTTGAGTTGGAGCACGATGTGGTTGATGCAGCAACGACAGGAACCGAACAACCGGTCTTAAGAAAGTCGTTCCCAGAAACATGGCTGTGGACTACGTTTGCTGCGTTTGGGTTTGTGATGTCGTATAGTTTTTTTTTAGCTTTCTGTCGCACTTCATTTGAACATTTCGTATGGAGTTAGGCACCGCCGTAGCACTAAATCCGTATCATAATACAGCATTTCCTAATTAAGTTGTAAATTACTAACTATCGAATGCGTTTGGGTTGAAGTAGAAGAACGGGAATCGAGTTGAATATAGTAAGTGTAGACACACTTTTAATGCAAGTTTACTGTTCCATTAGGACCCATTCGTTTCTACCACCGAAGAAACGTACGTTGGATGATGTGTTAGTGATGGTAAAGTCGAATTTTGTTTGTTTGTCTTTACAACGCGCTGCCCATAGTGGAAGCGATCGAGGTATGCTGTGCTGTTGAAAGCGATGGCAACAGTTCGAGAAGAATTCCACATTTGCTACTTAATTTACCTCTCTTCCTAAAATACCAGTCTTGGTTAGCTCATCGAAAGGTGATTGAACTTCGTTGTTTCATACTAAATTAAGCACACTGTACGAGATTATGACAGCTTTAAACTAACGGCTCTGAGCGTCAAAGTCAAGTCGTCAGTACAGTTAAGACATACAAAACACTTTCAGATCCACTGAGTTATTCTGACGATATATTGATCGATGATTCATATGACGCATACGATGAGTCCTATAACAGTAAGCCATTTGAAGTACAGCGGAAAGCTTGCCGATCAAAGAAGCGCTTCAAAGGGGGTACTCTTTCCCGCAAAAACTTCTGTGAGACGTGGCTTTGGATAAGTACCGCCAGGTTTGCAAATAGATTTTTTTCTAAAGATGATTGTCTCCCGACGCTCGATATGGCTTATTGTATTGATCAGTATAGTTTCGCATGTCGAATGCTCTAGTTCTATCGGAATGTGCTTGTTTCAAGATCTGTTTTATCTCACTTAGCTGTAATAAGACGTCACAGCATGGAATGAGCCGTGTAACTAAAGCAATTGATTATTATTCCCATAGAAAAATCTCTCTATATGTACTCTGAGGTGTTCAACATGGCGTTCGATGTAGATGACTTGTCCGATACGGATGTCGTGACGATTGTAGATTCTAGCTCGTCGATTGCTTCGCCCACTGCTCCCGTTCGCAAAGACTTCCCTGAAACATGGCTTTGGAAGACGATCGGATCATCAAGGTTTGCTAATTGAAAAAAAAATGTTTTTGAAAGTCTTTCTTGATATGTCTGATTCGTGGAGTGTCTCTGTCAATCGCATATTTTTAATCTCTTGTGTTTAATCTTCCTCTTGTGCTTATTTCTGTATAACGTGGTATATTTGCTAGTTGTGCTATATGTTTTCACATCATGATGCGAGGTTATTTACGTGCCTAAAATTTAGCTTGACATTTTCGGTTCATACTTGTGTTAATTTCATCGGGTAGTAGTTCATCAAGGAAAGCCCATAATGGTAGATCTAGACATCTTTTCGGTAATTTGTTATGTAAAAGAAACCGGAAGATTTCCAAGAAAGCAAGATATGCCAAAAGAAGTTTCAGATTTTGTGACGACTGCAAGAAGCTCTAGTAAACAGTTTTATACTGATATGTCTTCCTTCAGGGCTTGTCCACTTGTACCAGTTCCATAGGGTAGGATTACCGGGCGCAATCGTACCATTAATGGCATTCCCAGCGAATGCTGTTTCAGCTTCACCAGCGGTTGGATATTCCGGTGGAGGTGGTGCATCTGCACCGATTATGAAAGTTCGAAAAGAATTCCCTGAAACGTGGCTGTGGGAAACGATCGCACCGAAAAGGTATTTGAATGTCTTCGCGTATGTCGTAGCATGAATTACAAGGACGCGGGATTGACATTTATTTCAACGTCTAATTCAGCATCGGGAGAAATGTATTTGTTTCAGTCTGCTAGTGGAGGTGTATTTGGTATTTTTATATAGGGGATCTACTCAATGTAATCTTACCATCGCACGCGGTCATGTACTACGCACTAAAATGTATGCATCGGAGGGAAACAATGTTTTGAAATTAGACTTTAAGACATTAAAGACATTAGAATCCATGAAGATGGAGTTATGAAAGCCTCTCCTGGTAAGCCCTTACCAGGTTCGTTATTGGTGAATATAACAAAAATGTTTGCCACATAATCGAGATGTTCACTTTGTATCATAAACGCTTTAACAGAGGAAGATCTATACTAAACTCTATTCCAGATCGAAGGGTACACAATGCAACATACTTTAAGAAGAAACGTATTCGTGTTTCAATTCAGCCTAAACCTGTCATGGCTCCCGTTCGCAAAGAGTTCCCAGAAGCTTGGCTCTGGCAGACGATCGCATCAGCAAGGTTGGCACATTGCAGATGTTTCTATATTCAATAGCAGAGTTTGAAAGCTTAAATACGATATGTGCACTTTTGCCTCCAGCATTATTGAATAAGTTCATCACCGTCACTAATTGGGATGTCTCTGCATTTTGTTTGAAAATTTCTCTTGCCACAATTTTGCACAAAGAATGTAAATTAATACCCAAGCTTTTGCTTATTAAATTCCCAGAATACTACCACATGGAATTACACTTTCTTCAGGATCGTATTATGGGAAACAGGTTCATGCCCATGGCTGCAGCTGGTTTTAATTTGGACTCCCTTCAGCTGGTCAGAATAGCTTCAGATTCATCAGATTCGCCACCCCCTACCGCACCCGTCCGTAAAGAGTTTCCCGAGACGTGGCTGTGGCAAACGATCGCATCGGCAAGGTTCGCTTAATAGATATGTTTCTACTACTTTGTTCTGTGTATAGGGTTTCGAGGATTTGTTATGTGTTTTTAAGTGTTAATGCTATTTTGCCACGAATAGTTGAAGAGAAGTGTAGTACTTGCCGAATGGAAAGAACTACACAAACAAATTGTTCTATGCAGTGAAATCATACTAGTCACACGAAGAATGCGAAGATTTTTACATTATCTATTTAAGCTTAGAATCTCTGTGTTCGGTCGATTCATTGGTAGCTAACACTACCGAGATATTCGGTATATTCTCCTCCTCTATGTTCATTTATGTATTGTCATTTGTGAATCGTCTGGTGTGCGATGATAAGGTTCGAACCATTTTTGCATGTGAACAATATTTCTCCGGGAATTACGGAATTGCGATGTGCATCGTACAGCACCGACCCGTAAACAGGTTACAAGCCCTTCTTTCCCTGAATCATGATTGTGGGCTTCTTTTCCGGCGATCGGGTTAGTAATGTGCTCCTAATTGTTCTTTTCAAGCATAGCAAATTGCAATTATTTGCTAGATCAGCATACTTAATGGCCTCTGAATAGACCAGATTTGAAGTATAACAATCGGAAAAAGAAAAATTCTACAAATGTTTAGTTACGATTGGCAAACAGGTTGTACCCAGTCAATATGCAATGCTTGTTACTGATTTATCCTCGTTTAGGGTTCTACTACTATTCCAAGTTCAGAAGTGTACTGCGTAAGAAAGTGACTCCACAATCCACTAAGTTCACCGCAGCGGCTCCGGCAGTCCAGATTCGCAAAGAATTTCCCGAAACTTGGATGTGGCAAACGGTCGCGCCGGCAAGGTACTGCTGTATTACTATAACACTCTTCCTTACCCGTCCTTAGTAGCATGAAGTCAGCGATCGTACTCGGTACACAATTATATCGGCAACAAAATCTTATTATTTTGGTGCGGAAGTCAAATTGGATGTTTGTTAGGACGTGTTGAATCATTCAAGTTATCAAATGCTCAAGAACATTAAAATACGAACTCAGAGGACTATATTTGATTATGGTTGGATTAAAATCAGTGGAAAAGGTTTCCACAGTTTTCCGATAGCCAGTGCATGGGAAGTTCGTCCCATTTCTCTATCTCTCAGGGTTGATCGTCTTTCGGTAGAGTATGTTTTCGTCCTAATCCCAATGTTCGTCGTCTATCTGTGCAGTATGTGTAGCATGCTGGAATAATACACCGGAGCGTGCATGTTATCTTCGAAAATGTATAAAAAAACAGTGTTTGTGTGCATGTAGCAGTAAGATTTACACCCTGATTAACCTATTCGATCGCTTCATTTCGATCTACTGGAAACGAACGGCTAGCAGAGCCTCGTCAACACGTAATAAATAGTAACATGTACGGGGCCGTCTCGGGCACGATAGTGATAGTAGAACAACCTAACACCGTACGACAGATGGGTCTACAGAATCTTCCATTATCCGCCACGAGCGCTCGTTTTTTGAGGCGAGCTGCGACAAGAAAAGTATTTCCCGATTGTTGGGTTTGGGACAGCAGCAACTCCTCCGACGGGTACGTATCGCGGTGTGTGAGTGTGTGTGTGTCCAGTGAGTCTCGGGTCTCCTACAAGGGTGTGTTTGGGAAGCGTGTAAGGGGTTGTTTTTTTCTTTTCATGGTTGCAACCGAACGTGACGTTTTTTCAAGGTTTGCCAGTTTTTCAAAGATATTAACAGGGCATGGTACTTAGAATTGAATCCACAAATGGGAATGCCTTCCGTGTTCGTTCATGATTTTACATAGGAATAATCTAAGCTTCTTCTTAACACAACTTCTTGATTTCCTTTAAGGATTTTATGACCTTATTGCGGACCGGATAGGAGCACCCGTGCCTATTGCAGCGTTTGGTCCCATGCCTATTGCAGCGTTGGCACCAGCTGTCGCATTGGCGGGAGGCACCTCGGGTACATCCGGTGCCCCTGTTCAGGCTCCCGTTCGCAAAGAGTTCCCCGAGACATGGCTCTGGCAGACGATCGCGCCTGCAAGGTTGGCTGAATGCAGATTTTTCTCTCTCCTTTTTTTCCGGTTATGTAGTCTGTTCGTCCATGTTGTAGTCTACTTGGGGTTGCTGGATGAACTTTTCAAGGAAGGTGTCTCTATGCTGCCTCTGCTTATCGTAAAATCTGTATTCTTTCCTCTGTACAATCCTTTGTTCTTTCTGTTGTCAGATTTTAAAAAATATGACCACGACTTCGAAAAGTTAAATAGACGCTTGTACTAGTTTGTTTTCCCTATTTATTTGCCCTCCTGCCAAGGGTACTGCAAGACGTACAGTTTCTTCTACATACATTTAGCCATCAAACTTTCAGCGCGTATGCTACATCCAGAGTGTCAGTACGGTGCCACAGCTTCTCTACGTGTTCATCGCCTCATCCATCCACATCCACACGTCCCGCACTCAATCTCATCTCGGTTTTTGACACAACACTATTTTTCAGCGAATAACACACTCCCCGAGGGACCGATCTATAAGTTCCACCGTGCCCCGAACGGTACCGTGCTGTACACGACGATCGAAAAGCAGCGATCGATACCGCAGCGGCAGGTGCTGAAGACCAATACGCGGCCCCCGCTGGCTGGCCCGTTTGCGTTCAGCCGCATACCGCGGCCGCATCGGGACATTCCACGCCTATTTCTGTCGCAGGAAATTCAGAACACTTGGCTTTTTGACAATACCTACTCCGGGTAATTATTCCACACCGTTTGTGTGCGCCATGTGCCATAACTTCCCCCTCTGAAACACTAAACAAATCCAAACGTGTAATCCAAATGTGGGGCTGCTGCTTCCGCTGCTGCTGCTGCTGCTGCTGTTGCTGCAGGAAGGTTACGGTGTACTACCTCATTAACCACCTTCCCCGCGAAGTTGGGCCTCGCGGTGTACAAATAACATGTCAACAACTTATGACCAGAAACTGAAACCAAAGCTTCAAATCTGGCTTGGTTCGTGATCGTGTCCGATTCGATCCGCAGGTTCGATCGATTACAAGTGCTGGTTGGGTTGTCTTCGACGCAGCAAACGCACACTAAGTTTTGCAGTTCGTTATGTCGCACCGCTTTTGTCATTAAATCAAGAGGAGTTCAACAGGCATTGCGCTTCACTTACTTCCTATTGCCAATCGCATATCACGGTGAGAGATTACCATCGCCATTGTCATCATCTCAGTGATTACTAAACATACTTTTAGTTTGTTTTGCTTTACGTGTTGCATGCTTGTCTTGGGCGCTTGCTGTGGTGGCGGTGTTTCGTGTTCATGGTGTATACTTTGTAGCTTTATTTAACCTTGTTGTAGTAAAACAAAAAGCTTCTTTCACCCGCCGAGGAACGTCCGATCGTGCCGTACTAACATTGTGTTCTATCTCCACCCATCGGTGGACCAACAGCTTCAGCGGTGAAAAGACGCTCCAGAAAAAGGTGCCCGACACGATCACGTCCTGGATCATCACCGGCTTCTCGGTGAACCCGGTGTACGGCCTGGGGCTGACGCAGCAGCCGCGCAAGCTGAAGGTGTTCCTGCCCTTCTTCGTCTCCACCAACCTGCCGTACTCGGTGAAGCGCGGCGAAGTGGTCGCCATTCCGATCGTTGTGTTTAACTACTTGGAGGACGATCTGACGGCCGAGGTGGTGCTGCACAACGACGAGCAGGAGTTTGAGTTTGCCGACGTTGAGAATGAGATTGTCGAGTCTTCCAGTAAGTGGACACTACTGTGGAATGAATGTTTGTATGACTAACGACAAATATGTTTCCTAATTTCTCTCTCTCCCTTTCTCCTACTCCCACTCACAGAAGTGGAACTGTTCCGTCAGAAGCGCCTGGACATTGCGTCCAACACCGGTAAGTCGGTTTCGTTCATGGTGAAGCCGAAGAAGCTCGGTCACATCACGATCAAGGTGACGGCCAAAACGAAGCTGGCGGGTGATGCCGTCGAGCGTCAGCTGCTGGTCGAACCGGAAGGACTGCCGCAGTTCATCAACCAGGCGGCATTCATCGATCTGCGTGCCGTGCCGGAGGTGACGAAGACGTTCGAGGTACAAATCCCGAAGAATGCCGTACCGGATTCGACCCGCGTCGAGGTGGCCGTGATTGGGGATGTGATGGGCTCGACCATCCAGAACCTGGACTCGTTGATCCGCATGCCGTACGGGTGCGGTGAACAGAACATGCTGAACTTTGTGCCGAACATTGTCGTGCTGGACTACCTGAAGGCGACGAACAAGCTGACGGCTAACATCGAGACAAAGGCGAAGAAGTTCATGGAGGCGGGCTATCAGCGGGAGTTGAGCTATAAGCACCGGGACGGTTCGTTTAGCGCGTTCGGCGAGAGCGATAATAGCGGTAGTACCTGGCTGACGGCGTTCGTGGCACGCTCGTTCAAGCAGGCGGCCAACCACATCACGATCGATGAGGGCGTGATCGACAAGTCGCTCGAGTGGTTGAGCGATCATCAGGCACCGAACGGTAGCTTCCCGGAGGTGGGTGTTGTTTCGCACAAGGACATGCAGGGTGGCTCCGGGTCCGGTGTCGCACTGACCGCGTACACGCTGATTGCGTTCCTCGAGAACATCAACCTGGTGGAGAAGTACAAAAACACGATCAACAAGGCGATCGACTACGTGTACCGCAACACGGAGTCGCTGGACGATACGTACGCGCTGGCACTGGCGGCTTACGCGCTCCAGCTGGCCGATCACTCCTCGAAGGGACTCATACTGAGCAAGCTGGACGCGAAGGCAACGACGGACAGTGACTCGAAGTGGTGGCACAAGCCGATCCCGGAGGCGGACGAGAAGAACCCATGGTACGGTCGGCCGAACTCCGTCAACGTGGAGATGAGCTCGTACGGTATGCTCGCGTTCCTCCAAGCGGGTCTCGATACGGACGCCCTGCCGATCATGAAGTGGCTGATCGGGCAGCGCAACGACAAGGGCGGCTTCCAGTCGACGCAAGACACGGTCGTGGGTTTGCAGGCGCTGGCCAAGCTGGCGGCCAAGATCACCTCACCCAACAACGACGTTACGATAACGGCGAAGATTAACGAAAACCAGGAGAAACGCATGTCGGTCAACGCGGAGAATGGTATGATCTTGCAGAAATTCGAGCTCCCGTCAGCGGCCCGCACCGTCGAGATACAGGCGGTGGGCAGCGGGTTCGCCGTCGTGCAGCTGTCGTACAAGTACAACATGAACGTGACCGGCGAGTGGCCACGGTTCGTGCTCGATCCGCAGGTGAACGCCAACTCGAACCCGGATCATCTGCATCTGTCCGTGTGTGCGAGCTTCGTCCCGTCCGCCGGTCAGAACGTTTCCAACATGGCCGTCATGGAGGTGGGCTTCCCGAGTGGATTCACCGCCGACTCCGATACGCTACCGTCGTTGGAAAATATGCCATTCATTAAGGTAGGTGGTTGGAGGAGTCTTCGAAAGCCTCAGTTTAACGCCTTTTTGTAGCAAAACTAACTAAGACGTGTCTTTCATTTCTGTAACAGAAAGTGGAAACCAAAGACGGCGATACGACGGTCGTGCTGTACTTCGACAACTTGGACCAGCGTGAACTCTGCCCGACGATCTCCGCTTTCCGCACGCACAAGGTGGCCAAGCAGAAGCCGGCTCCGGTCGTAATCTACGATTACTACGACAATTGTAAGCACTTTCGCGGTGACCACCGGGATATCGTTCTGATGACAGCTTCCTACTAAATCAAATACTTCACATTTCTCCTCATAGCGCGAATTGCACGACAGTTCTATGAAGGCCCGAAGGCATCCCTGTGCGACATATGTGAGAACGAGGATTGTGGCGAGGCGTGTAGCATCCGTTCGCAAAAGCAACGATCGTCGGACGGTCCCGGACGTCAACTGCCCGGTGGAGAATCAGGCGGAATTCTGGTGAGCGGCGGCCAGACGCTCCACGTAAGTTTGTGCGCGGTTCTGCTGTCGACGCTGCTTTTGACCATGTTTCACTAAGCTGCATCACCGGCGCATATGAAGCACTAAAAGCAACAACAAAAAAAATCCATTTTGCGGGTAGCGATAACGATGTGTAACCAACGAGACGTATATGGATGATGATGGTATGATTACATATACAATTTTTTTTACTGTACTGAGAATGACTATATATGCGCTGCGAATTGTGCTAATGATGAGAAACATAGCCACATATGGAATATGGCGGTGGGCCCTACGCGAGAAAGCAACAGAGTAACAAATAAATGTCATATTAAAACACGAACACGAAACTTTAATCTCAACTAGGTAATTAACGTGAGTTCTTTATTTCACCGCACGGTTGTAACACATGTCGTCACACCACTCAATGATATGAAACAATCGAATCGTAATGAGGCAACGTTCTACTACGCTGGACGAGTAGGCTGATAATCGGAACATTCGGTAATAATTTCCCTTTTCGCCCTGATCAGTTCACAGTCGTTAGCGAGTACCCGTGGAGCCGGTGGTGAGCAATGCTTAGCTTAAAGTAACCTAAAGTTTGTTCGTTTCGATGACCCGCTCGGTCAATTCGGTGACCCCGATCGTTATCCCGCTCAGGCGACTGTAAGGCGATAAACCGAACCAGAAGCTCACCGTTTTGGATGGTGAAGAAAAAATGGGCGCAAATGGTAACTTGCCAGAAAGATTCCAGGCTTAAATAATGATAACCTTCCCTCCGATGCTCCGATCGATTGCGTACAAATACTGTCGAAACTATGCGTTTAACTTAAAGCTCTGGTACCATTCGTGCTTGGAGAGGGTGCGTTTGAGGGAAACGGAAAATGCAATAAATAACTGCAGAGTGTGGTGACTATCTTCGTGAAATGGACTGCTGCGTAGAGAGAAGAGATGTGCGTGGAGAAACAGCTGCTCCCCGAGCGAGCTAGTCTAGTCCGGAAGGTTCTTTAACGTCAGTTTTCCCGCACACCGATAGATACACTCGCTCGGAGGTAGTTCACCGATTTCGTAGAGCTCCAGCCACTTGAGCGCCATTGCGGAGTGCCCAGCGTTGAGAAAGGCGATGGTGCAATCACGTCCGGCATTCTCTACCAACACATCATGTCCACCAGGATGCTAAAAGGAGGATTGAAAGGAAGTATGGGACCGAGGAGAGAGAGAGAGAGAGAGAGAGAGAGAGAGAGAGAGAGAGAGGGGGAGATGAAAATAGTGAAAAACGATTATTAAAGTGTTAGTGATGCGGTTAAAAACTAATTGATCGTTCTAAATATCCCAGTATTCCAACGTGGTCCATAGGTGTCCATAAGTATCCAAAAATGTCTCATCGTATTTCTGATCGGTATCAGCGATAATTGTGACACACGCTCCGCTTCAGATAACGAAAGGCACCGGCAATAGCACATCTTTATCATGCCATCGCACCGTGACGTGCACCACGAAAGGCACTACAAAAACTGCTAGTGCCAAAATCACGATAGCGGCCAAGAACCCTGACGTGATGCGCGAGATTATCTACCACCGTCCGTAAATAAAATCTCGTCACACACCGCTTGGGGTACGTGCAACGATGGGATCGTCCAGTCTCCGGGCCGGGCACCTTTTCACATGGTGCAGATAACTTTGGCGCGTGTCGGTATCAGGGCGTCCTATCAGATCTTTTTTGTTTTTATCACACCGCAAGTTCCTGCCCTCGTGGTGCTTTTTTGTGTGCAATAAAAGTGGAAATTTGTGCAGCACTGTGCATACAGGAGATTGCGTTCTGATTGGTGGGAGGGAAAGTGTTTGCTTCCTCACATGTCTGCCGATCTTTAATGTTATATCTTCCCGATCTGATAGCAGATCTTTAATGTCCAGGACTTTGTTTATCGTATCACTTTCAACGTCACGTATCAGGGAGTTGTCAAGGACGGCTGTTTAGAATTAATAGAGCCCATAGGGCACCACGAACATTCGTAGTGTTGCTTACCAGTCTCAGAAAGTTTGTAATATCGTACACGCGATCGTATAACACGATCCAGCAATCATCGTAGCAATCGTGATAAGCCACCTCGTTGAGCGTAATCTGTTTCCGTGGTCGTTGCTGGGGGCCGTTATTATTGTTACCATCGGTACTGGCTGCTTTTGTCAGCCTAAGGGCGGCCATCGCCAACTGCAGAATGGTAGCTGTCTGGTTCCCATTCACCACATCACTCCCCTCGATGGGGCTCTGCACTTGCGTGTCCACTGCGGACATATTTGCACTGCACACTAGATTTAGGACACTGATCAAAACACGGCAGCACCACTTCCCTTCGGCGAGAGCGCAACTAGTTTCGAGTTACAAAAAATGATCGTAAAAGCAGGACACGACCGTCGCGATTGGGCTTCCGAGAGAGAGTAAACCATGCCGACCGTTTGCGGGCAGGTTTATACGCGATAGGCACGTTTACGGCAGACGGTGGTGCCCGACGTCACCGTTTTGGCTTACCGAGCGATACGTCAGCGTTGAGGGCAGCCGGGAACGTCGGAATTGAGTAGCGTTATCGCGGGTGTTGTACGAAGCAAACCATCCCTAATCTTGTTGGGTTGGTCCAGTTTTTGCCGAACATTTGTGGGCTCGCTTCGGGCGTCGCGATAGAGTGACCGTGAGGATCCGGGACTTTCAACAGCGTTTTGGGATGCGCATCGTAAAATGATTCCTAAGTCCTGACGACTTGGCAGACGGACTGTGTAAATCTCATTTTCAGTGAGATAACAATGTTCTGTCCGTGGGTGAAGAAGATACGGAATTGTTCACGCCGAACCGTCTTTTCTAAGCCCGCTTATCAGCTTGCTCATCTTCCGAATCATACAAGCGTTCAATTTTTGGGATCGGTCTGGGAGCATTTTGTCTTGGTTACTCCGCAACAGACGACGTTATCAGCATTTGTTCTAGACTATGGACGAAATTATTGAATCGTACTCCGGTAATTCTTTACATGAGCAATCGTTTGCTTTGTTATGCAACTGATGATTCACGTTTGATTAATTAAGTAGCTTTTGCGAATCGAGTATGGTACCATCACCAGCGAAAACTCGGATTTTGAGGTTAATGATTAATTAGCTATTACGAGTAATTTAACGCCGTTCGCTCTACTCTTCGTTTCGTCCGATGCGTAAGGTCAACAAACTTAAAAGGAGTGTCTCAGGCCCGTCCCGTCCGTTGGAAGTTACCATCAAATGTGTAGCGATGGACATTTGTAGGTATTCCGATCACCACGTGTAGCGACTTAAATGAGTACAAACGGCGGGCGTGTCGGTATGTGGACGGGGTTTTGGTAATCCGAGCCGTGTAAAGCACGAATCGACCACAATTCTGACAAGCGAGTTGTAGTTGTTTCAGGGACGCCAGCCAGCGAGTTATGTGTTGTTGCGTCTGGACGTGCGCTTTTTCATTACGAATCGATGGCATGCGTACGGATTCGCTGGCCCAAAAACCGCAGACTAGACGCTGATAAACTGACAGTGGCTGCGTGGTACGCGCGGAGACAGTCTGCTATTGATTAGGGCAATGAAATATTCACGCAGTATTTGAGGCTACTGGAGTGTTCTAGGTCGTTTCACATAATGAAACCTCCGGTACTCCTGATTGAACAAAAAATTTAATATGATAGAATGAATCACGAACGCCTTTTGTGATCGAGAATGCGCAGTAATTTTGTACTGGAAGAGCTTTTTTGTTTCTTCTGCTGGTGATAACATAACATATAACATTCAATATTAAAAATGCTTCACATTAGAAGTGAACCGTTGTGGTCTACAAGTATTTGGAGGTGTAAAAAAAATCCACTAAACCGATAATGATTATTGTTCTCGAATGAATAGAAGATCTTTTTCAGGGCCAAATTTCATCACAAGGCGCAAATTGGTTCACTAATAACTAAAGTGATCGTAGTTTCAAACTTTAATCACCTACCAACTACGTTCTGTTTTCCTCCCAGTGATTGTATGGAATACGTATTATTAACAATAATGAAAAATATAATGTTCTACGCAATAGAACCTACCGCTTTTTATTTTTGTTTTGTAAAAACACTAGTGTCTTCTGATACTGTTTGTTCAGGTCAGTATTCCTGGTGCTATTTTTAACGTCCAATTTGTGTCATGAATGACGGTGTGAAATAAAACAAGAAATAGGTAACGCTTCGATGTGATAGTCGCCTCTTTTTCAATTCGTGATGGCGCATTGCTACTTCAGTCGCTAATCGCAACATTGATCGCTGGTCAAGCAATCGCGTTTTGACTGCCTGTTGTCGGTAGCTACTAGCGTATTTAGAACAACTAGGAGATTGTTTTTTGTTCAGTGCATTTCAAAGCGATCGGTTTGTTGATTGCAATGAACAGGGCAGCAGTTATTCTTTGGCAACAGAAACTTATTTCATCATGCTTCCTCCAGGACTTCACGGTGGACACGTGCACAACCGTGTTGATTGTGGAATGTGAGGAAAACAAAAAAATCAAACGTAAGCAATGGGATGTTTGCATCATTTGTGTTTAGCTAGCGATTGTCCGTTGTTCGGAGCTCTTATCATAAAACACTTTTCAAAATTTGCTGCATTCGGTGCAATGGTTTGGTTAGGCAAGATGGATTTAGTGTTGTGAAAATGAAACCGGAATTTTGTCATTTTCTTAATTTTGTGCGAAAGAGACAATTAACAAATGTAACTTAGGTCAATTTTAGTTGCTGGGTTAGATGTTGATAATAACCAGAACATATTTAATCGTTTTTAACTTTAATCTTAATTTTTGAACTTTCACGTGAATTTCACGAAGCAAATAAAACAATAAAAAATAAGTCAATAAAAAATCAGCTTACTCTCAAATCAACCAACAAAACAGTCCACAATTATTATCTATTAAATAAAGTATAAAATATTACATTACATCGTTTCGTTCGCTCATTCATTCGTAACGGTTTGTTCCAACAAAATTCAAATAACATTTGACAGAATGAAAACGAAGTGTCAATGTTGTTTATCTTTTTCCAAAACGTCAAAACGGGGTTTTTCGACGACTTGGTCTCGCAGACGTTGTGGTGTGTGTACGCGATAGGCAAAAAAGTCCTCTAAATAATAAAATTTCCCGCGATAAACAAAGAAATTCGAATCTGCATGTGTTGTCGTTGATAAGGGAAAGTTCTGTGATTATATATAGTTACTGAAAACCCGTCGTCGATGCGGAACTGGTCACATTTTCTTCCAGCTGCTGCTGCTACTGTTCTCGTTTGTGGATTGGTGATTGTGTTTGTCGCGTAGAATATGTAGCCTCGATAGAACTTCCGGATCAATTCGTGGTGTTTTCCAACTCAGTGTACGAGATCGCGCGCAGGAAATATTTTGCATAATGCTGGAGTGTGAAGCTGTGCAATAAGGAAAGGTGTTGTTGCAAAGATCCAGGCAGCAAAATTAGGTTTGTGAGGTGGCTGGCGGCCATCAGTGTATGCTAGCGTTCATCCAGTACACCCTCGACATCATGAGCAGTCTAAGCAACGGCAGCAATCATAACAACATCAATAGCAACACCGGAAGCAGCCAGAATTCGGCTGCCGAAGGCACGATGGAGCGTGGAAGGTGAGAACTTGAATGGAATTTGTTCTTCCAACTCAACATGAGAGGGATTTGCCCTCTCATGTGATAACGGAAAAAATGTGTTATCGATTTTGTTGCTCCAGTCTAGTGTGTGCGACTGTGTGCGTGCGTTTTTCAAATACGCGTGTAAAGAAGAGTGAGCGAGATTGTGTGTGTGAGGTTTGAATGTTTGTTTACATTTTTCCGTTCCTATCTGCTAGATGCTATAGAAAAAAGTTCACAAGGAAAGGGGAAATGTCGGCATGGAGTAGCTGAAAATAAGATGTTTTCAGTAAAACAATGAAGTGATGCTATCCATATATACCAAATAAACATAATCCAAATCTATTAAAATCTACTGCTCAAGGAAAAATCGAAATATATTATCGTTTGGGTATGCATTTTTTATAAATCCATTTGTAACCCCTCTTCACCAGCTGCATCCTGGTGCGTTATGCGAGCCAAAACTCGCTGGACGAAAGTTCCCAGAAGCAGCTGCCACGTTCGAATGGGAAAGAGAAGACAACCGCAGCCTATCGTAACAACATCCACACACAGCGTTCGTTCGAGGCCATGAACATGATGCGAGAGTAAGCTCATAACCTATTTCCCACCTGCATCGCTATTGTTTGCACCTCCCCACCGATTAATTCAATATCGTTCGCATTTTCTCCTCCCATCATTTCCCGCTTGCAGACAAAATCTTCTTTGCGATGTCGTGCTGGTTGCGGAGGGTATTGAAATTCCGGCGCACAAGATGGTACTGGCGTCGTGCAGTCCCTACTTCTATGCAATGTTCACCGGGTTCGAGGAAAGCCGACAGGACCGAATCACGCTGCAGGGCGTTGATCCACGGGCACTGCAGCTGCTGATCGAGTACGTGTACCGAGCGGTGGTGGAGGTGACGGAGGACAACGTGCAGATTCTCCTGACTGCGGCCAATCTACTGCAGCTAACAGATGTTCGGGACGCCTGCTGTGACTATCTGCAGACGCAGCTCGATCCGAGCAACTGCCTGGGGATACGTGACTTTGCCGACATCCATGGTTGCATCGATTTGCTGAACTATGCGGAGACATACATCGAGCATCATTTCTCGTAAGTGAGATAAAAAAACGTAAACAATATTTTCTGTCTAATTAATACGTTTAAAATTAATGTTTTACTTTCTATTGCACCCCAGGGAGGTTGTTCAGTATGACGAGTTTCTCAACCTGACCAGTGACCAAGTCGCCCACTTGATCAGGAGTGATCGCTTATCGGTGCCAACGGAAGAGAAGGTATTATGTACAAAACAAATACCGCTGAAACCCAGTTTTGCTAACGATCTCGTTCTTTACAGGTGTATGAATGCGTCATCACCTGGGTCCAGTACGATGTGCCCGGTCGGCAGCACCATCTCGCTGAGTTGATGGAGCATGTCCGCCTGCCACTCCTCTCCCAGGACTACCTCGTCCAGTACGTCGAGAAGGAGCAGCTGATGAAGGGCGATCTCCAGTGCAAGGACTACATCATCGAAGCGCTCAAGTACCATCTGCTGAAGGGAGAACAGAAAACGTGCTTCAAAACCCCGCGCACTATACCCCGCCAACCGGTCGGGCTGCCGAAGGTGCTGCTCGTCATCGGTGGCCAAGCGCCGAAAGCGATCCGCTCGGTTGAGTGTTACGATCTGCGGGAGGAAAAGTGGTACCAGGTGGCGGAATTGCCAACGCGACGCTGCCGGGCCGGGTTGGCCGTGCTGGGCGACAAGGTGTACGCGGTCGGTGGGTTCAATGGGTCGCTGCGGGTGAACACGGTGGATGTGTACGACCCGGTGCTGGATCAGTGGACGACGAGCCATAACATGGAGGCTCGCCGATCGACGCTTGGCGTGGCGGTGTTGAACAACTGCATCTACGCCGTGGGCGGATTCGACGGGTCGACCGGGTTGAGCTCGGCGGAAATGTTCGATCCGAAGCGGCAGGAGTGGAGACTGATTGCTTCCATGTCCACAAGGCGCAGCTCGGTGGGCGTTGGGGTTGTAAATGGGTTGCTGTATGCCGTCGGCGGGTACGATGGTGCTTCGCGCCAGTGTTTAGCGTCGGTGGAGCGTTATAACCCGTCCACGGACAGCTGGACGCAGGTCGCGGAAATGTCGGCCGGTCGCAGCGGTGCGGGGGTGGGTGTTTTGGACAACATACTGTACGCGGTCGGCGGTCACGATGGGCCGTTGGTGCGTAAATCGGTTGAGGCGTACGATCCGGTGACGAACAGTTGGCATGCAGTCGGTGATATGGCGTTCTGTCGGCGGAATGCAGGTGTCGTCGCCCACAATGGCATGCTGTACGTTGTGGGAGGAGACGATGGACTCTCGAATCTGGCGTCGGTCGAGGTGTACAGCCCGGAATCGGACAGCTGGCGGATACTGCCGTCGTCGATGAGCATCGGGCGCAGTTACGCCGGGGTGACGATGATAGATAAGCCCTTGTGAAGCGAGCAGCAGGGCGCACGGGCCGCCACCAAACAATCCACCTTCACCCATCACACCACCACCCTCAGTAGCACCTACTCCCGGTACGCGAACACCGAACCTGTGGCGGCTGCGGCGTTATCGTCATCGGCAGCCGCTGCTGCTAACGACGATGAAAACAGCCAGGCGGAGGGTTTGAATCCGGAACCGGTCGCGGTCAGAGGAGCCGCAGCGAACAATCCGGCGGTGCATTACGAGAACATTTACGAATCGATCGAACAGTTTGTCCCGCTCAGTGGTGGTGTTAACGGTGGTGGTGGTGGTGGTGGTGCCTGTGGTCCTGCGAACCCTGCTGCTTCGAATCCCTTGCATCACGCGATAAATCAACCTCCGGGTCCTTCCGGGCTTGGACGCGCATCGGGAGTAGCACCTCCACCTCCGAGTATGCTCCATAACATGCAGCAACTCTACCACCCGATGGCTTATCGGAACGAACTGTACGATCGTACCGCCGGGTACGATGTGCCGAGAGGTCGCCCTGTTCCAAACTACTATCAGAACCATCCGCCACCGTCGAGCGGTCGCTATCCGAACCTTCACCTCGATCTGAACCGTGTCCGTTACCCGTCTGGATCATCTTCTCAGCGAACTCCGCGGCAGCGGAGCTTCGATGATACCGAATCGTACCACTACTATCGCTGCCAGAATCAGGTCGGTGCAGGTGGTGCTGCCAAGTACGATAATCTCTACGAGCGAGTACGGGAGGAACCGGCCTACCAGAATACGGGCTCGTTTGCACCGGCCGCGAACCGTCCTGGAGCTGGTCTTTTCGGCAGGTTCGATGTGATTGGGCACGGTGTGGGCCGGATCGAGCGACATCTGAGTTCCTCGTGTGGTAATATCGATCACTACAGTCTCGGCGGCCACTATGCCGTGCTGGGACACAGCCATCTTGGAACGGTGGGACACATTCGTCTCAATCAGACGGCGGCCGGAGCGACCGGATCGAGCACGAATGGGCCAGCCTGTTCCGCCACGGCTGCAGCAAACCAACAGAACCCATCGGCCAAAGATTCGTCCTCCGTAAATGTGAAGAGTTTCTTCAGCTGTCTCGGCGGTGAGAACTCACAGTCGATGAACAATCTGAACAAATCCGGCACCACCGGTTTGGGGATGTCGAATGAGGCGTCGATTTCTGGAGCAGCAGGAACTGGAATGGGTACATCTGGTGGAAGCAGTGGACAAGGTGGAGGAGGCAGCATAATGGGTGGTTTAGCAAGTGCTGCCGCTGTTCCCCCAGCTGCATCGTCTTCGAGCGCACAGCAGGGTAGTAAATCTGCAACCGGAGCTATTCCAAAGATAAGTCGCAAGTTGAAGCAAGTGGCATCGGATGCGGCCGCTCCGGGATCACCGGTACCGTCGCTGTGTGGACTTCCGCCACCATCGGAACTAGTTCCACCATCGTCCGACGCTAGTGGTGGACGTGTTTCAAAGCCCTCCCTTCAGTGGCTGCTAGTGAACAAGTGGCTCCCTCTGTGGGTCGGTCAAACACCTCCCGATTACAAATTTATCGACTTCAACTTCATGTTCTCGCGTAACTGCGACGGTTGCTCCTCGGCGTCCGGTGTCCATGCGCAGCAACATCAGCAGCAGGAACTCGTCCGGTACGGTGCGATCGATCAGGCGGATTATATTCCCCCGGCACGGGAATACCCAACAATGACGGGAAGCTACCCGCGCGTACTCCGCAACACACCGCAACTTGCCCGGCTCCGGGAGCACGAGTACGAGAACGTTCCGCTGAACGACGTTCCGGCAAGGGCGCGTGGAGGGACGCAACCACTGACGCAACAGCGTGCACGTTCCGAAAGCCCTGCCCGGGCGTGGGCTTTCAACTACGAAAACAACACCTTCCGTCCGGCTCGAGGTTCGGTAGCGGCCGCAACATGCAAACCACGCGCAGTCCGTCGCATTACGGATGGGACGTTTGGCGCCCGAGATTTTCAAGCGAGCGCAGTCGACACAGAACAACCGGGTCCGAGTGGGCTGGGGGTTGCTGCTAAAACCGTCGCTACGAAACAAACCGACCGGGAAGATTCACGTCGTCTCTCGTCGGCGTCTTCATCATCGGACTCGGACAACTTTGCGATCGAATCGCTGGCGGCTGAATCGACCGGGCAGGTGGAGGATGGTGACGAGGAAGAGGAGGACGATGATGGTGGTGGTGGTAGCAGCAGCAGTCGATCGGGAGAAGCGGAAGGTGGTGGCGGTGATGATACGAAGGAGGAGGAACCGCTCGCACCCTGCTCGAACGATACGTCCGATTCGCTGAACTATGAGGGACCCGAACCGGAATCGGCCGATCGGTCCTTGTCGGAGGATGAAATGGATATGGCGATGGGTGGTGCCGTGGGTGGAGTGGTGGAAGAGCCACCGAAGGCACCCGAGTAAGTTACGAAAAGTGGCATAACATGACATGAGAGAGAGAGAGAGAGAAGGAGAGGATGAAATATTCTTCTGCTAGGATTAATATTTTTTTCGCAGTAATATTCGGTTTATGAAATCGAGCTAGCAATCGAATCCTGTTGTTCTTTGCGAAGAAATAGCGGCAAAATGTCTTGTTTTTAAAGTGATAATATGCTTTTATCAGACAATTTTTCTTACGATTGTCTTTGCTCGTTTTTATTCAACAGTACAGTGGCATTTGGTCTCCATTTCTTTCGTAAATATACTATGGCTTCGATCGCTAACGCTTCATATTAGTTCCATCGGGGTTATGTTGAATGTATGAAATAGAATAACAGAAAGTTAAACCGACAAACTTCAGTAATGAGGGATACCGAGCGGAAAATTCCCACTAGCATCTTAAGAGCGTAGGCCTAATTTAACATTGTTTACACTCTCCTTCTGTGATTATAACACGCACATCCGCTGCGCAGAAAGTGTGCGCGTCTCGGCGAGGCTCGAAATTGCAGTTTTTACAGCGAAACGGCGGTCAGAATATCACGCTTTGTTGCTCAATATTTATTAAAACTCCCCGCACACACACACCGGTTTTTACTGCTGTTCGTCCCTTCCCGTCGTATTTATTGAACTTGTTTTTCCCTTTAGTAAAAAGAAAACCCTCCTCTAATTATGTTTACACACGCTAAATTCCACTGTTACCGATTGGGGAGGAAAGCAAACAAGGTGTCGATTTGTGTTAACCATGTAGGATATAGTGACAAAACCTTCCATCTACACATCTTTAACTACAGCTGAGTGAGAATACGAGGAAACGAGCGTCAGATTTTTAGTGATGATACGTGATTACATGTGTGTTAGTTATTTCGAACAATGATAGAAGAAACCAGAAAGGCAAGTAACAAACGATGGCTTGTGGGTGGCGGTAGGTTACGAGCATTCCCGAATTTAAAACGAAACGTGAGAATCGTCACCTGAACGGGCAACGAAAAGCGCAACAAAAAAAAAAAAATACCACAACGTGAAAATGACAATTGGCGGTACAAAAAAACAAACCACATAGGATTCAGAACGGTAGAAAGACACAATACAATATATACTTATATACTATTTCGTGCACAAATACATGTGTAACAAAGAAGCACATTACAAACGCATAAAATATAACAAAAAAAAACATCAAGATAGAAACAAACCTGCAAAACGAGCAACCAGCTGATGTAGAGCGGTAGAACGTTTTGCGTGCGTTATTTTTAATAGCAGTGCGACGTAGCAATACGCACGGTAGCGTCTATTTCTGGTCTATTACTACGTATATTTACACATCTTCCTGCGTTGGAGTTGAGTTCGGTACCGAGGGAGGGTGCGCTGTGCGCGAAGAAGCTCAACGAAAAGCTGGCCACTCGCTGTTACTTCGCATGGTCATTCGATAATGCATTTGATATCAGGTAGGAAGTTCAGATTACATTATAATAAACGTGAAATGTGATTTAAATGATAAACGTACCGTGCCGTTTGGTTCGTAGTTTTCTTTCTCATCCGTTTAGTATGTTGATAACTGAAAGGTAATCTGGCTGCTAATTTTTCAACGAGGGGTACGTTGCGGATCGCTGAAACGGAGTGAGCAGAACAAAACATGAGAGTTTGTATTTTCTGTCAAACTCCATACAAAATTTCATGCGCGACTCCAGCCTCAGGAATAACTAGATTTAACAAGGCAATAACAAGATTTATACAGTTTTGCCGGACGGGAAGTTTTCGTTTTTTCGAAACATCACAAAAATTAAAGTGTTTTAGATTTAATTGTTTCCGATATGATATCTAAGCTAAGTATTGCTATTCAAGTACTGAAGCTAAGTATCTACGTTCTTGGTGGATTTCTAGGAATCTAACATACGAGGCAGTGTGTCCTACACTACCGACTCCATTCCATTCCTGTATACTGTGAACGCAAATCGCCATTATTCAACACCCACTCCTCTTCTTTGTCGCAGCGTTTAAACCGTTGCCTCGATTCTGCCACGGCAAGCGTTTAAGAATATATTGGTTTAAATTAATTTAACTACATATGTTTATTATGGCATCGCAAGCGGCCAGCAAAAACAATGGCTTATCACCGACGGCAACCCTTTTCGACAATCACGATTGCGTATGATCGCGTTTGCAGCATGGCATTACGCTCTCGGTAATAAATTAACATATTTTACGGCGACTCAACCATGTTCTGTTGAAAGTGAACGTTACACGTAATAAAACCGTCTCGTTGTCTTGGAAATTGGATCGCTCGCCTGCGATCGCCGGGGATATCTTGAACGTGTATCGAAATCAATCACAGCAATCTATGGCTTTCCAAGACTCCCGGATACGTAAGGATAATAAAATAATGATCGAATGTGACAAGTTAATTTCTGAACCTTGATCCTAGGGGGCCGGCTAGCGGGCGGATTTGGGAAGAATTTGGCCCCTGGCGCCATCGCTGCCGGCGGCATTTGCCGTTAGGCTCGGTTTTCTGGTGCGTGTTGCGCTACGACCACCAGGATGTGGGAGCGCTTCCGTGTACAGGTAAGGTGCATGTTCTTGGAAGTTTGATTGTTTCCTTTTCGTTCGATGCTGAACCAAATATGTTTGTACTTTTAATCGATTTTTCGATCGTTTTTTTGTGTGTGTTCTGTGGACTGGTGTCGCCTCACAATGGAGCAGCTCGCCATGGTCGTGGTCAAAATCAGACCTCCGGGGCGCGTTTGCGACAGGAAACTACCGCGAACTTGACTCGTTAATCTAATTAGCCGCATGCATGCGGGCCGGCTGGTAAATGGTTGTTTAAAATTCTTTTTACGATGGATCATAATTCAACTTTAATGCCTATAAAAAGTCAGCGGAACGGTTGCAGATAATCGACTTACTTTTATGACCTCGTCGCAAGGCGCACGGGTTTCCAATAATTTGCCCACCCCAACCATCGACCGCGGCGTACTGTGTTTGTGTGCCTGCTACATACAAATTAGCCACGAAAGGTGTGGCCAAAGCGTTTGTCCACGTCCAAGGTGGCTTTGATCCCCGCACCTGTGTTGGATGGCGGCACCGGCAGCTCCACACTCATAATCGTTATGATTAATCAAATCTAGAACGCCGATCGTTTTGTGGCCGCGTTGTTGGGTTTGTGGTGCGAACGCGATCGCGATTGTAGATTTGACTACAATCTGTACCACCCAGCGGGTGGTCCAGTTGACGATCGGTTCGGGGTGTCGACTTAGCTGGGTTTGTTCAGAGCAGCCGGCTGTCAAACAGTCTGTCGTCTGAGAGACATTGCTCCGGGACGTTTCCTGCACTGTCTCATGCGATATTTCGGCGGACTTGGTGTGGATAATCTTGCAATGGTAAGCCCAAAGTCCGGTTGGGACACTTTTCTTTGTGCTAAGTGTATTAAAAATATAACTTAAACATTTCCTTATATTTAAAGCGGGTTCGTCGCCTATAATTTGTCCCTATTGTATTCCTTCGTTTTTGGACGATTGTTTTTAGACGATTATTTTAAGAACATTTTGATTTTTGATAATTTAAAATGCACTAAATCTTTAAGAGTGGATATTGAAAATACTCCAAACAACTACTTGCCACTTTTATGATTTAGGTAAATAAATCCATTTTTAAATATTTCATAAAAATATGAACACTAATTTATTGAACAAAAATAGCACAAATTGGCATAAACAGAGGACCTTTCACTTACAATATAAATGTCCGTACATTGTTGCTTAAACTGAGGTTTCGTCATCTAGTTACCCGTCTAGAAGAAGGTCACACTAGACTTAACCTGAAGCCGCAAGGAGTGTGTGGCCGATTGTAGGGCCTCATTTACTTCGCGACCTCCCCTCAAGATGTGTACATATCTGCACAATGGTCGCCGTTCGTTAAGCCTGAAGCCTTAAGGCTTAACCCTTCGGTTTGCAAAATTGGTTCACGCGAGCGCCAGGTTGAGACGTTGGAAACGCATTGCACGCCACTCATTAAAAGCAAATCAAGCCACCATAGATCACCTGCTTGGAAACGTCACCGTTGATGAAGACATTTGTCTCGCTGCGTTGCACAACGAGCGCAAAGTGTTTGTATTCGAAAGTCTACACGGGCCGGGCGAGAGCAGATGGAACGTTGGTCCTAGAACGAGCTGGTCGGTGAAGCAACGAAAAGTCTGCGCTGGCGAACAATGACCTTGAACTACGGAATTTGTGGAATTCGTCGATATCAGGCTTGATCGATGGAATACCGCGTGCGCGTGGACGATAGTGGCTCCGAAGAAGGCATGCAAATAAAAACCGGATCGTTTTCGGAGCGTTCGCTGCTCCGATGCTTTCGTGAAACCACGCAAAAAAAACCCACACCATTTGGATGCCCCGATTCTAAGTGAATTTTTGCGGCGAATTAATCATCGTTTACATCACCGATTCGGCCGGCGTCACAGTGGTGACGTAGCGAAGCGGTGGCTTAGGGTGGTAGACCCTACAGGGTAAATCAATTATTCCCGGATCGACACTTCAACGCTAGCGTCGGTGGAGGGAGGAAGGCTTGGGATCTTCCCGCGATACGGATCTCGCACTCCCCGAGACCCTGCCCGTTCACAACGTCCGCTTCCGGTTTGCTAAGATCAATTCTGACTCGATCGATCGGTTCCGCGTCACATTCCGCCGCCTCATCGATCCGTCATGCAAATGACGAGCGGGTTTCGCGAGCCGTGCTCGCGCTCTTTCTCACTTTTTCTTGCTTCATTGAGAAAGAAGGCAGTGTGATTCTCTCTTTTCAATGTTTTTTTGCGAGATAGTTTTTTATTCGTCCCGTAGAACTAATAGGATCAGTGATTTCTGCGTCTGTGACAAACGAGGCAAAAATTCAATAAGGATCTGCTCGGTATTTTTTTGTCTCTTTGCTTTGTTAAATTACTTTGTCTGTGGAAGAAGACAATAATTGAGAATGGTAGACAATTTTTTGTTTTCTTTTGTCTAAAAAAAACTACAACGCAGACGTGCTCCAGACTGTTTAATCATCGAAATTAAAGCTAATCTCCACTAGCTTCTTTGTAATAATTTATAATATTATTCGCAAAAACGAATGATATAATTTATCTCTTTTGAAAGGGTTCGTCGCTTGTTGCCGATAAACGAACCAGATGAAGTCTCTTGTTACTTTTGGTCATTTTTGGATGCTATGTGATATTTTTCTGGTTTGTATGTATTTTTACTTTATATCATATGTATTTTTATAACAAATCAAGTGGTTTTGGATAAAAAAGGATAGGCGAAAGATTTAAACTGTTTTTAAAAAAATGTTTTGAGGCTGAAATAATTTCCTAAAATTATGAAAATAAAGCAAAAATATGTGCGAATTTCTTCACATTCTGACAAAAAAATGACTAAAACAACTCGCAATCTATCGAGAGTAACAACTCTCAACTCTCCAACGGACGGCTAGCGTATTGGGAGATCGGTTTGAAGGAGAGTTTGACTCTCAACGCTACTAAAAGTCTCCTACTAGACGTATGAAAACGTGCGTGCGAACCCTCCCTACCACCACGCGAAACGCTCTCCCGATCGGTGTACGCTCTCTCACCGATTCCGAACCCTTTTTACATAATCGACGGCGGGAGTTTCGGCTCATTGCGCATCGTCAGCTGGTAGTGGCAGGACGCGCGATCGATCCACCCGGGCGGCTGCCGTGTCGTCACAACTCTGCAAAGGCAAAGTGTAAGCGTAAGCGTGCGCGGAACGGCGTGGTGTTTGAAGCGAACTTTCGGAAGTGTCTCCGGTGTCCGTGTCCGTGTCAGTGACAAATTCTCGACCCGATTGGGTTGCTGTTTAGTGTTGTTAAAGTAATGTGGTGTGCGTAGTGCAGCTCGCCTATCGCACGGTGGATAGTTTCGCGCCAATTACACCCACCTCGGGGTGTGTTGTGAGCGAGCCGGGGCGAGGTTGTTGAGGTTGAGAACAACACGCGGGAACTACTTAGCGCGCATCGTAGCAACAACAGACACAGCAGCAGCAGCAGCAGCAGCAGCAGCAGCATTACCAGTAGCAACGGCAGCGGTAGACTGACCCCCAAAACGGAGCTAATGTAATTATTGCTTCATTTTCGTTTCATTTTGGCTTACGGATCGCGCCCTTACGAGAACCGACGGGGTGTGGACAAGGTCGAAGATGTGTGTTTTTCTTCTGTTTTTGTTTTCCCAAAACCCTGCCCCGAGCCCGCCCCAAGCCCGCCCCAAGCCCGCCCCTCGCTCGGTCTGGGGAATGAACGTGGAAGTGCAAATCATCGCTAAAGGTTACCGATCTTGATGGCAGCAAAACACAGAAAGATCATAAAGCGGTTGTAATTGTTCATTTGCGGCCCATCACATCCAGTGAGTGCGAGTGCGTTTGCATGTGTGCATGTGTGTGTGTGTGTGTGTGTGTGCGGAAAGTAGAGAGGGCATCCAAATAACGTGATTGTGAAATAATGGACCACGCTTGCTGCGGTTTAGATTCGATATGATGAGCGATCGCTCGATGTGTTAATGTACGTGCGTCTGTGCGGTGCAGAGCGAGCGAGCGAGCGCGCGCTCGCGATGAGATGCGATGAGCCGCTGAGACTAGCGAATCTGGTTCGAGCGGTTGTGACATTGAGAAATTGAATGAATATCAAACTCGGTTTCGGGACGGGATTATGCTTTTCTTCTTCGCTCGTTTGCTGCCGTGGCGGAGGAAGGTGATGCTGGTTAACCTTAACCGGTCGGCGGGTGGGAGCGGTATGGTTTCTTTCGTGTGGCTTGCGGCCGCTTTCGAAGTGACATTCACGGTGAAAGGAGCGTGAGCGTTTGTGTGCGTGTGCGTGCGTTTGCGTCCGTGCTTCCTTACTGGCTTTTGTTTTCTGTTTTCTTCCCAAGCGATCCGCGAGTCGAACCGGGCGATCGGGCGGCCGGGCTGCGGGAAGCTGCGACGATGTGGAGCTGTTTATGCATCTATCTTTCTCTCTTCTCTCCGTCCGGTTTCACAACACCTGTGTGTCGCCTGATGTGTCGCGGTGTTGACGGTGGCCGATTGCGTCAGGCCCATCGTGTGGCTTTGCATGCTGATCGGTGATCGGTGTGGCCTGCATTACTTAAGAACCATTGATTTCACTTTCGGCTTTCGGGCTGATGTGCATTATTCGGAGTTGGTTCGAAGCAAACATTTAATAAAGCCTTATTAATAGCGGGAATATTTAAAAAACGGCGGGTTCGTCGCTTTTTTTCTGTGCTCGTCTGCCCAAGTCTTTCGTTTACTTTGATTGCGCGCTCGGTGTAGAATCGTGCCGGTGGCATTTTATTTGCGCTTTACCGACCTGTCATCGAATGGATGGCGACGGGACGCTCCCATTCCTCGCCTCCTCCAGCTGATCACACATCACGCATGAGGATGTCGCTTTTTTATGTAACACACACACACGGCGGTGAAGGTGGCGGCGGCGGCGGCTACGGACGCACAATCGCTAATATTCATCAATGGACCTCACAAAAGCACACAGCGGCAGCGGGCAGCCGTTTCGGTATGGGTGTCGAATTCGCGTCACTCACAATGCTCGCTCGCTCAGGTGTTGTTTATTTTCCCGTCTGAGGCAAGTTTGTAGTGGCTTCGTCCCTCGGCCCCTCCCTCCGGCGGCTGAATTTGGTTGATAATGATAAATAACACTTTCACAGCTGAGCTTGTGTTGGTGTTTCTGTGTGTTTTTTTGTCTTTGAAGCTTCGTGGATATTCGTTATCTGCACGCGTATGCATGTTTTTTTCTTCATAAAGTTTATTGCTGTAGACGCCAGTTTGGGTGCATTTTGACAGGTAAAATCCTGCTAGAATTAGTTTGCTTTTCCGTTCGCTCCAACACTGCGAGGGTAACCGATCGTTCACCTCCATATTTTTTACATGCATTAAACAAAACGTCAACCTCTCCAACATCCAGGAAGCAAGTGAGCAATGTGGCACAGGATTTGCATATTTAGTCCAGTTTCAATGCGATCGCACACGTCCAACCGCTCGAAAAGGACAGCCCATAAATCATACCCGGTGGCTAAAAGCGCGGTGGCTTGGGGGGAAAAGGTCACGCCGTTCGGCGTCATGCTCCATATAATCGATACCGTTTTGGTTCATACCGAGCGACGAGCTAATCCCGGCTGGATCCGATCAGCCGGCGATCGTGCAAGTAAGTAATGGGTACCCATTTGTTTTAGATCGTTGCGCACCCGGTTAGGGTAAAAACAAACAACGCCACACATTATCGGCCGCTCGATCAATAACAATCTTGTCAACGGTTTTAATTGGTAAATGGCTCGGGACGGTGTGTGTGGCTTCCGTGCATGTTGCGCTTGTCCTTGGACGCGAGCGCGGCGGCTGGCCAAAGGATTGACAGTCATTTGCATACATAATGCAGTGCACGACGACGACGACGACGACGAGGCAGCGGTCCGTGAGGCACCCCTTTTTGCAAGCTTTCGCACGGAAGCATATGTGGAGCACTGGCGAATCCGCGAACCGTTCGGGCGTGTATACTAAAGCTGCACCGAGCGCGCCATGGTCTCCCACCCGCCAAGTGAAGCGGGCTTTCCAGCCTTTATGGCGGAAATTCCTTTCCTTTGTACCCTCACGGCGTGTGACCACAAATCCCGTCGCCGGTTCGTTTCGTCGTTGCGCTAGAACCAATTAGGGATGGTTAGTTTATTAGTGTACTAACCTGGTTTCAGTGTTTTTTTTTCTTTATTGCTGTGCCCATTGTCATCCCTGCGCACAAAGCATGCTCTTAAACGCGAGTGAGAGTGCGGTCATGAAGGTAGTTCCTCTTTTGTTCTGCTCCGGCGGCACAAACATTGTTGCGGTTGGCCATCGTTTCGGTGCCGCGCAGGAGATAAATCTTACGCGCGGGGTGTCTTACTTCCCGGCGAGTTGGCATTGGAGCGATCTTTTGTGCGATGGTTGTGCGGTTAGTTTCTAGTGGGTTGGCATTAAGAAGAGGAGTTTAGTTCGCCAGCAGTAGTAATAAACTACTTAGCCGTTGGAATAGGACACAAGTTTTGCATTTTTAATAATATTTATTATATTTTTTGTTTTAGGTAGAGCTTACAATGGTTAAAAAGCTAAAGTAAAAGCTCTTAAAGCTTTCTAAATGTTCTAAAAATACGAATCATTTAACTTTGTTTTTTTGGCGTGCTATTCAAACATAAGAAACAAAATACCTATCGAGTTGCTCCTAACCTAAGCCATTTTCTACACAAATCTATCAACACTTTCATTCAACGAACCAATGACTCATGTGCTCATTGCGTGGTTTAAACTAGTACCCACGAAAGGGAAAAACCCTCCAACGTTTGTTTTGTGTAGAACGTCTTGTCAAGAGCATGTTCTTGGCGCACGTCACTTCCAGTGTCCTATTCGAGCACCGCCCAGCGATAGCGATCGGTAGGTAGACTGCGGTCCGTTTCTCGTGTGGGCACCGTGATTCATACATGGACTCGGAACGATACAGGCCACGGTGGGTTATGAAACACGTCTACGGGTCTCCCGGGGACCCGAGCAAAATCCGGCAACTAGGAATAGGAAGTCAAGCGCAGTGTCGCAGGAAATGTCAACTGCAGTCGTGCGCACGATCACAAAAAGTTCAGTGTATCGAAAACCCGCTTCGCCAACGGGTGTGCGAGGCTTCTTCGGCGTGTGGGTAATCATCATAAATTAACCGATTTCGTTGCGCCGCGTGCGTGTGCTGCGAAACGTTGTGTATTTCTTTTTCGTCTCATTTTATTATCAACTATCACGGCTCACACGGACGAGGAAGTAAGGGTGTGCGTTCGTGTGAGTACCACTATCACCGGGAGAGGATCGAACCAAGCGAATGAAGCCGTCGCCGTGGTTATGTAATTCGGATTGCTGTCGGATTCCACATGTGACGGCACTGTTTGGTGGCGTTGTTTTGGTGTTGCTGATTGTGGAACTGCGGACGGAGAAAGTCTCCGTCGCTGAAACACGCACGGGACCGAAATGATGCAAGTTAATTGTATTCTGAGCAGAAGAGTGTGTGCACACTAATCAATCAGTGTCATTTATTATTTCGCTGCATGGAATTATTCATGATGGGAATTTATGGTGTTAAAGAGATGTACTAAGTCCATTCCAACAGTCATCTACCTCTTTTCTGGCTTTTCAATAACACTTGTAATAACTCTTGTAATTTCTGACACTGTTTTTATCACAATTATAATTTTCTAAAATTTTATTTCATTTCATCCAATCGAAGGGATATTTTTTAGGGAATTTCTTCGAAGAAATAAAAATCAATGTTTGTGATTTTGTGTGTTATGTGATGCGTTTAGAATGGCCTTATGTGTTGTTAAAGTGTCTTTATGCATAGGAAATTCACTGAAGAAACGTAGCGTTAACGCGCGAATAAGTGCTTAAGTTCCATAAAACAACCCAGTGTTCGTGCTATCCTTTCGTAAAGCTCGTGTTATTCCTACCTACAACCGTGCAACCGTCTACCGCAATGGCTCTGGTGAACTATACGCTGCCATTCGGCAACATTCAGGCACCGGCGTGGGCCACCGCGAGCCCGCTGCAAAATCAGCATGCATCGGCTGTGAACAATCTGCTGTATGGGCCGGCCGGCCACCAGGAGGATGATCAGGATTTTTACAAAAATGCACCCTACGCACCACCCCAGCGGCAGCAGGCGAAGCAGTCTCCTCAACAGCAGCCACATCAGCAGCGGCAGCAACACTCGATCCAGTATCGGCAGGCGGCACCCCGGAACAACTATTTGCCTCCTCCGTCGTACATCCCGCCACCGGGAGCGAACACCTACCCGCAGGCACCAACACCGCCTCCACAAACGCAGCAACCGCCCGGTCCCGGTCGGACGTACGGTGAAGGCACCTACACCGATCCGAACGCGGCTGGTGGCACCGGGCAGCAGCAAGCACCGGGCACACCGGCCTCGTCCCCTCCGCAGCAACCCGCGTACTTTGAGTACTCGTCCGGTAGCTACGCCACGCAACCGGGACGCCCATTCGCGGATCAGCACGCGAATCCACAGACGGGCACGAGCTACCGGAGTAGCGGTGGGAATACGACACCACAGCGAACGCCCGGTAGTAACCCGCCGAATCAGCCCGGGCAGTACCCGCAGCGACCGCCCACGTACGCGGCTGTCAGTACGCCCGGTGGGGCTCACGCCTCGATCCATCCGGTGTTGGATTACGACGACGAGGAGGAGGACGATTACTACGACGAAGCGGTGGAGGTGACTCCGGTTGTTGGGATCTCAGGTGAGTTCCAGTAGAATAAAAAGCGGACTTAATGTCGGAAAACTGAAGCTACTATTGATATGCAATCATTTGTAAAGAAAAGAATAGTGAGAGCCCTCTGGTGGGGAATAATGGAAGCAGTGTTGAAATTAGATTGGATTGGTCCTGATCCTAGACCTATTTCAGAAGGATGCTAGGAGTTGATTTAACCAAAAAATTGTCAAACATTTCTAGCACCGCAGATCTAGTATTTTCTGGTTAAAATGTTTGAAAACTAAAAAAGAAAATTTGATTAAATATTGCACAGCTTTTACATAGCTTTGTTTCCTTCAGATCATCGCCTACTACCCATTTTTCCTCGTTGATTCTTCTTTCTTATTTTGGCTGGAGAGAATTTCTTCAGCAACGTCTTCATCAAACCTTCAAACGGACAAAGACTTCAAACAGCAACCTTTACACACGTTGTCGACTTACTGCCCTGCTACCTGCTAATGCCATAGGCCAAAGAATTGTTGCTGCCGGTGAATAATATGTTATACTATTCAAAAAAGCCACACGTACTTACCAGAGCGTCCCTGACACGGTGTGCATCTGCAGTGCAATGGGTACGCTAATGGCTAAAGCGGCCACCGCGGCTACAAAACTGCGCAAACACGCTGGGCAAATGTCTTTTGCACCGACACCAGACTTACTCCGGCTACTACTTGTCATCGTGTGTGCGCGCTCCGTGGCTCGATCACGAGAGACTTCACGAGGGTTCGGACATCTTGCAAACAAAAATCAATAACACGATCCATCCACGACGGATTGGGTGATTGCTTTTTTACGTGTGTGTGTGATACACGGCACGCTTTATGACCCGAACCAGATGTTTCCGAGCCTCGCCGACAGCATCCGTCATTCCGGGTGATGAATGTTTGCTGACGTTCTCACGTCCCTTCGCGGGGACACGTCCTGCTTTTTTGTTTTTGTTTTCCCTCGGCAGGAGGAGGGTGGCCGTGGTGATGACGACTGGCGGACTAATTGATTTATTGGCTGTGAGCAATGGTTGCTTCCAAGTGCCCTTAAGAGCTACACTCCAGAGTGCTGGCCCCGGTACGCGGCCTGCTGTGAGCGTCAGCGTTTTAGCCTGGGGTTTCGAAGGCACGGCGGAGGTCCGGATGCGGGTCGGTGCAAGCTGGAGATGACTTTTATGGTTGAAATGCACATCTAGGGCGACGACGACGACGATTTTTCAACAGCGAGAAGAACGTTAATAGGATGGGTTAACCTTTTCGATGGGGGTGCTCGTGAACGAAACGTGAAAGTGAGGCAAAAATTAGTCAAAAACGAATTGGTGGGATTGGGCATTGGCTTGAGATATACGTTTGGTAGAGCGCTGTGATTTTTCTCAGATCGTAATGTTCAAGAACGAGGTCCATTGTTTGGTGATTGCACCGATCGTAGGGCGGTTCCATCGTCCGCCTTTGAGCGATCCAAAAAAACGAACCGCGTGCAATAAAACGCGCAAAGTTTCATTAAAAACGAACGGAGGCATCTGGTACGAACCCCTTGCGTCAGTGATCCACGTGCCGATCGCTTCCGGCCGGATGTGCTCGGTGTCAGCGGAATCGGCAGTCGGCACGGGAACGTGTAGGTGATCGTGGAACCGAACGTGGCGATCGCGGTTGTAGTAGCGGCAGTAGTAAACGCCTACAAGCTGAACGATCATCAGCCCCGGGTCGGTGTAACTGTCATCACGCACTGACAGGTAACACTAGACGACGGGGGCATCTCCAATCCCCTAGCGTCGTTCCAACCCTGCAACACCTACGGCGTCGGTTTCGTTACGAAATAGTGCGCCTCGTCGAGCTCCTCCAATTGGAAGCACCGGGACGGGATGAGACGAAACGTTTTACAAACAAAATCTCGCATCGCTCGTCCAGCCAACCCGTCAATGGGCAATTTCACGTCAATGCCAGTGAGCCAGTAAGTCAGTATGTTAGTAGCGGCAGCGGCGCTCGTCGTATTTGTGTGTGAGAGAAGAAAACACGTGTTAGAGGGTCGCCTGGGAACGACGCGAGAGTTGGTGGTGGTGGTTGATAATTGCTTTCGCGTACGCACGTACCCTCGCCCGGCTCATCGTGCCCGATATCTCACCTCACTTCTCGGCCAGGTGCTGCCGCTGGTGCTTGGTATGCGCTGCTGATTAACGTTCTCCGCATCGTTTCGAAGCGTTTCGACTGCAAATTATTTTTGTCATCGATGCCTCCTGGCTTTGTCAGCTGATGAGCTAAGGGTGTAGCATGGTGTAGGCTTACAATTGAAGGTCGTTACGGCAGGTTTCGTAATACTTCAGATACAAAGTGTTGCTCGTGAAGGTGTAAGGGAAATCCATCTATTACATAGGGATAGATTCTATGAGTTTTGAATAATATCTCAATAAAAATGTAAACAATCTTAGTAACACTTGAACCCAAATTTCAAAGATTCAGTTTATACTCTTTTCTCGAGTTTCACAAGCTTCTTCAAAATAAAAAAATAATCATGAAAAAATAACGCACCAACGGTTTGGTAACGCACGAATGTGTGAGAAAAATGCAACAGTTTTTTGGCTGCGTTTCCCTACGAACATAAACAATCCATCGCTAACACGTTTACCCTTCGCAGCGCGCCGTTTGGGTGCTCGTTCCCAAATCTAGCCACCCAACTTGGTACCGTAAACGCAAACACGGGCACGATTGCGACCTCCAACGGGTAGGCGTCAGCAGTAGCAGGCAGCAGCGTTCATCCACAATCGCCGCAATTAGCATCTCGGTGCAAGCTAATGCACTAGATTACTGATCCGGTTATGTCGCGCGGTGGCGCGAAAACTTGTGAACCTGATCCCTATTTGTCAACCAATTTGCACCTAGCGCCCCGCCGGGTCCGAATGGGTCTGCTCTCTTAGTGAGAAAGAGACCGAGAAAAATCCAACTTCGGTCTGCTCCAACGTCTGACACATTCGCGAATTCGCGTGCGTTCTAGCGACACGGGTGGAAACCATTTCCGGACACATAAGTGAAAGGCCGTTGAGATCGGTTCGCGATCTCAAGGACAATTCGCATGCATTTCGCGCGATATTCTGCCCCGGTTACTCATATGTCACGAACGATATGCCACGCCTCCCTTCGAAAAAACAAACCTTCCGGACTTCGGAACTGCAGCCCGCGGGCGTCTACGATCGATTTACATTCTTGCGCTGCATGCGCTGAATCATGCACCGCAAAACCAAACCCCTCGGGGGGGAAACAGACGAAATTGCGTAGGCTGACTGTGGCTGACAAGGCGACGTGGACAGGGTCGACGCTAACCTTGACTTTCGCCGGTGGCGGTGCCGATCGCGCCAATCGCGGTCATGAAACTCGGCGGCGTCAACGCACAGCGCGAAAGGTCGGGCAGAAATTTAAAATGGGCGATCATCAGTGCCTTTATTGGCAGTGTTATTACCCGGCGAGGGTGTGCGGTTGTGTGTGGCGAAGTTTTGCGTCTTCCTTCTTCCGCCGTCTTAGATGGTTGGCAGCAACTTTTGGGAGGTGTGAGAGCGATTTTTTGTCGTAAAATTCGGCAGCGGTACCGATGGTGGATTGGTATTTTGCACCACGTTAAGTTTTATTGTGCGATTTTGAGCAAATGTTTGGAGTTTTTTTTTTCGCTGCTATAATGTTACATGTTGATCGCAACAAATGAGATATGAGTAATCATCCGGGACGGTGAGAGGAGAGCAGAAAAATTTAAATAAATTAACCCCAGATCATGCTGTCAGTTTTACTAAATGGCTGACTACACGGCTTTTCACAGACGGATCGTTTACATCATCGCGATCTTTGGGGGCTGCTCGTGAGCAGGAACAGTGGTGTGCTACTAAATTCGCACTGACAAACGTTTTATTCAATTACCATCCGTGCTGGTCCCTGTGCTGTGGAGTGGATCAATTAATTCACCAGCTTCCTACTCAATCAGGGCACACCGTAACATGTGAGAGCTATCGCTTCCAAGAAGCGCAACAATGCTGGTGGCTAGCGTGCGAATCCGAGATTAGCAGCATTCGAGCACTTCGTATGTGGCGGCAACGATGCAACACGATCTCGTACACGCGTCCCGGAGCAGATTCGGATTCGGTACAACTTATGCATTCGCGTTACATGTTTTGTATGAATTAAGCAGATCCGCAGCCATGCACCCGGGTGCTTCGGTGGTGTGTCAATGGTTTTAGTTCAGTTATCCGCTTTGGAGTGTGCGGTCGTGTGCGGCTTTCGTAACATCTTTTGATCTCTTACGCTTCGTTGCAGATAACCGCAAAAACTCTCGCATGCCAACAGTCACACCGATCCAGGGGCCCATATTCATCAAGAATGGGACAGTTCCAGTCGTGCCATTATTCGCGTATCCTCAAGTCAGCAATGGAACCTTCATCCAAATACCGGTAAGAAGTACAAGCTTTCTTTATATTTATGCCTAATGTTGGTAAGTAATACAGAGGTGGTAATTAATCTCATTTAGAGGTATTTAATGCAAGAAATCCTCAAGAAGATTTCTTATAATTTTATTTTTATTGAATTCTGTGAGTTTCTAGTGATAGTCTAGTAAATCAGGTCTTAATTACCCCTTTTTTCGAATCCTTTTACACACTCTCTGCATTCAAGAGATCATGCCGTAGAAAGCGCTGCAAGGATATAAGTTTGTCAACAAATATTACAATTTATAATAGATCTAAAATTTAAAAAATATGTGTCTATACCGGATCTCTCTTTGATACTCTGATTCTGACATGGAGACGTTATTCCTTATTCCTTATATTCCTTCACTTTCAAACAATTAAACTCCAATCTCAGCTATACCTTTTCGAAGACACACTCTAAACGATCGTTTTCCTTTGTTAGTAAATCTGTCACTTCTTTTTGACAGCCCGTTTGACGTTTTCTCCACCATGCCAGTTGACACTTCAACTAACGGCGAAACAGCAGCGTGGAGCGGCTAATGTGCCGAAAAAGTCCCCGAAAACCTCTCGCGGGATCGCGGGTGTCATTGACGCGATGCGATAGATTAAAACGACGGCTATTTTTTATGCAAATCGGCGTGAGGTGAACGTTTCTACCAGCGCGGCCCATTCCGGGGGAGATCAATCAATGTTCGTTTCTCGTTCTCGGACTCGGGGGCTTCGCAGACCAACCGACTGCGGCCGGGTGTGTGTGTGTGTGTGTGTGTGTGTGTGTGTGTGAGTGGTAGGAGATCGCAACATCGCAAACGCAAAACCGGCTCCAGGCTGGACGCCCACGTGACAATCTTTTTCGGCGACATGTACACCACCAGAACCATCAGAACCCTAACCGGGTAATAAGAACGTCGGGTTTTTGTTGTTTGTTGGATTAGTTGCTGTCGTTTGCTGGTCTGTGTGTAGTGTATACGGATCTGGCTCCGTTGGGGTTTTTTTTACCCGCGTGAGATAGTCTTCAAGTCAATGGACCGAAATGAGTTGCCCGTGATCGGAGCACACCCGAAATGTGCATGGAACCATGGGGAACGCGACGCGGCTTTGATTGATTCGATTTGCGTTGATATTTTACGGCCACGGCTGAGCTCCGACCACAATAACGCTCCCGGGTGCTACCGGAGGGGTACCCTAATGATGGTGCGATTGACCACCATTAGGTCGTGCTCGACTGTGGCGTGGCAATAAAAGTCGCAGACTTACTGCCGGTATTGGCCGGACTGTTCGGGCTTAGAATGGGAACGAATCGGAACTCGCGCTGGGTAGCGCTGTGGTGTGGCCTTCACATTCACTTCCCTGGCGGGTGTTAGGCTAGGTGGAGCTAGGTGAACGACAGCTGCCACCGGTGCAACGAATCGAGGGTGTTGGTTTCCCTTTCGTTGTGCGAACGCTCCGTTAAGAGCTCCCGCAGCCGACCGTTCACCGGCGTCGGAGTTATGAAATGATAATTAATTAATTTTCTAAGGCACCAGACACGCCAAGGACAAGGTCGTGATAATGCCACCTGGCACTCGCTCCCGTTTGTTGTGACTGGGAGTGCATTCGGTGATCGCGTTGATCGCACAGTGACCACCGAAACAAAAAAAAATGCACCACACAAACCCGAAGCTTGTGACTGAACCCATTGCCCAAAGCCAGGCGTTGAATCACGCCATAAAAGCGGCAAATAAATCAATTTGCTTGGTTATCGCTCGGCCAGCACCATTCGGCCACGAGGTACAACATTTCCGGACAGCCGCCGCATGCTCAAGAAGTTTGCGCACGGCCTGCGACTGGACGGTGGACGGTTTCTATTTTCAACACCGGACGCGGGACAAAGGGCGACTGGGGGGGGGGGGGGGGGAAGTCGGATTGTTTATACTTCCACCGGGCGGGCGGTTGTCGTGACAGTTGCGCATGCTACCGACGTGAGCAGACTGTGGCATACCTGCTGCTCGATGGCTGCAAAATTCGATGAATCACATTGCGCTCGAATTAGGAAGTTCGGTCAGGCCTCCGGCTAGGAAAGAGGTAGCAGCTCGCGTTGCCGATCGTGCTGAGTTCGCGCACGTACACCATACTTCCAGACCGAGAAGAACGCCCGACACACACGCGCGCGCAGAGAAAAGGCTTAGAACAGTGGTTCTGAACTCTTAGAATAAAGATTTTCAACTCTAGGAGCTCTCTCCTCAGACACAGTTCAGCATTACAACAGATTTCTAATGAAAATAGCCAAATGTCTTAAAAAAAAAAAAAAAAAAAAACATTAGAATTACCTTAAATATCTTCTTTTGATGACCTAATTTGGTTAAATGTTCAAGAAATTGCACACAGCTATGGCTACAAAGATTAACATTATGTTTATATTTTGAATCCCTCTGAGTAAAGTATTTTTGTTAGATTAGTTACACACAGTTTTTAATGTTTAATGTAACAAGTGGAGCTAGCAAGATACTTTAGGAGATCAAGATACTTTTGATGTCATGATTTGGTTAAATGTTCAAGAAATTGCACACAGCTATGGCTACAAAGATTTGATTGACATTATGTTTATATGTAGAATTCTCCTGGATAACGTATTTTTGTGAGGTTAGTTACACACAATTCTTAATGTTTAATATAACAAGTGGAGCAGGCAAGATACATTAGGAACTTTTGCTGTAATGAAAAGGTTTATTATTCTTGAATATACTGCTTACATTGGTTACTTGTGTGTGTTGGTGTTACAACTAGTCCACCATTTAAATTAAACGAGTTTGAGCAACACTGGCCTACACAAACGTGCGAGAGGTCATTCACTGAGCACTTCCAGGACGCTTTCGTCGTAATGCAATTTCTAACTGCTCCGTGTGTTATCGTCTCCTTCACAACCATTCGCAGATCTGGTGGACGGCTTTATCTGTCGCGCTCGGGCTCAGCATTCATGGCGATGTCATCAGGGGTGTTCCGTGCATAAAGAAGTACCATCAACTGTTCTGCCCGACGGCGGGCAATACCTATCCTAGGTGAGTATGGCCGGACGTGACGGGCATCGTAAAAGCGGCTGGAAAACAGTCGCCGTCTTAAAGTGGCCCATAAACATGGTGCCCCGTCAATGTCGGTGGGGTGTTATGAACTTCATCAATCATGGCACGGCTCGTGAAGAGTTTCATTGACGAGACAGCTGGACAGGTAACTGATGTTCTTGAAAGCTTACACGATCCGGAAAGATCACGGTAATGTTGGTATGATGTTAGAAAACGGATATCGCTACTGATATGGGACACTTCTGTGCGAAGGAGTTTAGGTCTGGAATGTCTAGAGCTCCAGCAAACTTTTAATACCCCACTGGCTCACACTGGAAACCTGAGACGATTAATCTACACATCAGCTATCTTGCGGATGATGAAAGGCAGCATCTACCAATTCTGGTCCTATTAGCGTTGGTAATCGTCAAACAATTCCAATGGACGCCAAATGTGGTCCACACAGCGTGGAGCGAGGTGCGCCACCGGTCGGATGCGCTAAAAATATGAGAAAGATAAATAAGTGACATTTAGAAATGAGGTCACCGTTTTCGACCGGCTCGTCCGTCCGTCCGGCCGGTTGAGACGATCGCTTGTGGAGTGGTTGGTTGGTTTTCCAACCACAATTTGCTTCCCGCGTCGCGGTTCACGCGGAGAAGTTCACGCGGTTGATTAGAATGGCAAGGCCAGCCGTCATCGTACGCGCCGGTACACGTTGGAGCCGGTGCCGTCAGGTGTTTGGACGTCTCGTTGGAATCATCTCCACTCGATGACATTCGGGTCCGCTCTGGGCGGGTGAAGCACCCCGATTGTGTTCTCCATCAACCGTTGATACATCTATATCTTCGTTTTTCACGCTCTCTTCCCACCTTCCCACTCGCCAGCGACAAGATTGAGATGTTTATCGACGAGAACAAAGCGTTAATGAAGCGAATGTACGGTGACTTCGAGATGGCTTCACGGTTTCCGGGCGCCGGGCCGGGACGGAAGCGCAAACGGAGCGCACCCGGGTTCCCGGACCAAGACGACGACGACGGCGACGACTTTACGCTACTGCCGGAGCTGATGGATCTGTACGGGGAGCCGGGCGGTGCGGTGCGGCTCGGGGGTGATTCGTACTTCAGCAAGCTGCGCAAGAAACGCCAGAATCAGAACACCAGCGCACGGGGTGGTAGTGGCGGTGGAGGAGGAGGCAATCGTAGTGGCGGTGCAGGTACCAACGCACGCCAGACGGCAACACCGGCCAACGGCAACGGTGGAGGGGCCAGCGGGAACGGCGAATCCAACACGGGCCGGTAAGTGACGCGAGCGGAGCGCGATTAGCATCTGGCACTGGCAGATTTAACTTCAATCCTCTTCACACAGGCTCGATGCGTGCGAGTCGAAGATCGAGATAGTGACGCCGTACTGGGCGACGAATTCCGCCGGCAAGGTGCGCGCCATCGTCAACACGCAACACTTCGAGCAGGCGATCCACCAGGAAGTGTGTTCGTAAGTATTGAACGGCCCGTTCCGCGGGCACCGTTGAAGGATGATTTAACGGACTTTCAAACATCTCTTCTCTTTTCGGACCGCGGGCACACCAGCAAAACGCAAACGAACCGCTGCTCCGGGGACTGTGGCTGTGAGCAGAAGTACAAATGGCACCGACTGCTAGCGTACGATCCGGACAACGACTGCAAGGGTATCTTCATGGACTGGTTCCTGTTTCCGTCCTGTTGCGTCTGCCGGTGTAATCCGTGAGGCAAGCTGCAACCAGAAGGCCGCCCCCCAAAACACATACGATGAGATTTTCTGTACTGCTAGTAAACGGCATCGTAACTTTACCTTCCATTTCTATGTTGAGTTCAATGCACCCTCTTTTAAAACGAGCATCTTTTTACGTTTCTTGCTTTTCTAATGTATGCTGCATGCGTATTTGTGCAAATATCATCTGTCCATTTTACTCCGCTCTCGAGTGTAACAATAAAATGTGCAAATTATCCACTGAAATGTTGTAAAAATGTGGTTTTAAGTTTTTCTCTTGAGTTAGAATCACGTGGGATGTGGTTTAGATCATGTGGAGAAAAATACGCCTGAATGCTGGCAATGTAGAGGATGTGTGCTAAATGAACTTAAAATTGCATACCCTTTAGGCGCGTACACGATATTGTCACTTTCGTCGACAAAAACTAATGTCGATGTTTTCGCTTTCATCGATTTTATGATTTCTTACGTGCCATTCCTGAAGAATTCAAAAATACTTTCTTTTTAACGTCCATACGTCCACTTTAAAGCCACACGGATCACACAAACACCAATAAAACTGTGTTTTGAGTTTGCTCCGGTCGGCACAGGGTTTTCTCTTCGCAACGAGAACGCATTTCCATTAGCATAGGAACATCATTTGTCAACTGGTGCTCCCGGGGGTAGCAGGAATTTTTGCAGTAGAAATGAAAATTGAGCAGCAGCAACACATTGGCAGGATGCTTCCGTCCGTTTCCGGTGGGTTTCCGGTTTGGCACTGCATAAATATTATTTCGGGCCGTGTTTTGCTGGTGTTGCGTGTCTGAATGTTTCCTCTCCCACTGGGAGGACGTCTTCGCCGCTGATGCACGCATCGGTGCGTTCCACCGACCGGGGTTTGGAAGCACAACGGCTCATCGATCCTCGTCAGCCGCCATTCCAGTGGCTATCCGGAAAAAGAAAATGAATGATGTCTGATGATGAGCGTGTTTGAATTCGGAATAAGTCGTATTTTAAGTCGCGTGTGTAATGTAAGGCGTTCCATGGCGGCACCCACATTATGGAATATTCTGGAAGCGTGAGATATGGTGTGTGCGGAAAATGAAGTAACGTAGAATATTTCCTCCTCGAACGGCACGTTCTTTACCGCGGAACCATTTCTCAACTTCAAGTTCATCATCGATTTCGTTTTGAAGCCGAGAAGGCACGTTTTATATAGACTCGTTTCACTTTTCTTTTCGATTCAAGTGGGCATTGTCTGGGATAGAAATTCGGTGGTTTGTAGAAGGACACGATTTGTTGAAGTAAGAATGGAATTATGTGATATTGTAGTTTGAGAAATGGGAATTTGTTCTATTTTATACTGTACATGAAATGAGACGATGCATTACTCATACTGAAATTGAGTTGAGTTTATAGTATAAAAAAGAAACAAATCAAAACTTTCCTAGCAGTAGGAATGAAAAAATAATATTTTTACTGTATAAAAAATATAACTCTTCGTCCTGACGAACCACAACGAATGGGTTGAAAGTTTACTTACGGTTTATGTTTCGTGATGGGTTCGGATTTTTTAAGCTCCACAACGTATTGTACCCATCTCCTGTTTTACTTTTTCTCGAACCCTACCCCACCGTCCTCACTCCACTGTACCGAGCAGGAATGCCGAAAAACGAAAGGACGAAAAATGCCAAAATGACTTATGTGCTGTGAATGTACAATTTCACGAACGTGAGCAACCGACCCCGTGCAACCGGGATGCGAACCATGCAAGCTTCCATGTTTTTTTGTTTTGCTGGATCCTTGACGGTGCGAACGGAGGGTCGGAAAAATGACACACAAAAAATACAGAATTTGGAATCCTAAAATTGAGGACGAATAACAAGACAAGATGGCTCGTTGGGAATAATAAGTAGCTCGTCGGGTGGGACGTCTCGTCGTCGGGGAGGAGTTGAGTGACGAGTCTCCCGGTGGTCGTTTTTACTGGTTACTTTCACTGTCGGTGGGATGATTTCACAATGTTGCAGAGCGATAGTATCATGTTACGGAAATATTAGAAAAATGTCATGGAATATTTTAAAAATAAAGAAAATCACGACTTAGAACGTGTTTGATAACTTGTTGATAATTTCTAAAATTTTGCTCCTGCTTATTTCAAACATAAAATACATCAAAATTTTCACACTAATCCTAGCCGTTTCTTTTTCGTACATCTCTGTTTAGTCGTACCAGCAAAAAATCGATCGAAAATCCAGCAGCAGAGTTGAGTTTGAAACAGAAATATGACAGCGCGGAAGAATGTATGCAAAGCAAATTATTCACTTTCGCGTGTTTGCTAGAGAAAATTTGCGCAATTCCGACACGACGATGGACCGAAACGAACAAAGTTAGCACGTACACGTCTGCGAACGGTGTAGCTTCCCCCAACACATGAACGAAACGACACAAAAAAAGCTTGTTTGTTTGTAGGAGCTTTATTAGTAAAGTTTATCGACAGGGTAACATATTTTTTGCGTACAATCTAGGCCGCTATTTCTTCTCCAGATCGCTCGGTTTTTGTAGTTCCCGCAGCGCTAGATCGATCTCCTCGTACTTGATGTTGTGCTTCAGTAGTGTCATTTCTTTTTCCAGCTTATCCTTCATGCGCAGGAACGGTGCGAGCAATCGTTCGTCGTTGATGTCACCGCCGCCCGTCATTGCGCTCACCACGAACGCAACGATGAAGAAACTGATCAGCCCCAAAAGGGAGTAGTGCATGAAGCTTAACTTGAAGATGAGTGGTATGTTGTCCGGCTCAACGGCTTGCGTTGCAGCTGCCGTTAGGATGGTGGTAACGTTGGCTAGACTAGCTGCATCGCAGCCATCGATTCGTAGTGGAAGCATCGGAGGTTTTGGGTTAAGCTGGGCACCCGTCATAATCGCACCGGTGATCAACATCGACACAACCGAAGCACTGATGATTCCCTTCGTGTTGACGCGTCGTGAGATCATGCCGGCGGTGAACATGCCCAACATCGTGCCGGACGTAACACCGGATAGGGAGATGGCAATGTGCATGACCTGACCCATCCGTTCCGCGACGAACACCAGCCCGAGCACCAGGAACCCGAGCCCAACGACTAACATCTTCATGATGTTGCTGGCCTTCTTCTCGCTCGCGTTGGGCATCCGGTGGTGAATGAAGTCCTCGTAGATCGTACCGGCCAGCGTGTTCAGGACGGAGGACATGGTGGAAAGTGCCGCCGAGAAGATGCCCGAAACGAACAGACCCGGAAGGCCCGGGATCTTCGTCCCAACGTCCATGATGTAGTACGGCAGGATCTGATCGATCTTGGAGATCTTGTGCGTGGAGAATGGGTCGCACGTTTCGTACTTGGCGTAGATCAGCAACCCGATGAAGCAGGAGCAGCTTTTAACGAAGATCAAACCGCCGGTGAAGATGATGAGCGAGTTTTTCGCCACTTTCAGATCGGGCACGGCCAGGAATCGTTGCACGCAACCCTGGTTTACGGCCAATCCCGACACCCAGAGGGTAGTGAGACCGAAACAGACCGTCCAGAAGGAGGTACGCACGAACGGGTCCGGATCCATGCTGTTGGTGGAAATCGTTGTTATCGTGAGTTATCGCCCTTAGTAGCTAGGGCAGGTTGTACGGACACTTACTTGAAGAAAACAAGCCTCTGTCCACGGCTGGCCGCTTCCCACACCTCCATGAACCCACCGACGGAGTAAATGCCGAGCACGATAACGGCTATGCAGGCGCCAATCATGAGCACGAACTGTAGCGTATCCGTCCACACGACGGCCCGCAACCCACCGACCGTGGTGTAGAAGATGCAGATTACGCAAATGACCGGTGTGATCACGTGCAGGTTGATGCCCGTCACCTGGCTGAACGCGAGCGCCGGCACATAGATCACGATCGGGATGTAGATGATGCACTGTATCGCGTACACGACGCTCGCCGCCGAACGCACGAACTTGTCGAAGCGCAGCTCGAGATAGGTGAAGGCGGACGTTACCTGCAGATCGTAGAACACCGGCAGGTAGATCGTTTTCATCAGGAACGCGACCGTGAACGCGGGAATGATGAACATCCAGTACTGTGTACCGTGGCTGTACATCTCGGACGGAACTCCCAGCATTGTGATCCCGGATATGTGGCTGGGGAATGAGAAATTTATGTCAGAAATAAGTGACCTAATTCTTTGGACGCTTTAAAGGCGCTTTAAAGGAGTTCCAGGGTAACATCCACAAAGTTAGGAAAAGCGACAAACTTAGACGCATTACCTTGCAATCAGCGAGGCAGACACCGGGAACTTGTTCATAGTCTTCCCTCCCAGCAAGTACTCCTTCTTGTTGTTCTGCTTGATCTTCGACACGAACCCAAAGTACACGCCAATGAACGTGGAGAGCAGCAGCAGCAACACAAAGATCGTGTAATCGAACCACGAAAACAACAGAGTCTCTTTGATCGGCGAAGCTGTGCTGGCAAGTGTCGCTGTTGTGGTTTCCATGACGACCTGACTGCTCGGAGCACTGCTGGAGCTAACGCTGCCCTGCATGGTGGTGGTAGTGACATCGATCAACAGTTTGGTCGATTCGGTGATCAGCTGCGTTACGATCGTCACTGGATTGAGCGTAGTAGACGTGAGCGTCAATTCCGCACTGGAAACGGTCGCCTGTTCCACGCTGGAGTCTTCCAACAGAATAGTATCCTCGTCCATGGCGGGCGGTTTGGCGTGTCAGCTGGAATAAACACAAGCGTTTTATCTTCTGCTAAAGATGCACACGAGACGAAGCTTTTCATTTCTTTAAATAGCCCCGGAAGAAAGGTGATGGCGTGACGATAAATGTTTGCACTACCGTGTGACGTACGGTGGGGGACGCATGATGGAAAACAACTGTGCGCTGGCGGTAGCTTAAGTTTACGCGTGACTCTGGATTCCAGCGAATCTGTGGTGTCACGGTCATAAATCAGAGTGGATTAAGAGCGTCAGCGAGGGAGGCAGCAGGGATGGAAGGGATGTGTTGGATTGGTGGCAAGCTCAATTAGGGTTATTTTTAGTGCAATTGACTGACGAAATGCGTGCAACCTACATAGGAGGCACGTTTTTGGAGCGATTTTTGCGCGGTGATCTAATTTTCCAATGGAGATGATCTTTTTTTTTATACGACAGATGTTAGATTTTTTGTTGACGCGTGTGTTGAGGAACTAGACATTTTACTAGTAACATTTCAAACAATTCGAAAATGAAGTTCGAACAGCTGAAACACATATCGCACATTCACTTACAATCACTTTCGAAAGCACTAAAACTGATCACTTTTGGTCACTTCTACTAGCGGCTGCACTCAGGTCCATCAACTGCGTTCCAGCTCCTAGCTGTTGCTAATGCCGCGGACCGCTTCACACATGCAACTGAGCGTTCCCGCCCGGGAACGAACGAGTTTTCGCAGCTTTCGGGTCAAGTCCATAAATCGCATCTACATCCTCTGACAGGAAGGTAAACTTCGCCCAACGGCACAAACACTGATAACCGCCACGTCCAGATAAACTACCATCCCGGATTCTACGTGTGGCGAAGTTTTTGAGAAATTCAAGTTTACTGGAGCACCCAAACCGGAGTTTACAGGGCCGTACCTGTTCGAGGTGCAAGGGTGGAGTGTTCAGTCCAGTGTGTTTCGGAAGCGCACTGGTTGAGAACAGTTCCCCATTCTTGTTCAACAAGGCAGCGACGCTGATTGCGAGATTATGCTTACCGAGCGCCGATGTGACATCAGTGCTCCTCTCCTGCGTTCTTGGTGGACAAGATCTCTTTATCAATCCGTGTGTGTTGGTGCGGTGTATTGTGTCGCGTCATGATCCGCGTGGGTATTTCCATCACGGGCATGTGCAGTAGCACGGTTGCAAGCGTTTGTGTCGGCGTCTCATGATGATTATGATGATTGTTCGAGATATGTTAGTGAGTTCGGTGTTGTGTTGAGTTCTCGCCATTCGTGGCAGTTTCCATTCGGTCACTTTCTCTTGGTGATAAGATCGCGGGCGAAACGAGCGATGGGTGGGGACAAATTTATGCAGGCCTCGAATGAGTACGTTTAAGCTTTTACCATTTCATCAATAAACAATCGAAAATATATTATACATCAAAATATATAAAAATAATTGCATACAAATTTAAAAAATGTAAAAAAGTCATGAAATCTTTAAGTCCACGTTCTTACTGCAAAACATGTTAAAAAAGAATGTTGAAATTTCGAAAGACATAACTACCTGAAATGATTCGAATCACGTAATATTGAAAAATATAACCAAAAATAATGACGTTGTGATCTGCGAGACGGAATAATGTGAAAAAAGATTGTAACAATCCTGGACACAATTAGTTTATTTATCGCTGGAGCATATTCCAACGTGACCGTGATACACCCACCATTTTACACGCTCAAATAACGTTTCAATTTTGACACCATTTTATGCGAAACGTTTCAACGAAACTGCCCTTACTAACCACAACCCCACGCCACGTACGTGGCGATTGGCATCATTTGCATTTTGCAAGTGCACTCGTTGCATTCGCTGATTCGAGCAAGCATATAACCCTGCTTCTGGCGAGCATAATTGAAAATCAACTCTTTCCTCCAACGTGAGCCAGCGAGCGTCGATTGGCATCAATATTTAAACGATTGATTTTTTACGCCCAGCTGCGAAGCGGCTCATTATAGGGACGTGTTGGTACGGGCCCGCCCCTTTGATATGACGCTTTTGATATGTTTGCTGTAGTAAAAGTTGACTCAAATTGGTGGTTTTTACACTCTCAAATACCGGCTGTGTAATTAGATAGGAACAATTTTCCCTCGGTGTGTGCACGTGTTTTGAACCAGGGCTCATTTGAAAATCAACACTATGTTCCATATCCGATTGTTTTTATTTTTAGTACCCCACTGGGCTTGCCAACAACAGGAAAAATATTTCATCACTAATAACTGGAGGGCAGTGAGGATTGCAGCAGAGCAACAAGGTCCGTAAACATTAATGTTTATACATGTATTTATTTCGGCGCTGGCCAATGATCAAACGAGTCTCCGCGAAATCGTGCACTCGACAGCATGGCCTGCTTTACCGTGCATGATTTATTAATTAATTATTGCAAATTAAATATTGTCCCACTAGTTGGGCTGGTAGGCTGGTGGTTGAATAAACAGTGCATTTTCTGACCTTTTTCCTGTTTTTGGTGTAGTTAATATTCATTTAATTTTATTGAAGTTTCTGATGTGAACGTTACCGATGAGAGAAAAGTAAAGAAACATTAAAAATAAGTGAAACCATACGTTCACTTTGGTAATCCTAGTGGAATAATTATAAAGTTTAGGCAGGATTTTAACTGTATAAAATGTGTTCCTCAGAGAAGAGTTTCTAAAGTAGGACAGAGTTAAAAAAAAAATGAGCTGCCTACATAAACTCTCGAGGGATTGAAGAGATTTATTCATTTTTTTGGCCATTAGCTAGTGAACATTTTTTGGTAAAAATCTCTTCATACTTCATAAGAATTTCAGTGTTCACTGTGAATATAAAGATGTAATTCATACATTGCGAACAAAACCTTTCTTTTTTTCTACCAAAAGTTGACACTTATAAAGCTAGAAAATCAAGCGTGTAAGACACCTATGCGACTGAAACACACTGCAAAGTACGCTCAAATCCTTAGAGCTTTTCATTTTTGATGTCTTCATAAATTCCCATACCGCGGTGGAACAACCTTCTCCGCACCGTTGACGCTTCTTTATGAAGATATATTACGCCGTGTCTCGACACTTCGAACACCGGCACCAATGTGACCATTCCGTCCGCCGTTCACGATGTGTGTTGCAAAACCCCTTCAACAACACCACGAACGCCACGAATAATGAACAGCGAAATGGCATTAAGCTTGCTTAAGTAACCTGGCGTTAAAGTAAAATTGCTTTTCCACCCGGGTCGTCCCATATGTGGAGGAAATTTAGCGGCAGCGAAAAACGCGAAAGGGTTGTAGCGCATTATCACATGAACCAGGCGAGGAAGTTGCGTGCTTCTGAGCGGAAGACGTAGTTGTGGGAAGTAAATTTTAATTTATTTTGGTACCTCCATTCACTTTAAGAATTCATGTACACGGGCAGTTAACGGCGGGATGGAGTTAATCGAGGGAATAACACGGATGGAGGACAATCTGGAGATTTCATAAGGAGGATGTGAAGGGAGACATTATTGTTATTAATTAAAATTTTGATTAGAAAATGACTAATAAATTTATTTTTTAAGCTTTATTTTTCTTCTACTTATGATTCCTCATTCATAGAATCTGTGTATCTTGCTGTATACTAAAATATAAAAAATATTTTCAATTAGATCCATGATAATACATTGGAAAAACGTGTTATAAAATGTGTTGAATTGAAAAATATATAATAACACTGGCAGGATGACTGTATGGTAATGAATTTCCAATCAGCTGAACCACGTTCTTCATTCTTTAAAAACAATCTCATCAATATTGGATCGCTTGAAGCTGGGTGACTTCCAATTCCCTTGAAAGTCGAGCCCAACTCCCCCCGCAATGGAAGCCAGACAAAATTAACTGCAAATGAGCGTAATGAAGTGACGAGATTCCGCTTACCGTGTAGCTCACTGCTATGAGGCCTGCATCTTCCTCCCGCTCGTTGGTTTGGGACGTAAAATGACCAAACAGCGAACACTCGGCACGGTGAACGCTTTATCCTTTTTTATTTATTTTGTCCTCTTTCGCTTTATTGCCCAGCTTACTTTCCCCCGCTGCTCGTGCGCTGGCATCGTCGGGATGTCGGAATTCGGGCGCGGAAAAGCCTCCCAGCACAGTGACAGTGATCGTTGCCTGTCGACGAAGCCGACGCTACTTTGCAGGCACTTAGCTGCAGGGTGCGATGAAAATCCGCTGCCTCCTGTGTGCGAAGGATAAAGCCATTCCGGAGGCTGTTCCGTGGGCTTTTGTCTCTGGTGCGGGTGGTGGAGAGCGGGAAAAAGGGAGTCGAAAAAAAGTGGGTTGTGGAAGAAAATCCGCTGCGCTTAGCGAAACCGCGTTCTGGCAGGCGGCAGAAGAGTGGAAAAATTTAAATGAGTGCAATTGTTTCTTCACGCTGCTTTCGTTCTCGGATCACTTTCCCTCCGGCGGAACGCAAAGTGTCAGATTTCATCGGCACTTCCGGGGCTTCATTCCAGACGGGATCCACACACACACACACTCATATAAAATGCCAGCGCCAGGAGGAGAAGTCACAGTCGCGTTCGGTGGCAGAAAATCTAGGTCAGCAGGGAAAATTCAACAGATTTCGAACGTTACAAAAACGGGAATGGCTGAGCCGCGTGCTGAAGTGTATGCGAGTGTGTTTGTGAGTCAATCAAAGGAAAACTGTAATGCGGAAGATTATCATCATCACACGGCTGCTTCTGCTTCTGCAGGAATGCGAGCGGCGTGAAACCTTCGGCGAGGGTTCGCAGGATGTAACGAAATTACCGGATTGATGCGGTTGTCTGCCACCAGATTGACTTTACGTGAAGCAGCTTAAATAAATAGCACGGACGCACGGAGCGCAGAGAAAACCCGGCGGGAAAGCTGGAAGTCATGTCTCCTGCGGATTGGGTTTACCATTTTTAACATATTCTTTACGTGGAGGATTTTTTTTTATGGCGGTGATGATTTATCGTGAAGCCATTATGTGACAGAGGTTGTGGAAAGATGATTGATAGCATGCCAATTTACAAATGTTTAAATTAAAAGGAAGAATTTGAGGATGTCAGTTTGGTTAGTTATTTTGGTATTTTTCTTTAACAAAATGAACTAAAATGTTACAGAAATGTTTTTTGCTTTACTTGCGGTAATTGTAATAAGTATTTTCAAAGCAATATTTCCAATTTAATTTGTTTATTTGTTTGCATTTTCTTTCCGATGGATAATGTAATAAAATCTCAACCGAGAATATAATATATTATTATATTTTTGACAACAAAGTATTGGTATCCTCTTCCTGTGGAAAGACGTTATAAAATGAGCAGTAATAAAAACAACAAGTAACAACTTCGAAAAAGTATTTCAATCAGAAAATCTCATTACACATCATCCGCGCACGCCAGTGCCTTGTTCAATTCCTTTCGGGTCGTGCAAAATGACGTGCTCTCCAAACTTTTACTCTCACGAAACCAAAGCGAAGCGTCATCAGGTGCATCGAACCGGTTCGAAACCATTTGCATACGGTAATACACACACGAGCAGATGCAGCAGCGGCAGCTGCCCGGAAAGGAAAACAATTTCCTCATTTTATTTGTCCAGCAAGCGCTACATACGGCGAGACGGTATGTTTATTATTTCGTCCGCAATCGAATCGAAGGTTTCGCCGCAGTGACAAGAGGCTTAAGAAAGGGAACGCCAGCGTTTTCGGCGAACCAGTAAAGTTTCTAGCGGAGGTGATGGTTCTGCTGTTGCATTGTATTGTGAAAAAAAACATCCACAGCATCCAGCCAGCGCTGTCGTCGAGCTGTGCTTGTTCACATTTATTTTATATCTCCACTGGGCGTACGCAGAAGTGTCGTAAATTCAAACTTAAACGCTTCCGCACAGATTTCAGCTGCGTCCGTGTTTGGGGCCCGGTCTTCAGGATCCCGGCGTCAGGAACCCGAACCCGAAGATCTCCCCCATGCGTCGTATTTTTCGAGTGGGATATATTTTCACCCTCCTGCTGGGGTGCCGTTCAAGGTGGGATTTTTCCACGGCACGGTTTGCACGGTGGTTGCAGTGATGTTGTTTTTTTTTGTTTTATTTTGTCCCTCTCCCTCTCTCACTCTTTCTTTCCACAGAACAGATTCCGTTTGTTTCCTGTCCTAGTGACTCACACTTTGTGCACTTCATCACGCAGCATGGTGTTTCGTTGCTGCGAGTGTGTAAGTTTTTTTTACGATTGGCTTTGTATCCAATGGCAACGTGTGAGTATCTTTTTCCCATCACCCCGAAATCGGTCCCATGGCGAAGGTTTCCGGAAAAATGAACCAAGGATGTGAGTAAAAAAAAAAAGAAAAAAGAAGGATATCCATAAGCGATTTCGCACACAACCACACACGCACGTTGCGGTGCCAATGATCATCATTGCCTTCGCGCTTAAGCATAAAAGTTATGTGTTTCGGTGCGTTTTTATTTCGCCTCCAATTCCTAGCGTGCGAAAAACGGTGGCGGAATATAAATTCGTTGATTTTGTTTCCCGCCACAGCCTGGACAAAGGATTCAAAGCGTACACACAAGCGTCCCATTTTTATGATCCTGACTTCAGGTTTCGCCTTTTTTTCCGGGGTAAGGGTTTGTTTTTTTACTTGTGCCACTGTTGTTTATATCTGTTCTGGACGAAATCAAAACCGTGTTGGTGGAAATAAAACCGTAGCCGAACGGAAGACACCTTCCTGAAACACTGCTACGCTTCCACCGAGCGAGGGGAGAATGAATCAGAATGTCGAATCTTCGTAAGACGAAGCGCAATCGTAGCAGCGGGTGGAGCGGGCGTTTTTATGGGCGATTTCTATTTTCACCCGTTTTTCGCATCTGGAGCCTCCTCCGAATTTCAGCCGTTTTTCCAGCGAAGTATCGAATGACCAGTTCACCCCATGCAACCGACCCAATCCGGACCAACAACGCAAGGGCTTGTTGGTAATGAATCGTTTAGGAAGATTAATAATGGGAAATTGACCGGTTTGATTCGTTCGGACCGGGGAAAGCTCGTAAACTAAAAGTTGTTTTTCGGTCTTTATGCGTGCGTGGCTATCTGTGTGTCCCTTCCGGGGAAAAAGAACGGGACTTAAGGACCCTTTCCCGTCGATGATGGTGATGGCAATGGTGATGATATGGGACGATTGGTTTCAAGCGTACCGATGGGACTCGTAAAGCTGTAGCTTCTAATTGATTTCGGCGTTTCGGGGCAAGGAAAGGGAGTAATTGAAATCGATTCATTCGATTAAAATTGGTGCTGGGATGAGTTCCAATCAAACTGATCAAAGTGACTAGATATTCATATGATGTTTTAAAATGAAATATTAATTAATTGTTAGTACAAATTAAGAAGAAATATCATGAATAGTCGAGTCATTACGTATAAAATGATCATTTACTGTACAAAAACAAATGTATTCAACAAGAAGCTATAAAAAAATCCCACTCAGTTTATTGTTTGCATGAAACATTCAAGCACGAGCAGCATTTCCCGAACGATGAAGCCTCCTTGCTCCATTCTGCACCATCTTTTAAAGCTAATGTGAAGAACGGCCCGTGCTGGTTACTTTCATACCACCAATCCCCCCGGGGACGTGTCCTCCTTAAAGAAAACAAATTATCATCATCCGTAAACATAATACGTCAAGGCGATTTGTTACGTTCCGAGCTTCCCGCTTTTCACATGCACAAACAAGCGAAAAAGCGGTCTACCAATGGCAAGGACATCGGTGAAACAATAACAGACAACAGGGGATGGAAAGATACGAATTTCCAGCATCTACCCATCCCAAAAATTCCCGGAAGCAACCGAGAGCAGCTCGTCGGCGGTACGAGCCGGTCGGGCCTAATTTTGACCATTTTCGTGCTCTTTTAACGACTTTTTTCCGGACGACCTTATCAGAGATGAGATGATGTACGATGGCGTACGGAATTGTAGTGCCCTGGCAACAGTTGATCCCCCGCTCCGCTTCGCTCCTGGATATGGGACGGTTTCCCCACACAATGCACACAAATATTCCTTCCCCTTAGCGCCCAGGGAAGCAGATGAGACGCATAGCGATAGCGGGCCAAATTCGTGGCCACATCGTACATCATGTTTTCACTATCGCTTCGCACATTTGTCCGCTTGCCAGCCATTATTTCCGGCAAAGCAAGGAGTAAGACAGGGAGAAAGAGAATGGAACAGTGAGCCGAGGCACGATTTGCCTCCATTTCCTGTTGACGGTGGGTTTCGGTTTTTGGCGCGTGTGATGATAAATGCCATTAGAGTTATCTTTGGAATGGTGTTTTTTCCTCGTGCCACTACCAAGTCTGCTTTTCAGGGTGCAGGGAATCACACGCGGATCACATAATAAACAGGGAAGCTTGTTAAATCATTAGCCTTAGGAATGGATGAAGCGAAAGTTGGACGTACTTTCGGTGGGAGCATTGTTGCAAATATTCCCCCCTATGCTGCTGATGGGTGATCATTATTGTGTAAGTTTATCAATGCATTGCAGTTGTTTCGTTCGGTGGTAGGTTTTCTTTTCCGCAGAGCATGTTATGAACCGGATTAGCCTGGGTAATATTTATGACATTACACGTCGCAACCAGGTTGGGGCAAAATATTATAAATATGATTATTTATAGAATTCAGACTGATTGTGTTTTTCTGCTTTTGGTTTTGAGGAAATTTTGGTTTTCTTTTTTAAAATATTGAACAGTTTTGTGTAATCACATCGTTGATAGTTACAAAACTGATATTTTCTAGTTCTAGGATTACAACATAGTTTCGGATAAGAGAGTTGAGGAATTATTAGAAATTAATAACAATCATTTCTTAAAATGTGTTTCGAATTGCATACTTTCTGGCGCTTATTCTACAATTGAAGATTTTTTCTTACACAATAATTGCTCATAACTAATCAATGAACCAATCTAAAAATCAACTATATTAGTATTGTTCTTCTAATATAACTGTCAAATTGAAACTTATGTAGCAGATCTTAATTAAACCATCAGTTTTTATTGGTTACCTGTCGCTTAATGGCACCCAACACAATTAATAGCTCATACGAATTCCTACCACGTCCTCAAAGGTGGCAGAAAAACAATTAACTGCCTTTCTGACCGAACAGAATACTCGCTTCGCAAGCGTAATGAAATATGGCGAATGTTTTATGAGCCAGTTGATGCAACCGTAATTTTCTGTCTCCAAACAGAAACAGAAAACAATCACCGACGAGATGAATCTGCCCGGAAACGTACCATGGACACGGCGTTCGCCTTAATTAAGAACTTTGCCCTCCTGCGGGTACGATCGTCACCGATCTGCGAGCGCCATGTCGGGGTATTTATTAAATATCATAAACTATGTGGCCCGATGAATGGATGGTGGCAAAGGGCGTGGTAGGAGACGATAAAACATCTCACCTCTCGGCACTTCGACTCGGCGGGCGTGGAGATAGTTTTTCATCTATCCTGGGCCCCGAGCAACGATGCACTTGCGTCGCACGTACCGGAATCGCAATAGCGCTCCGGCAATGATAATAAATAATGCATGATATTAACCTTTTATCATCTTAATGTCGGGCGGGCGCAAACCAGCGAGCGTGGCGGCAAAGGTCTGTGAGTAACACTTTAATAAAGCAAACATCACCTCCAACCTCCGCAAAGCTAGGGGCAGCACCGGGACTGGGACGGATGGGTAAGAGATTATTTTTCTCCTTCCGTGCCCAGAGCTGTTAACTAGATTTCGTCCTGCGGGACAGCAGGGACCGTAACTTCGCAACTCCGGTAGCTTGTCGGCAGCTTTGTGTGCTGGCAGAAAAAGTGCTGGATATACACGTGCACATGCACAGACGCCTCTATGTTTCCGCTTGAAAAAAAAGGAGCGCAAATAAAGATCCAATATCCTTCCGGAGTGATGCAGTACGGTGGGCAAGAGGAGGTCAAAAGTAAAATAAGATTTAAATATATATGTGACTTTAACGAAATCTTAGAGTTGATGTATTGCACATTGCTACTTTTAGGCGCAACGTTTCTCGATCCCGTTTTCAAAACACTTACTGGAATGTCTTCTATTGAAGCTTCACTATTTGCCCCTAAAAAGGACACAATTTGTCCCGAGCACTTCCACGGTGCGCACTGTAATGATTTTTGTTCTACTCCTTCGTTTTCGCTTGCCTGGCGGGCCCGCAAATCTAATAGAATAGAAACATTCTGTAACGAAGCAGACGGGCGCGCGCACGGAGACTTTTTATTTTGCTGTTGCTGTGTACCTCGCTGCTGCATCTGGAAGCTGCAAAATAGCCACGAGCGGCCTCGAGGCTGTGCGCTGGTTAACCGCAGCCATTGTGGGCGCCGCATTGTTGTCGATGACGGTGATGACGACGTTGGTGCTGGCTGGGTTGGTTTTTTGTCCCAAGCACGCGACGGAAGCAAAATTCACTTTCCACAATCTTTCTATTGTTTGCTGTACAAGCGCGGGGTAAATCGATCGATTTCTCGGTCGTTGAGGCGGTGGTTTAGCTTTCGACGTTCATCTCCTCCCACGGTTCACCTCGCCCGGGAGACGTATGTGAGAATGCGTGGAATCGCATGTGGTTGGTTATTGTAGTTCCTTTTTTGTTTCGTTCGATGGTTTGGTGCCGTTTACGGGTGGGTTAGCGGGCTGGTGCATATTCCTTCCGGAATGGGGATTGTCGGGATTGGCTACCGGTGCGGAATTTGTTGAGAAACTGAATTTAAAATGACGTTAATGTTGAGCCAGCGGTGACAGCAAACCGCGGAACGATATATTTCGAGGGAACAAGGGAAATAAACTGCTGCACCATCTGGAGTCGCTGCCGGACGGATGTGGTGAAGAAAAATTCAGTGCATGCTCGAGTTAAGTTCACTTGTAACGCTTGCCGGTAAGCTCGTTTATTTGGCTACATTACCAGTTGACTGATTGAGTCGTGGAAGTTCTCGTCAGTAAGGCGGATGACGGAAAGGGTATTTTTTGCCGCAAGACGACTTGATACGGTTTTCCTTCTCGCTCACTGCATTTTACATTCTTTGTGATTGTATGCGTTTCTGGTTCAGGGAAAATGTTATTTCAAGTGCTGCATGAAACGGTGCAATGTAAATATTATTTTACTGAATATTGCACAACGATACTTATTTGTACAAGAACCATGCATAAATGCAATTTACGAAATGATTTACGAAATGTTAATGAAAATTTATGAAATAATGATGACGGTCAAGAACACAAAACAAAACATGGTCAAAAGCACGTTAAATGTTGAAAATAATTTATAGAAAATCAGAATAGCTGCTACCGAAACCGTGCCCATTAGAGATTAAGCATCGCGAAAATGCCTCACGCAAGCGAAGAAATCATGCAATTCAAACCAATTCACGTTGAGCATGTTGCGTTTTGTACTTCCACTTTATCTCCTTTCGGTCTCGCTATCTTAAAGCTCTAATCAACACTTTTCCTTTCGCACGATAGTTTGTGCACGGTGCGTTGTCGTGCCCTTGCGACAATACGAATACGCCGCAGAATCATGATCCGTCTCCCGGACGATCCCAGCCGACCCCGAAGCGAGAAGGGTTTACACAAAAAGCTAATAAATGTAAATCATATTCATCACGACAGTTTTGCTGCCCCGAACCCAACCCCACCCGGGCGCGTTTGGAGTGAACCGTTCTGAGCCAGACGATACGCCGGCCTTTAACCGGCTGGAGTGCAGACAAGGATAAATTGAAGGCAGAATCGAAAGAGGCACTCGTCTCGGTGCGTTCGTCACCGGTCACAAGGGCCGGAAGGACTAGGGCGTGTGCAAGCAACCACGGGCAAGGGCAAATTTACATTTGATAATAGCGAAATGCTTATGCTAACGTCACCGGCATCGAAAGGACTAATAAATTCTCTATTTTTCAGTCTGGTGCCCATAGATTTGATGTATGTGCATGCGGCAGCATTCCTGCGCTACCGTATCGGTAAATCCCCATCGCTCGACTCCATTACACATCCGAGGTAGCTTAGCAGAAGTGAGAGAAGGAGAGAGAGAGAGAGGGAGTTGTAGCATTTTTTTCTTCTACTCGGCCTGTTTCCTGCAGTCAACAAAAGGTGTGTGGTTTATGAGGTGCCCAAGAGTGACGACATATTTCTTACGTGTTTTCCGTTTCAAGAAATGAGTTCGCTCGCTGCGTCACCGGAGGGTGACTTGTAATCTTATCCCGTGCGGGTCATGCGGCCCCTATTAGAGACCTGTTACAGGCATTAGGACAAAGAGTCCTTCAAACATTCCACCGCCCGAAAAGCGATTTAATTGAATGCAATAAATCAGACGCAAGTCGGTGTTTTTTTATTGTTGTGTGGAAGGAAGAAAGAAGTTAGGTGAAAGGTGTCGAGACGCCTTCAGGATCGTGATGAGAGTGCGTGAGCGAGAGAGTAGGGGACAAAAAGTGTTACGGCCTTGCGTCGATGGAGACGCCCGGTAGACTTAACTCCTGCCTGCAAGCAATAGTTGATGGTTGCGGATGGAAAAATGGTCACTCATTTATCAAAACGGCGTGCATAAATTGCTGGCCGGTATTATGGGGGGAGAGTTATATGCTTAAAATGGTTTATTTGGGACATGTGACAAAAACAGGGAATGAAATGCTTTACCTTCTCGTCTGGTTATTAAATAATTATTTATAAATTTCATTTGAGAACATTGTAGCTTATAATAAGAACAATAAAAAATTTTCCTATTTCATTCTACAATTTTCTGTGTGGTATATATTAATATGTCCTTTCCTTTTGTCCATTACTTTTGTCCTTCTAATCTCGACCAATTGACCAGTTAACTATGTTTTTGCGCCTGGGTGTATGCAATACATTGTTTTTTGTTTAATATACACTGTAGCTTTATAATTATATTATTGTAAACACATTCAACTGCTAAGTTTTTATTGGAAATGGAAAATGGTTAACTAGATTTATGTTGTTGTAGTTTTTGTGTGGCATGGCAGATACACCGGGCAGAAGCACACCACCGGAGTGAAGTTCCGCGTGGTGAATCACCGGTAGTACCGATGTACTCACTCCGCTTTGCCCTTCTTTCCAGAAGCCAACAAACGTCATCAGAGCAGTGACCAGGCCAAAACCAAACACAACCAAGAAATGTACACGCAACACGACTGGACCAACTGGACTCTATAACGATGACAAAGGAACTACGAATATCAAACGAACGAAGCGAATGTTTAAATCTCAACCGAGCCCACCCGGGATAAGGTGTTGTTATGTGTAATGTGGAGGAAATGCCCATTTGTAATCATTGTTTAGTCTTAAGTATAGTTATAAGCAATACGGCCAGGCCGTTATTTCTTAAAATAAATAAATAAAAAAAAAATAAAATGGTTATTTTATTTTGGTTTAACGAAATTTAAAAAAATTTTAAAATTTTAAAATTTTTTTATTTTAAAATGGTTTTACGAAATTTGTTCGTTTATGAATAAGCTTCCAGTAGTAAATAATCAATCATCCGTCGATAGTTATAACAACTAGTGGGATAACCTTTACTTTACGACCCAGCAACCTCAACCAACACTTTTGAACTGCGAGCTTTGGCAGAAAAGAAGCATTTACCCCGCCTCGTGCAAGCGTAAACAAACGAGGGCAAGGAAATTGAGCACACCGAGCAGCTGAAAAGTGGCTGCGAAAATGAAAACCGAAACTCAACTCATCACAAATCCGAATCCTTCCGCCGCCAGCGTGCGACTTCCTTCGTTCCTACCGGTGTTCAGCCGTGTAGACTCATCTGTCAGCGTCAGAAGCAATGAAACTTTAAACTTCGCAGCTGCTTCAACCGGTGCGCTTTCACCGTACCACAAAGACGATCCGTAGACGATCGCCCGAAAAGCGTCAATCAGCGAATGAGAACGAGCGAATGGAAGGATGGACGCGCTGCTTCGGGAGATGCAGCGGAATGACAGTTCCTCGCTGCGAGGTCGCGGTTCACAAGATATCCTGCCGCCTGCAAGTAGCTAGTTTCCACGAAATCCAAGTAACGGATCCCGACCACAAAAGCGCCACGAGCGTTACGCAGTCAAATAACCTTGCGCGTGCAGTGAGACGAAAAGGCGGGAACGATTCCGACCTCTGGCTGCGCTGCCGGAAGGAAGGACGGAAAATTAAATTATTTCACTTTCTTTCACGCTCCGGCTAGAGGGTGGCTCGGTGCACTGGTTGTTTCCGTGCCGTTTTGCGAACGGTTTTGCAACGGGTGCATCGGAGGCAGGGTGCACGTCGTTAGAGTAATTTGAATATTTTATTCTTCACCTGGGATGGAACTTCCTGGGACGGTGCGATGGTTGCGCGAACCAACCAACTGGTTGTCATGTTTGTCTGAACGATAAACTGAACTCTGATGCAATTACACAGAAACGAGCTTTTACATATTATCTCATTGTTTGATTAGAGAAGTGCGCGCTACTGCGGCATTGCCGGTTCGATTTACTAACGTTTGCCGTCGTTATTGTACGTCAGTTAGTCAGCGACTAATTTTTATGCAATATAGACTAGTGGTACAATTAAAGAAAAAGCCTTTTCATCTCATGAGACGAATTGACTCTTCAATTTTAGAATAGAATCAAATGATAATAAGTATTTAAAAGTCCCGGAAATCCATCTTAGAAAGGCAAAGTGTTGCACAGCGTTTGTCAAGTTGTTTACTTTCTGGTAATTACCAACTTTTCTCGCATCACTCCGTGCCAAAACTTCTCGTTAAGAACTGTGTGCGAACCTTAAAGTTCGCACTGAAACATGTGCCCGTCAGGGACCGGTACAGCGAGACAGCAGATAAATGAGCTTCTCCCTACAGGCAGGCCCATAGGAACAGGATGCGGTGCAGCTGGTAGAAAATTTGCCAAGAAAATTGTAACGCAACCCCCGACGTAAAACTTCATCCGGAAGCGAAAAGTGTAAACCGTACCGTGTTCAACTCTTCCCCATCAACCTTTCCGGTGAAGGTTATTGTGAAATGATTTGATTAATGGTGCTTCATTTTTCTGTCTGCCGTTGCCGTTCCCGTAGTTCTTTGGAGCAGGGTTTAGGGCTTGCCATACTATTTTGACATCGTGGTTGCAAAACGCTGGAGCAAGAGGGAGAGAGTTGAACTAAGAAACAACCCCAAATTAACCATCGATAATTATCCGGCGCTATTATTTCGTCCCCTACCGCGCGCTACCGCTCGCTTGAGGAAGTGGAAGTACAGCAAAAAAGGGCTGTGATAAGTTTTCCTCACCAACGACCGCCTGCTGGTGGTGGTGATTTTTCGGTGGAGACCAATAAAATCATTATAAAGTTGCGAGCCTCTTGGTTCGCGAACCCGTGCGGCTGTAAATGCCGATCGTGGCTCGAATCGGGTGTCGACGCCGAACCAATTAAAACAATTTAATTAAAACTCTCCGAACGCCCTTATCCGGCGATGACACTCCGCTTTCAGCTGCCAAGGTTTCCGCCAGAAGATGGAGAAAGGGTTAGGCGGGACCGTTTTGTGGTGATTTTTGTGGCAAATTTTGCAAGCGCACTGGGGACGGTGCGGTTTTGGCTTTACGGTCGCAAATTGTCAGCTTTGCTTGCTTTGATGAGAGAGGGCGAGGGCGTGAAGCGGAACAGCTACTGTGAAATTGAGATTTTAATAGCAAATTAGAGAAAGTGGCATGAAATGGAACCCTAAAATTGCTTTCAAATTTTATTTTTCGTTTGGGTTTGGTGACATGATCAGCTTTCTGAAATGCTTTTTAAATCCTACGAATGGTGTTTGCCATAAATTGGTTAAAAAAAAATTCATTGGTTCATTAAATAAGAAAAAACGAAAATTTCTACATGTAAGTACAGACTCTTCAGATTAAAACTGAACAACGAACGTATAAAAATTGTTTGTGGAAAAACACTGTATTAATCCCGCGCAAGCTTCGCAAAGGAGATCATTTTGAAGAGCCACTCTGGATGTAAAACCACAGCATTAAGCTCGTATGCCCAGTTCAGTGAGTGCGAGCAAAGGATTAGGGTCGAACATTTCCCAGCCATACGTCATAATGAATATGAATGGGTTTTGACGCACACCGGCACGGTCGGAAAGTATGCTCACGGGTCGGGGCAACCGATAGGGAACTGCAGATTTGCTGTCCCCGGGAAAAGGGAATTACGTTTCACCGGATAAATGGTGCCCTATATCAATCGATTACCCGTCCCGCAACCAGAGCGGGGGTCATCAATTGATGGGCTTATTTGTTGGAGTGGTACTTCGGTGCCTGAGAATTATTTTCATAATTTGCAAATCGTATCGCGATGGAACGTGAGTGCGCACGGTGAAGGGTTTTATCTCTCGTACATGAAAGCCGCTTTCGTGAAAGGTGATTATGGGGATATTTTTGTTGTTGCGAAAGTTGCGCCTGAAAGGTAGGCACCGTATTACGGATTGTTTATAGTGGGAAAAGTTGTATGTGCTGACAATAATTAAATAAATTACACTCCGGTCGCTTAGGGACCGATACCGCCTGCTTCAATCTGCATGGAAACGTTTTACAATTCATGAGAAATTAAATTGTTATCCTTCTGTTTTCGGTTTCAAAGGAACGGGTCCAAGTGTCCAGTGCCATACAATCAATCCACGCACAGGATCCCGGCTACAGCGGCGCAGAAAAACACTCGCCGCGGAAAAAAAGCCATTATGAAAACCACAATAAATTCCCCGACGTCATTTCGGAGGAAAATTCAAATTACATTCACTCCGCAGGCTGGGTTCGTGGTGGGTCCCGCCGGGTTGCACGAAGTTGAGCATGAAATTCGAATCGTTTTGTGTGGCACCGGAGTCCCATGTTCCCGGATTTCTATCTCTTTTATTGGCTTTCGGAATTGAAGGTTTTTGTGTGTGTGTGTGATTGTGTGATTGTGCTTCTGGTGACTGTTTGTGCACTCGCGCAACTCCGGAACAGCCCGGCCTTGCGGTAACAATAATGCCTTGAAGACGTTTTGTCATTTACGTACACCATTCTTTCTCATGCGGGGCTGGGTCGCTTTTTCCCGAACTTTTCCTCCCGAAACCGAAACCTCGTGAAGCCGACCAAACGCAGAATTGGATGTGGGCTGAAACTCATTAGCATTGCAAGAAGGCAGGAATTAAAGAATGCGAGATAAAGAGAGAATGGGAAAAGAACAGAGAGGAAGAGAGCAAGGCATTAAAATTTATCGTAAATTTAAAAAGGAAACTCCAACCGGAAACGACGGCAACGATGGGACAACGTCTCCATCCGTGACGGTGTTTGGGAAAGGGGACGAGCGTTTGCCATGGTAAACGGGGCAAGCAAACAGTTGGAGTTGGACTGGAGTTAACTTAAAGCTATAAATTAAAATGAAACTAATATTGCATTTCACTTCACACGGACGAATTTGGTGGTAGTAAAGCGACTCAACGGATAGCTATGTTTTACGTCTTCGTTTTTGCATATTTTTACTACTTTTACGTTGTACTTATAGTAAGAGAAAGGGGTAGCTTACCTTACATTTTCTATGTTTGTGACAAAAATGTATAAAAGCATCAATTTTAAGTATTACAATCCTCTTATTTGTAGAGCACATAGCATACTTTTCGGTGCAAATTTAAATCACTGTTTACTGCCTAGAAAATCTAGAAAATCTATTTTCCTGAAATATACTTTTTTACAAATGTTCTCATCCGCCCAGAATGGTCACCACGAGCCAAATAAAAGGAAGCAGTTTCAAACAAAAAGCAATCGAAATAAAAAGCGTTATCTTTCGCCGTTTTCCTCCGTATTGTTTCACTCACCAACAAATCTGGTCAAGCCATGTTCCAAGGCCATGACGGCCGGTACGGTCTGCTCTTTTCACACTGAATAATTTATCAGCACGAAAAATGTCAACCAAGTGCATGTTTTGCCCGTTGCATCCCGATCGGGGCGTCCAGAGCGTTTGCTGGAATCGGACCCTCGCTCGTGTACAGTGTGCAAGTGTCCGACGCAGGCTGATGGTGGAGGACAATTTAGTGTCGTATTAAATTTTCACCACTCGGTGTGCAACCGTTGTCGTGCGGTGGTAAGGGAATAGTTTGGGAATAGTAAGTGGTTTGCTGTGCTGGTCAGCGGTTAGGATGCACTTAAAGCGAACAGCATCAGGGAAGTTGGGAGGGTTTCAGTTTTATTTCAAGGTTGCTAAATATTTGATAGAGTGGAATGAGGTTTTTGAGGAAAATACTTGAGGAAGACTCTGTCCTATCGTCGAAAAGTGTATAAAAAAGGAGACTTGTTTCATTTTAAAGTATTCATTTTTGTACTTATGAAACAATCTCTAACAGGAGAAAAAAAGAATTAAAAACCCCATCTTATATTCACAGTGCAAAGCGAACTTGCATTACCCTGGGTTGCAAGGGAAAGATGCAAGTTATTCCCTCGTTACACAGAAATTGCTATCGACAAGCGTGAAAAATGAAGTCCCTAAAGAAAAGAAAGTCTAAAAGCCACTGAAAGAAACGACGGGAACGCTCGTAACATTACTATCGAAGGCAACATCAGGACCAGCGCTAGCGAGCTAACGAAAGCCACAGGCAACAAACTAAGCCGGAAAAAGGAAAAACTACCGTCGAAAACATAAAATCGGATCACGTAAAATATGCTCTCCGTCGGTGGTGGCGCCGGTGCACCGGTGGCGCGTAAAGAGAATTCGTAATTAGTGTGTTCCCGTTTTGAACTTCGAACCCTTAGGACCGTGGATAGGACCGTCCCGAACAGGAGCTCCATTAACGACATCGTCATCAAGCGCGTCTGTGACCGAGATCCGCACCGGGAAGCGGATCCGTCAACTGCGCTTTCCGTTCGCTCAGCTGTGGAAAGTGATAGTGGTCCCGTGCGTCTGAGGTAGTAGGTTGGAGCACCCACCGTCGTAATGAATAAAACAAGCGAAACGCTCCACTGGGATGAGGATCGAAATGGAAACCAACTGGAGTGGGACGGAAGGGGCTAGTGTTTCATGTCACTAGCGTTTGCCATCTTTTTGCACACCCGCGCTGAGGTGAATATTAAATCATCAATCTGATAGCGACATCGTGCCCACTCTCGGTGGAACAGCGAGACGGCTGGGGATGACTAATCTCGTTTCGTTCGCCGGTGATAAGATCTCGCGCGGGAGGCGTAGGTTACGGTTCCGGTTCCGGGGAAAAAGTGCAGCACCCTCGAGTGATCGAGCGTGATAGTGGTGCTCGTGGGGCTACGATACGCCTGGGGAGCATAAAGTTAAATTAGACACTTTGCATAATGTATAATTCAGGCAAAGGAAAGGTGAACCTCAAGTGAATGCGATGGCGAGAAGTAGCTTAAGATGTAAAATCTTGATTAAGATGCTCGCGGAGTGCGTTTACGATCGCTGGCGAGGTCGAACAGATGCTCAACTGTTTAACTGCTTTCGACTAGAAGTGTAACGAGATGGTCTAGAAAAGCTTTGAGCAGTTTTATTTTGTTCCAGGTTGATTTGACATTTGCCGAGTATTAACGTAAAAATTGTTTTAGAATTTTTTATTTAACATGGAATATAGGTTAAAAAGATTCGTCAGAAGTTATACCATATCTACGAAAAAGTAGTATCAACAAAATGTGTAAAATTAATCATTATAGTTTATCGTATTCGTTTGAAAAAAAATATCCTAAAAATTGCGCCTGAATGTATACTCTTATCAGTCATTTCTGTCTAAATATTATGATGATTCATCTTGCTCAACGTTACTTCTAACTTTAAGTTGCATAGGGTTCTCTGATATTCGATATCCGATATCGTTTTAAACCTGAAAAAGCCTGACCATCAGAACAATCGTCTCTCGTACATACTGAGCTTGGATTAATCAATACTCTAGTGAACCGTAGAGAGACTATGAAACTTATGATATCCGTACGGCTAAAACTAGGTACGTCTGCTGTGAGGCTGCTCTTCTGAAGTGTGTGCTAACGAAAACGAAGGTACAGGAAAAGTTTCGAACTAAATCCACAGAGGAATCTGACGGAGGAGAGCAGTACTTCTCAAAAGGGAAACAAGCTTCCCACCGCTAGCTTTGACCAGAGAAGTAGGCTTTGGCGTCGATCGATGCGATGTGTTGGTTGGAGTGCGATTGTTTTCTGTTTTTCATTTTCGAAAAATTCAATCCAGAGGATTTTGTGCCGGAATGCATGCCGACTCCAGCAAGCAGCAGGCAAACGCAAATGAAACCGAACCGTACGGGATGAGCGAAAATACAATGGACCAAAGACTATGCGAAACACTGGGCTATTGGTTGGAAGCGGAAGCAAATTGGCCTAGGAACCCGGTTCTTTTGGATATGTGGACCAAGCGAAAGCCGGAACTCATTCATGTTGCGAACTACGCTTCTGTGTTTCGTTCGCACAGCAAAACACTCGACACGGCGTGGCAATTTCGGACCGGTGCTTCCGGATGCGAGTGGAACAGAATGAAGCGTGTTGTTTTTGTTTTTATTTTCTGTCCTCCTAGGCGGTACTACGAAACCGAACGATCCGGCACGATTGGTTATGATTTTATGCTTGCGAGCTGAGGGTGTGTTAGTGTCGATGTTTTGGGACCTATTTTTTGCATCAGTTTGGAAACGCTGGTAGCTTCCGGCAGTAGGACCGGGCTTTGGATCAATAAAGAAAAAATGGAACGAATCATCCCAGGTGTCTCTCGTGGTTATGCGAGCCTGACGGAGGATTCAGCCGAAAGATACAGCCAGCCGTCCGAGGGCAAGCACCACATTCATTGGAATGAATTTGTTGGTGCCGCAGGCTGGATGCGTTGCGTGTTGCGTGCGGGAAACAAACAAACCACAAAAATACAGAAAAACGTTTAACAGATACATCCGCTTTGTGTTATAGATAATAGAAAAAAAAATCGCAATGATTTCCCGCACACAATGAGTCGCTACAAATTGTGGAAAAATATGTTGGTTTTAGGGGGTAAAAAACCTGAAAAACAGCAGACAAATCGGAATCGCTGGTTGGTGAATCTGGTGGAATAGCGAGTTTAAACGGGTACTTTGTAAGCCTGCTGGGAACGTAACCTCATTTGGTTAACGGGCTCGTTTATGAATCTGTTTATGGGCTAGATGATTTCATTTCGTTTGGTAAAGATAGATGAATGGACGGTTTTTCATGATTGTAGCTGTAATTACAATCATATTACACATAGATTGTAGATACTAATGGAACATGTTTTGAAAATTCGCTTACAAAGAATAAATAAATATATTATTGGATTTAAAAATTGTATTACATAAAATTGCATACGTTTAGGTGTTTCTGAAAATTTTGAAAAAAATTTTGTTTGTTTGTCGTTCTAAAGTATTTCATAACATTTTAGATCAACATTATTAATTGGGTCTCTATATGATGTTAGAGGAATGCGTTGTTTCAATGAATAAAATTTAAAAAGAAATATGGCAACTATTCTTTGTTGCCCGTGTCCTTACCCTGAAGAGCGACCAAATATTCCAACTTTATCATCGCCGGAAACTCGATAGCAAAACGAATGCCAGCGCTATCTTGCATAGCGCGTGGATTATGCGTAACGCCGCGAGCTTCCCGGTGCTCGAGAGATAATGATGTTTTGATACCTTCACCGCCGCCGGTTTATCGTGCCGCATTTATCTTGCTTTACGCATCGGAACACCCGCGGTGCAGTGGAGCACGTTTTCAGCACGAAGAAAACACGAAAACTCGCTGGCAGCACCAAGGGGAGCAGAACTTTAGGCGAAGTGAGCTACGCCAGTATGCGGTAATTGAGGCGAATTGAGTCAACACGAAACATGCCTCCATCGCGGACCGGATGCTCCCGGTGTCACAGGACGCAGATATCGTTCACCCCGGGGGGCACGTTTTAGGCGAGCATGTTGGTGTTAAAATTAAGATTTGACTTTTAGCCGCGCATCACTCGCAAGAAAACCGCGCGACACGCCACGAATGCGGATCTTGTTCGAACAAGTTCAATATTTGCACGGTTGTCTGGAGGAGTTTTGGGGTTCGGTGTATGCCGCCCCCAGCCTGACGAAAGTTTTTCGCATGTGTTTCGCTTACATGAGACGCATGTACGCAAAATTCCTTACAACAATTCCCATTCGTTTTTGGAGCAAACTGTCCGCTACAGAGTGCGCTGGCTTTAAGGACGAAATTTTTAATTACATTCCCTATACCGACATGCCGAAATTGCGACGCATCGTTTATAGCACGTTGGCGAGGGAAATGAGTTTGACGCCCGCGGGTGAGGCAGTCAAGTGTGGGCATAAAATGTCGCATCGCAGCTCTCCCCAACGCCTCGCGTAATGACATTAAAAATTATAGCTCATCAAATGTGCCATTTTTTCTGGTTGCTAGGAAAACGAGTACATTTTTTTTGCCTACCAATAGACAGTAGCTAACCCACACAGAAAAAAAAGGTCACACAATTTCGGGGTGATGAACATCGCGACCGAGGAGACAAAAATGGTAGCGCATCCCGGAGGCAGTAGCAGGATGAACCGTAAACGCATTCTACAGGACGCCAGAGTGTGGAAGGTCTGAAGGGAAATTAGGTTTGCGTCGAACCGCATCCGAATGGTGAAATTGCATGGAGCCCTAATTCGTGCGCTTGCCCGCCGGGATTCAATTCCCGTCGATCGGGCAGCCGGTGGTGAGGCTCACTTTATGATTGTAGGGGTGCGTGCCGGAAATTCAATCGTAAACAGTTTCATTCGACCATAAAGAGCGTACGGAAAATTTGATGGTTGTATTATGAATATGGCTTGCTTGTACTTGTGGCTTGTGTGAGAAGGTTTAACCAAATGTCACGTGGCTTAAACGCATGAAAGTCGTAAACATGTGGTTAACAGAGATTCGTTAAAAATTTTGCTAGCAAAAGTTTGTGGTAATATTTATTGAGTGTGTGAATAATAAATAGCTCAATGTGATGCATGCTATGTTTTGATGGCTTTCATAAACAAAACCATGTGGCTGCGTAACCCTTTGACCTAAAATTGGTCATAAATCAACTCGTAAAACTTCATTATAATAAACGAGCTTAATAAACGGCCGAGCTCATGCCTGACGTCTCACGGTCTTGCAAAACTAATGTTATTATCGTAGCTGGTTAGTTACAGTCCATAATTAATAAGAACTTTCGTTAAAAGTAACACAAATAAACAAACACAACTTTAGCAAAACCTAATTAAAAGTATTTATCTATTATTTCCATTTATAAAATGCGAAGAATAATCTATGTACTTTCACATTAGCTTATTACTTCTGACGCATAAATTTCCATATTATTCTTTTCCTCCTCTAAAACAACAAAAAAGCAACTAATAAAACGAACCCCTTGCGAGCCACATTTTAGCCGAATTGAAATGGGATGGCAACCGAGAAAGCGGTGTTTGAATGAAACAGAAAAAAACCCCGAAAGAAAAGAATGAATAGCTTGTGTCCCGCTAAATTTAACCTTACAAATTTCTTCCCGGTTATTCCCGGGACGGAAAACAAACGGAAAACCTCCCGAACGAGCTTTCGAAACCGTGTGGAAAAGGGATAAACTGTAAGCGTAAACCTTCATTTCATCGGAAGCCAAAACAAAAATGAAGGAAACGACACGCAGCAGCAGCAGCAGCCGGGCTGGAGATATTTAGTTACTCTAAAAGCTCTCTTTGGAATCGTTGGTGAGGGTGGAAGGTTTTTTTTTCATGGTGATAGTAGTGTTCGCCCACTAGGGAGGAGGCTACTCTTGTGGTGCTTGTTTGTTCATTGTTAAGTCGTTACCGGAGTTTCCTGGCTGGTTTATTTTTTTTGCTATTTTTTTTTTTGTTGTTGCTGGCCATTCCCCGAGGACAGTCAGACTGCTAGCCGTTGGGGGATGATTCGGGAGCAGACCGCATTGCAGTATGCGCTGCTACAGTTTTGTTTGCATTGTCCCGTACCCCGTATATGGGGCCCGTGCGCTTACATTCCCCACAGTCGTGGATATGTGCCGGGGAAGGCTTTCGTCCCGGCTTTCCAGGACAACGATAACAACGTCCGGAAATAGCTTCCTTTAGCCCAGGCGAGGAAAACACTATCGTCAACGGTAAGCGCGTGAGTAGGAATGCGTCGCTCGCCCGGGTGCCTCAAAGCATCCGGAGTCGGGGACGACAGTTTTTGTCTACCGTGCGAGAAATGAGTTTTACCGTTTCGCTCTAGCTGGGAGTGGGTGTGTCCACCGTGCACTGTATGGAGTATCGAGTTCGAGCATAGGGAACCGAAGCACCTAGACCACACACCGTCGGGTCCGATATCACCGTGAGGCTATCGGGTTTGCTGGCGGAACGTAACGCCACCGTGCTCCGGATTTGCAGTTCGACGCATTTCGTTTTTTGCTTTCTTGCTGCTATAAAACCATCTTGTAATGACAGCATTTAGCGCCGCGCGGGCAAACCTCACCGGGCATTAGCATATTGTCGGACAGCGTTTGCTAACGAGTGGTCACCCGTCCCGCAGGGTTCAATCGTCCAACGTGCAAATGGATCCGGCTGCCCATTTAGTGATGACAAAATGTGTTAATTACCGCATCGGAACGGGGACCATCTTCGGGGACGGTTTGAGGCGGGACAGTGCTGGTCGGGGACGGTTGGGTGGGTAATTAAAGAAAGCTCATTACGAATGCACCCGTACCGATCGATGCGATAGTATTGATAATGGTGCTGGTTTACGTGTGAATGAAGGGGCTCCATATGGGAGTTGTATCCGTTGGGAAAATGGGAAAGTATTTTAAATACGTTCAGTTGCTTTGTATCGTGCGTGCTTGAGTTTGTTGCAGTGGTGATATTACAAAAATGAGACGAAATTTCAAACACTTTTCATTTACCTTTTCCGAATCCAAGATTATTAGAGTGTATTATACATGTGTCAAAACTATGCAGAAATTTTTACTAATCATAGGAATATTCTTCTTGTCATTATTAATAGGATACGATACATCTAAATGCTGCAATTACACAAAAATAGGATGGAATCTTATCGAAAGTGATTCCGAAGAGCTACATTTCTTCTCGCAAGTCTCTCACCGCGGTCGCTTATCCATCTACTAAATAGGGCAGTAAATCACGTTTTGGCAGCCTCAAAACCTTAATTAATAAACTGACAGGTCCGTCCGGTGCGTCCAGGATTTCTGGTACCACATACGGACAAGAGGCGCCGAGTTCGCCGGCCTGCCGTCCGTGCGACTTGCAGCATGTAATTGATTTAGCCACTGAGACCACACACGCGCGCACACATGCTTGGGAGTAATTTCTGCAACACACGACCGCAACACTTCATCAATCTTAATCTGTTTTCATTTGCGTTAATCCCGGGGCCGCAGCAGCAGCAGCAGCAGCAGCGGGGCATTTAGTGTCCAAGCGCGATATTATCTCTACACCGCTGACGATGGACAGATGGATCAGATGGTGATGTTTGTGTGTGTTTGTATGCTGGGCTGATTTCGCGTGCCTTTGACCACAATCACGTCCGTTCGGGTGGCACGTGTGTAGTGCCACAAGTTGTCGCCGGTGACGCACTTCGGGCGCCTTCGACAGCGACTAACCCATAACGCTTTGGTGGCCGTGGCGTCGAGATTTATGTCTAAGATAACTAATTTATAGTTTAATTGTGAAACCACTGCGACAGCGTTAGTCATTGGCAGGAATTTAAACATGGCCGCGTGCCGTTTCTCGAGCACTGGGAACACTTTCGGAATTAATGCCAACCACCGCGGCACAAACAGATCGGTATCGGTCGTTGCACACGCGGAAATGAAACCAGCCCGAGAAAAATTGGCTGCTTTATGAGACGCGATTTGTGCGAATGGATAAGGTTGTTTGCAAATTTTCGCTCACACCACTTGCGCGCTAACAAGGAAGGATGTGCTAATAAGAGCAGCAAACTCAATCCACTTTCACCTTTCCAAAGCTTTTTACGTCACAAACGCTCGTGGCGTAAGCTCTGGACACAGTCAAGCGCAAACCCGACGGACGTGGCTTCGAACGAACGGTTCTAGTTGACGGAGGAGAAGAGAAAAAAAACACGACGGGCTGCAAAATTGCGGCACTCGATCCCGCCGGCGTAACATCTGTTTCTTACCGAGGCAAAATTTATTATTTTCCCGTGAATATCTATGGCTCGCTGGATGCATCACTGCACTTTGGCGCTTCCATGCTTGCCGGAGTGGTTTGCGAGGTTTGGTCCATCTTTCCGGCACTCCTGGGCAGTGGGAAAGTTGGAGAGGAGAAAAAAGTGGGAGAAAATCGAGGAAAAAGAGGAAGCATCTCAGGATGATGCATACGTAATGCAATGAAGCCGGAAAGGAACATGGGGTATGGTGGCTCATGTTCTTCTTTCATTTATTTGTGTGCTTTATGGACCAATAGCAGTGCACAGAAAAGAATAAAAAATACTTATGAAAACATGAAGACAAAAAGTAATCTTTTTGTAATATTACAATAAAGAAATAAAGAATAATAAACAATCATTTTTCGTTCCATAAATACATTTAAAAAATGTCAATTTTGAACAAATATATTGTAAAATATTCCCTTGCATAGAGTTTTGTCACTCACTGTACCCCTTCGTAATGCTTCCCTTTTCCAACGATCAGAGAATAGCCAGCTGTAGCTGTAGACGAATGAACCGAAAAGCTTTTACCACGCCAGCCCGCTAAACCCAACGGATGCATGGTCGGATGTGAGCGTCGATACGGCTGTACCTGTTAACGGCAAGCTCTGTTGGGGCAATCCATCGTAAATTTGGCTCGAATTTTAATATGCAAAATTATTTCAAATACAGCACAGCAGCTGCAGAAGGATTTTTAGAATTCTGACGAAATCGTTGACAGCTTTATGGTGGCTTGTGTATTCCCAGTATTGTCTGCATAAAACAGCTTGTTTGAAGAAAAGCATAATTCGCTTTGTTCGTATTTAGCTTGAACACAGGAATGTAAAATTTCTGTACTGTTTTTGAAGCGATTCTATACAAGCCTCTGTTAAGGGCACTATTAGTAATACCATTGATCAAAACTGGTACCGTAGTGGTACGGCACGACTGACTTGAAAGCAGCTTAAAAGCGATGACTCTATTCAAGTTCGGGAGAAACGTTTGATTCCTCGCAGCGGTAAGAAGATCATCTGGTAGATTTAATAATACGCAGAAAATAAAGCAAAAGACAAACACCGCCGCACGTTACAAAACTTCAAACACCAGCCCGAGCCCGGAGGGTGGGTCTTTGTGTGATTTTACAGATCGTTCATGGCTTCTCCCAGTAGGAAGTAGAGTCTGATCAAAAGCTGTTTGTATACACTCCTGCTCGAAGAAGAAAAAAAAACTATCAGCTTCCAAACTGAACCGAGCCGAGCTATCGGCTTAAAAGAGCCATTCAATCGGAATCGCCTTTTGTGTTGGGTGCGTTGGCTTTTGGGTGGTTCGATTTTTGGAAGTGCCTGAACAAAACCGGGGAATTTTAGTGACATTTTCTAGTAGAGTAGCGGGGCGTAGACACTCTCGATGCTTTTGAGACTGTAAAGAATTTTTATGGAAAGATTCTGCTTCGGAAACCAACAGGAAGCGGTAGTGTCCCCCCAGCCTGTACCAGTTTATCTAAACGTCTTCTCTCCCACCATTCGATAGCGGCACGCATTGAACGTCTGCATCTTGTCGAGTGGATGGCAAAGAAAGCAGGATTTAAATTGAATGCAAATTTTATGTACATCCTAGCGGATGGTTTAAAACCAAAACGTCACCGAATAACGCCCATTTCGGTAAAAATAATAAAAAATCACGTTTCAAGAAACGCGTTGTTCGCAGTCAAAAGTGAATTTCCACTTAAAATATTACATTTCCGAGCGAAATTTATGTGACACAATCATGTGACACTCGGCCACATTTCCCGAAATGAATGCCGAAACGATTCGTCGGTGTTAAATTATGCTCCGCATAAGTTTTCCTGCTCACGTACGTAACCGGCCGGTTCCGGTGAAATCGTGCGTTTTATGGCGAAATGTGCTTTCCACCGCCAGTGGAAAGTAGCCGGCAGCTAGTTTGCGCTGAGTTCTGGGCTTGACGTAAGAAAAAAAAAGGAAAACGACCACAACGGACCGTCGTGTGCCACGCACGAGTTGGAATTTAGTGCGAAGGAATTTGAAAGTAGGGCAACTTATTTTTTGGCTTCTCCGCCTGCTTCCTTATCGGTGGCTCATTATTGGCCTCCTGTTGGTGAACCGTTCCGGTTCTTTCTGGCACGTCGAACCCAAGAAAGGACACCGATCCTAGCAAGCTAGACCGCAGATGGTAACGTCGCTTAAAGACAATTGAATCACACCCGCTCGCACATCACAAAGAAGGCAAGCGAATGAGCGAGGCGAAGAAAATTTAGTTCGATTCGATTGTCGAGTCCCGGCACGTTTCAGGGCCAGAAAAACACACCGAAGAAGCTTCCGGGTGCCTGCTGGGAGGCAGAAATTGCTTAGCGTGCGTCTGGGTGCCCAGGTTCCGGCGGTGTATGATGAAGCAAAATCGATTCATGCACGGGCACGCCGGCCATTGTCATCCATCTTCCATGTGCGGCTTCGGAGGAGCATGGGAAATTGGGAAAAACGAAATGGAAAGTCAGCACAGATGGTGAGCGCGTGCGGACGGTTCGAATGGTCCGAATGGTTTTCGCTTTCGCGTGGCTTAGGCTTTTCTCCCGTGTGTCTGTTTTTCACCGTAACCTGAACCTGACGTGACGTGGAGCTCTCGTGCCAGGGCCAGGTTGCCTCACGTGCCTTATTAGGGACGCTGTGAATGTCTAATGAATGTGCTCTAATTTCGTACGCTGACAACGTCAGACGGACTCGGGGAATGTAAGGAAGACTTCGTCGCGTGCTTGAGCCTAATGTTCTGCGGATGGTCTGTGTTTTGAGGTGCATGAGATACATACCAGAAACCGGGTTTCTTAAAGCAAACCGTATTTTTAAAGAGTTCGTTTGTTCGTTTTTTTTGCGTACAGCATTTGCTTGTTATTTATGTTGTATTTAAAAATCAGTTTACAAAGAGTATTGTTAAATCATTGTAGAAAACTGTTCAAAACAACTCCGAGGCAACTGCAATCCTTTTAGTTTTTAAATTTAAGATGTATACTTTCAGGCGCAATAAAAGCTACATTAGCAAAAGGGTAAGCGAAGTGCAATTTTCATGGTTTAAATACCGAATAGTCTTCTGATTGTTAAACAAAGTTTAAATATTTTTGTAGTTACATTTCTTCTTTAGAAGCAGTGTTAAAACTTGATTTGGTTATCATCTCGCCACTCATCATGCCTTCATATGATAATTGAAAAGGTTTACAAACAAAGAATTTTCCTAAAAATTACTGCTACATTTTCCGAGCAGCCCTTCAAAACACCTCCTAAGCTGACCAACCAGCAGCTCGTAACTCAATCCGAAAACCACAGACGCTGTTTACTCACCAAAAACCACTGGTCAAGCTAATGCTCTATCACTCGGCCATGAAGCCGACTTTCGGTACACATTTATCGCTAGATTGCACTTGCATTCGTGCGTTGCAAACACAAAACCACACGCGTTAGTTGGCGCACAGTGCAGTTGTTGCCGCCGCAATACAGAACGGGTGACAGAAATCAATTTAGAGGCGCGTGAATATTTCAGTACAGGTAGCAAACCTCATGCTGGGGTCTCGCGTATGGTAGTGTATGCCGAACCATCACCCTTGGTAAACGACGGCAAACGACATTTGCATTTGTTTTTAATTCTGATCTCACTCCTATCATTGCTCTTGCTGAGCTATCGTACAATAGCCACATCGTCTAATCGGTACAACGGTACCAGTTATTAGCAAACAAATCAATAAAATATAACTCCGTGCTGTTGTAGGAGCAGCATGGATAGAAAAAAAATCTCTCAATTCCCTTACGTGCATCTACCGTACATGCCATCAACCTTTGGACGTGGACCTATTTTCATTCAAGAGCACACGTGCAGGGCTGTGTGATGTGCAAGAGGGACTTCGAGATACCAGAAAGCGGGAGTAAAATTTCTCTTATTTTCATACCCACCGTACGCCTGCATGTTATGCAACCTGCACAGCAGTTCCAAATCAAGAGGTGCGATGGTAGCTAGAGTTCACTGTTTGACTTCACCGGCGCTGGGGTGTGGGTTTGTTTGCCATCAGGATCACTGTCTCGTGTCAATTTGCATTTTTGTTTTGTTGAACCTGATGTTCGCTGTTGTACGGTGTCGTCCGGAGTGCTATAGGAAAATGTTCTTTCTAAAGGATATCATACGAGGACTGTTTGTTCTGGTTCTGCTTCAGTTCTGGGAACATTAATTGCAGATGAAATTACTTTTTAATAACTTACTTTACAATAAGTTAGTACAGTAGAGGGGCGAAACTACTTGCTTTTAAAAGCGAGGCGACTAAAATAACTGGGAAGACATATTTTTGTATAGTTACCATTTATCGAATTCCATTTTAAGACCAAAAATATGTCAATCATAATTAAAATGCAGCTTAATTGACATCCAAAATGCAATTTTGTTTCACCGACATAATAGTAATGGATGCAATGTTCTACTTAACCCATTCGCAATGTTCGGACCTGTCGCTGCAAATAGCATTTTACCGGTTCAGCGACAGGAAATGTAACTTTACAACGGCCTCGTCCTGCGCTTGGACTCCACCGCTTGGAGCCAAAATTGGGGCCATGTTCGTGAGCCCGTGAGGCACAAGGACGAAACCCGTACTAAAAGCTCGTCCTGCGCCACTCAGGAGGGCTCGAAATGGAACCGCTGACAGGCAGTGTCATGTCAATGGAAATCAATATTTAAGTGGAAATATATGTTTTCATCGGTGCAATCGAACCGGGCAGAAACGGAGAAAATGGACAGAAATCCTCGCAACCAAAACAACAAAAAAATCAAGTGGTTCGGTGACACGGTTCCACCGTTTTCACGTTCTTTCCCCGTGGCGAAGTAAATGGTTGCCTCGCTTCCGCGTCTTCCTCGCTGCACCTCGGTGCGTCCTGTCGGAATGGGGGATAAATTATTCAAAAACCAAATTGAACACATACACACACAGCATCCATCGAAAGGTAGAAGGACAGGTAGAAGTGAAAAGACAGCATCGCCGTGTGTGAGGAAGTCATCCTGGAACCTCCCGCGGTTGCCCCTGTTCCCCATCGCCGGGAACGTTGGTGGGAAAATGGAAAACTAACGTTTTCAATACCCGTGCGATGGTGAATGTTTAATGGTTGGATTCGTTCCGTGCCGGTGGAGGCGTGGTTTAGCGTTTGCTCTAAGACAAACAGCGGATGGTACTTTCGGTTGCTGACCGAAATATTAATTCCAATGGGAATGCTTTTTTTCCTCTTTGCTTTGCTGTTTCCCGATAGCAAAAGCTCCCAATCAATGCAACATTTTTGCAGGATGCGGAGCAGAGTGGCGCTGTAACTAGTAAATCAAAACTGTAGCGCATTTCGCAACAACCCACCGGAGTGCAATATCGGTGCACTGGCGAGAGTGGCAAGATGATGCGATTATTATTTCATGCACTGCACTGCTTTCAATCAGCCGTGGAAACAAAGCGAGCTGACCGGTTTTTGTGATTTATTGTGAAGGATTCAAAAAGGTCGTACAATAAAATAGAAAAATTGCTACGACATAAATAGTTGATAAGCTTTACGAAGGGCAAGGGCAGCAGTAAAGCAATAACTTATTAGGTGATCGTGTGAGTTGTGCGGTGTTATGATAAATTGTGCTTTTTACTCCACGAGATGCCACATTTGGTAAAGAAAATATTATTTAAATCAGGTACAAACTTAACTGAACACCTCACAGAAGCCTTTCAACGCCAACCACCAAAAGTTTGACTACATTTCGTGGATCGCAGTCTATCAAACCCGCTGACAGAACTTCTCGGCTGCTCTTCTCACCTTATATCTGATCTTTTGCCAACGTTCGGCGAAATAATATCAAAATTGCTTCTGTGTGGTAAGATGTGTTATCTTTTCGGCACTCCTTTTTTCTTCGCACAGTTTCAAACGAAACTAAATCACTGTTTCCGAAGAAAACTATAACTCACCGGGGGATTGTATGGTGGATAGCGTTTGATTTGATTTATGCTAAAAATATTCATACTATGCGTATGGAAAGTTGTGGCGTGTCTTCTACCGGCAGTGGTAGTCCTGCATCCTCTTTCCTTATCATTTCTCTGGAACGCGTTTTGAGCATCGGCCAGGCAAATCGTGCACCGATACACTTATTCGCACAATAGTAAGTAAAAAAAAATTCGCTTCTAGGGAGAAGGAAAAAAAACGAATCGATGGATGTTTTCACGCCTCGAGGTAGTAGAGTTCCACGGTCCCCGCAACAGATCGCACCGTCATCGTCAACGTCAAAATGTATTCATAGTTCACGCAGCCATCAGCCGTCGGATGCCTTGTGCCGATAGAGACGGATTGAATTTTGAATATTTATTGATTTCTCGAATTGAGCTCGAAAAAGATGAGCTGCCTGCTAGGCTACACGTGGCAGGGTTTAGATCCCCGCTGGCACAGTGGAATGTTTGAGGAAATAATTTAAAAAATGAAGGAGTGAATCATATTTCGCCCCTTTGAGTTGTCTTTGATTTGGCGTTACTAAAGGTAAAATTATATTCTAATTTAATTGTTTATATATTAGGCTTTGAAATATCATTTTACTACAGTTATGGAAACATTGTTTCAAATGCAATGAATTGCTAAGACTTCAATGCCCTATTTGTAGTAAATGTCAGCTTCTAAAAATCATAGAAATACAAAGAGATACACAAACGAACCCAATCTCTGATGACCAAACACAAAGACTTTCACGTTAGTTTCATGTTTTCTTCCCATGCAAGAAGTGCATTGAACATTGAATCTACCGCGCTCAAGTGCATCAACATAAGTCTTCCATACCGATTCCGCTCTTTCCAGATAATGCTCTTTGATCGTTTTGGGTGTCGAAATGAACAAAAAATCACACGCATTGGAAAGATAGGTATCAGTAAGATTACTATTACTCTCTCACAAACATGTTATAAAATCAGTCAGTTTCAAGTGAGAGAGAGAAAGAGAAAGAGTAGAAGAGAGAGAGAGAGATCGAAAAAAGAATGTAGGTAAGCATAATATTTACATGAACTAGATGCGCTGTCTAAACATAACTCGGGCGGGCCAGTGCGGGCCAAATTCTCGAGGGAAATCGGAAGTGAACTTCGGGGCTGGGTCATTCCAGTATTTTTAGTTTTTAACTGCAATGACTTGTCTGCCCCTGTCTGTCCCTCTCTCTCTCTCTCTTACCATTGCCGTCGTGAACAGTGGAACGGTGGGTAATTTCTTTTCCACACTCGTTTTGCAGCAGAAGCAGCATGCTGAATCAACATACCGCCGGGGCATGTGCACGCGCGCCCGTAGAAATCAATTACCACCGGAGTAGATCGTGCGTGCCGTTTCGGACGGCTTTTAATTTGTGTACCGCAGCGTGCTGCAGCTCGCCATGCACAATTGCATACCGGAGTCTTTACGGTGTTGACTCGGCGCGACAAACGGAGAGGCCATAAAAAAGCGCGTAAAAGGTAAATTTACTTACTCACTCAGTCGTGGGGGACGATGCTGGAGCGTACGGGCAAACAGAAATCTTCTGCTTTCTTGCAGTGTTTGGTGATTGGCCGAGGATGGATTGAAATAAAATTCCACACAACCAACACACCATGAGGGACACCGTTCTTCTGTTGACGTTTTGGCGAAAACGTCACTGCTTTGATGGACGTTTTGGTGAGGCAAACCCTCCTGGCACACTTTGATTAATCGCTTTCAATTAAGCGAAATCGGATCACTTTCCACCCGAAATAGCCCGGGGTGAGCTATATGAGATAGAACTTTATCCGATCATGTACCGATACTGCAGCATAATTTCTCATCAAACGCTTTTGAATGGGTTGGGATTTTAAAAATCTATAAAAAAAATCGCACTCTCCTACTCGCTAGAGTAAAAAAATGAAAAGAATAGGGAAAGGAAAATAATGCCCGTTTGCAAATGCTCACGTGATTAGTGATGATTACTTTACGCCCCTCGTTACACTCGGCACCCCTTGGCTGCGCTAGGCAGTGATTATTTTTCACTGCCACCTTTTAGAGTTTCGGCTTCGGCTTTCCCCTGCTCGCAGTTGTGTTTGGGTTTTCCGGTGCCTTTCGACGCTTATTATCGGATTGAATTCTGTGCCAGTGTATGCCTGTGTGTGGGAGGGATAGAAAAAGCAAGGGGGACACCGCGAGTCGCACTGCAGGATATTAGAGGATTCAGCGCGATAGAACGCCATGTTAGCGGGGTGCAGAGCAGTTTTTATTTGCTCAGGAAAGAAACTCTTTTTTCCAGCGAAGTTATTGCGTGATGATTTTTCAGAGGCGAAAAATCGCGAATAAAACAGAAAACGATGGAAAGCACGTGTACCCGGGGCGGGGATTAAAAAGAACGAACTGTTGTTGACTTTGCTTTGTTTGGCGGCTTGTAGTTGATATATTTTTTTAAGGTTTCATTTTTTTTCTTGTTTTCCCTCTCTCACCAACAGGGAATATAGAGAACAATTTGTCTGGAGGATAGAATGAAAAATTGGACATATTTCAAATTAGTATTATTTATTGCGTTGCAGTTGTGCTCGCAGCAATGATAATGGAGTAGGTTTTTTCTATTTTATTTTAATATTTTTTACCATTACCAGCAACGCAATGAAATTGGCGTTTATTGTTCGTCACAGTTTTTTTATTGCTTTAAAATTTTCAAAAATAAATTACCAATTGTATTCAACCCATGTTTTAACAAGGTCGATTTTTTAACATGCTTTATAGCCTGTTAACATTAAAAAAATGGTTAGTATTCGTTTCACTCAATTATTTAATATTTTATGTTATTATTGTTTTTGTATTTAAAAATATTGTAAAATGCTTCAGTTATCACATTTATAGTATATCCATTTTTATTATTTCTCGTTACCAAAATCATCAAGCCTTGGAAATAGTTTAACGAAGGCAATAGCCCAATGAATCACAGCAGATTCATCTTAATTCAGTTCTACATGTCACGACAAATTGATCGATCACGTGACTCTAGGTTTTACTCCGATATTTTACCACAAATAGCACGGTGATAATGATGATGCACCATCAAACAGCACATTTGATGCAACATCCCCTGTTATCTGTGGAAAAATTTGCGATACACGTACAGGCACACCATTCGGACGGATTTATTTACCCACCTCGTGTGGATGGACATTTCATTTTCCGACGAAAAATGACCAACATTATTTGTACATTTAGCGGAAGTGATCCGTGCAGCCTACCCATTTCACGGCGCGTAACGGTGGGTTGGTATCGGTTTAAGTAAGGAAAGGAATGGAGGATACTCAATAAGTTAAAGTGCACGACCACGGCACGGTCAGATGTTTGTTTATCTGCTTTCCTAACGTCGTTGTCGTCGTCGTCGACGTCGTCTTCGAGCCCCTGGGCAAGTGCTTGTGCAATTTGTTGTCAAACCGGCGGCCGATGGCTTTCCGGCCTCTCGAACCCATCATCGACCCCTCCCAGGCCGTTGGCTGAAAAATGGCCCCCTTTTGGTTTTCGGGAGAGAAATCAGCGGGATGGCAGGATCTGCAGACAAATTTAATAGATAAATGCTTCGCTGCACTTGTCTGTTTGTGTAACGCTCGCCTGGGCTGGCGGTACTGTGGCGAACCGTATGATGTCTATCTCTTCTCCAGCCTTCACCACACGCTCCCTTCTCCCACATTCGCGTTGACATTTGTTTACATCGCGCGGGTGAATGAGGCAGGCCGCAGCAGCAGCAGCGCACGTACGAAGTACGAACCAACATTGGGACAACGACGCTCAAACACGTGACTTTGGACAATGCGGCGTCACGCTAGGGATCCATCTCGCGTGCTCGATGAAGATTAAATATAAGGCAACATACACACACACACACACACCCTTTCTACAATGCACCTCCCACTGCACTCTTTTTCCCCTTATGGCGAATTACAGATGATTTCAATTACTACTACCTCGACTGCGGAGCATTTGTGAAGGTGTTTGCGGACAAAGGTTTTGCGTCACGGGACACCCATCGACCGACCGTGTCGACGTGTGCCGGGGATTAGTGTGAGTGTATGGGTGTGGGAGGGAAAAAAGCCAAATGAAAGAAGAAAACGGCGAGATAATTTTACAACATCCACTTCCGATATTGGATTAGAGATCAAATGCAAATACTGTGCGGATCAAATAGAAGTGGAGTGCATGAAAAGGGGTGACTTTTGAGTTTTATTTTAATAACTGGAATGTTATTCAATTCGCCAGGGACCGTACAGGACAGGAGGTGCATAATCCCATCTTTTCAAGAAATTTCAAGAAAAAGTTACCTCTTTTTGTTCCCACTCAAGTGTACTGTCAAATATTGATTTTATTGCTTTTACGAGCTACAATGTCTTTTAAAGGTATTCCATCAATCAACATTTCCTAGAAAGACCCAAAAACGGTCTTATTATCGTCCTTAAGCAATCCTTCATTTTCTAAATGGGCTAATGAAGTGCGATTTAATTATCACCTTCACGGCACGAAAACCAAACGCTACTTTATCACCCAAAACTAATATTCATCCGACACCACCAAAGCATCATCTCCCTTACTCTCGAACACGGAAAGCCCTTTCCTGCTAGTGCGGGGGGAGAAAGTTTTTAATTAATTCTATTAAAACGCCAACCCATTCTGAGCCGAGCGGAATTCCTCCGAACACGTCATACACGCTGATTTGACCCAAATATGGCATGCAATAATGCGTCACATGGCTATCGTTATGCCGCAATCATCCAATTCCATGGGCAGGAGTTTGTGTTGATGTTTTGGAATGCTTTAGCTTTGCCGTGGAGCTATCAGCAGCATTCGGGAGAGGTGCAAATTAAATGCGACTAGCTGTGTGGAACCTCTTTTCGAGAAACCTCAATCCTGGTCCCTGGGTTAGGATGGGATGCTATCGTCACCATCTACACCTTGGCTTTACAGCAATGAATGCGTCACGCTTTGCTGACCACAGCAGAGCATCGTAGAGGGATGGAAGATGGCTTGGGCGATTGGGCGAGTGCACTCATCGGGCCGAGCAGCAGCATATGTTATGGAGGTTATGGAGCGCAAAAGGTTTTGCATTCTGTGTGTTGGTCTGTGGCAACGAGAGTGTTCCGTTGGGTTACAGATGTGAAGGCGAAGGCAAAGGCATAAGATACAGTGATCTGCACAGAAGAGCAACAGATTGGAATGTTTGGAATCTGGTAAATAATGAAGAATGCATGAAGTTGGTGTGATTGAAACTGTCTGCCTGTTAGTATGCAATTAAATGTTTTAGTATGATTTTTTGAAATATTTGAGCAGACGAATAATAAAATGAAAAGAATTCTTTTCAGCTATCGATAAATTAAAGACAAACAAACAAATGTTTTATAAAACAATCAGTAATTAGAATAAATCTGGTGTGGTAAAGTGTTAGGTGAAACAGAAAGCAAAGCAAAAAATGAGAAAATTAAAATTAGTAAATTAAAATATTAAAAAAAAAATAAAATTCAATTTCTCAGATATCAAAGACGGCTTGGTCGCTGAAACCATCCCTTCCTTTTGATTCAAGAATCCCCAGGCGTCCTCGATCCAGACAGTCGCGCCGAGATCTCACCCTCTGCTGTTGCTGCTGCTGCTGCTGGGATTTATTTACTTTCTCACTTCTCCCGGACGAGTCGCTCACAGTGACGCGGCCCTTCTGATGAGTGCGTTTGGCTGTGTGGTGTTGTGTTGTGCACCCGTGCTCCTCGTCGGCCCGGCATCAACCCAAAAGCAGCAGTAAAGAAAGAAGGGGAGAACCGAGAACCGGCATTTCTATGCTCGAGCATAAACCCCTCTGCTGGAGGGGGTGGTTTTGCTACGTGAGTTGGTGTGTGTGGTAAATCTTGAAAAAGTGAACCGTCTGGCGAATGCATTTTAAATTAATCGCTTCGGCGCTCGGGTTCGACAGTCCCTGTACGACGGGCGGCCGGAACGGTCGGTTTGAGTGCGGTTTGCGTGCGTGAAGTTTATGCGACGCCGATTTCTCGTGATTGTTTATATCGTTTCGCTTATGTTGTCGCGCGTGTTTTACAACGGAACGGAATTCCATCCTGCGTTCCTGCCACGCAGCGTATGCGCAAAGGGTCACCATCGAAGAGGGCGAGTGAATGGTTCGATGAGGAGATAAATGCGCGCGCGCGCGCTCGCACCTCCGCTCGTTACGATCGTGATCGATAAAGTGTTGCGAAACGGCGCAGGATTATGATTGGCAGCAAGTGGTGGTGATAGTGAGTGGAAAAAAAATAATAATAACGTGATGTGCCCAGGCACGGATGATTATTGCCAAATTGATTTTCGATCAAAAGTGTCGCGCAGGTTATTAAATCGTACGTGAATGTGTAAAATTGGTTGTTGGCATTTCGACGCTTTTGGTGCCGGTGATTGTGCTCATTATCGGGTGTGTGTTTGTGTTTTTATGCTTTGCATGTTTTGTTGCTGACCTCGTAGTTACTGGTTGATCGGTGGTTGTCCCTCCGTCCATTGTGTGGCGGCAAGTGGTTGGCCGAATTTTGTGAGAAGAAATAAAACCCAAGCCAACGGCCACATCGGCCCGAAAACGGGAGCGCAATAATTAGTGCACCAGTTTGTGCGATTCTTATCTCGCGATCTCGTCCGTCAGTTTCTGCTCGCCGTTCACCCGTTTTCGTAAGCCGTTCGTCTCAAATCAGATGCTTCGGTGTGTGTGAGTTGCTGTGACAAAAAGAAATTAAGCAATGTTTATGGTAGCCGGGAGATGTGTGCGCGCGAGATAAGTGAACCTTCTTGTTGAATAATTCTGCGGAATCGGACGGGAGGGCGATACAAAATCTCGCCAAAAGTGCACAGGACGCACTTTTATGGGGTTTCTTCTGCTTGCGGTTGGATTTCGGGCGCTTCATGCGGGAACTGGCGAGCCTTCGCGCAAAGGACACTCGACGCTCGAACGAAGGTTAGTTAAAATTAATTAATTTTACTTCTCACAAACCCCTCGACCGTCCGGGGCAGCGGTTGAAATCTGAACCCTCGTGCTCGTGCTTACGCTAAAAGGACAGTAAAACACTTGCGCGACAACATGCGCCGGACGAAAACATTGCACGACGCAACGTGCACCATTCCACCATTCTTAGAAGCGTCCGGGCAGATTTGCTAAGGAATTATTAATTTTTGCGCGACGAAGCTCTCCAGAACGGACGATTGTCTTGCGCTCGGCGTTCGCTTTTGCATAAAATAATACCAAATGGAGTTGGCGCTGTGAAAAAGAACAATTTCGTATGCACAGTGCAGGACGAAGCTTCGGTGCGAGGTGCGCTTCATGGGAAAAATATAAACCGATACGAGCGGCTCGCTCGGTTGCTGGTGGTGGATTTAGATTTTCCCGGAAGATATTCGTGAAGAATTTCGATTCATCGATGGCGGAGGGTGGCCGGAGATGCCGCTGGTGATGGTGAATCATCCGACTTTTACGTGACGCAATTTTCTCGCAGGAATTGCCATTCAGTGTGCGTCATAAAGGGATTAGAGACTTTAATTACAAGAAAAAAGTTATTGAATGTAAAGTTTCCGAACAAAAATTGAAATTTTTAAAAAGTTTTAGATTTCAAATCTATTCGAAGACTTAAGGAAATTACAATAATGATAATCTGCAATTTTTTAATATAATTTTCCAATAAGTATTTTTGGCACTGGCATTATAAATAGTTTTAAAATTAGCTTAAAATTAAAAAAATGTCCGATGAAGAATAAAAAAACTTGCTTTTCGTATATGGTATATAAATTGATTGAAATATGAAATTCATTACGGTCAAATTTATTACTGACACGTAAAATGATACGAATGTAAAGATGTATTTACAGCACGATTCGCCACATTCATTATCAGCCCGTTGTCACCGATGACACAGTGAGGCGCCTGGACAAGAGATCTGTTCGGGGCAAAGTTAGTGATACTTCTTGCCGTCACGGCAAGCCTCGTTAGGACCGCAAGCATATGACCACCGCCGCAGTGGGTTGCAAAAATAAACGCAAAAAACAAGCACTCATTCTCCACGTTTCGACCCGACCCGTCATATCCTATTCCACGCTCGGACGATGTTTATTTCTTCTAACAGTGACAGCCCCGGCACCATGCGTTATGCTATCACGATCGCATCTAGCGTCTTTTGCCGGCGGTCTCTTGCACCGGACACCGCTTTACGCTTGACCGGGTGTACCATTCATGCGCCCAAGCTGCAACGTTCTGACGATATCCACACCATGCATGCAGTTTGCCACCATTTCACCTGTTTCGGATGGACTGCTTTCTTCAGTGTCTCACCGAACCCACACACACACACACACACGTGCACCGGAGGAATGCAAATGCAACCAGCCACCGACCCCGTTGTTCCCGGGCCGAGTGTGTCGGGCAGTTAAATTGAATAAAATATGCACTCGCGGTGACCGAATACGGGAAGCGAGCGGCTGGTCGACTCTTTCGAGGTATAAATTTCATTCACCCGGCCCTGGTCACGGGTGTGGCGGGGACGGTGTTGCGAGGAAAATTAATTTTTGCAGCATAAAACCACCCCGGTGGGGGGGGGGGGGGGGGGAGAGGAGTGGAGGTATAAGAATGTTTGGACAGTGTGCGCGGCATTTGATTTAGCTTTAATGGCTTTAAATGCCGATGGCCGGCGGAGAGTGCCGAAGGGAACGGGCCGAAGGGAGTGTTTAAATTATTCAAAACTTTATTAACTTTCTGCTGCAATGCACTACTTCCATCGATTATTTACGAGCCGGCTGGGTGGTGGATATTGGTGGGAATATGGGGAACGATGTGTGAGCGTTACGATTGATACGGTGATTAGGAGCAAGAAAGTGTCCTTGGGAAATTCAATTTAATTAAATTGAAAATCACAACCCATTTGGAAACTGGCAATGAAATGATTTTAATTTTACAAGAACTTCATTCATTTATTTCATAAATCCATATCCTATCAGAACTCAAAACTTATATTCCAATTTATTCTGCCACTCTTTCGTTAGTCTTTTGGTACTATTTTTCCCCTCACCGAACTTGAATAGTGTCTTTTATCCCATAATAATTCTACAGTCTGGAAATGAATTTCTTTCCACAACACAACATAAATGCTCATATCGCTCGCTCGGAGATAGCCTTAGGATATTCACAAAACCTTCCCGACGTATCATATCTGCCAACAACATCGAACGGCCTCGAACGACAATCTGGAAATGGCTCCGGTTGTAAGCATCGGGTAATAGAATAATGTTGGCCAGATACGTGTGTGCCGCTGAAACTGGCCTTCCAACATTACGCTGGAAAATTGTAAATCGCTCGCAGCGATTGCTCAGTGCGACTGCTCGAATAGTTCACTCCAACTCGCGACGATGACGTTTGTGACGCTCTCAAATCTTAACAAAGCTCCGTGAGCACAAAATTGCGCCACTGATGTCAAATAGCCCGAAGGCTGTGGCGGTAGCATTTCTATCGTGAAGGATTCTTGAATGCGATTCGAAATTGTAAGTCGGCCAGGAGTTTACCGATGTCGCACACCTGTCAAAGAACGCGCAGGTATTTTCCCGGGGCAGCCGGTTGAAAGAAAAGCAAAAGCCCAACCGAAGCTCATTTCAGATGTCAATCTTTTATCAGATCGCACAGGGTGCTCCGAAAAACCCCGGACCGACCCGCCTCGGCTCGGATCGCTGGCGGCTGTTTTGCTTCCATTCCGGAAAGGATGATGTCCCGCATGCAGGGTGCGCATTCAGTGGGAAATTAATCCCCTTGTTTCGCGCTGAAGGATGCCCCGAGCGGAATGACTGGATCGTTTTTTTCCCCCTCTGGTTCTTTTTCTGCTGACGACGCATCCTGCACTGAGCTCACTGAATGGTGGAAGAGATAAGGGGTACCTTGCACCGTGACCGTAGTTTTCCATTTCACGGTGGGCTCTTATCGCGATGATGTTTGGAGCACTATTCGTTCTGGGGCGTGCGTTCGCTGCTGCTGCTGCTGCTGCTGCTGCTTGTGCAGCTGCGGTGTGTCTCACTGTGGATGCGGTTGAAGAGGTCATTGAATGACGTCTGCAATTGACATGACCTTTGACACAGGGTGGGTGGAATCGTTGGAGTGAATCGTAGATAAAACTGCACCGATAGGTACGAGTTGAATGCATGCTACTTTGTGAATTTGAACTAGTGCGTTCTGTTTAACGCTCAACAGAAGGTACATCCACTTCGAGCATTTTGTTTATGTTAAGAAAACTTCAAATTTCGTTATACGACGACACACTCCCGGGATGCAAAATAATATTCCTCCACTCGTTCGCTGCTTCCTCGCATCTCCCACAACTTCAAACAGACTACACATTTCGAGTGTATTTATCATCCCATCTGGAACATCAAACGCCCAGAGCGGAGGGTTTATTAAAACCATCATTTGCGCTTCGCTGCACACGGGTCGGTCGCGGGAATCCGTGTGAAAATCCGGGTCATCTTCGGACCAGCAGAACCCGAAGCCCGTACTCGTTCAATTGGAACGGAAATATTCGAGCGGAGGAGACCAAAATGCAAGCCCCACTAAGGAGGCAATATAAATACTTGATTGCCGTGTTGTGATGGTTGCTGATTCGAAACTGCTTCGCAGACAGCAGACACTTTCTTCAGAGACCATTTTCGCAATAGCTTCAACCAGAATGGAGGTGTCAGTTGTGGAGCAAAACAATGAGCATTTTATAACACAGGAAGTCAAATTTTTGGGTGTAATAAAGTGCCATTATATCTTATCGCTTGATGATTCTAATGAATCCGTTTTAATTGGTAGAATATGCAGAGTAATTAAAAACTAGAACAGAAGGTTGAAAACGGGAGCTAAGGGCTTTCAAAACAGAAGGTGTTTTTTCACTATGAGATGAAGTTTTCTTTTTCATGTAGTTTTGTTTTTGTTTTTGGAGAGTTTATTTGGCATATTTTTGACATATTTTATTTTTGTGGTCCTTCAAGCAATCATTTTTAGTTGATCATTCTTCATGCTACTTCAAGTCTCCTAACAATTATTGTTCTGAAAAAGGAATCACCCACATTTCATAATTTCTGCTAGCACCTCCTCTACGCGTCACGATCACATTAATGTTTCATCGCACGACAAACACTGCTCAACGCTTCTTTCTCATTGCCTGCTAACAGATTTACGGCGCTTGATGAGAAGCGCGCTCGAGCGATTGCACTGTCCAAGCCGTTGATATAACACGTTCGATAACACGCACCTTACCAGGGGCTTTAAATTCATTTCCCTTCAGCCAGCTTAGCATACAAAACAACAACAACGAAAAACACACCCAGGTCATTAGAAACTGGGAGAAAAAAAAAACACAAAAACTGAAACCCACCTTCACCTCCGCAGACGCAGTCGGTCGTTAAGCGAACCGGCCGACGCGCCCTGAAGATGGTTTTACGAGCTTCCGAAGCAAGCTGTTGATAAAGGTTTTGCGAGCAAGTGGAAACCCGTGGGGGTGTGGTGGTGAGCGCAATCATTGTTTGCGTTCGGAACGAAAGCTTCCCGAGATGTCGTAAAAGCTGGAACGGTCCGGTTCCATTATTGTTTGTAAAACATGGCGTTTACATGGTGTCATGTTTGTGAACACCGCACACTAACTAGCTTAGCTGCTGTCGAAAGATCGCGTTTTTATTGCATTCAACGCGATTTGCATCTTGCATTTAAAGCATGAATGAAAACACGGTGATTTACAGAAGAAGGGAAGTGAACAAAAAAAAAACACCAACACAGCACGTCAAAGTCACACCCAGCGGTCAGCGAAAATTTCACCTCACTTGCACCGAGCGCAAGGTGCAACATTTCTCACCTTCACTAATTGATGCGCGACTGCCGTTGCGTGTGATTTTTCTCGCTCACCGCACAGTGGAGTGGCCTAAATTTTGCCGGCTGCTGTACCGTGCAGGGCCTTTATGAACTCTTAAGCTCATTAGCGAAGGGAATTAAAACCTGTGCGCACTTGCGGCCACACTAATTAAGAAAGTTTTCCAAGCCCAACATGTGGGAGGACACTCGGGGCTGGTGCGTGGTGTCGTAATAAGGCCGACCGAAGAAATGTGCCCGTGTACAAATTTATTCATTAATACAATTCAGAACAATCGTCATCCGTAGATGGCCATGAGGTAGCATCAAGCAGGCTGGGTACGGGCGTGTGTTCTTTCCTTCGTTCCATAATGCATGCCCTTAATTGACTTATGCTGATAAACTATTTTTACTCCTAATGGCGTCGGTGCGTTTTTGAAGCGCTCTTTCAATTAATTTCTTTTTAACTTTTATGTATGCAGCTAGAAGTTCGCTTCAACACTCACCTGGCTAGCCGCTGGCTATCGTTGACCGTCCAGACGTCTTATTTATGCGTTCTTGAAAGTGTGTGGCACCTCCAGTGTCAACTCCCCGGGTTCCATGCCGGGCAGGGTACGCTAGCACACGAGTGGTGCTGCAAAATTATTAACAGAAGCAACAAAAAAGAAAAACGGGTTACTATTCCATTTTCTCTCGCGTTTAATCTTCACCGGACACCGGTTCGACCCTTTTTTGCTTTTCGCAAACCACAACGAGCCACATTTTATGCTAATGCAATGCTCGAGCTACACCTTCCACCGTCGAATGTGTTGCTACTTTCGATTAACTTTCTGTCCATATCAATTCTCGTACCTTTAAGCAATTTTAAATCGTTTCTCGCGCGCTCCTAGAGCACGGTCGAAAAGCTCACTTTATGGCCTTGCCACTGACCTAGACCATAGCTCGCTAGTTCGCTGATTGTAAGCAGGCGAAGGGGTAGGGTTGTGGGGTAGTGCCGAAGGCGACGAACACCCTCCGATCGATTCCATTTTTGCAGCAACACTCTCTTGGACCTTTCAGAAAGGGCCCTTCTTTAAGGGTAAGTTTATTGCAGCATTATGTCCAATTTCGTAGCGTGTTGGGTCATACCGACGCGGTTGAACCGTGGGGTTTGTGATTGTTTATGATATGGACAAGTTTATCAGCAGCGCTCTTTAATCTGTAATGGAAGCCTTCAGGGTGCATCGTAATGGGCGGAGATTAAGAGGAATGGGTTTATAATAGGTTAAAATAAATTTTAGGGGCTCTGGACAAGTCAAACATGCTGCAAAATGCATGAAATTATTGTAATATAATAGTTTTTTAAAATTATTTTTCATACATATTGTCCTTTTTATAATATTTTTTCTTATCTGCTTTGAAGTATATTTTAATGTTGCTTAAAAAGAATATTTTATTTATATTTTTTGTAATACTAATTTTCTGTGTCTGAAAATAAACGTGTATGCTTTCTTTTAAGTTTCCTCTTCTTTTCATTAGAAATAATTAGAATAGGGGAGTAAAAAAAATATCTTGAACCTCCCCATCATTATCCTCAAAATACTTAAACCATCAATCGCAATTTATTTAATCTCCTTTTCGTTAAATCTTTTCCCCGTATCAGCGTGGGTGCAGCTTCTTTCCGTGCGGAACGAAGTGCAATTCGTGTTGAATTAGATAGAGAGAGAGAGAGAGAGAGAGAGAGAGGAGAAGGAAAGAGCGTGCTTCTAACCGCCATGTCGGAGGTCGCACGCTTCGGAATAATAATCTTGTTAAGGTTTCGATCGATGTGGGTAGGAGATTTGCTTGTTTTGCACTTAGAATCCTTCGGCAAGGAATGGAACGAGACGAGCTGCCGTGATTGAAGGAGGTAACTAGCTGTAGCGGCTTTGATGGGAACGATTAATTGGATCGTTTATCGATGATTGTACGATTGCAGTCGAGCGAGCGCGCTGGTTTGAGGTTCTGCACGCGATAGGGGTTGAGCGAAATGGAGGAAAATTGTTTATGAACTTATACGCCTTTTCGCAAAAAATAATTCAAGCATGAGATAATGTGTTGAAGAGTATGAATTATAGAACTAATACAAAATATTGAAGGAATCTTTTGATTTTGTATGCTTGCTAATATTCGATTTCAAACATAATTCTCACGATATGAGCTCATTCCTCTGCAAACCCTTCATTTTCACTAACACACACTCTCTCAGAGGGCCTTAAAAGAATAATTTTGCTCTCATCAAGCACACAGTAAATCTGTCAACAGCCACTTATTCTTCAAGAGACCGCCATGCACAAATAAGTCTTTGAATTCTTTGTTCTCCGGAGTTGCATGGAGCAATAAAAACAAGAGTGCAACCCTTTTGAACTAAAGCCCTTCGGTTAGTGCGATTCGCGATCCAAAATTCAATTGACACTTCGGTCTGTGCATCCATTTTCCATTCTCCATCATTTCGCAATGCCAAGGCGGAAGCTGAAGAACTCCCCATTTTGACACCGTCAAGTGACAACTTCCGTACGGCTAATTGGCCAACATTGGCTACCGAAGGTTGCGCGGTTAAAGGGTTCCGTGTGCGGTTCAAGTGGTGCCCTCAAGTGGTTCATTTGTTGAACCTTTCCCTGTTGTCTGCGCTAATAAACCGAGCCGGGGACGTCCCGAAAGGCGCGGGTATCAATACGCGTCGGAAAGGAAAAACAGAAAAACGGGGCCATCGATGGTTCATCCTGTGCCGGGCATGAAGAAATCCACTGTCGGCTTCAGAGACACATACGGTTGCAATTGGTTGCGTGGCGAGCGAATTACGAGTGTCTGTTTTAGATGCTTCTAAGACGACTTCCGCCGATTCGCGGACCTTCGGAGCAGAACGGCAGTTGAACCTCCCAACCATATGGTTAATGTTACCCAAGTGATACACATTGGCGGCTTCGATAGACAGGCCAAACGAAGGAGCGCACAGCGTCGTTCTTTGTTTCGCTCACGTTGGCAACAGCACCGCCAATTAGTCAACCGCGTAAGTGGTGATAAATTAACCATGCAAATGTTGCGTCGCGTTCGAAATCGTCGTCGTCGGCGGCGGCGGCAGTATCCATCGAAGAGGTGGGTTCGTGATTTCTTGCACGGAAGGTGCTCATTTCTGACCAGCGCATAATGCGCATAAACATAATGGTAAAGCGTAATGGGAAGCAGGATACAGGCGCGCCATGATGCACCGTTCATATCCGCTTAGCGGTGTTCACTGTAATCATGCGTTTTTTTTACTTCCAACCATTAAGCCAGCTCATAGATTTCACTTGAAACACCGGCTTATGATAAGCTGTGGTTTGTTATGATTAAAAGGATCAATAGGAGTGATTTTATAGGAAAAAGATTCTGCAACATGCAATCGGAAGCTTGAAATAGTAGCTAAATGGTGCAAAAATTAAATATAGGTTTACAATCAACGCTGAACCTAATAAAGTGAGCTATAATTCATGCCACCGGAGATATTTTTATTTAAGTAAATTTATTATTTATAATTTTTTTTTAAGTTTAAGTTTTCCATAATACAGTTTTTTTATAACTGATTTGAAAATTGTTTTTTATGTATTGTTAAGCATCTTGTTTACAAAGTCCTTCAAGCAATAATCAAATACATTTAGGAAATAAAAATTCATAAAAATTAATTGACTATTGATTAATCTTTTGCTGAACAAAACTCCAAACAGGTTATACATTGAAAGGCACCAGATTTATTGGCAATAAAGTAGTTGTAAAACGATACTCATTTCATTTCTCGTCTTGTCTCAAAGAAATGGCACGCAGAAAGACTCTCTTTCCTTGCGACCCGAAGGGTCAACTTACTTTGAAACACCCCACGACGGCTGCTGGCACCGATTTTCACCGGATTTCGAATCCCTCATTTTATTACCCTCGCACACACGCTGCTCGCCGGTCTCGACGGACATCTTCGACGCTCGACGGACGCTGCGTGAACGTCATTCAAAACCGGCAGGCGCCAAGCCCAGCGATTCAATTAAAGTGCAGTAATGGTCCTGCTTCGTGAAGGAGAGACCTCAGTCAGAGGCCGGTGTCAATTCCGTCCGTTGGTCCGTCCATTAGCGAATCGACAGGATTTACAGCATCGAAATGTGTGTCGCTTCCTCGTGGCACGTGTGATCGATGGACATTTTACGACATTTTTCGATTGGTCGACGACGAAATGGGCAAGCGTTATGCAAGAGTTGATGCGGGATTTTTAGGTCAAAACTGTAACCGCGCGATATGGAAGCTAATAGGCGTTTACCCCTTTTTCGGTGCATCATTTAGTGAGTCTGAAACGTTTATCAGTGCCTCGGGTGAGCGGGAAGGACTTCGGAAATCACGTCACGCCTTCCATACTGGACTTGGAATGATCCGTAAAATTCTACTTCACCGCGACCGTATCGGAATTTACCACTCGTGTCAGTTATTGCATTTTTTTGCACTTCTCCTTGACAACTCCGATCGAAATTGTTTCGATCGACAATTGGACGCCCCAACGATGGAGCAGCGATAAAGGTTAATCCACGGTACGATTGACGGGCCAGTTGAGTGGAGGTTGATCAGGAGAGCAAAATGAAAAAAGGAGGCTTTGCAAACCGGCTTTGAATTCGATTAAAAATCGATGCACGGTGGAAGGAAGGAAGTACTTGATTGGTTGCGTAATGTCACACGCTTAACGTGAGCTTAAGTAGATTGATGGAAAACGATAATGTTGCAATGGAATGAAACGTGATGAAGTTTTTGGTAAGAAAAGAAAATAATGTAAATAAAAAAAAATTTCGTGCAAGTGTTTTTAAATATATCTACAAGTGCTAGGTTCATTAAAAATTCCTACAATCTTCTAAACTAATCTGCAAATCAATCTGCAAACTCCATCAAATCTCTGAATCGTTCCAAACCCGATTGAATGCATTCAATCGAGATGCGCGATTGCTTCGTGCTTGCCTGCTCCTTGCGAACCATAATCTTCCGCCTGCATCTGTCAGCGTTGGCACGATAAACGATGGCGAATCTATTCCACGCCAACAACAAGATCCAATTAAGTCTGCAAACGGCGCCGGTCAACGGGGATCGCCACAAAAAAACGCGTCACGCACACGACCCATTTTTCACCTTCCCGATGGTGTTCGAATCTTCGTTCCCGTCGAACGACGAAAGATGCTCCAATCGATGGATTACTGTGTCGAAGGGACGATGAAGCGAAATTGACGCACTGTTGAGTGCCTGACCTCGGCAAGCTGACACGTTTACGTTTACCAGCGTGACGTTCGAGTGACGAACTGAACGGAGCTGTCGAAGAAGTGACAGAAGCAGTGCGTCAGTGCGTCAGTGCAACTGCAGCGTCCGACCCGGAACGATACGCCAGGGTATAATTAGAATAATGATAAATGATCGAGAACTTCGGGGTGGACTTGGCTGCATCTTACCAAACAGTATATGGGCGAGACCGAGTGCTTCAGTTGATTGAGGTTCGCGAGTCGATCACATCGCTCTGCCGATTAATCAATCGAGAGCGCTGGGATGAGCGGAGAGGAGTGGCAAAGATGGGCTGATAAATTATCGAACATGCTCGAACGAAACCGAGATTTGCTGCGTGTAAGAAGAAATCGATCGGACCCGCAGAAAAAAAGCACATTAAGATGGAGATATGTTACTAATTGTTTTCGGGGAGGAAGTTTCTTCGCCGTCGTTGCTGCCGGTGGAAGTGATTGAAAGCAGCCTAAGAGGAGATAATTTAGCGGAGTCACATAGAGATCATTAGGCGCGGGCTACACGCGCACGGTATTTATCTCGTCGAACGGGACGCTTCTTTTACTTGAGCAACACACGACACATTGTAATTAGGACGGGAGGCTTTCCCTTTCAATTTCCCATTAAACGTCAGCTGCGTTGCAGATACATGACGAGCAGCGTGTGAAAAAAAAGCGAGGAAAAAAAACGCCACCTATGCTCCCGGGCAGGCTAATATTCATGTTAATCCGTTCCCTTCGATTTTAGCAGGCCGAAGTTAATGAGCCCCCTCCTCCCCTCCCGATGCACGATAACAATCCAATCGTGTTTGCGGTGTGAGGAAATTGAGCTCGAAAAGCGTTTACACCCGTCGGCTGGGTGGTTGGGGTTTGTCACACAGCGCAAAAGTTGATAATACGATTTAATGAGACCGCACCGGTTGTGGTGATTAAACCCGTTTTGCAGCGCTGTTTTCTCCCCGTGTCAGTCGCGATTAGTGGCTTGTTGGGACGCGTTTTTATTACTGCACTCGTTTTGGAGGATGTTGCGTGATTAACTTTCCCGAATTAAAACGCTTCTGAGCAAGTGTGTGAATGTGTTTGCGAGAGTTTTGCAAATCACTAGTTTTTAATAGGATTATCTAATTTTATGTCATTTGGGAGTGGTTAGAAGTTTAAATTTTTATTCATACTATGCCGTTGAAAGTTATTAATACGTCAACAATTTTATGCCATAGAGTAATAGTGAAAAAGGAAATGAAAATCAGCATACTCGATTGATTTTTATTATTGTCTAATTCAGTGTTTAAATGAGTAATAAAACTTAAAATTTCATTGTATCATAATTTCATCTTCTTTATGCACTTTCTTCTGATTTATGTTTTCTTTTGATCCATTGTTTCTATTTTTTGAAAATTGCTTAAAAATAAAAATTGAAGTCTTTACATGATCTCGATTGTACAAATCGTGTCACGTAAGTGTGACTCATATGTAATTAATATTTAAACAATGAACGCAAAATGAGCTACCAGCAATTCCAAACACTTTTTGTATCGCTGTAAAGCGACCACAAAGCATCAGTAAAATCTAATTAATCACACCAAATAAAAAGAACCACCAGAACAAGTGCACAATCGCGTGCGCCTACCCCACCAAATGATACTGTTTTTCCCCACCAGCAAGTGTCTTTCTCCATCACCCTTGCAGCACGTGACACTTATTAATGCGTAAATCATGCAGCAAACTGTGTTAACCTTTCGCGCTCTGCTCCACCTCGTCCTCCTACCGCTGATCCCATTAATCTTGACCCGATCATCAGCATCGGTGGCCGGCGTAAGCAAATTGAGTCATTTCGGTACGGTAGCGGACATTCGCGCAACACACTGTAGAACCATTGTCTCCACCCGTCGATCGATCGGGCGAGGCAAAAAGGGCAACAACAAAACAGCCTCATTTTTTCCACAAACACTCGCTCTTACACACCCCAAAATCTGTCTCTGTCAAATTGAGCAAATGAGCGATGGAGGAAAGCGAGCGAAAAAATGTTAATAAATAAGAAGAAAAAAACAACCGTACTCTCACATGTTTATGGGCCGCATAATCATATTTCGGTGTCATCCGGGGCAAAAAGTAAAAAATAAAATCGAAAAGCCAGAGCGTGGTACAGCACGCACGCGGGCCCATCATAAATTTGCGAATAATTTTAATAACGAGCTCTGCCGGGTGCGTTTTTCATCTTTCTTCTCTCGCTGGCACCAATCCGCTCCAACAATCGACGGCATTATTTCGAGCCGGTACGGTGATAAATGCAGCCCGATAAGATGCAGCGTGTTTTGCAATAAATTAAGATCTTTTGCGATGTGATTTAATTTCTACCATTTTTTTTTACGTTCCCTTTGCTCCAACTCGGTCTTGGGCAGTGTTTTCAGTCACAGGCGTGTAGTTTAACTGACAGTGCGAAATTGATACCCTTTCCCCGTTAGGTGAGCGCGTTTCTCTCCGGTATTTGCATCGAATTCACGCGATTGCCTTTTAACCGAACGATTTAATCCATTAGCGCCGTTGTAAGCGTCCTTCCTCCGAACTGTCAAACTTGAAAACTTCAAAACGTAACCCAGTTTCGTGGCTTTGACGGATGTGATCGCGTTTCGTTTGCTTCCTCAATCCTCTTGCGCCGGAGGGGAAACACAACCGTCGGTCGTCCTCGGAACCGAAGTCCGACAAAGTTTCGTGTTAAATATTCATTTAAATCGTCATTTTACCTCATACCCGAGAGGCAAGGAAACTTATTGGGAAGGGCGGTTAACTGAAGGGGGCGCAGAATCCGTGACACAGTTTCTTTTTCGGAAGGCAATTAAAGTGTAATAAATACACATTAATCACGATAATGGCTTGTTTCGGTCCACCATCGTTCCGTGTTGTATTGGAACGTTTATTTTTAGGGAGAAGACGTTGCGATTGCGGGAAGGAAAAAATTACTTTCCTCGAATAAGTGTTCCGATTTCGGGGTTGCAAAATGTTGGTTTTGTAAGGTAAGTCAGCTTTCTTGACATTATGAGCAAGGTGTCTTGGGTAGGAAAAAAAAACACTATAGAGAAGAAAATTATTTGCTAGATATTACCTTTTTAATATTTTCAAATATATTTAATGAAAAATGTATTCTATAAAAAATAAGGATTAAAATAATGCCTATAGTGGATCTCATTAGCAAACAGTTATCCACTTTCTGTCTCCTATGGCAATGATTTCAATCAATAACTGCTGCTTCTGTTCACATTGGTCAAGATCCATTTCCAGTGTGAGAGTTCTGAGCGATGTTAATAAATATGCAATCAAACGTTGACTCAATCCACCTGTAGAACCGTTCTTTGTATCCTTTAGAGCGCGTTGCAAAAATACTTTGTTTGGAATAGTTCTATCTTTTTTCCGATTGCAATTTTGACATCTCTATTCGACGTCTCGTCCGAATCGTTAATTAAAGGGCACTGGGACAGGTGATACGACAATTATCGACTAATGGAAAACATCCAGGACGATATAAACGCACTGTTCTATCGGAATTGTTTTGGAAGGCAGTGCGCCTACTAGACCTTTCATACAAACAAATCATTTACCTATTGGACACTCGTTGAAACGGTCGGTAAATTTGTGGACCAGTGAAAGTGAAAATGTTCTCACCATATCGCCTGAGGGCAAGCGTCCGGGAGTGGATCGAAGGATGTTTTCAGTTTTCTGAGGATGCTGACTATTTTTTTATGCTCCAGCCATTTTTTAAACCGATGAACCTACTTGCTAATCCTCTACGGTGTGTGAAGGACTTTGGGATCTGGCGAGGCATTCTAGTGCAACTGTGGCGAGTCATGTGCATCATACCGCTCGTGTCGTACGTTTCGGCGACGTACTGGAATATTCAGCAGCGAGAGAATATCCTCGAGTGCTTCTTCGCCTTCAGTGTGGTGTTCGGGTTTATGTTCTCAATCGTGCGAGGCTGGCTGCTGAATATGTACGAACGAGAGCTGGATGAATTGCGCGCTTTCTTCAACGATCGCTCCTACGAGCAGCAGAACGAATGGGTCCATCGACAGAGGAGCCGCTTCTATCGACGCTGGTGCTGGATTATGTCTGTCTGCATGTTGCTGGTCGCGACCAATTTGGGCATTTTCATGGGCACCAACTGGAACAAGCCAATTTTTAATCTCCAATACCGGGGTGTTATTGTACGATCGGTTCCGGTGAAGATTGTGTTTAAGTTCTTCAGTGGAAACATTTCCTTCGCCTTTTTGTTAACGTCAGGTACGATGTACCTGGTGCTAAAATTGTTTCGGATGGAGTTTACGATACTAACGCGCACGCTGAAGACGTCATTGGACGAGAAGTATGAAAGCGATAATGTCCAGGAAATGTATCGATTGTTCGTAGCGAAGCTGCATGCAAATATTAAACGTCATGCGTGTTTATTACAGTATGATCAATCAGTTTCAAAGATGTTATTTATTTAAAAACATACCTTACAGGAATTTGGATCGATTCGATTTGCTTCCAGAACCTTCTCAACGTTCACGGAGATATTTCGTCTACTTGCATTGCTGCAGTACCACGGAACGCTGATCTTGACGTCATGCCTCTGCTTGTACTGTTTGTACCAACAGTTCTCACTAGATGTTGTCATTTTCGTACCGTTCTGTGTTTATTTGCTGTGTGACACTTTGCTCATCTCCATATCCATCGATGATTTGAACGATCTGGTAATGAGTCGACCATCTAAAATACGTTATCTCGTTTCTCATCTTCTTTTCTCGTTGTTCGTTCCGCAAACAAGAACCAAGACATCGGATACATCGTATACAGTCTGTATTGGCCGGCGACAATCGACTTGGCGCATAGAGGCCTTCCGAAGCACCAACTGAAGTCTGTGAGGCGTACCATACTGATCGTGATGCAACACTCCCAGCAACCGTTGCGATTTGGGTACGGTGAGTTCGGCTCACTTTCCCGGCAACGGTTTGCCGATATGGTGCAGAACATCTACTCATTGTTGACGTTTATGTGGCAGTTCAAATAAGGAGTAGATTTTTTTGCTATGTATGTGCATGGAAATATGTCACAATTTCACAAACCATAAATAAAATCGTCGTCAGAATGAAAGGATCACTCTGACCTAAGCAACACTTCCGCACTACATCACCTGAAATGCACTTAGAGATGAAAAATAAAAATAAATATAAATGTAAAAAAAAAGAATGCACCATGGCACGAAATGTTTGCGTTCCATTTGAAAGTCTTACGAAAGAAAACTGAATTTTTCAAGAAGGAACCTTCTAAACTGAATGATCTTTTTACATTAATTTTTACTATTTGGTGTGAGTTTTTAGATTTATTTAGAGTTAAATTATGTACGCATTAGTAAATGAGTTCTACTATTGAAATTCTGTTTCAGAATTCATTCTACTAGTACAGAACTCAAATAATAAAATGGATATATGCATACAAGAGTAGATGATGCAGTGAGTGAAATTTTTGTTAGTTTGCTAGTATGATCAATTTTAATAAGTTACTATTTTTTAGATATCTGAAATGGCCATATTTCTTGTCGATTCGATGCCAAAATTACCAACAAAGGATTTGATCGGGTACTCACACATTCACACAAAGTGATCTGTCCTGATGAAAAAACAGTCAAATTTTGATTGCACCGAGATAACTCTCTGTTCAAAATTAGGGCATACTTGGAGAGCAACTGTGAAGGACATTCCCATCGTCACGATAGGAATTTGCCATGTGCAAACCGTGCGCACATCCCAACCCATTCCCACCCATGTCCGCCCCAGATGCAATTGACCGCAATCAAACAATGCTCGTGCACCGTCCCAATAACGCTCAATTGACAGTCTCGGGCCTCCTTAAATGGTTGCACCCCGTTTGAAGATTGCCGCAGTCCCACGGCAAACAAAGATTCGATTATTAAGTCATCGACGAACTTTTGCTTTCGTACGCGAGCGTGTTGCAATCCGCTGCGGTTTACCAATCGGTCGAAGCAAAGACCGAAGACGAACTGGATTAGACCGAAAACTCGGTCAATCCAGCTCGGCCGGCAAGTGAAGTGGTCACTTGGTGGTCGAGTGGTTTCTCACGATGCCATGTTTTCGGGGCGTGTACCCGTCGGCTATCAACCTGCGGCCACTTTGTACGAATCGAGCTCGTGTAATCGGATTACGGCTAAACATTTTAATTGACTCATAAACGTTCGCGGACGTTCCGTGGGATTTGTGGAATCCGAAGTCCGTTCAAGAGCCGCAGGTTGGGCTCCGTCACGAGTGTTTTCCCTTTTTTTGGGCGGAGAATCGAGCACATTGATTGGAACATCGGTCTCGGAACGGAAGATACGAGATAAGATCTTGGCCTCTCGGGGAGATCGACAATTAAATCTGGCAGAAAGGTACGGAAATGGCTCAGGTGAAACGTAGACTTCCGCAAAACGGTTCGGTTCGCTTGAGTTCGGGAATTTGTTTGTGCACACATCGACTTTATTCCCTCCCCCCCTCCACCACCCCACACATGCTGAACCCGAAACCCACGTGTCATTTCGATCTGGTCGAGCACGTTGAGCAACGTCGTGTAAATAATGAGCAAACCAAATGTGCAGCACTCGAGCACGTCGAGTCTGTTTTGGGAAAGCATTGGGTGGCATTTTTCCGCTTTCTTTCTCACCCTTCACCATCGCCATCGATTCGGGTGCGATCGATTTGGTAGCTGGCTGCTACCGGCATGCCACGATTCCAGTGGGAAAAGAAAACATCGTGGCTGGGTGGCAAGTTGCGTGGCGTTCGGGTTTTCTTCACCGGCCGGGTCCGGGTTTTATTGCGTTTTCGTGCACTTTTATCTGCGTGCTGCATTTCACTACCGATTCCCAGTGCGCTGTGCTTTGTTTGTGTATGCATGAACTTTAACCGCCTTAGGAACGCACTGCGGAGTGTGGGAAAGGGGTGGAAATGGTCAAAATAACGTTAACAAATCTATGCGTTTTCTTTATCGACGATTTGGACGATTGAAACAATTTCTTATTTCATTTCTTAGTTAAATAATATTTCTAAGCTTAGAATAATTTTACTTTTTAACACAGGATTTAAGATTTATGAATATTTATTTGAGTTTTGCTTGAATTTTTGTTTGTTAAACTGCCAGTCAAACTGCCAGCCCTTTCTTCTCAAACCAAAATAATTACATAAATTATATTTTTTGTTTAAATATGAATAAACCATTACTATCCACCTCTTCAAAATAAAAAACAAATAATATATCTAAAAAATTCTACCTTCACTGGCATTGTTGATATTTTTAGCCGATTATTTAATTTGTCCAAAAAAAAATAGAAATATATTGCCAGCTAGAGCAGGCTAATTCCGAAATAAATTCAACTTAGTCTCGTGAGGAATGATTGCTTGGGTTTGCATGTTCTATTACTTTGTGATTATTTTTTTATCTTTGTAAATTGAAATTCTACCCATTTAGATACACAACTTTCACAATGTGCTGCCAAACGAATGCTGTGCTTTATGGAAAATACAACACGAAAGCAACACCAAAAGCAAACCTCGGCTACATTCGTACTCACAGACTACAGCCGGGCGGTGAACACAAAATAAAAAAACCCTCCGATTTCCGATCCACCCGAAGTGAGATGTAAATCACTGTCTGCCTAAATTAGGCCAACCACCACCGTCCGTAAACAGCCAAACACGAGCCGCGAGGAATGAGACGCGTGAGCGCGACCGAACCGATCACATTCGCCGGCAAACGGGGAGGTGAGGAGGCCGTGCGTGTAGGGGTGCAAAAATATCCCAAAACGGTACCAGGCGAGCCCTTCAGCTGACCAGGTGGCATTGCAAACAGCGGATTTGCATGTGCACTCGTTACACTCGGGTCAGAGCGACCGCGTGAAATCGCACTTCACCCTTTGGGAATTGATCTCCCGCGACACCCTGGGCATGTGATTTGGTCCGAGTGCAAACAGGCGAGAGAGAGAGAGAGAGAGAGAGAGAGAGAGAGAGAGAGGGAGAGCACTCGACACTAATGCCGAATCCGAATGTGTGCACGAGGCGCGTATTCATAATTTATATCGCCAGCACACCATGTCGATGTCCTTCGCGGGGATGAATTTTCGCGGCAAATCACTTGAAGCGCACCATTTGCGATCTTTTCTTTCTCCCGGAGTGGTTTCGTCGCCCCCGGGGGACTGTTTCGTGGTGCAGCGCTATCGTTCGATGGTGGCTAGGATTGGAAGGATGTCTTTGGGCGGGAGATGACGGTGATGTAACGCTTGTACCGTACAAGGACATTGGTGGTCATTAAAATTGTTCTCGACCGGTGGGCAACATTGTTGGGGTTTTGGAGTCGAGATTGGATGTGAAATGTCGGCTAGCCTGCGGGTGTGAAACTCGTCCGGTGTGGAGGTTAGAGATTGAGCAGACACAGAGGTTAGGGAATAATGAGCTCCAAGAGTCATCGGTTTTGTCTACAAAAAAAGTCATTTGATGTCACAATCGAAAAGATATTGGGGATAATATAACATAAAACAATAAACTATAAATTATTGTGTCAAAATCATGGTTAGAAAATATGGCTGAAATTTATTATGTGAAATGGTACGATATTTATTTCTCACAATTCGATGAATTTGCCTCAGCAAATCAGATACCATTTAAAGTTTGTTTTCATTTTTTAGAATTTTACTCTCTAATATCCATAATAAATGTAATAGGTATTAATTATATAATTATATAATTATATACAGAGTAAAGCTCATAGCTAATACCTAATGAGCAAATATGAACTGAGAACAGTTAGCATTTCTTGTCTTCGATCACTACACTGTTCTGTTCCTAGAAAAAAATGAAACCTCCCTCAAAGTGTGTAATATTCATTTTCAAATTGAAAAATCCATCGCTCGTAAACCTTGCGAATCGACCGAAATTCAAACGCCCATTATTCATCCATCCAAATACATGGGATGGTACGAAAAATTAAACAAATTTCAGTTTTCATTCCAACCACACCGAGATCTGCCCATCATCCCACCCAAAGAATACGTTTGCACAGAGACGACATAGAAACTGTTCCCAAAGAAGTGGAAAAAAGGAAAACGAACCCAAAGCGAGTCCATCATCGACACGCATTCGAAGTCTCGATTAAACAAATGCAATAATTCTCCGAATATGGGCAGGAGCGAAAAAGATGAAAAGCGCTGCGTTACGATCCGGAAGAGTTCGTTCGAGGCCGAACGGTGAAGTAACCGGTGAGTGATTGATTTGTTTACAGTACTCCCCGGTCCCAGACGGAAGAAAACTATCCCCAATCGTGCTTTTGATGTGTGTGTGCGCAGGGAACTGAGGTAGGAATGTTTATTTATCATCCGAAGCTCGAACTCGGCATGTAAAACGAAGACGAATAAAAAAAACCTCTAATGAAAGCAGGGAGTTCTGGAGCCAGTAACATGATCTACACATTTCAAACCCATTCCGCTTGGTTTTGTCAACCCGGGAGAGCCGGCAGCAATCATTTGCATCATCATCACCGTCGTACCAATCGTTCAAATGTTTAATAAGACATCATTATGACATTGCTGCCAAAAGCGAGCGATGCTGAGCGTTTGAAAAATTAATATCGCTCTTTTTTATTGGTTCAGTTTTCCTTCCAAAACCACACGAAAAAAAAAAGTGAAACGTGCGACGGGCGCGCTCGGAATGGAGGTCAAGTCGTGGCGGTTTGGGTCGACTGACGCTCGCTACCACATCCAGACGGACGTGTTTTGGATTCGCTGACGGGTAACGGGTAACGCCTCCCAATCCGTCAATATCTGACCCGTCGGGGAGGTGAGTCCGTTTGGGTCTTTCTGCCCGGCGCGAAATGAGATTTTGTTTCAATTTCGAGTTTTTTGGTGCCCTTCTGCTACTGCTGCTCGCTATTTCGTAATGTTGAAATGTGCTACCATATTTGTTACCGTCCACTTTATTCTTAGGCAACCGGAGATGGAGCTGTGGTTAGGTTGTTAAATGGAAACCAGCAAAGTGGAAGGCTAAATTGCTACAATTTTTCATTTTATTTTAATTTCCATTTTCAAACATATTTTTCTAGTTTTGAAATTATTTCTGTATCACATTTGGAAAAAATCGAAAATTAAAAGAAAAAGATTAATAAATGGATTAAATCATGGGATATTTGTCGGATAAATAAGACAATGTGGATAATTCATAACCTGCAATTCCATGAGATCCATTTATTATTTATTTTGCATTACATGATAGTGTTCTTGAACTTAAACTACGGTCTAAATCAACAGACAGTGTTTATCTCAGCTCAATCAGCCCTTCCTCAACGTGAAGCAAGTTGTGTCAAAACTTTATCACCAATATCTCCGAAGGTTCCTGTCACGTCATCTATCCCTGGCTAGACATCTGAAACAGTTTAGCCCGCTCGACACGGCTCGGCTCGTATCATTCGAAGTTCCCATTAAGAGGAAAACATATGGCAGTTTTAGTCAACCATGCACACACACATGCGCACTCGCACACATTCACACCAGTCCGCGTCGATGCATTAGGCAGTACATTAGACACGCCCGATGCTCAATCTTCAACACTTGTCAAGATCGTTGTCGTCGTCGACGGCTCCGTTCGTCGTCGTTCGCGTCTCGCTGAAATGGAAAAGTGAAACGAAAAGTTCTTATGAATGGATCACGAGATTGATGATTGATTCCGCTGCCGCTCTCTCGTCGCCGTGACCTCAGAGGTCACAGTGAACCGGGCGCGGACGGGATTTTCGTTTTTTCGCAGTGAGAATGAGGTCGAAAGGGCTTCCCCTCGCTTCAACACACGCTCCGAGGATGGAGACGGGTTCGTGATGGAGAAATTTGAGTAGCGCGATCGTGGCGAGCGGTTCACGACACAAGCGCACAAAATTGTGCACCGAGGGGTGGAAGAGATGGGCAAAATCATACCCAATAGGTTGTGTGATTCATGGGCGCTTTTCATTCCCTTTGTCAGTTCAAATGCACCCAAGTGGTGACTTTCGTTACACCATAAATCAGGGGAATTCTATTTTCCTTATTCGTGCCCTCCGAAGGAAAGCAGTCAGTTTTGAAGTGGCGATCATACGGAGCTATTAAATGGGTCGTTCGTTTGCTGCGTCCGCATGTTCGGGTTCGATTTCGTGGGGTAGGCAGTTAACTAATTGATAAACCACTTGAAGACGATCGCTTGAGAGTGGAATCTGCGTGTTGCTAGACTGATTTGACTCTTGGGATATCGCTATTGAGGGGTGTTATATAAGACGCCAAATGTGAAACTTTTGTGTTTCTTATCGCACAGCAAAGTGCAGGAAGGGGTTTAGATTTAGGAATACTTAAAGCTAAATTTAAATGAGTTTCTTGAAAACATCGGATGACTTATTTCAACATAATACTTTTGCTCTTTTCACAGAAAATCAATTCAATATTCTTCATTCCAATGACATGGATCGAAAGAATATCTCAAAGTTATCGTCATCGGGAAGCACGAGACGAAAGTCTTCCAGCAAATCTAGCGGAAATGGATTATTTTTGGCTGCTGCTGTGGAATCAAAAGAGTAAGTGTAATATCATTTCGATATACCGGTTAAAGAAGCTGATTGAAGCAAAAGTTTCTCAAGAAGCTCTTTATTATCATGCTTTATAAAACATTGAATTTTTAAAACCATCTGATTCAAACCATAGAAACTGATTTATTTAAATCTGTGTGAATACATCCAATTCGAGTTAGATTTCGAGCACTCTTGAAAGGCTGTACTGCGTGTTGCATACGTAGTAGGCGCGGATCAAACGACCCGTGTACGTACAGCCATCAGGCTGACAACCGCACAGTGGATAAAATTCATTGCCAACATGGCTGCAATTAACGGTTTTAAAGGCATTAATTTCAATCCAATAGTTTTTGAAAGTTTTCAATCAAACATATAAAACTAAAAAGGTTTCAAACAACTCAATTGTAATTAAATTTAATAGCTTCCTTTCATTCCGAACAAGATTTTAATTCTTTCAAAATTAAAATATAACCTTGGAACCGGTAATAAAATGCACTTGTTAAAAATTACAATAGACAGTATGATTAAACGATCCGTTTGTTTCCCTGCAGCACAAAATCGGACCGAGCTGCAGGCAAAGTTGAGCGTGGTAGCTGCATTCCCATGCAGCAGCAGCACCACCACCAGCACCACTCACCAGCAGCAGCATCAGCAAACTTTGTGAGTATGCACATTTGTCGTTGACTTTATTGTTTGACGCATCAAATAATGTCACCGTTCTGCTTTCACGATGCTCTCCGATTCTTATTCGGACGGACACACACACATACCCGTTCAAAGCAACGCTGGTGCTAGTTTTTAATTAAACAAAATTCTTTCCAGGCTTCCGTGCACAAACCACGCCAGATAAGCAACGTAGCGGCCATCAAACGAACGGCCGGCCAGGCAGCAGCTTCCGATGGTCGTGATATGCCGATGGTCGTCTTTGAGCGGGTCTCGAAATGCATCCCAAACTCGAAAGCCGTCACGGTGACGGTGCGATCGAGCGTTCCGGCTCAACAACAACAACCCCCGGCGTACACGTCCGACCGGGTTGGCTGCACCGTCGGTGTCGGTGGCGAAAACAATGGCAGAATATTTAATCAACCGACGCTTCCGCTGCCGGTGCAGATTCCGAATCCTTTCGCCCGGACGGCGTCACCTGCGATGCTACCGGTGGGCTCCACAAATTATGGTGCTCATCCGTTGCAACAGCAGCACCAGAAGCAGCAGCAGCAGCAGCAGCTGCAACCGAATTCGCTCTCACAAAAGACTGATTATCTACAGCCGTCTGGTGGCATCAGACAGGGCGTAAATCAAAAGTCTCTTCCTCCGGCGGACGGTAGTGATGGCTGTCGACGCGCTGCTACCGGCGTGCGCTTCACGAAACACCAATCAACCCTTCCCTGCCCGGTGGTTCCACCCTCGAACCTCATCACACCGAAGCAACTGAATGACATCTACGAAAAACACTTGTTGAGTCAGACAACCTTCGAGGTGGGGACGCCGGTCGGGTTAACAAGTACGGGGCCGGCCCAGCACAACCCACCTGGCAAACACGCCACGGAAACGACTCGCACGCTAACGAAGAGTGACACTCGGTTGCGTGCCACCGTCGGAAAAGCTTCCGGTAAGGATCAAACCGTGCAACCGCTCTACAACACGGCCACCGAGCCGACCGAACATAATTTGTACGAGTCCGTCCGTAGCAATTATCATATCTACGAAAAGATTGACTCGCGACGATCTTCCCTCGCCGGCACGGGGCCGTGTTCGTCGCTCGTTGCGTCGTCCACTTCCTCGCTCGAGCAATACGAACGTCCAGTAGCGCCTTTGCAGGTCGGACCGGCTTCCACTCAACAACCATCACCACCACCACCCCTTCATCCACGCCCGAAATCACACCCGGCCGGTGGAATCGATCAGCAACATTCGGCAGCACCGGCGAACGGCGATCAAATCGCCCAAATCTCAACGGCACGTCCCGCCAATCTTCACGAGCTGCAAAAATCGATACAATTTAAGCTGCCCGGCTCGAGTCTTTCACCAATCCAGGAACGGCCACCATTGCCACCGGTTACGGGCGCGAGCAGAATGCAATTACCCCAGCGAAGTGCATCGACGCGCAGCGAGCGAGTTAATATTGCTCTCGAAACGGCCAAAGCAATCGCGACGGCAGCGTACATCGAAAGGTAAGGGAAAGGCTTTCTTTTAAGTATGTTTACTGGTGCGATTGTTCCTAAAGGCTGCAACAGCTCACAATTCAGAAAGCAAACGTCGTTGGTGTTGAACAAACTTTATGGATTTGCTGGGCAAAAAATCATGAACGTTTTATAGCTATCAACACTTTTCAAACCCAATCAAATTTTATATTTGCTATTAATATTAATAACACTTGTGGATATTTATAACACTTTATGATTTATTAATGTTTTTTTCTGTATGATTTTATTTTAAAAACTTGGTGTAGTTATGACGTGCATTTAGTTTAAGGCTCCTTAAATATATTCTCGCAAACGATAATTTTTACAAAAATTGTTTTATAGTTTTTTTTTATATCATTTACCGATACTTTTCACTCATTCTAAAAATTAATTTAACGTTTCATGCTAAGCGTCTTTTGCTAAACTCTGCATCAGAGAAATGTATATCACAAAGAACTTGTTTAAATTTCCTAAGAAACACTCAACACAGTAGACATGTGAGGCACAATTCTCGGAGCTATATCTTCCGCAATCCTCCCAAATCCACCCTGACGAAGAGAGATTCGTTCCGTGCCATAAATCAGCGCAACGCCATCTTCCTCGTGGCGGCTCGCTGAACAAATCTGACAGCTTCCCGGTGTTAATGTGCCACCAAGAATGCCGGGAACGATGCCGGCGACAACAGCTTTCGTGACGGTGTTTCCCTTCGACATACCGCAAACGGCGACCAAAGATATAACTCAGTCTGATTAGTGGCACGGAAAAATCACGCTCCACGTAAGTCAAATCCGTCCACCTTGGGTTGGGTGGCTGGCACCACAGGAAAACCCACTCTCACCCACTCACCGGGGAAGCCACCGATTTGTTTGAGCATTCCGACCGCCGAAACAAAGCGGCGGCGACTACTTAAGCCGTCCAAATAAATAACACCTAATGTTGGCTCATAATGCTGTGACAGTTCAACATCGCTCCAGCGGGCAGATTTGTAGCCACGCAGCAGCGGTTCGATCTTCGATCGCCGTGCGCAACGGTTTGTTGATGGTTTTTCCGGCTTTCCGGCCAACCGCAGCGAACGACATCTCCCCTCGGCTGGAAGCCGCCCGTAACGAGGTTCTAATTTCGGAGAAAAACGTTACATTAGTGTCATCGCGAGAGGATTTCTCCCCTTCTGCCCCAGCACGGCGATACAAACAGCGCGATAAATTTACAATCTGTTCGATTCAATTAGTGCTGCAGTAGCGTTTTCAGTTGGAAATGGAAAGTTCTTGAGCGCGGACGAACGAAAGCAGGTGAAAATTGTCTTGAAACTCAACTTACACGCGTTTTCGTTCGTCGGTCATGGTCGATGGTGTCATAAATTCATTGCGATAACGCATATTTCATGAGGCCGACATTAGTGGAGATGTTTTGTCATCTCATCGTCAACACTTGTTCCAGGGCACATAACCGAGGGTGACTCAGTTGGCAGAGATACAAACATGACATCCTGCAGACAATCGGGTTGATGAGAAGAAGGAACAGTTGCAACAGTTGGATCAACAAACTTCTCTTTTGAAACGGAGTTAAGAGCCAATTTAAGATAATCTTTACGCTGCAATGATTTCACTGACTGTTTTGGATCATCTTCATTGTTTTTGTTTCATGCCTTTAATTTTTTCATGTTTTTTAAAACTGATTACTTGATCGTCCTCTGTGCAATTTTCATTAAACAGCCTCATATTCTTCTGACCAGATGAAACATTTCATTTGCAGTACATTATAAAACAAATCTGGTTATTTTAAAATGTTTTTTTAGTAATTAAAGTAAAATTTCCTGCGTAACCCATTCAAATTTCGAGCAATGTGTTCACTTTCACTTTCTCCAAAAAAGAATTGAACGATCCCTTGCTTCCCTGAAGACTCCACGCAGCGACTCCAGCCTGACAAATGGTGACGATGGTCAGGATCATTTTCGTGGTCGCCGCGGCGTCGTCTCGCCACCGTTGGTGGTCGTAAAAATTGTTTCATGAACGTCAAAACAAACTGTTTGCCGGGACAATTTATGTGCGAGCATTCGCTTCCCAACCGCTCGCGGGAGGTTTCTGCGCGAGAATAATGTACACACGCACACGGCGAGCGTGCGAAGCGCAAGAAAAGCATTTCTCGAATGGATCTGATAAAAGCGCACACAATTTTCGCGTTTCGCATTCTGCCGTGCGCTGTTTTTTTTTTCGTTGCTCCCATTGCAGCACACTTTTTCGTTTGCATGTGTGTGTGTGGTTGGTTTATGTCCATTTTTAAAATACATTTTTGTAGGCATCCCGGAAGGCATTCCTTCAACCGTATGAGTTATGGTTCTGCGACAGCATTCTTCATTGTGATGGCGCACGTAATGGTTTGATGTTATTTTGCATAGTTTCGGTTTTTATTGAGATGTAACAATGTTGCCTTTTAAATAAATAAAAATCCAATGTTTGAAGAGCATTCTAGCATTCGTCCGGAATAAGCTCGTAAAAATGTTGAGCAATAAACAAAGCATGTGTAATGCATCCGTCGACATCCCTTGCAACTTTCATTTCAAGAGTCCTCCTAAAGACGCCTCAAACTTACTGTCGATTAATACATTTTCGGTGTTCGGCGTTCCATGAAATGAAGAAACAAGTCCGCTCCGATCCGCCGATGATGAATGTGGTTAATTGTATATTTTATTAGCTCTTCAGGATGAGTTTGTTTTTGGTGCTCCTGTGTTTGGTGCATGCTCACGGGGGACCCACCCAGGAGCGGGGTCGATAGTTCGGTCGAAGGTCGGTGACAAAGTCGGCACGAGAATGATTTACGATTACGCCGCACGCGTATTTGGCGTATTTGTGGTAGCATATGTTTTTCTTTCGCTCTCCAGTTCCATCCCATCCCATCGTGCTGGGAGTGTTTATTGACTCGAGCAGTGCTTCTCCAGCAAACCATGTGGTTCGCATCGTTGCGCCGTGCGCTTACACGCATTAATTATGTCTCGTGGCGCGAATTAAGCCATCCGAAGCGATCCTGACAGTTTTTTTTTGAGCGATCGGTGGCGCCATTTTAATTTGTAACGCTTTCAGGAGCCGGATGCTGGAGTGGCCGGAGAGTTTGTGGCAGAATAATGAAGCACATAAATTTCTTGCGATCATGATCGTGGTGGACATCCTTTCGCGAAAATTTATTACGCTTTTTCATGCTCCGAGAGATGATTCATGGTGAGTCGAATACTTTGTAGATTTAATGGGATAAAAATATATTTGATTGAAAGCATTTATTCATGCAGTGAAGAATATCTTTTTGTATGGTTTTGCATTCGAACCTAAAGGATGAAAACATAAAATCTTTTTCAAGAATAAAATAAGTTAAGCATACGTATTTTATTTATAAATATTCATTTCTAAGCGCATTCGACCATTGACCCTAGACTCAAAATTAGTTTCGTCTCAAAATAACGTCGTTTGATTGAAAACCTTAGGTCAAGGGTGTTCAAAAGTACCTCGATGAAGGTATCACGTTACAAATGCTCGTGTAATGGTTTGTCATGTTTTGTGTTCCTTTAAGCAAACGAAACAGCAATAACGAAAGGTGGCACCGATGCATTTCATTGCTACAAGAAGGGAACCTTACAAGGTAGGTTTTAGACGCTCCCAAAACCCCTTCACCAATGGGTGTCAGTTTCCAATTAACTACACAAAACAAGACACCTCACACCTCGTGTTCTAAAAGAAAACCGGAGGGTCTCGAATGGAACCCGAAATTAACCGGTAATCAATACCCCGTGCTTTCATCAGCTTCCGTCAGAAATGTCGGAAGGCTCGTACGGTTGGACACATTTGTTGTTTTACAATCGAAACTCTCAAACAAAAACACAAACATATGCAATAAATGTTCCTTCCGTGAATTGCGGTGCGAGAATCGATTTGTTTCACGTTTGCCGGCGAGCCGAAGAAAAACACTCACACACACATACACACAGCGTAGAAACCTGATAGTGTTCATGTGTGCCGAAAAATAGGGAAAAATGCACTTTCCATTGCACTCGCCAGTACTTGCCCCGGGAGGGAGGTCACTTCTAGTGCGGGCGATGCTGTGTTTTGAGTGTGTTTTGTAAGCCGCACGTCGAACAAGGGAGAAAAACCTCGATCGCGGGTGGATCGAAAAAGAAACGCGGCGGAAGCCAGAAGACCCGGGAGGAAAAAAGCGGTAAAACGGAACCCATAAATCCGAATTATCGCTGTGGTGAAAATTTATGGTCCACTCCGGCGCGAAAGGATTGGCGATGGCGACCGGCCGTGGTGAGAACGGGGCAGCAAAACGGAGACTACGAACAGCCGGAACGAAATAAACAAATTTACGGCAAACAGTTGTTTTTGTCAAACTGATTTGGGATATTTCTTTTCCATCACCGAACCGTTGTTGGTTGGTTCGAGGATAAAAAGCAGTTGTATCAGCTTTTTCAGAGCTCTCGCGTGCTCTCTTTCTCTCGCACATCAGTTTGAAGAGGCATGCTTGGATGGTTTTATCTCTTTGACAGGTGCATTCGGTCGTTCGTTCCGTGGAGCGGTGAGATTTCTGTCGCTGTACCTAGGAGAAGGTTGAGTTGGTTTATCCGCTTTTCATCTGCGGGTGCTCGGAATTTCCATCACCGTCATAGTCATTTTGGTTAAAGTGGCCGAAAAGTACCCGAACGTGTCTGAATGTATCAAAGAGTAGCACTGAAGCCAAATTGAAATGGTTTTTGAGTAGTAAAATGCAACGAGTAAACGAGTTGGTAAAATTAAACTCGATGATTATGTTTTCTTAGGACTTCTGTAGAATATGTTAGGATTCTTATACTCAGGGTGACCAATTTTTATGAACACTTACACTAAACAGTGCATAATACTCCATAAATAAATGAGCTGTACAACAAACTGAATAGATTTACGTAAATGTTGTACAATATTAAAGAAAAATAAATAAAATAATGGTTGAGACCGGTACGGTTCTAGTAAACTAGACTTAATTTAATAAAATAAAAATAGAAAAAGGTTATCGTAGTAAAAGTGCTCCGTTTTTATCCTAATAATCGTAATTCAATGGCTTCGATGTGATTCTTTAGCCCCTTTAGCCCAAAATCCATGCCATCCAAACCAATCGGTGCGTGTATCGGAAAGCGAACGTTTTTGGGCAGTAAAAATAAAGTAAAGAGATAATTTAACACCCTGCATCTGGTTCACGCGATGGTAGATTCACTCATAAAATCCGTAACGCGTCCGCGTACGTGCCCAAGCGTGCTCCGGTGGTTCACGAACTGCACGCGTTCAATTGTGAAGGAGAACGTGCGTATGAGTAAGAAAATTTTCAGGAGCCGTTTTTTTTTTCGACGCTTTGCGCTTTAAAATTGACACGTTTCCCTTTATGGGATCGGAGTTTTTTTTGCTTCTTCAGCTTCGATGTTCTTCTGTTAATGCAGCGTAACCCGGAAGGAGTACCGGCGCTAAAGGACGCCGCTCGATCGTAAATCATGTCACGGAAGGTGCGCAAACGGCCAAATCGAAGCCGAGAGGCTAAAGACAGAATAAAAAAAAAATAACACAATAAGACGTGAGAGTAAAAACTTAAAAAGGAGGTGCTTATTGTGACAGCCTGTCGGGATCACGAGCAGGAACAGGGAAGGATAAATCTATTTTCACGTTAACAGCAACGAGGTGCAGCGCACGTGCTGTTGTTGCCACGCCGTTGACTTATCGTTGTCATCGTTTCGAGGGAGGAACGCTGGCTATCGAAACAGTCCCTTCGCCTACTGTAAGCGTTACTACTGACTGATGGAAAAGGATATCGATGGAGCGAACGATACAGCATGGCAATGCTTTAAAAGGTTTGTTGCGTTACGTGCGCTTAAATCAGGCACTTTTGGTTCGGTGTTTAGGACAAAGGAGTTTGGGTTCGATTAGCTTCAGTGATAAATTATAAAGTATGACTGAAAATGATCGTTTAGACAAGATTCGAACTCAATAAGAGTTGCTGTTTTATCAGGCATCTGTTGTATACATTCTGTTGAAGATTTTCCAATTTCGTATTTTTAACATTCATTTATAAACTAAATGAAAATATTTTTCAAAAATTTTTCTTTATAAATTTTCTTAAAACTGCCGTTATTATGTTTTTTATACCAAATCATCATTATTCTAAAATAATTATAAATATTATACATGTAGTTCCTACAAAACTACTTTGTATTCTTTTAATTACACCATAAAATTCAAAAAACAAATACAAAGCGACACAAAATGTACACTCATCAATCGAAATTGCACTCGTACCCACTCAATAAACCACAAATGTCATTTATCTTATCGACGCCAAACAACTGGTTCAATCTGAAACTGCAAACGTTGGCGTCTTTTCCATTTCCGATCAAATCTTACCAGACGCCTGGTGGTTGGGTCGTTGCCGTTGACCGAACAAGGTATTAATTTAGCAACAATTAAAACTCAGATTTATGACGCTTGGGTCGGAAATAAATTGATCCACTCCTAAGACGCCCTTTTCCCTCGGTGAAGGTGACCAAACATGATTCGCGCGCGCGCGTGTGTGTGTTTTTTGACTCTAATCCCTTATGCCATCTTAATATGGGAGCGTTTTTTGTTGTTGTTGTTTCTTCTCCTTCTCCTTAAAAAACACTCGTCTACCAGCGGAAAGCGGCTTAAGCAATGGCTTAAGCTGAACGTGTAAATATTTACACGGGCTCGCAAATGCACAACGCTAGACGGCAGCAGCTGAAACAAATCGCTGCCATTCGGACGGTGGCAGTGAAATGTGCAGCATGTTGCATTCTGGTTGGGCATTTCTGGTATATTCTTTTTCTTTTTATTCAAGATGACCATCCCTCAACCATAATGGTATTTTGGTGAGTCTAAGCTCGTTTCGTTTCGGCTTTTCGTCCCAGTTATGGCATTAAAGTGGGTCGCGTTTGTTTCCTATTATTTGCCTAGTGTACTGTAAGAAAAAAACAGTTCCGTTTTTAGCACCGTGTAGGTTAGTAATTATGATGCGATCATCCGTGTTCGTTCGTTTGCTGTTTGCTTCATTTCACCTATTTTTCTGCCCGTTCTTATCTCCACATTGCGCGAACCTACTCGTTAGTCTCATTTTTCTTCATTAATTAGTGATATAATTAATAGTTGCACGTTCTTTCTTTTCTCGCTCGCAGACGGAGCGAACGTGGAAAACGCGTGACAGTGTCGTGTGGCACCGTGTTTGTGTCGCGAGATAAAACACACGTCACGAAAGTTTAATCAGAGCCACTCGCACCTACATGTGCGTTCGGAAGCAGCAGAAGGCTCGGATGAAAAGCCATTCCCGTGCCTAATAGCTGTCGTAGCGTTGAAAAATGAATAATGACTGCTTTTTGGCAAAAGGGCTCCGAGTGGGATAGAAAAACGCATATTTAAAAGTGTGTTTAAACGCGAACGCTCACATAATTGAGATTTTGTGATTTATGCTAGTGGTACGATTGTCGTTTGTGTGTATTTTAACGGTACGTTTCGTGCTAGAAAATGGGTTCAATGGTGCTTTCCATCCTTCACTTCCGATCTGTTCGACAAACGAAGAGCGTAATCCTTCCACGGAGCTTCTCCGCCTGCTTCCATCCTTGTTGACATTCTTTTGTTTCCAAGAAAACAGCCAATTTCCCTTCCGTTCGTGCCGTACCGCACCGGGACTGGCAGTGGAAAAACAATGCGGGTCACTTTGGCGCTCGATTGCTCTTCACACTCTTTCCCTTGCCCCACTGGGTGAGTAAAAGGCTACCGTGGAATTTGTCTTTTTTTCGCGACGCTCCTGAAGCGCATTTTTATCTGACCAATTACCAACGGCATCGGTATGGCGTACGGACAAGTTCGTCTTTATTTTATTGCCATCCCGATGGAGAGCTGAAATTCCTCGAATATTCGGATCAACGGGAAAGGGCTTTTGAGCTGTGTGGAATGTGTAAAAATGTAATGGTTTACAGGGAAATATGACTTATGATAAAAATATGTCATCACTATTGTACACCAAAATTGTAAAATTATTAAAAATTAATGAATATTTACTGTGTTCCAACAATAGACATCTGTAGATATAAATATTAAAACTCTACCCTTAAATGCAGTCTACGATTGCGTTACGGATTGAAAAAAATGAAAAACACTGCTTATTCCCTTCTGTTAATCAGTCTTGCCGTTCAACTTCCCGTGAGTTCCTATCGAGCTAGCACGAGCGAAGGGAAAATCGGCACTCAATCTCGCGTCGTACCATCCACCAACAGCTGGAAGCACTGTTTACAAGCAACGGCTGCTCCGGCTCTCTGCCCACTGCGCATCACGTGGGTTTGTTTTGCTTTCGAACAATAGACGACTTGCTCCAGGATCGCATTCCATCGCAGCTCGGGAAAATCGACGGCTGCCGCTTCGGGTTTTTCCCGTCGCCAGAGCACTGAGAGCGAATCGTTTGCCGCTCTCTCTCGCTCTTTTCCGATGACTCTCGCTGGTTGTGACAAAATTTTCTTTGGGATACCGATGGGAAAAACCGGAACCGGTTCGTTCTGGTCGCTTCAGTTGCATTCGAGACGCGGCACTCGTCGTAGCATCGGAGTTGGTTGTGTGTTGGAGAAAAATCGCATTTCCCACCTCCCGCGTATTATCGGCGTGTTTGTTATCGCGTGCGGTGGATGGTTCCTTTACGCGATGTAGGACGTGCAGTAGTGTGTATGTGTGTAAAAAATGTAAAGGAAATTGATTCCTCTACACCAAAGTCTGCACAAATTGTAGTCTAAATTTTTTCTCTGTTCCGAAACTCCCAAGAAACGAAGTGAAAATTTAAAGATAACTTCGCACCCGGCACGATAATAAGTGGAAGTTGTGTGCGACGAGCAGCATCGAATGAGATGAATTTTCCGCATCAAATCGATCACATAATTCGAACCATTCGTAAAACGTGACCCAACCGAGCTTCCCCCGTGCGGCGAGTAAAAAGTCGGAAAAGTTGGAAAATCTCCGCTCACTTTTACCCAAACCCGTGTTGCGATCCCGTCTCGCCCGGTAGTAAAATCCTTCCGTGACTCGGGGTGCTAGCTTCCGGGAGCTTCGTCTGTAGCTCCGTCTCTGGGATGAGCCCGGAATGAAGCGGCCGGAAGGAAGCGGAAGAACCTACACCGAAGCCGAGGCACTGCATTCGTTCGCCGGTGGTGGTGGTGTTGCTGATGATGATGGAGTTGATGATGATGTTCGCGTCGATGGTAGGTTGTGACTCCCCGGCATCAGCGCCCGGTGGAAACGTGAAAGCCTTCCCGATGCCGCGGGGATAACGACGATGAGGCGAACGAAATCACAAGCGTCACGTCCGTGTGCGGAACCCGATTACATGGCGTGCGTTTTCCGCCGCTCATTGCGCGTCGAAATTGTGTGCCGAAAGCTTTTCTAAAAATTTGAAACACATCCCCGGCGCGGTGCAGTGAAAGTGATAATCTCGCGGATGGTTCGAAGCAGCGGCAAGCGAAAATAAAAGTGAAATCCTCGGCAACCACCCAGTGTAAGCCGCGTCCTAAACCGAATTTCATCAACTGCTGGGAGGCTCGGTGTGTGCGTGTGTTTTTTATTTTGTTTTGCCCAGCTCCGAAATTCGTCGGTGTGTTGGCGTTTGAGTGTATGAGTGTATGCGATGATGTACGTGTATCTTTCGTGCAGAGTTTTATCATTCACGTGTAGCTCGCATCGGCTCCCGGCGAGACTCAATTAAAATTATTAAATTGAAGATAAACGCAATACCGGCGCGGTGAAGGAATATCAAAGCAAAGTGTTGAGGGGCTTGAAAAAATAATTTTTGCGCCGCTTTCGGAAGCGAACGTCAAAAAGTGATCCGTGTGCAAGCTTCAAGGAGCGCACCGAGTCAACGAGTCAGCCAGCTAGTAAGTTGAAGTTGAATAAACTATTTTAATGTTTTTTTTTACGCTCCCTTCATCTTGGCCGCTCCGAGATCAGTGCTAGGGACCTAATTTTTTTTTTCGACAAAACAAAATAGTCTCCAGTTGCAAACGACAAGCTTCTCGACACCAACGGTTGAAGAGAAAAACACGCTTTCCATATTCCATTTGCATTTTTCGTGTGCTCGCATTTCACCGGGCTCCACTGGTTGCAAATTTTCGGTCGCAACAGTACCGTTTCGGCCCAATCGGATGTGTAACAGTTGGGGTATGCCGGAAGTGCTTGTTTCGTTTTTCATCGCACTGACCGGGACCGGCAAGCTGATTCCATCCGCAGGGCCGAGTGGTTGAAAGCACTCGTGCGCTCGTCTGCCGCACGGGGCGGATTCGCATGTTGCTTCAAAAAGGATGCCCAGATGGTGCGGAGCGTCCGGAGCAAACAATGCATTAAAAATAGCATTATTGATTTTCTGCGATTTCGCTCTCACTGCGTCAGGATTGAAGATTGTAAGGATTTGTTTTTTTAGACCTTCATCATGGTAGTATTCAAATGGAGATACTGACGGTTCGAAAAGATACTGCTAGCTACTGAATTTACTTAGAATACTCAATGAAGAAGCTGAAGAAAGGCGTTAAAAATTTTGCTTTCCTAAGCAAATTTATGAGTTTTTAGGCATTTTGTTAATTTATGAACATATTGTAACCTAACAATTTCATTACAAAAAAACGAGTTTACAAAATTGTACATTTTATTAAGTGTTAATTTTAATTTTTGAGATTAAAAGTATTCTCATCTCATCCAGTTCTAATGGAAACTACATGACACTTACTATCATGTGTCGAAATTCCCTTCCCATCATTTCATGGGCCTTCCACTTTCTTTCACCGTCGTGAGTAAATGATTTCACACCTGTGCATCCTTCGCGCAATGATTGAATTCAATCAACGAGAAGCGCTCGCTCTGAAAAGGATCCCGCACGTGTCGGGCAGGCTTTCATTTGCGAAATACGACATGACCGTTTGGGCACCGACGTGGCCAAACCGTTCCATGCCAACGATGATTCCCAACGACGACCGTCCATGCGAGCGACATTTTTCACTTCCGCTCAATGTGCGCGCGGAAAAATCATATGCACAAGGGACGACCCAAAGCAAACAGAATATGAATATCGCAGAAGCAACATTTATTCAGCAGTTTCGACGTGACGCCATCCCGACGAGTGTGTGTGTGTGTGTGTGTTTTTGCGTTCCCGTCCCCGGGTCAAAGGAACCGGACGCGATAATCCGGTGCGAAACAGACCGAAGCCACGGCCCGTTTCCCAGTGAACCATTGCGGAAGGCTCATAAAAGTGTCAGCAAATGAGACACCGTGCCTAATGAAAGGACACTATCCAGATGGTACGACCGTTGCCAGATCCCGCCGCACGATGGAACGGTGAAGCAATAATAAGCGTCTCGGAAAATATCGATTTTAATTTACATTCACCACGGCCCGGCCCGGCCTCGGAACGGAAACGCGTCCTCTTTGTGTGGTGCAAATATGAGCCATTGGCTGGTGCACCACAGCACCGCTTTATGGGGTGCCTGATAATGGTGTAACGATAATGCTACGGGCAAGCTAGGTGTGCCGAGGGGCCTTTGCTGCACCGGGAACGGTCAGTTTCGCTCTCCTTCAGCCCTCGGTTTGGTCACAGCGTTACAGTTTCCCATGAACGGCGGCCGGCTGAGCCTTTGCGAACGACACAATTGATTATGTGCGTGATTTGTGCTCGTAGAAAAGGTGGGTGGTTACGGGTGGCGGTGGCGATGATGATGATGATGATGGGGTCTGCTGCATTATGCACCATTATTAGCATGTTCGCTTTCATGCAGAGCAAATTTCTTCGTGTGATAGAGGCTGGTTAAATATTTTGATTGAGGCACCGTCATTCCGATGGCTTGTTTACATACGTGCTTTGAAGGGGAGCCGGTAAAGAACGAAGGAAAACAATCTGTCCTTGTGCAGCGTGAAAGAATGCCTTTAAGTGGCGAAGCGTGTCAGAAGATTTACTATTTAAAGTATTCGTATTTTTAATCCTGTATGGAGGCTAGGTTTTATTAGATAGGAATAATATATTTAAAATACCTTCACTGTGTCTAGGGATCTATGTTTAGTATAATATAACAATCTTTTTTTAAATCATTTTTTAAAGTATGACATGTGTAAGAGTTTTTTAGCAGCTCATCACAAAAAATAATTCAATTATGATTGACGTTTTAAATTTTTTTATGCTTATAAATTGTTAAATTTCATTTGTAAAATTCATAAAAATAAATTGATCATAGCAAACCGAAAGGATCAATCTAAAATTCACTTCTGCCCAACATTATCAAATGATCCAATGCCACCTGATCATCTCAGTCACAACCATCATTCGCAACGAAATTATGCTCACACTCATATGAAGCTATTACTTATGAGCGATTTTGAGCAGAAAAAGCTGACTATCAAAGCATCGTTTCGCTCCGTAAACGAGCGAAGGATAAACCGTTTAGGAACCATCGAAGGTTGTCGGTTATTATATTAAGCATCCAAGCTAGTGGAAGCTGCAGAAAAAAAGTGCTCCCACTCCCGAGATGATAAGAAAACATCTCCACCGGGCTTATCCCGTTCCCGGCACGCAACTCCACGTCCTACCGTAGAGGAATGTTCGTTCCAATGCAGGGCAGTATGTTATGTTTCGCCGGATTTCTCAACTCGAAGCAGCCGGTTATGTGTTTCCGGGCGTTCGAGGCAACACTTGTAAGAAGATGGAAAGTTGTCGAAGGCATGGGGTATGGAAGGGTTGGGGAATAAAGCGAAGGAGAGGGGAATAAAAACATTCCCATTTTGAGAAATGTTTCGCTCCCCGGTGTGGCTTGCGGAAACCGTTCACGGAACATATGTTGCATGAAATTATTATTGCTGACTTTAGACTTTTGACTGCTGATTCGTGTTACTCACCGTGGAGTTCCTTGCTACACCTCCCGGAGGAGCATCCTTCTTCTCCGGCGGATAGACATGAAAGCCAACTGTCTGTCTGTTTCGCTCGCAGCCGAGAAATGGTGTGTCTGTCTATCCGTATGTTATGCGTATGCGGCATGGGCGTATGTGGGTTGAGCCCTATGGCACTGGAATTGGAGCGTGCATATCATGCAGGAATTTAAAAGGATAATAGGATTTTATTATTTCCAAGGTTGCTGTATATTAACATTTTTCCGTGTCCCTTCCCGATGGAGGACATTGTGGAACCCGGAGATGGAAGGAAGAAAACCGTGCATTGGGATTTTCCAGGACCAGCGCTCTCTGTCTTGCCCGTGTTTTCTTCAGGAGCAGCAACAGCACGTAGGACAACGGTTTTCGGTTTCAAGATGCTGATGATTTCAGCTTTTTTTCTCCTCCAGAGCCGTCATGTGTGCTTTATGACTTCCGGGTGTATCGAGCGGATGCCGATTCGATTCGGTCGGGGTTTTTCGCAGTCGAGGGAATGTTTTATTAGGAAATAATTTGACTGCTCATAATTTAAAAAATATTTTCCCTGCCCAATAGCTCGTCTCGATGGCTTTAGATGGCTGAAGGTTAGCAGGAATAAGAGGATCCGATCGGTTTATCGTTTAAGTCAATGTGAAATGAACCGTGTGTTATTTTAGCGTTTCGAATGGTTCACTGAGCAATATTTAATCATTTTTTTCAGAATAAAATGCTCGTAAATATTTTAATATCACATTCATTTTATAACCAGAAGCTTTTGTTTTAACCAAAATGTTTTTTAACAATATGAAAATGAACTTCTGGTGAGTTATGTAACACATGGTTTATAAAATGTATTTCAATACATTCATCGCACCAAACTGCGTTCGTGTAAACCTTCCCTGTTGGTAATCCATAATCAAATCTGGTTGCGAATGTGACTTCTTTCAGCTGATGCTCTTAGTATTGGCTCGTTCCTTTTCCCATCGCTTTCACATCAGCACGCCAAGCATTTCGCCATGGAAAAGGTCACTCTAAAGATGATGCGCTGACTCAGCCCTCGCGAGCAATATGAAAAACAAATCCTCTTTTCGTTCGCCAACTGCTGAGTAACGAGCTGGTACGCCGAAGCTAAAGCACGCCGTTAGGCATAAATAATACGTTTGTTTATCGATTTTCCTCATCGCTTTTCGTGGTGAAATTCCTCGAACCGAACACCTGGACCGGAGACGGTATCTCCAGCGAGATCGCGCCGGGGCACGTTCGAGAGTCTTGAGTGGAAATGGAAAAAAGAAAGCCAAAAACACTCGCAGACGCCATTCGTTTGGTTCGCTTTGGTTCGTTTCACCCGAATGCTATGTGAAAAATCGTTCACAGCGTCGGAAGAAAAACAACCAGCAGAGGACCTTTTTTGTAATGGTCAAAAGTCAGAAGTGCTTTTCGAAATGGGTCGGCACTAGATGAGGGTAATTTAAAACGATCGTTGTGAAGTCACCGTATTGAAATTGGATGGATTAACGCGGTGTGATGGATTATCTGTTGATAATCGTAATCAAAAATTTAAGTATAAATTATATTACACTTGAACTGAACATCAATACTGCTCTTAAAGTAGAGAAAAAACAATTTAAATTAATTCATGCTTTAATTTTTTAGTCAATCAGCAAAAAATAACAAAACTGTTTGAACAATCATGACATGAACGTTTGTTAAATATCGCTTGAATAAGGGAATATACGAAGCTTACGAATTACTGCAAATTGCAGACATTCAGGCTTTAAAAAGCATTTTAAAGCGAAACAGTGAGTCAAATCAAATTAAACGTAACAAACACCATGTTTAGTTTACCTTATCAATCTCAATTTATTGGTAAATGGGAGTTCAATTTCACAATACCCATCAGTTTTCCATGCAAGCTAGAAGGTTTTTATACCATTCGGTTTCGGGTTGAAACAATACCACATTTTCATCATTTTTTTATTCCAAAGCCATCGAAACGAAAGCACATCTGCATCACTCAACCGTCATTTAACCGATTTAAATCCCATATCGTCAATCGATCCGTTGCCGCCGTCCATTTTTCCAGCTGATCTCGTGTGGTGATAAATTCCGACCGATAATTGATAGGTAATCAATTCGATGCGTACGGTGCATTAATTTACCGCCTTTCCCGCTCTCATCATTCCCGCCCGTTACGGTTGGATCACGTCAAACGTAAAATTGTTTAAACGAAAATTTGTCCCGATATAGATTGATGAATTTAAAAAAAATTCATGCCTCTGTAAATATACATTTGCGCACAAAACCTCGGTGTAGATAGGGAAGATTGTTTTTGCCATGTCCCTCTTCAGGGTGTGCGGATGAAACGCACGGATCGTCCCGAAAATAGATTATCACATCAAACGATTTTCACCATAAATTGAACAAACAATACTTTTTGGTTCGTTTTGTTTGCTACCTCCTCTGCAGCAGCTCCCCCAGGCGTGCAGCAGTGACTATTTGCATTTATTTGCACGTAAAAGTTTGATTTTTCGTATGAACGGAATTTATTTATGCAAATGTCGGTTGGCTTCAGAGCCGACCATCATTTCGGTGCGAGAGACTGTTGCGCGCCGCGCGAGAATCGCATCGCACCGTCCGCGCGGATGCGTGATCGATTTTTGCATACCAAAACTGGCACCGAGTGGAAGGGGAAGGCGCCCGGAACTCAGCTTTGTTATTTTATTTCGAAACGAACTGGGTATTTTTGTTGTGTGTCCATCATTGCATCCGTCATCGATCCGTGCCGTGGAAGTGTTTCTTCGTCGGTGGTCCTTTCGTGGTTTGGCAGTGTATTTTTTTACTACCTTTTTTTATCCTCGCGTACGATACGAAAAGGATTCTTCACACCGCACACCAAAAAACCCCAAAAACACGACCGTGACACTGACGATGACGCTACCGTGGTGTATTTCGTTACATCGAGGCGTTCGTCGGTCACTCCTGCCACTGAAGGGCCGCGAGCCGGTGGAATATTCAATCGACCGGAAATGCGTTTGCGTGTTACGGGGCTGTACGTGCTGCGGTCAGTGGCTCTGTCATTCGGATCAGCGGTTCTGTGGGTTGACCAAAAGTTAAACTCTCGAAAAATGAGATTGATTTTTCACGCAATAGCTTCGGCGCGTGAAGTGCCGATATCGAATCAATAAAATAGAACAAAATTTAACTTAACTTGCTAGTAACATCCCATTTGATCGAGTAGTTTTAGTAAATTTTCTGTATTATGTACCCACAAAAGGATAAATATTCTATCCCATATCTGGATATTTTTGGCTATGTTGCCTCCAGGGGAAAAAAAACCACTTCACAAAAATCGAAATCACTACAAATCGCTTTAAAACTTCTACCAATAAATGGCCCCTTGCATGACTCATCGCCCCACTTAAACGATTACCAATTGAATGTATCCGCGGGTTTTTCCGCAAACTGCGCTTGGTAAACTATCACTTACCCGATTGCATACACACATCAACACCACCACAACTGTAACACAATAACTCTCAACTGGAGTATGATTTGTTGCACGACATCGATAGAGTGTCGCCCGTTTTGGAAACGCACCATGATCGATGGCGACAAGGGGAAATGCGGGGTGTGCGCTACAAAATTAACTTAAGTGAAGTTGTCACCATAAATTAACCCCTCGAACTGGTCGCACCTGCCGCTGCCACTGGAGCCACCCGCATGCAGCGCGGCCCGGGGAAACTACACGAACAGGAAACTGGCACTAATTTCAATTAGCTGGATTCAATTAACACTAATGAGATCACTCTCGCCGTCACCGTCGCCATGCACCGTAAATACTTTCACTCGCCACCGAGACGATACGAGACGAGACAGTGCGCTAAATAGCGACCTTCCCGGGTGCCCCGGTCTGTTCGGTCTGTCTGTTTTAACGGTCGAAGGTCTTCGGAAGTGAATCTGTGCGAAGGCGTCGGGAATAAATCAAATTTACCGACTGTAAAAACACACCAAGAATGGGTACACACACCAAGTAAAAACACACCAAGCTCCGAAAGCGAAACTGAAAACTGATCTGCTGAAAGCAAGAGGACGGCAGGAAGCGTTACTACATCTTAGCATATCATCCATCAGATACTGGCGTGCAAATCTGAGCCGAGACGAGTGCAGCCGTGAAAAATGACTCCGCCAAGAGACTTCACATCACGAGCCGGGAACGCTATCACCACCACGAAGCAACAATGTCCGAGCGGTGATGGTGATGTGTACAAGTGTTTTCATTATTTTTAACAACCGTTAATACACTTGCCGTCGTCTCTTCCGGTGCAGGCAAAGGGAAGCAGATGATGGAAATGAGAAAAATGGTGCGATGTTTTTTTATCCTCCTTCACGCAATTTTGTACCGAACCGAGCCAACTGCGTGTTGTTTGATGTGATACGAACGCCGGGTGAGTGGATGATAAAGCGCACGATAAAGCTGATGCTGAAAAACGATCGTGTCAGTACGTCGAGAGGAAAACGGAGTGCGCGGGAAACTCTTTTCTAAATATAATTAATTTTATAGCCAATCATAAAATTGATTAAATTCATCCCATCTATCGCATTCGGGCAGACGGATCGGCGGTTCTGCCACTGGCACCGTGCCAAGCGCGTCATAAGCGAAGCGTGAAAGTCATTGCCAAACTCTTTCCAAGCGAGGCTGCGATGAAGCAAACATCGCGATGGAGGCGCCTGGCACGGTGTGTGAAAAATGGATGGTTTCTTGTTCGACACCCACGCGGAGTGTTTCTTTCGACACCTCACCTAAAGTGATTCGTGGGCACCAAAAAAAAAAAAACCTACTCGCTCTCTCTCTCTTCCACACTTTTAATTTAATGGTTTCTTAATGAGCACGTTTTTTGTCACACGTACTTACGCGCGATGTGTGATCGATTGATCGCGTTTCTGTTCGTTTCCCGGTTCGATGGCACCAAGCTGCACATCTTCCATTGTCCGGAGTGGGAAAAGCGCTAAAAAATCACCCTTTCAATCGACTGACGTGAAATGGATTTCATACCCGGCCGGGGCCGATGATCCGGTGGCCGCTTCGCGAATCATTTGACAGCTCAAGATTGTGTTTATTTTTCAAACATTCGAAAGAATGGGCTGTTGCTCTCGTGTTCGCATCGTAACGCACACATGGTCACATATGGTTGCTACGCTCGTTCGGGAGCTCGTTTGACGTTTACACTGCAGCAGCAGATGTCAATTTTTATTTTATATCACACCCTGTTGTTTTTTTGGTTCAATTTTTTGCTTTTATTGTGCACTCTCCGTGTGCGGTTTCGATGATGCGGGATGAAACGATAATGATATGCTGTCAAATTGCAAAACGAAAGTCGCATGTTCATTGTACGGTTGAAAGACTCGGTTTGGAATCACTCGGTGGGGACCGAAAACGGTACGAAAAACTGATGGGGTGCTTGTCGACTTTCTTGCGATATTGTTCAGATGTGACAGCGATTCAGTTTATGGCCAGAAGGGGAAGGAATCGATTTGATGCTCAATTTTAAAGTTTTTTTTCATCTGGTTTTGTTGTAGTGTGCTGAGACGATCATCACTTCACTTTTTTATACCAATTTAATATTTTGTGATTCTTGAAAAATAACATTTTGAATTTTTCAAAATGTATTCAGATATTTCTGCTTACTATTATGCTGTTGAAGAAATTATATTTAAAAATTATTCAAAATTTATATTTTCTTTGATTTGTTCGAACAGATAATATTGCATTCATTTTATCCAAAATTTGTGTCACAACAAATACCTTCAAAGTGCTGGTTTTTCCATATAGTCCAGAAATCGGTGTGCCTAAAGTCACATCAAACACAGCTATATTTAGAATATCTCAATTTTAATTAAACTCCAACCGCAACGTCGCACGACATTTTGAAACCCAATAACATTTGCTCAAAATATTTACCACCGTTCGCTTCATGTGGTGCAAAATCAAATATTAATCAACCGAACTCATTTATCGCCCATTGCAAATATTTACTGTCCCCGGGGGCCCAGCCTCATTCGGGTACGCTCACTACTTCCCGCAATTCAATCTACACCACGTTCGGCGTAAATTTTGTCGAGACGGAAGCGAGCCACGAGAACCGCTCAAATGTGCTTAATTAGTTTGCTATTTAATTTCACGTGAGGCTAGTTCGGGTCGTGCGATAATTCAATCCGAGCTTTTCACGGACCCGACCGTGTTCAGGTGTAAAATTTTCTCACCATTTTCAGCGCACAGTGTGACCGAAGCTAGTGAAACTTTGAGCAACCTTCGGTGCGAGCGTTGTGAGGTCTCACGAGGATCCGGTTTACTAAAAATAGGATGACATTATTTATGTTTAATTTGTGGGCCACGGGTTTGGGCACGTAATTACTCCCCGGTCGGCCCTAGTTCACCGGTGAAGCTCGCGGGTCTTCCGGATGACATCAAACAGTTTCCGAAATGTGATGTTTCCCGGAATTCGGTGTTCCTCTAGGATGCCGAAACGGTTTGCTGGAGTCGAATCAAAAGCAACGTTTAATGTTCATCCAAGCTTATCCTTGCGGGAGCGCATTAATAAAAAAGGAAGAAACACCTGAAGTAGGCTCGAGTTGTGTGTCGAAAGGGGTGTATCGGAGTTTCCTCGTGAGGATAAACTACACGCGCAGCCACTCGTCGAGGGAAGAGGAAGTCCCACAAGGCGTTTGGGTAGTAATAGTTGTCGTGTATCTAAATCCCGTTCGTGTGCTTCCGCTTCCGGGAGCGTCCCGGGATCTGCATAAACATTACCCCAAATAAACAAGCAGTACCAGCACACCGCATTCGGTTCCCTGTGTCTGCAGAAACCTCTTCACAGTGGAGACGAAGTGGTCAAATGAAAATTAATGTCATAACGAATGGTTTCAACTTATTCAATCATAAATGATCTTTCAAATGCTAGTTTCAATGTAACTGGTGATGAGCTAGAAGCATATCAAAGTTTATTTTAGTTTCTTCTTGAAATGACTCTCTTCAATGCAGGAAAAACAAATTAATAAGGTAGTTTAGTTTCGCTTCCCTATAGTCAATAGTATAGCTAACACCTACTTAAATGAAGTTTAATAATTTCTTTATATTTTTGTTGATATTAAAAGTTATTTTATTCAAACTATGCAAACACCAACATCCTTTTAACTATTTCCCATAGTGCGCTAAAGACTTGCTGCAAGAAAACTTACCCGAAACATCGAGGACAGAAATCGGGTCGACTGTTTAGCGGCGTCCCGTGTTTCGCACGCACCCTTAAACCGGAAGCGAGCGTAGGACGACAAGCTTGTCGACGAATGTCCCCGCTCCCCGGGAAGATAGGACGCGTTGCGTTAAAATTATCATTTATATTCAAAACATATTTCCAACTCTCCAGATTCGCATAAAATAAATATTTTTCTGTACACCTTTTCACTGCGGCTGGAATGGAAGAGCCCAGGGGCAAGGGGGAAAGGCAGGTGGTATGGGAAGAAAGTGTGGTGTGAAGATTTAGGATTAGAGGGGTGGGAGAGTACCCGCCGGGAGATACACGCTCCCCCAGTATCGGGAAAATCACGCACGCAAAATCACGGGTGGGACGAGGGGTTGTGTCGTGATTTTCTATGCAAATATAATTTTCACTACGCTGTGACCTCCCGCCACCACCGACCGCAAAAGCGGCCACATTTCGGTCGCCGATTCCGAGACATTCGATTTGGTCTGGCGATTTTCTAGGCATTCGTGCCCTTCCCCCGTTTGCGGGCATAATGAGGAAAATAATTTCGCTCATTTATTATGCGCTCCAGTTCGTTCGTTCGTTCCCGTTCGTTTGCTCCCGTTCGCGTCCTTTGCAAGCGGGGAGCGATTTTCCCGTTCCGATCGCTGACAAGGTGACGAAGGGTGGCTTTCTTGTAAGGTGGCAAGTGAAGCGAGGGGAGAAAAAAATCAACTTCCTCCATTGAAGCAGCAGCAATCGATTGTCTACCCGCGGTGGAAGAAAATTCCCTACTCTATCGTGAAGGAAATTCGTCGCGTCGCTTAAGCTAACCGGAAGGACTCACCGGGCCACTTCTTCCCTCAGATTCTAATCCCGAAAATGATAGTAAATGTTCACCGCAAATGAAGATGCCCGCGACCAAGAGTGAAAACAAAACAAACGACAACGAACGCCGAGTGACAAACTGCTCGAACGTTTCCTTCCCCACGCTGCAGCTGAATAGAAAATTGGTGGTTGGGTTTTTTTTTCTCTCCATCACCAAACCATCAGACAACCAACGGTACTCGTACCCTCACCCATCCCGGGGTAATCTGATTTTATCGTGGAAATTGAGATTTAACCGAGAATTATCGCATTTTTATTCAAATAGAACGCTTGCGCTCAGATTAGATAAATTTATTGGCGTTGTTGCTGGCACACCGCTTCGCCGCCCGGAAGTGTCACATTAAGACGACGATGGTACGATGTTCGTGGCGGGAACAGGGAACCCGAAAAAAGCATCCTTAGGTGGAGATTTAGAGGAGGAGTGGGTGTGGGTGTTTCTTCTTCCTCTTCCTCTAAACATGAAGCGTGAAACTCGTGAATAGGGATTTAGGGTGGTTACCGATTCCGATCCAGCTATCAACTGAGGATTTGTTCCACACCTACTAACGGATCGCGCCTCCTCGTTGGCTTTTGGCAGCTTTCTTCCGGACAATCCTAGAGACGAGAAAAAAAAACACCATAAAAGGCTACAGCACTGGTGGAGAAGTTTCAATCAGAAACCGTGCACCAAACGCACCATTATCACTTCGTATGTCGGTCGCATATGCCATGTTTTTCTTACGTCCTCCCTTACCGACGCTCCCCGGCGCCAAATCACAAACCAACCCGATTTGGAGAGCACCGGGAGCGGACAAAAATTTGAATATTTTCGCCATTACTTTTAGCATAAAACGATTATGTCTCTGGGTGGAAATATGCTACTTTTTTGCCACTACTGCTTCACCTCTGCGTGTGTGCGTGTGTGTGTGTACGGGAGCTATTATTAGAACTGCTTTGCCCCTTTCCAAAGCCATTCGCCCCGGAGGAAAGAGAGGGTTATTGTTGCGTCGTTGAGTTGGGAACAGGGAAGGATTCGGGAAGGCCATATGGTAGTGAGATCTCCCCACCAAGATGTATGACTGCATTGTTGGGCTTGCGGGGTTTATCACAACACCGGATTTTTTCCGGGTGTTATCTGATAGATTGAAAGCAATTTCCTTGAAATGGAAGGATCATGCTCGGTAGACCTTTGTTGGCGTTTTCTTTTATTTGCAGTGAAAAGAGAATATGTTTATTTTAAATTTATGATCACAGGAGGTGAACAGATTCCTAAAAATGTCTAAATGATGGGATCATGTTGCTATGTTTACCTTATTTTGTTTGAAATAAAGTTTGGGTGTTTTGATAAAATAATATTTTCGACTAATAATTCGAATCCAAAAAAAAAATAAACTATACATGATAAGGGTAACTATAAATATTAGGGTTAAAATATATATGTTTAATTATATAACAAATTTTCATCAACCAAAATCCACGTTTATACACGCTTTTTAAACACCACCAATATCAATCAAAACTCATTTTAGTTCTTCTCTTTCACTCCTCTTCGGGAGAGCTATTTTCAAAGCACCGCACTATATGCTGCATCCAATAACGATGTGCTTAGTAGACTGAAAATAATCCATAATAAATTCATGACCGCAAACACCTAACAAAAAACAAAGGCAGCACGGAAGCTAGAGCTGATGGTGAAACTTTTTATCAGCATCATCTAATCGACTCCCTTTAAGCAGCGCCTCCTCCGAAACACGAACCAGATGAAAACTTTTCCCATAAAACGCTCATTTTCCGACTATTATTCTATAATTGATCCAAGCGAATAATCAATTCATAAATGAGAGATGTCTTTTTAATGTGAGGAAAACGTTCTTGGGCGCGGGTAAGCGAAGCTGTCAACCGACGTCAAGTCCACTAGCTCGTGCCTGCCGCAAACACGCTCAAAACGCAGAGCTGACATTTTAATGAAGGTTAATAATAGGATCAAGCAGGTAGATAAACTTAGGTCGGAGGAAGCTTTTCGGTATTATTCGGATACAAGAAAGGACAACAGATAAGTGAGATATAACACAACAACCCCGGATGAAACCCTTAGCCGGATAACATTGGCCTAATCGGTGTGGAATATTTGTTCACATGGTGTAGCATGGGCTGTAGAGAGCGTATTATACGATAGCATCCCGCTACTCGCTGTTGTTTGCGAACGTGTGTGTCGTTCGGGTATTTGTGTTTGTTTCCTGTGTTTCCGATGAGTAAAAGAGGCTGCAAAAAGATGTAAATTTCAAAGCATCCCTCTCCGGTTTGAGGTTAGGTTACGCGAGTGTCTCCAGAATCTTAAACCTTTCTCGGTGGGGTTGTCTCATGTTAAGGAATTTAATTACTTTCAGGACACCTTCCAAGCAGCTTCCCCACACTTTCAAAAGAGCGATAGAGAGCGACGAAATTCCGAAGAAAATTTCGCCCCGTCCTTAGACAAATCCTTCGTCGAGTCCGATGCCCATGCGGGAGGACATTAAAATCAGTTTCCACAAATATTTCCCTTCCGTTGTAGTCCGTTGAACGGGAGGGATCCGGTAGCCACAACAGCGGTCCACTGCTTGACACAACCTTCACACTTGATCACGTACACGAGCCCCAACGGGAAAGGTAAAACTCCCTCCCTCCGTACGGAATTCCCTTGCCAGTTCGGGCCTTTCCCGAAAGCAATAAGAACCGAACGTGCCGCTCTTATTGTCTTACTATGATGCAAAGCAGCGGGCCAGTAGAAGGGGAAGGACATTTTCTCGGTCAATTCCAACGCTGGAGACCAGTTGAAGCAGCTTAGATTTTCAAGAACCTCTTCCGGGGAACCTTTTGCCGTTCGCTTGAATTCCCCCTAGAACCCCAGAATGACTCTCGACTTGCAATTACAAAGCTTTTCATTTTTCGTTTATTAAATAAATGAAGCGGAGTGCTCGGAGTGGTTCCTGGCGTAGGCCGTTCTCTCGGTAGCAACGGAGGTGAAAGTGCACGAAAAAAGTACCCCAAACGTATTTCTCCCGTCCCCCGTTCCTTGGGGGAGGTGGTAAGTGGCTTTTGCTTCCCTGCTGGCTGGGATATTAAGCGTGCCAGATGTAAAATGGGCAACAGCAACGGATGCCGTGTTGTTAACGTGTTGCCAGGAAATCATCTTCGCTCAAAACCATGTACGGAACTCGTACGCGGAACGGCATGCATGTTTTGCTCCGTATGTGTCGCTTTTCTAGCAGGAGGTCTTACCAAGATACGACATTTTAAGCAACTCGTGTTTCTTTGGAGCAAAAATTTCGCTCGGTACGGATGCATGTGAAGCAAACCCGGAGCGGTGATGATAGGTTATAAAATAATTGTAATGGAAACATCTTTTTTGCGGTGCAAAGGACTTAATAAGGGTTCATGCGATAATCGTCACTTTTTACGAGCGCTTTTGAGGGTTCGTGAGGAAGAGTATGAACGAGTACGGTGTGAATAAAAGTGTTGCTTCACATTCGTCGTTTAATTCTAGCGCGACTTGTACTACACCAACATATCAATTTACATTCTAATGAGTGTGTTTTTCTTTAAAATATATTTTTTTAGCGTATTTAAACCTTCTTTGCTTGATGCATGCTTCAAAACTTACCTTTCGTTATTTGTCATTCTCCAATAATCTTTCAAAATTCGTACAAAAAACCCTTTCCACTCCTTCACTTGAGAGCCTGTGCTAAAGCTCAGCAGAAGAAACCAGCTGACAGTTTAATTAAAATGTCGTCTAACCTCAAACCCACCGTGAACGGATAGCATCCAGTAGTTTTCATTTTTCGCTGGTCGCCTTAATTCCAATCTAGCGTGTCTGCGATAAAACATCACAAAAACCAGCTCCCAGCACCGATTTTTACCGAGTCATGGCAGCTTCACGCAGTCACGGAGCCAAAAAAACGTAGCACCAAGCTCACCCGTCACATGTATTTTTCATCATTTTGCACCTTCTCCAAATGAGTGGAGAGCGCGGGCACCGTGAACGGATGAAAGCTCATCCATTTTGAGCCGAAAGTTCGGTCTGCCCACGTGGGAGGGTGTGTCAGCCGTGTGTTTCCAAAGCACAAATCCCTCCACTTAAAGCCACCAACGAACCGCCAAGAGCGCCAAAAATCGTTCTGGGATGGTAAATGCCAGAAACAACCGTAAGGACACATAAATTCTTGCTACCGGAGGTTTTCACGCGAATGCTCCGTGCTGAAGTTTGTCGGCGAAACGTAATCGTACATTTTCCGTGAAATATTTCGTCTCACCCGAAGACGGATTGACTGTTGGGGTGCTGTTTAATGTAGCAAACCCTGTGTGTGTGTGTGTGTGTGTGTGTGTGTGTGTGTAGTGGCAGCTTATTTTTCGCGCAGTAAACCGGGCGAGCATTATTTGTTGTCTTTCGTGCTTCTTAACATTATCCTCATCGGCTTAGTGGCCTGTAGCGTTCCGGTTGAAACAGGACGCCGGTGGAGTGGTGAGAGGAAATCCGCTGGTGACCCCTGCACACAGCTCAACCGAGATTGAGCCGGCACAAAAGCTGCCGCTTCTTCGAGATGGTTGGTCAGAAGTTCTCCGTAACGAACGCCAACGCGACGCGTGCAGAAAGTTCTGACAAAAACATTCGGTTTTTATCTGACGCCTGGCTCAGCAAAGCATCGCCTGGACAAGATTTTCTTCCTTTTTGCACAATTTTTTGGCACATTTTTTGCGCTTCTTAAGGAAGGAGCGGACAAAGTTTTCATATTCCGCGTACGGTTTGCGTCGGCTGTGCTTCCGTTCCGTGTACTCGCCCAAGACAACGTTGAAGCGAACGCTTGTGGAATGATCCCGGAACAGGAATAACCGGAGAAACCTCAAGTGACAACAGCTAACAATTGGGACATTTTCTAAAGACGGAATGATACCCGGTAGCAAGAAAAGTGATGTGGTGGGAAAAACTTTGCACCGATGCTCGTTGAAGAAAACTTTCCTCGCAGCGGAAGAACGTGGCGGAAGAAAAACCAAGCACCAAGTTCCAAGGCTTGCTATGGGTTTTGTCGGACGTGTGGTATATTTTTTATTAACGCCATAAAGAAAAGAACCAATGGATTAAAAATCCTTGCTTTTCACATCATAAATTCATTCTTTCTTGGATACCAGCGAGTACTTCTGATGTGCTGGGACGTGAAGTCATTAATCTTGGCGAAGCGGGAAAAGCGCCATGAATTATAAACGAGAAATTCATGATAAGTTCATAAACCAAATTAAAAGAATCTGAAAAAATACTTCTTGTTCGAGGATAAAATAAATTAAATTGTATTTCTTGAAATCAACTCTATAAACGTTTCAAATATCAATCTCGTTTCACAAGTTTCACTGGAATACCGGCTGTTGGGCGAAGCACAAGATCCGTCTTGTATCGCACCTGATCGATGGACTCTCCGGGAAGAATCCGATAGCTAGCCAACAGCTTCACAAGCGTCACCTTCATCTCCAGTAGCGCATATTTCTGCCCGATGCAGTTCCGGAAACCGGCACTGAACGGAATGTAGTCGTACGGTCCGCGCTTGATTTGATTATCGTCCGAGAATCGTTCCGGAATGAACTTCTCCGGATCGGGGAACACCGTGGCGTTTCGGTGGACGTTGAAAATGTTAAGGGAGATGGTGGTTCCTGCTGGTACTACTGTGCCATCTGAAATGATTCAAATTGTATATTAAAAGGTGCGTCAGATCACTAAACTCCTGCACAGTACGTACTCATCTCCATGTCCTCCAGAAGCTTCCTTCCAATGAAAGGGACAGGTGGCACCAAACGCAACGCCTCCTTAACCACCAGATCCAGGTACTTCATCTCCAGCAGTAACGAACTCGTCAGGACTGTAGTCTTGGCGTTCACTCCCAACATTCCGTCGATCTCTTCGTACAGCTTCTGCTGCACGTCCTGGTGCTTTGCTAGCTGCAGGATTGTGAACGATATCCCGGACGTCGTCGTGTCGTGTCCCTCGAACATGAACGTGTCCACCTCCTCACGAATGTCCGCCGTACTGAGCGGCTTTCCATCCACCGTCACTTTCAGCAACTGATCGAGGAACGTGTCCCGGCGCTTCGAGTAGAGCTCATCTTCGTCCGCGTTGAACTCAACCTTCCCGATCGTCTGTTCCGCTTGCAGCTGCTTGCGTCTCGTTTCGATCACGGAGTTGGTGAAATCGTGCAGCTTCTTGATCACACGTCCCTGCTCCCGTGCGAACGGATACAAGAAAAACAGGGCCGGGAACTGACGCAATGCACTAAACACACGGCGGAAGATAAACTCCGACATTTGTTTCACCCCGCGGGCGTACTCGTTGTTCGGATCTTCCTGGGCGTTGATTTGAACACCCATGGAGGTGGCTACGGGGTAAGCCGCAGATAAGAAATACACTCAATCGATTGCTGCGGCGATAAGACGCCCAAACACTTACCGCATATACTATCCAGCGCGTACAGCGTGATGTAATCGTAGATATCGAACTCCTTTTTGTTGGCCTGCTTCTCCAGCTTGGCCACCAGCACGTCCGCCTCGTGATTGAACACATCCATAAACTGGTCCAGCATTTTAAAATGGAACGCAGGGGTGATGATACGCCGCCGTTGGAACCACTTCTCACCGTACGAGAGCAGCAAACCGGTGCCGAGCCAGGGCTCGAGGAACTCGTACGGAAAAGACTTCTTGGTCGTCTTGGCAAGCAGCACTTTCTCCACATTCTCCGGGCTTGAAATATCCAGCACTAGATCGTTGAAGGCACCGAACATAGCGACATCACTGCCATATTTCTTGTGCATGTCATTTAGCAGATCGAATATTTCTTTAACGGGCACAAAAAGAGAACCATTAGTATTCGAAAACGAGAACCACACTCTTAAAACATACCGGGCACGGACTTGTTTCGGAACAGATAGAAACATCCCAGGAAATACTCCGGCCAGGGTCCTTTGAAATATTTATATATTTTCAGCAACTCCTGACGTTTCTGGTGAAACTTGAGCAGTAGGTAGCTCAAGTACACCACCACAATAGCCACTAATAAAATCATTTTAACAAAACAAAATGACAAAACTCTATCCCACACGACGTCCCAATGTTTACTGGTGGTACGAATCCAAGCCACGAACGTCTGTTCTTTTAAATGAACTATCGCTCTCCGATAGAGATTTCATATCTCTGATATAATGTAATCACTCTGATTACAGGTGATAAAATGATAAAGATTTTCGTTAGTACAATGTTTTGGTCAAAACGTGTGATCTAATTCCTTTGCAGTTTTGACAAGTCATGCTGACCGAGCATTTTTTGTTTCACACGTCCCGTAACAACCATTGGAATTAAATCTTCAAAATTGCATTTCATGCGCTGTTGGCATTAATTAGTGCATTGTGTGCATGACGTTTACATAACTTTAAAAGATAGCCACAATTTTGATTGTGTTTTTCCTCTTGTAAGCATGACTGAAACGTTTTTAATCATACGTCAAATCCTCAATAAAATGCTGCAAAATAGAGTTCAGAATGACAAACAAAGCGTTGGTCATATCGATTGTCTGAATTTAAACATCAATATCACTTCCTTCGACTGCTCGAATCAGACGGGGTTTGAAAAATTGCTTCATAAATCAACAATAATTTTGGTTCCCAAAAAACAGAAACAGAATTGTACTCCCTCCATACCTCAAACTCCACAGCGTCAACCAGCATTGCGTGCATAATGGAAAACGGCTCGTAAAATATTTTAATTGATTTTGACTACCCGCAAATCGCCCGTTCGGCCACTGTCGCCGTTTATGGCTTTCTTTACCGCCGCTGAAAAATGTGCCCGTCGCGAATGTGCAAAAATTAACATTTGATTAAAACACATTATTTTTCATTTTTACAATACCCCGATGTTTGTTTCGATGCCCGATGCTCCTTTTGTCGGCGTTCGTTTTGTTTCCATATTAATATGTTTTCCGATTTTTATTTTGTCCATTCGCTCCGCAGAGCTGCACAACGATTGGCTTCCGGCGGTAGCGAAATTGCACCGTCACCGACGACGACGACAACGACGACGACGACGCACGGCACCACGGAAATGAGTGCGAACGGTGGTTTCTGTGGGGCGATCCAGCGCGCACCGCCACCGATTCCGGCCGGGCTGGCACGCCGGATGGCGAATCGGGAAAACATCGGACTCGGCAAGGTAAGTCGGAAGGCAAGGGACATTGTGCAATATGTTATTTTAATGGGTGGAAAATTTGTTGATTCGCGATGCAACGCTGAAATAACATTCGCCAACCTCTTTTTTTGTTGCCGGATGTGTGTGTTTATCGTGTTTCCTGAGATTCGGCAGCTTTTTGTTCGGGTAGTTTATGCCGCTTTTATCACAAGGAAGATTTTTTTCGGTGCGAAGGAAGATAAGATTGAAAATGAAGAATTACTTAAATCACTTAATTACGGTGTGAGATTGTATTGGAGCATAAATTACCGATTAATATTGGGAACCAATTAAATTGAAATTGGTTATTTTTTAATACTTCGAAAGTTCTTTACCCAATATTTCTCGTTTTCACTTACTCTATTGAGCAAATAAACAATCACAAATTGCACATTTCATTTCGTCGCAGTACAATCAAATCCACCCCATTGGAACAATGCTTTCTCTTGCCCCGGTAAGCTCCTTCGGTGATGCAAAACAAAAGGACATGAATAGAATACTAAAACAGTGCAATTGCACACGCTCCAACAAGGATGGATGATGCTGCAGGCACTTTTTAGAAGGCTCCTTCCTATCGATACCGGATTGAAGTACATTCGGATGAAACGAAACAGACCAACCTCGGCCGGTGGTAAGTCACGTCAGCTCGAATTTTCGTGACGGCCCGTGAGCTTCACCGGAGAGCTAAATATATTTCCAGCATCGGCCTCCACACTGGGTGCGGTAAAGTTTGCCAGACGCGGTACAAGTTTTCGGTTTGACTTACGAAAGCAGTTTTACAACGGAAGCATGGTTGAAGTGTCTGCTGCGTTCGCGGGACATTATTTTTAGTTGGGACGTGCTTCGATTCGTTAAGCGAATACTTCAAGAACCAGTCTCTTTCGTGGAATGAATGTGACAGAAAGCAATCGATAGCGATAGTTAAAGGATAAAAAAGGATCAGTATTTAGATATCGCTTGTAAGGAAACGTGCGTTCCTCTGTCTGAAGGATAAATTGTTTCCTAATTGTTCTTAACAATGATCATCAAAACCCATTAAAAACTGACATTATCAAATTTCTGCATCATCCAATTTCTAGCATAACAAAAACCCTACAAAAAGCCGTCCCATATGGTTGCAATTGCATCTGATACCGCATAAATAAGCAAAAATACCCCCAATGGAGAGGGCATCCAGGAAAAGTGCAATTTGGTCTGCCTCTCTCTCTACCTCTCTCTATGTTTCCATCTTGAACTGCTCCTTGAACATGGCAATGTGCCCGCTGCAGACGAACCCACAATGCAGCTCCATTTACCAACACAACCCACCACCAACTTCCATATCCTTCCCCTCGTTCGCCAACCAAACACAAATAACCGTCCACCAAACAACCAACCACGGCGAGCCCTTCGGATCGCCTCGAATTCGTATCAATTGCTCCATTATTGGGGCCCGTTTCAGTAGCAATTGTTGCGCTGACCATCGATGCCAAATCTACCGCCAGCGCAACGGAGCAACATTCAATTTCCGGACTGCATTCGACTGCACGGTGGGTTGGTAGAGCACGGCTAACACTGTGTAGCATCGATCTGGAAAAAGTTAGATCCATTTAGATACTTGAGACGGCCACTTGTGGCGAGATGCTGTCGAAAGCCGGGACAGGAAATACAGCATAATGTGGCGCAAGTTGACGTTTTCCCCCTTTTTCTTGCGAGAGCGGTTGGCTTGCGGGAAATTGTGTCTCTGTGTGGAGTTTTATTTCCTGCAACATATTGTTACATATTGGCAGGCAGACATTGACAGCGAAAATTGAATCGATAGATGAGCTACAATAGACTTTAATCTTTTTTTGCACACACTTATAGAACATTTTTAATTTTTAATCCTTTGTATGATATGCTGTTCTATAGATAAATAGGACCAATTTTTTATTTAACTTAAATTTGCGTAGGAAATAGTTGTTAAAATTATTAACACAGAATGGTAGTAATTTTACTTGCTTATAAATTCAACCGAATGCTTTTCATGTCATTTAAATCGATTTAAATTATCCATCACTGCAAGCAACATGTTTGATAAAGGACATACACAACAAATCATGGACACTGTTATCCCAATCATTAATTTCACCCCGATAAAGATGACCCCGGGAGCAACTTCCACATGAGCACGTCCTCCGGTATCGATTTCAGTAACGTAACTTTTCTAATCAGCTCAATCCATCTCAGGTCCCTTGGCGTGAAGGTGTGTCTGGACTGTCGCAAGGTGGACAAATGGTGGAACATCACATCCCCCTTTGGCCGGATATCCTCGCTCCGATCTAATCGTGTTATTAATTTGACAAATTCCTTCTGCCCGCTGTCGGTATCTTGCCTTTGGGGCTGGCTCGCTTTGAAGGCGCCCATCGATCGGTTGGTGCCGGTCCCCACGGGTAGTTTTCCACCGTAATTTACGTTACGTTGGCGCCGGCTGGTTGGGTGGAAAAGTTTGCGATTCCAACCCATACAATCAGTGTCAATAAGGAGCGAAGTTTTGTTGCCCACGGCACGGGTCGCCCCGAAACCTTAAATGGGCTTTTTCTCAACGAAGCAGGCGAAAAAAATACAAATAAAAACACATACATACATCCTAAGCCAAGACCTTTAAGGAAATGGTTTGGGGAAGTAAAAAAATCAATGACCCAGATCTATGGCACAGATTTCCACAGGGGACCGTTTTTCGGTTTTTCAAACTACCGACGAAGGTTCTGCCGGAAAATTTAATGTTCTCGCAGCAGTCGACCCTTTTCGTCTCGACGTTTCCATAGCAACACAGGCTCGGCGCGGCCCGCCAAACCTTGATTGAGTGGTTCTGACTTGAACGTGATCTGAAAGCTGCTTCGCTGCTCTCGGGGAAAGAACTTTCTTGTGGGTAAACTTTACCGCCCGGCCCGGTCTTGGTTGCTTAATGCGCTGGCTTACTGCATATTGATTGGCCCACCGGCACCCAATCAATAATCCCTCGGTCGTGTTTCGAAATAAACGTTTCGAGCGCGTGGATTAAAACTTACTGACGGCCGGTTCACGCCGTTGTACAGTTGTACAATTGCGGAGGGATGTGTCCCAGCCAGTCTGATGAATGCTTAATCCTGGAATTGATGCGAAACGCACCATCGTCCGACGGAAGCGATTTTTCAATTGAAGGTTGCGAAAAAAAAAAAACAATAAAGTACAGTGCGAAACAAAATAAACCCTCACAGCAGAGGCTTCATGTCAGGTTTCCTGGGAGCTGCTGTTGAAATTGATCCCCAATGGAAAAGGCCTTTTACGAAAATAAAAAAATGTGCACAAAAAATCACCCACGGAAGCGCCGCACAAAATTGATCCCTTTCCGTTCGCGTCCAAATTTGATGAGGATCAAGGTGTCGATGTGGTTCCGTGTTTTTTATTGCCACGGGTTTGCTCGATTTTTTGTTTGGCCTTTCTGTTCAAGTGGATCGCTGAGGGGCCAGCCTGACTGGACTGGGACTGATTTTTTAATTTCCGATCCGATTTTGCTCCGGTCCATTCCTTCCCCAGCCCTGTCAGGCGCGAAACCGTCCGGATGGAGGGGTAGCTTTAGTGCTCACCGTAATTGGTACTGGCATGTTCACCATTTTCAGTCAGTAGATGGTAAAAAAAGAACACGGGGGCTTTACTGCGGAATAATATAGTTAAGCGTGGAACGAGGAGCAGCAGGAGCGGATCCAATACCACGAACGCAATGCCGTGCGAGCGAATGCGTGATTAAATATAATTGAAATAAATATTAAATTATTGTGAAATTATACTGCAAAACAAGCGCTTTTCTCCTTCCTGTGTCATTTCCAACCGTATTCGAGGCGTGCTTTTTTTTCTTTTCCGATGTGAACCGACGGATTACCATAATGCTGCTTTTGTGCGACAGAAAGTGTCGAACGGGGAAAATATGTTTATGGGAAGCACCGTGGCGGGGGAGGCGGCACTGCCTCGGAGGAGCCTTATTTACGATTATTCCAACACAATCATTAGCGCCTGTGATTATTGCGTACGATTATTGATGTAGCTGTTTGGTTAGTGGGCCGATAACTGTTACCGATGGTCAATCGGAAGAATTGTTTGCTTAAGACCACGCCTCGACCCGGGGCTTTGTGTGCCGCATTGTGGTCGTTTGGCTTATGGGTGCTAATCAAATATAATAAAGGAAAATGGAGGGCATCAAGTAGCTAATCACCAAATCAAATGATATTGCCCATTGTTGTTGTAGTGAAGAGATTGGAAAGGATGAGAAAAGGAAGAATTTGGCGCATATTTCTGTTGTAATTTGACAATATACGCCTAAAAGTATGCAACTAATTGTTATAGGTATTTTTCGATTAGTTACATTTAAAATAAAGGATATAGAATAGGCTACGCAACTGTTTTTCTTGATAAATTTTGAACCTGTCTTGTGTCTTATCTGAAAAAAACCTCCTTCAGTTGACCCTTATAGAACAAAAAAGTTCCTCTTTAACACATCAACCAATTGTAAACTACATTTGTATCATCCTTCCCTTTTGTCTCTCAGCCACGTGCCGTTTGTGCTAATGATTTGTTTCCGCCAGACCAGACCCTGCGTGCACTCCCTAGACACTGTTCCTCACGTTGGCCACTTTTGGTGGCTTCCGAGGCGTTTGTCGGTTCCCGTGTAAAACGGTCAGTCCCTTTTCCGGCGTGGCAGTCCGAGGAGGCTACTACTAACGACTTCCGTTCGTACCAGTGAGCGTGCCGTGTGGTTGAGCGGGTGTTCTTCTGCATTTCAGCACGATGGCCACCAGAAACGATGAAATAGCACCAACCGTACACAATGGAACGCGCCTGCAAGCGAACGAGCGGGCTACTACAAACGTAAGATTTGCAATCGAAGAAAGGATGTTTGCTCGTACCACTGGAAGTTGAATGGGATATTTAAACTCTCACACACATACACACACGTGCATGTAGCGACGAAAAGGACCGTATAACTGAACCTTAGAGGGAGGTCAGTCGTATAAAATATTCCAGCAGTTTAAACAGCGTACGAAGAATAAATTAGGAGCAAACATACGTTTCCATAAATTGCTAAACTTTGCTAACCATTTGTGTAGGGCTTCCAGTTGTTGGAAGGTATGGTAAGGCAAGCATTTGCTTCCCACCGTGCTTGGTACCACATGTAGCAATATATCTGTGCCCATAATTTAACCATCCTCTACGTTTGGTTCAGGCCGTGCAGTTTGGTTAAATTTTACACCGAGCTCAAGCCAACGCCCGTAGTCTCTTGGAATGGATGAAGAAATAAATTTACCTTGAGCCAGGTTTGCTGTTAGCGATATGCAAGATTATTCGAGTGTCCTTGTGATTCCTGAAGCAATTGAAAGCCATCAGCGCCTGCCCTATGGTGTGGGCATCAGATACACTTTCAATGGCTTATTTTAACATCTTGCCGAACAGAAGGTGGGCAGGGCAAACGATCCTCGGTTTATAAAACGCCCAGAGTCAGGCAAACAGGCACAAACATGTGGTGTATTAATTGCGGATTTTTAATTATATCTACTATCATAATATATTATCGGCCGAGTAAATGGCTATGCAGTGAGTTTCTTAAACACAAATATTCTTTTATATGTCAATAAAAGGTGTAAACATAATGAAACTTTCAACATTTGCTTTGCTTTGAACAAGTTTTTTTTACTATTATACTACAAAAATGCAGTAAACTGTTTGAAATGAGATTTTTTTTCAAAATGTGTACCTTTATCGACATGCTAGCGCTTTTGTTTTATTATTTCTTTTAAATAAAGCTTCTAACAAGTTGCATCCGTTCTCATCGCTAAACGATGCAATTGCGTTCCGATTACCTCCATTTTCCTGCCTTATTAAGCTGCACGCTCAAGTGAGAAGTTTTTACCGGTCGTTACCTTTCTTCCACACTAGAGCAGTGTGAAAAATGTGTATTACTACAGCTTCAGAGCAGCTCGCACAGGAAGAAGCACCTGTAGGAGAGCCACGAAAGCGTTGGCGAGTCCGGCAGTGCAGGAAGTCTTCAAAATAATTACGTCCGCAATCCGTACGTAGTTCAGTGGTGGTAATTACACACAGTTGAGTTGCTTCCCTGCCGCGTGCCAGTTGCAACGCGAATCGGAGCATAAAAGCGCAGTACAAAACGAAGAAATCGGTGTAATCGGAGCGATTGTCTGACCTGTGGCCCGTGTGGCAGGTGTCCTTTCGCATGCTGGTCATGATGGCAGTTTATTTACCGGTTGTTTGCCCATTCGGCATTCGGCTTTTCTTTCATTTGGCTGGCTCGTGCACGGTGAAAGAAAACGTGAAATCCTAACACTGTCGAGCGGCAGCGTGCGGGGTTTCCATTTCGTTGCGAGGCAATATTTGTACGATTTCTTGCACACGCTTGCCCGGTGAACGTAACACTGTGACACATTCTTGCCATTCCTGCCGGTTACAACTAAGTTATAAAGCTAATTTCATGCTTTTGAAAGTTGTCCCGTGAAGTCTTGAGCGGAGTTCACTACCTGGGCCGCATACTAGCCACCGTTGGTATGCGTGTTAAGACAGTGGACGTCTTGATCGGCGAAGCCAAAAGCACCCCGGCACACGAACCATCGCGTCCACAGGACAGCGGTTTTTGATAAATAAAAATGTGAGTAACGAACCTGAGACCCTCCCCAACTCCAAAATCCGACAGCCAACTTGAACCGAGCGAAACATGCTCGGGCAACATGCACCGGACAGGTTGCGTACTCAAAGTTTGCGAAAGCGCCAGGGCTCACTAACTGCTTCATTTTTATTTCACACAGGTTGGGTTTCCGTTTTGCTTGTCGGTCGAAAGAAACGGCATGGAAAAAAAACACACGCCAAAGAAAGGACGAGTGCGACTCTCGAGGGAAAAGGTGACGGCAGCAATGCTAGAAATCCGGCCCAAACGGTTCGCTTACTTCTGGCAGAAGCTTGTTGAAACTTCTTCAGAAACTGTCGCTCCCAACTCCTAACTCCGGTGCAGTAAGCTCCTCGGGTACCGGCTTCCTGGAAGCGAACGGCAGGCAACGAAACACACACAAACACACAAACTGCCTGTCCTTCTGTCAGTCTGTCTACTTATTTATTTAGAGAGTAAAAAGCACACACCACCGGAAGCCGGATCCAACCGAACGACCCAAGATGACACCGGCAGCAGCAACCATTACGCTTTCTTCGCTCTGTTCGTCTTTCGCTGGGCGTCTCGGCGAAGATCCCCTCGCACCTTCTTGTTTTATTGTGTCCGCCGCCAAAGCGAAACAAAACGAATGTCATAAATAATTTATGTGATTTTCAATTTGCTATCTGCAACATTTTGTTAATGCCCGGCCCGACCCACTTTGGGCCGAGAGGATGCCGCCTTAGGTGACAGTTGTGGGCGGCTTTCGTTTAGGATCTGGGTTTGATCGCTTTTTAACTTCCCGCTGGATAGAAAAAGCAATCATTACAATCTGCTTTTTCCAATTACATTTTACAGCGAAAGCACTCGTCGTGGCACGGAATCTTCTTATTTAGTTCAAGCCTTTTTTAGCTGGCTAAAGGGTTTGCTCTCATTAGCTTAAATTGCGATACGGTCACCGCTTTGATGGTTGGTTTCATGATGAGCATTTTTTTTTGTTTGCAAAATTTAAAAACACATACAGTTCAGGAAAAAAAACTACTATAGCAACATGTTTCAGGTCCTTTGCATTCACACACGGCGCTTCAAAGCAGTGCAGGCGCTACATTCCGAGGCCCAACATTCCAGACACTCATTTGGTAGTGAAATAAATTGGTCTAGACTGGAGCACTTTCCGGCCGGTACTTTGTTCCGGTCGCTCTCTGTGTGATGGTGTGCTGGTACGGTTATGTGGGTGTGACCTAGATTTTATAAAACCAAATCCTGCCAAGAACCAGGCGGAACATTGACCCCCTTCTCCGGTAAAGCCTGTGTGGAGGTTAAAGTTAGACTTCCTGGTTCGGTGTTGGAGGATTTTTTATTGTTCGTTTTTGCACTATGGACACAAGCGATATTTATATTAAAGTAAAAGTCATGTGAAACAAACATAAGCTACTCGTAAAAAGTTATCTCTTATGTACCAAAATATTCATTTATATTAAACGTAAATATTTAGTTAATTTAGTTACTTTTAATGTAAATATTTCGTCAATTATGTTTGTTTTACACCTGAATGTATGCATTTCACCTAACAAATTTCAATAAACACTTTTTTCATTATTAAAAACTAATACAGTCTCTTGTTTTCAATGCCTTTTAGTAATGCCTGTTTCTTTGTTATTCATTTTAAATTTCATTCATTCTACAATAATGTTTTTCAAACATTCAAATTCCAATATTCACTCACTGTGCAAGCCAGTTCTACTAACATTTGAAGGAATGTTCCTTCCGGAAACAACTCTTATTCCACACAAAACACCTAACAAAACGCGCAACGGACGGTGTTCTGCGAAAACCGAAAAATACGAAACGAAAGCCATCAAAACATTCCTAGCCGTACTTGGCCACTTTCCCCCCGGTAAATAGTCACTCAATTAAAGTTATTGTTATAGTCCGTTCGTATGCTGAAAAGTCGTTAGCAATCGAATTTATGAACGACAGAACCGGACCGGCATAAATTCCTGAAACGCGACGGGACGGTACACGCAACCACAAGCGCTGCTGAGAAGCTCGGTTCCTCACGAGCGTTCCCGAAAAAATGAACGCAAATCAAACCGAACGAAACAAAAGCGAACGAAAAAACAAAACAAATGCCGCGCGCAATCCGAAAAACAATACACGGAAGCGTAAAAATAGAATGCCACGCTTGCCGCAAACCAACTAGCCGGCCCAGCAGGATGCTTATTTCCGCGGACCTGTTATCCTGCACCCGACAGTCCCGGGTCGGGCAATCGATGCGAGCACGTCCCGCTGGGTCTCGATGGGCAAATAAAATCGGGCGCAGAACAACAGAAGCTGGGTTTTCTTATCTTCAAAACTAAAACTCCCGCTGGGCTGCTGTTGCTGCTGCTACTCCCGCTGGTCATGTGGTTGTCTCCATCAGCTAACGATGAATATCGACTGCAAATGAATGTCCCGGTGAGCATTCTGGGAGGGTGCGCTAGCAAATGGGGGGAAACAAAACATCCACCTGATAGTGTTAGTATCGATCGGTTTTCGAGGCAGGAGAAAAGAAAGCCCAACGGCCGAGCGGGACTGTGGCATGGAAGGTCCGCAAAAAAAGGGGCTCATAATCATCAACGGTACGATCATTACCACTATTTGGTGGGGAGGTAAGAACTACCGGAAAAGGGGGAGGGAAATTTCGTGGAATTAAGGATATCCTGCTTTTCATCCCTTAACAGCGAAAGAGAAATGAACAACCTGGCAAACAATCAGGAAGTCACTCGCCCCATTCACGGTGTGACCTACAGTGACCAACAGAGAACATCCTTGTTCTTCTGAATATTTTACACATTGCATACCTTTGGGCGATAACATTCTCAAACACGTTCTTAAAAAGAAATAAGTCAGATGACACTTTATTATTATATGTTATTGTCAATTTTACTTTCTTCACTTCACTGTTCTCAGTTTGTGTTCGTTACTGTACGTTACCCATCCGGAAGGGTACAAGGTGGAATGGACAACACCAATTCGCACGTACTTCACAATGACCAGCTCGCCAGCGCTCACACACATACGCATTCGGTCGGTTAGCATAAATTGCGCCACCATCACGAAAAAGAGCCCATCCCAATGAGCTGACCCACTGACACCTCGTGTGAAGCAGCTCCCAACGCACGGGTAAACGACACCCGGTCGATCCTTGTTTTCTTTTACTCGGTCACGAAGCACACTCACTCCGCCCTCGTATGGGTGCGTTTATGTTTGTGTATGTGTGGTTACGCAACAATGGGCAATAAAGGGCACATTATTACTCCTTCACAATATTTATGCAGTCCCCGGGCAGGGAACCCGGGTCGTTCCCCGGGAATCTTCTCCACCCGACCGAGCGACGTGGGGCGTTTTCCGCACCAATGTGAGGCATTTCCACTGGAACGATATTTTTCCTTTATTTATTTATATTAGCCGCTCATAATCATGTCTGAAATGTCGATGTTCGCACTTTCCGGTCGGTGGGAAAGCTCATCGTGGGTGTAGTTATTCCCCCTCGTGTCTCCTTGCTCCGCTCGCTTTCACCCTTTATCGGTTATCGTGCGGCTGGCCATTGTGATTTTGTAGCAGTGGCAGTAAATAATGAGCCTCAAAATAGCGTTACGTGTACGGTGAGCCGAGGTATCCAAATTGGCCAGAAGCCAAAGCCGCCAACCGGCCGCCGTAAACAAGCGCTAGAAGTAATAAGTTTAGCGCGCGTAATGTGAGCTAAATTCTATGCCACTGTCGTGCGGATGCGTGACGAATTTTGACAGTGCACACGATCATCCCTTGCCGGTGGGAGATGGATGGGGATAAGTTTGTTTTGGCGAAATATATTTCAGTGCAAACCCCAGCTGCTGTATGAAAAAAACGACAGGTAAACAAATGTTCGAGGAGAGGTTTGCGCTTGCGAGGCATGGAGAATGAGGGTTCGATTTGATACCACTTGCAGTGAAATGAAAACTTGCAATAAAAACAATTTTGGGGAAGCATTTGGCCAAGGTGCATGGCTGTGTTATCCCCCGTTTCCCGCGGGAACGTTTGCTCGCTTTGTAAGTAATGGATTACGAACCAGATAAATCAAATAAAAGCATATTTATCTTTGCACGCTGGTTTCGGCTCGGTACATATTTGCACATGAAAAGCAACAACATATTCGAGGGTTAAAAAGATGCAGAAAAACATGTGGCTAGGTTGAAACAAAAAGACTTATTTGTACACCGTATTTTTGTACACTCAAACGATTCAATATGTGCTGCTTATTTTATGTTGAGGAAACAAAAACAAATAATTATTATTTTTACATTAAAAAATTATTATTTTTAAAACAATTTTATTATTTTCAATAAAATACTTACTCAATTTTCCGCGAGTTTGCTCATGATTGTTTTTGAAATAAAAATATAAGTCTTTTGAATAAAACAATATATTCAAAAAAATGTTTTTATTCAGAAAAGAAGTTTACTTATTCTACCCCGTTTTTGCTGAGACTTATATCATCAACCGAACCACAAACACTTAAGTACCTAGTTTTCCCACCGACATACAAAAATGTACACCGAAAAAAAAACACTCGAACCGTCAATCAAGCGCGCCGCTCCAGCTTCACCGGTATTCCCTCGGTTGGTCGAATCACCAGATCCGTCTTGTACCGCATGCGCTTGGCCGTTTCGCCCGGCAGGATGCGATAGTTGGCGAGCAGCTTCACGATCGTTACCTTCATCTCCAGCAGCGCATACCGCTGCCCGATGCAGTTCCGAAAGCCGGCACTGAACGGAATGTAGTCGTACGGTCCGCGCTTGATTTCGTTTTCCTTCGAGAAGCGCTCCGGATCGAACCGTTCCGGATCGGGAAAGACGGACGGGTTGCGGTGGATGTTGAAGATTTTGATTGAAATCGATGTGCCCGCCGGGATCATGGTGCCGTCTGCGGATGGAACGTAAATGAAGATTGATGCGTGTGCTCTTTTTTTACCAAACAACAACAACACAAAAATAAAGCAACAACTCACTAATCTCCATGTCCTCCAGAAGCTTCCGGCCGATGATTGGAACGGGTGGGACCAGCCGAAGCGACTCCTTTATGACCATGTCAAGGTAAACGAAGTCTTGCAGCATGGCGTTTGTTAGTAGAGCTTTGCGCTTATCGTGCCCAAGCATCCGTTCGATCTCTTCGTACAGCTTCTGCTGCACGTCCTGGTGCTTCGCTAGGTGAAGAATTGTGAACGATATCCCGGACGTCGTCGTGTCGTGTCCCTCGAACATGAACGTGTCCACCTCCTCACGAATGTCCGCCGTACTGAGCGGCTTTCCGTCGATCGACACCTTCAGCAGTTGATCGAGGAAAGTGTTCTTGCGCTTCGAGTACAGATCGTCTTCGTTCACGTTGAACTCTTCCTTTCCGAGTCCTTTTTCCTGCGCCAGCTGTGCACGCCGACTTTCAATGACGGAGTTGGTGAAATGGTGCAGCTTCTTGATCACACGACCCTGCTCCCGTGCGAACGGGTACAGGAAGAACAGCGACGGGAACTGCCGCAACAGGCTAAAGACACGCCGCAAGAAAAACACACTCATCTGTTTGACAGCCTGAGCGTACTCGTTGTTTGGATCATCCTGGGCGTGGATTCGAACTCCCATCGAAGTTGCTGGAGATGTTGGAAAAACGTTTCTATAACTCTAAAATCACCTCACCAACTTCCTATCACCTTACCACAAATACTATCCAGCGCGTACAGAGTCACATAGTCGTAGATGTCAAACTCTCCCTTACCGACGTGCTTCTCCAACTTCGTCACAAGCACGTCCGCCTCCTCGTTGAAAACATCCATAAACTGATCCAGTATCTTAAAGTGGAATGCGGGCGTGATAATCTTACGCCGCTGGAACCACTTTTCACCGAACGAAATCAACAGCCCCGTTCCCAGCCATGGCTCCAGATAGTCGTAGACAAACGATTTCTTCGTCGTTTTCGCCAACAGGATCTTCTCCACGTTCTGAGAGCTCGAAAGATCCAACACAAGATCGTTGAACGCACCGATGATGGCTACATCCTGGCCGTAGCGTTTGTGAAGTCCAACGACTATATCAAAGATATCTGAAACGAAAACTCGCAGTTGATGGCACACCTTTCTGCGCAAACTGGTCACCTAAACGTACCTGGAATGCTCTTGTTCTTAAACATACGGAAAGATCCGAGAAAGTAGTCCGTTTCGGGACCGCCAAACTTGCTCCGTATCGCCAGCAGCTTCTGCCGCTGTTGATGGTACTTCAGCAGCAGATAAGCCACATACCCGACCAGCAGCGTGACTAGCCAAATCATTTCGTATCCGACACGAGCTCCTCGCTCCACGAAAGACACTTATCAACTGACGTTCGCAAACGCAAAAAGCAGATGTATTTGGATTTAGATTGGACAACGTTATCGTCCAACCGAAGGGGGTCAAGACAGATAAAGTCTTATCAAAGCAAGGGGAATAAGCGTTGATTTGTGTTATCATTGCTTTGGTGTGTGCCTCAACACTACTCTCAATTGCTCAACAAGGTGTTGAACATGTTTCGGTTGTTGAATTACGAAGACTAATCGAATTCTAATTACCGCGATTATTTTGGATGCGTTATCGTTCAATGAATGACAGATTATAGATGCAATATCATGGATTCAAAGTGCAACTTTGCTTATCGATTTAAAGGACGGGTTTTTTGGTTGTTTTAAATGTATAAATATGTGTTTATCATAACCAAAATATCAAGTAACATAAAAGAAAAAAATGCTTTATACATCAGAAGCGCCATCTCCCAGAAAATTAATGAACTACCTGAAGCGTGCGACTGTTAAATCACATTCATTTATCCTGCTCTCCTCATCGGTTGCACTCTTTGCGTCCTTAATTATGCAGTTTGAGTGCGGATCCTTACGACACGCCGTTTTATCCTTAATACTGGCGCTCGCCAGCCGTTGACGCTCGGACGAGGGGACGCATCACAAAATTAACAACACAGAAAGAAAAATCCCCACATCGAAAACCAAATTTTTACCTCATTCCACGCTCGCAAGCGAATGCGAGTGATCCTTCCCCCGCTTAATTTAGTAACAACTGCACCGAGCACCCTCCATGTTGTATCGCTTTAATCTTTTTCGCTGGCCCTTAGTATCTACTCGTTACTGCATGTGCCGGTTACTTCCCGAGTGGAATGTAAACGATACGATGTAATAATAATACTTCAAAAATAATGCCCGATCTCATTTGCACATCTGTCTGTTGGCAAAATGATGTGAAGTGCATGTTTTTGGTTTAATTTGGCTCAACGACACATTAAGACGAAACAATTTTCTCCGCTTCAAGCGATCGAACGAGTATGCGTCCGCTTATTGTCACCATTATAGCAAAAATAAAAGGCTCTTCCACTGTTGCCATTCCATGCATGTTACGTTTTGGCTTTGACGTTTCGATAAGATGTCGGATGAACATTTTCTCTTAAATTTTCATTCAACCTTTCATCTCAACTGCTGCTGGGTGTGGACTCACGCGTCGAGCAAAACCACTCCGAGTGCGGTTTTTCTTTTGATGATAAATGCAACTTGCCGAACAATACTCAGAGATAAAACCCCATAGCACTCAAGCCGTTCGCTGGCCCAACGATAGGCCTTAAACCGCAACCTCAAAAAACACATGCACATCCAAGACTCACAGGATATTCAAACAGCACAATGCATAGTCTGTACAGAGCCCAACATGCAGTACAGAAAAAGAAAAGATGAGATTGAAAATCGCTCGAACCTCTGGCACCTCGGAAGCATGTGGCAATGTTTGCGTTTTTCATTATCTATTATCCTACACCGTGTTTGACGTACGGAAGGATCAGAGCGGAAGGAATCGGTCCTATCAAACCGTGCGCCAGTTTGGACACCAGCAGCAGCCTGAACTGAAGAAATCCGAAAAGTATGCCAAAAAAAATCGCCATTTCATTTGCCGAAATAAAAAACCCGAGTTTTTCCGGTCCAATGGAACGGGATGAAAAAAGGGAAAAATAAAAACCCTGAAAAAAGGTCCGATTTTCACATTATCCATCAAAACGCCTTTGTTGCGGTATCGTGCCGGGATGCGCTTCGGTGCAGGCTTTTTATGCACTTTTGCGCCCGGCACACGAATCAATTTTTCTTTTGTTTGCCTTTGTCCGGTAGGTGTGTGTTTTTGGTGTAAAACAGATTGTCTGCAGAGGAGCTGCAGGAGGAAAAAAGGTGGAAACCATACCACGTTTAGAGTGTGTCTTTTTTTGTTGTTGTCTGTTTAAGCCGTCGCAACATCCGGATTGTTGCTTTTTTTCTTCTTCTTCTTTTGTATACGTATGCATGTGTTGTGCTCCACGTACCCATCTCGAATGAGAAAACAAAGGACCCACCAGAAGCCTGGTGGTAGGATGATTTGTGGCAAGGATATTATTCACGCTTGATTTATTGCGCTTCCGATTGCGCCAAGGGAGAACGAACGACGTTCGATTTTAATCCGAATATCATAACGGCAACCGCAGGGGAGGAGTGGAACGGATTCGTTTGATAATTTCCGGAGACACGAATGGCGAGGGGAATACCTGGAGGGCTATCATGTGTTGCCGTTCGTATTTGCTGTTGCAAAATTCATTGATGTTAATGGTGTCTTGCAAGATGACACTAGCTTGTTTGAACATCAAACAAGCAAACATTATTTCTGTCCTAAACTAATGAATCTGTATGAGGAAATGATTCCAAATTGACATCAAATTTAGTTTGTTCCTAAACAATCATTAATTATATTCAAACTTGAAAATAAATATGGTTCTGATTATTTAATGCCTTATGATTTGAATAATTTCCTCGGCCATTTATGTGTCAGCCTAAATGTATGCAATTTGTATTACAAACAATAAAACACCTCACGATTTGTCCCATCTTTCGTATCTTCAAAAGAACTGATCTATCTATAAACCCAATTCAAAAAACCATTACAATAAAATATGCTCAAACCTAAACCATGTACAGGCTTTGATTGTGCTAAACACGCTTGAATAGATTCACTTTGACTGAGCAGAAGATGAAGTCCTTGAAATATTAATGATTGCTGCATTGTCGTAAATATTGAATGAAAATTCTACCACTCATCTTGTTTCCTAAACGGTTTCGCCATCGGTTCTGACACATTGTTTTTACATTGTTTACCTATCCACGCTTGAATAAACCCCGGATACGGCCGATCAGAAAGTCAATCACTCCGCAAACAAGTGTTTGCTTAATCTTGCGGCTCGAAACTTCAAAACCCTCATCTTATTTACACACGCTTTAGCTTTTCTTTTCACCAATAATGTCACTCCCGAGTATCATGAAAGGCCGATGCATCGGATCGATAAGCAGAAATTTGTCTTCCCCGATACCGAACAAAGAAAGCACAAACTCTCCGGTGCCCGCTGGGTGAAATGGAGTGTCCAGTTGGCAGTTGGTTTGCTGCATCAGCAGCTTGTTTGTTCTTCATGGTGCAACGCTCGGCAAGAAAGTCCTTACGAGCAGCAACGTTTACTTTTTCATTATTGTTTTCCGCTCGGTGTGGCTGGTGCTCGTATGTGATGCCATCTGCCAAGACGGTAAACCGAACCGGAGTGGATGCTTTGTGCGTTGGTCGATTTGTTAGAGAAACCGGCCAAGGGTCAGTTGGCAACGGAATATCTTATGGGCCAGCTGATGCTCGGCTTGCGGACCAGTTCTATTTATTACGCTTGTCACAGATCCTCGTCGGGCGAGACGGGTACGACCTTTTCTCTAACCTCTTAAGCTTTCTTCGCTGGGTAGAAGACGAGAGTCTTCTCTTCTTTGCCGAGCGCTCTCGTTATTGAAATTATCAAACCCATAAAACAATCTACACTCCGTTGGATGGGAAGACCGGGACCGGGTATTGAATGAAATCGATCAGATAATAGAATGGATGCAGCGCAATGCAGCAGTCGAGCTGCCATGTCGGGTAGCATATGGCTTGTGATGGCATGAACGATGCAGTGCAAGAGATATGCTCTCACCAAGAGGCTATTTGTTCGAAAACTATTCAAAGATATACTACATACTCCACATCAACTCGTTTGCTGCATGATTCACATTGCATTCATAAGTGGATCATCTTCTCCGATGAAAATTGATACTTGATAAACGTATCTTCTTTAAATTTTAACACTACTTGATTAAAAATTCTTAACTATTCAATTTCTTTTTCTTCCTTCCAGGTAACTATCATCGCAACTGGATGTTGAACTACAAAACATCGTTTCAAACTATATGCCAAGTAAATGTTAAACAATAACACTCACGATAGAAATTTATATTCACATGGTTTACAACTGCCGTGTTCAAAATATAAGTAATTTCAAAGAACTCCCAAAGCCAGCTCTTTAAAACCCAGCCGAGAAAACAACCGGAGCTATTTTACGGTACGCAAAAGATACTGCCGCATTCCTAACGAAGAACAATGCACACCTCCGAGGCAAGAAAGTTGCTCGTGCTCTGCCAACCCACCACTCCTCGGAATGAAAACCGACGTTCATTAAAACGGAAGCGGAGCGAAATTCAAGCCTGATTCTTCAATTTTCCAACTGTCACCTTGCGGTCTTTCGTAGCCGCAATAATCAGCCTTGGGGTGGACTTACCTGCTGCGAGTTTAATTGGATTGGGTTTAATTATCCATTAGGCAAAGTTTGGACGGCAATTTCCTGGACCAAATCCCGCCAGGATGAGCGCCTGGCGCCTGGCGTGCTCAGCCAACCACTACGCCTCTCGAGTTCGAGTGACCGTGGCAACGATTAACCCCCGAGGAAAGCGTGGCTCTGACCGCACAGGTTAAAGTCATCGTTTGGGACGTCTTTTCTACTGCTACATCATCATCATCCGTGCGGGCTACGTTGAAGTACGTGCACCGCGGGGTGATTGTGACAATTTATATCTTCCACGTCCACTGGAACACCAGTCAGATTCACCACTCTTCTGAAAGTTTCTCCTACAGACTGCAAAATCGATTTAGATTAAATCGATAGAAATTGATATATTGGCTAAATAAAGTCGTCTTCTGCAGTGTGTCGTCTCACACAACGCTGAAGATACTTAACACCACTAGCTCCGAACGGGACCGAGGACGGTGTCCGGTAAACCGCAGGCAGAATTTCAATGAGCTCACAGTTGTCACTGGGCACGTCGTGTTGGTCAATTCGCCGGAGAATCTGCACTGCAGCATAATTTGTGTCCAGAGTTTGGACGTTCCGTTCTAGCTCCCCACGATCTCGGAAGATGGATGAATTTTCCAGCGCTGGTATGAAGTGGACTCTCTCGAACGATGATCGATTCGAACACCGAACTTTGCCATTATTACTATTATGTTGATTCCAATTTGGAACCATCGAACAATTTTCAAGTCATAAAGTTGACCAACTCGATTCTCCGTTCCGAAATGGACTTCATACTAGCATCAGGCATCATCTTTCACCGACGAAGAGTGTCTCCGTAATGAGGGTTGATGGTGGTCAAAATCGAACGCCCGTACTTATCCGACCTCATAAGCTCGGGGTTTTTGCTCGCCTAATGATGGGAAATAAATTTTGACATGCAAAAAGTTCGCATCCGTACGGCGCTAGGGCGAAGGAGACACACCGACAGGCCAAGGCAAAGCAAGCATCGTTCGACAATGGTGGGACATAAAGCTCGGTCACCGGGACCGGGGGGATGGTGCAGTGTGTGTGATGCGAGATGCAAACGAACGTGATCAAATGAAGTTGGCTCATTTATCTGCTGTGTCCTGTTCTGAACGAACTTTTCTGAACTTTCCAAACCGAGGCACCCCCTTAGGCGGAGCCCCATCCGTTCGAATGTGTTTGAGGTTTGTTTGTCTGCTAACGAGCGTAAAGGACACACCCCCGTAAAGGAGTCCCCGGATAGCATTGTGTGTGTGTGTGTGTGTGTGTGTGTCCCAACCAATCCTACCGCCTCCCAACACCGTGCGTGTGCTGCATCTGCATCGGCCCTTGCACTTCTCCGGCGTGGAGAACGGATGGTGATGCTTTGATGATGCGGTTTCGGAGTCGTACGGCCAAAGTCATAATAGGATTGAAGCTTTCATACTAGCTTTTTTTGTTGCTGTCTTCTCTTTCAAACAGCAAGTATCGTTCCTGCCACTGGGAGAGACAATTATGCGAGGGTTTGTCAGTATACTTTGTTTAGTTGGGAACGGATACATTTCTGTCTTCTGGCATGCTGGTTGAGAGACGGGCTTTTTTAACGTTCGCACACTGGAGCACGATTATCGTTCACGTTTGGCTGAGGAAGGCAAGATGCAAGTGCAGCTAACGAGCTTTGCTTGTAGGTTGTAACATCGGGCAGCAGTTGAGTTCGGTTGCGTTAGCGCGCTAATTGCCGTAGAGCTTTGCTAATTGAATAAAATAATTAGCAGCTTGCGGGACAAGTTCCAGTGACAACTGTTTCGATTTATTTGTTACACATTTCGATGGAAACTTTGTCCGCTGATGAGCTATCTAGAATGTTGTTTAATGAATCCTTAAATTGTGGTTTGGGAAATTTGTTTTCCTTATCAAGCTTGAAAGGGTTTGGAAGAGGCAAATTGCCTTATTTATACTTGAAAATTTTAGCTGAATTATATCACAAAAATACCAACGTTTGTGTTTTGGTAATGCTGATATAAAAAAAATGTGTACATAGAAGCAACTTAAATTAAACATCCAATGCCGATATAAAATCAATTTAGGCGCAAGAATACTCAAGACTCAATCCAGCTCATTGGAAATAGATTTCAATGAAATTATGCCTATTTTGTTTATCTTTTAATGCTGTCGTCAACATTTTCTCATATAAACTATTGTTTTTATGGTAACAAGATTCGAAGAACTCATTTTCCATTACTCAAGCCACTGGTATACACACACATTCAACCTGGTTTTATTATTCATTTAGCAGGCTTTTAGTGCGGATCCTTCCAGACATTATCCCCTTTTATGATGCTCCCCTTATCTTCACTAACTAGAAAGCTAGGAGACCAATCTTCACTCACTGTACGCTGCACAGAACGGCGTGCGAGAGTGTCTACAATTAGCCGTTCGCCATGTATCGCGCTGCGTTATGTCCTGCGGGTGTCCTGCGGGAGGACGTATGTTCGGCGCAACCGAAATCCCCGGGACAACCATTATACACATTGTCTTTTGCCGTCGCGTTCGGCAACCCATCCACTCGGCCTGTAATCCTATCGCTTACAGCTGAGCACATTTTAATCCCAACGTCCGCTTTTCGCCATATCGTTTCCGGCCCGGGGCCAGTGTTTGTCGTTTCTTGTCCGGGCCGCGCCCGGAAATGGATGGGAACCGGGAGCAAAAGACATCCCGGCCTCGGCTTAATCGTCTGCCAAATCTTTTAATCTCCATTCTGTGTGCTTCGCTCATTGCCACTAATGTTCTAATCCCGCATTGTTTTAAATTAATAATCTCATTTCATATTCCCAGTTATGATTTCATTAACTGGCATCCTTTATCCCGCATCGGTGCCGGGGAGCTGCCCATAATCTACTCGCGGAGAAGTTCCAACCGGAGCCTCCTTGAACATAAGCCAATGCCACATTACGCCGGCCCGAAGATGGGCGGCATACTGCGGCTGGTTAGCCCGTTGTGGGTCACACTGCAGCGCGCCTCGGAAAGGCATACCGCAGTATTGGACGTGAGAAGCCTGCCCATTCTCCCCACCCGCAGCCCCAAAATCGACGGGAGGAGCAGCCTAACGAAGTCATTAGCATAAAACCGTAATGTGTCCCAATTAATCATAATGTGAAAAGTCTGCTTGTCGGTGAATAAATTAGACTCCTCCTTCCGGGCCAGCCGCCAACGGTGGTCGGTTTGGGCCGTGGCACGCCAATAGCACCACCGGCCGGGCGAGCGTGAAATGTTTAATTCATACCGCATTTTCCAAAGAAAGTGAACGATGGTTCCTCCTGGGGACCAGCAACTGTAGGGAAAGCTGGCTGAGCATGTTCTCCGGCGTGGTCAGGGCTGTAGAGTGTGTGTTTGTGTTTTGTGTAATGAAACCCACCCGGGCACGCTAAGTAAACAAATGAACTCGCGGATTCTTTGTGTGCCAGCTTCGCGCTTTTATTGTTTTTTTTTTTGGTCTGCGAAAAAATGTGCAAAACATACTAACGCGTATTAGGCGCGATCGGATGTCAACACTTGGAGTATTATACTATTATTTATTGAGCTTCGTTAGCAAAACACGAGCACTAAACCGTGTGCTAATTTGTTGAAATGATATTAGTACAATACGACAGGTAATTTGGTATGTTGTAACTCGTTAGGGTAAACAGCAACAATGATTTTGGAGAAAAGTATACAAATGTGTACATTGCATACCTTAAGGAGTAATTTTGATCTGCAAACTTTACTACAAATACAAAATTTCGTACTGAAATATAATTTCAATAATGCTTCTAGTTGTCTAAGCTGCTAAGTACGACATGCACAACAAATTAATCGAGCTATTTAATAGATTTTATGATATTTTTTTTTAAACTCTACTTACCATAGCTGATGACTTTTAACCACTTTTTATTATTTCCATTCGAAAATCCTTTACAACCACACCTCTGAAGCACATTTCACCGTACGCTTGAGAGCCACTTTAGCCACCACGCTAGTGAAACTTTTGCTTTCCGCACGATAACAATACAACGCACTCGAAACACCCAACCCCACCAAAATGACAACCTGAAAAGTGAGCTACACCAAACACGCCCGACACGCATACACCAACGCTCGTGACATTTTCCAAACAATATTCCCGCTCCTGCTGGCTTCCCGCCAACTTCGCCCGAAAATGGCTCCACCACGGTTGAGTATCCAGGCTGATTGACGACGTACATTATTCCAATTGTCACACTTAATCCGCCGGTTCGGAATCGATGGAAGAAATCGCATCCCGTGTCTCCCGGAAGGCTCCCCCGGTGGGTTGAGAAACGAATGCGCTTCCGGGGAACGGTACTCGCCCGAACAGGAATGCGAAAGTGCGGATTTAGCGAGAAGCGCTCGTGTATTTTATTCCAAACGGGGAAGCATGTGAGGACATTTTCTGTTTTCCTTTTCTATCGGCGAAAACCGGTACCTCCTCCACCCGACTGTGGCTGCTCACGTCACATCGAGAGGACAAATGTGTTTTTGTGCAAGCGTGTGGCAGGACGCGAGTTTCGCTTTACGCCACGTACGGGAGGGTTGCACGACTCGAAAGTCGGGAATTAAATGGAGGCGAAAAGTCTCTCGACTTTGCACTCTTCCCCACGACTCTGCGCCATTGCGACGTTTCAGGACTAACACACGCGGGAAACGCGACGATAACGATGACACTTGGCGAGCGCTTGCTTTCCTCCTAAGCGATGGAAATGGTTAGAATGTGGAATCGGGCTGGATGAATGAATGGTTTCATGCATCACACGATGCGAGACGCTGGAAAAAGCGCTCGTGGTCACAAGTGAGTGCAAATAGAAGATATGTACATTTGGCAGTGTGCTTCGCATGAATATGATACTCACGGGGAAAAGAAAGCAACTATCAAGCAAAGTTTGCAAGAGCGCAAATTGCAAAACAATTGAGCGATTAAAGTTTCTTTTGCAAAGGAGTAAGCAAGTATAGAAGAAGAAAACTCATATGAGGGATTCCAAATATTCGTAAACAAATTAACGTTACAAAATGAGCAATGAGCTAATTTTAGCAGCACGGATTGCATACTTTTCAATTTGTTGAATTAAAGAACGCCTGTATGTATACAGCCTAAGTTGAAAAGACTTTTTTAAGATTATTTATAGAATAATTGGCTGTTCATATGGTGAATGTAATTTCCTAATTTCCTGAAACATTTGCAGGAGAGAAAAAGAAAAATTTCATAAGCTTTATAATAATACTAAACACTGATTTAAAATATACATAATTTGTTAATTCTAAATGTCCTGGTTTTGATTTAAGTATTTTTGAATAAAAAGTTGTCAAGAGAACAAGACATTAAGCCGTAAAACAAAAACGGATAAGACACATATGCAGACTGCTCGATTTAACACCTCCTGCTACAATTCTAACATCCATAATAATCATTCCACTACATCCTTCTACTACCGAGAATAACAATCACTTCAACAACCAGCACAAAGCGTCTCAGCTTCCCAACGTGAGCCATCAAACCTCCCTCCTCACAAAACCGTATGCAAATCCACCACAAGCAGCCTCCGTAAGCGGGAAGATTATTCAAATTGCCACACCCAGCGAAACGCGCCGTGCCACCTAGCATCGCTATCCCCGCAAGACGATGGTAGCATCTTCAGCAGTCAAAAACTTCCCACCCCTCCACCTCACACACGGCCCACACGCCAACTCTCAGACAATTAGATATGACACTGTTTACATTCTCAAGCACTATTTATTCCCGTAATTGAGTGCAAACAGATCGACGATAAGACGCTGGGCTGCTCGGCGCAGACGGAGGAATCTTTCGGGACAGATTTCACGCGTACTTTGTGTCGCGTGCGTCATATCCTGCTCCATGTTTGTGCGAATGATTTCACCGAATTTGACATTCCGGTCGAGCGTTTGTCTTCCTTAGGGACCTCGGTAGTCCTCGGTTAACAACAATAATTCCCGAAAATTCCCGTCATGATCACATGCACCCATCCACGTCGTTTTGCAGAAGGGGTAGAAAGTTTTCCAATTCTATTTCGGTTTACAATTTGCATCGATCGTATCGTGTGTGCGAGCGTGGGTTCAACATTGCGCTCTCCTGTCAGCCAGAAATGACAGCCCAACCTGCCCGTGTTCCACCATTCCCTAGCAATTTTTCCCCAAGCTAAACCACCGTTCTCGCCTCCGAAAAGTTACCAGCGGAAAAGGGAAATTAATTAGAAATAATTTATGGCCATATTTGCTGCGACGAGGAGGACTGTGGTGTGGTTTTTCTCGTCCCTTTCGGGTTCCCGCTAACCAATTCTCCTCCGAGTCGCGTTGGGCACGCGGGAGGGAATATAAAATTTTACGACCATTCACGTCATGCATCATGAACGCAATAAATCCTGGCCAGTGTATTTGCTTAATTAAACTTGAGCACTTACTAATTCCACCACACTGCTCGACGATCGAACGGGAACCCCCGAGTGCGCTGCCTCGAGTACGCTCTACCCATCGTCCCATGAGTTGGTTTCTAGCGTTTGTTGTAATCACGAAAACGGGAATGGAAACGGAGACCGGCAGCAGGATTACTTCAACGTCAAATGTGACGTGTCCCGAGCCTTGACAACTCTCGAAAAACTTCTCTCCACCCAACACAAACAGGCGCAGCGGTTGGAGGGTCAAAATTTTAAAAATTCATTATCTTGGATGACGAACTTTTCTCTTGCAAATCATCGTCCTCATCATCATCCCGCCCGCTGGCCGGCGGTCGGTGGAACTTGTTTACGAAACATTAAGCAACCGGGGATTCAGCACGATTGGCTTTAAAAACCGCTCCGTGTGCGGGCAACACCGGACGGACCGCCATCAAAAATACTTAATCCTGCCCCTTGCCGGTGAAACGAGGAAACACACCTGCACTTTAAAAGATAGCCGGACGACTGCTCCCGGGATCAACTTTGATCCCAGCAAAACTACTCAACAATTCCAGCATTCGGTGCACCGAACCTTTCTATTTCAATTTCTTTCTCTCTCTCTCTCTCTCTCTCCATCCAACCGGTACCGGTTCAACGGGGGCTGTGGGTGTGAGCTCAAGTGCACCACCGACTTACTGGAACGTGCCTGGAGTAGCCCGTACTCGAAGGAACGATAAACTTCGCTCCACAACAATCCATTCCTACGTGGAAAGTTTTGAAGAAGATTTTTCCCCACTCGAAGATATTTTATATTTTAAATGCTTCAAACAATGCTGCACCATTCTTACGGGAGCGAATATGCGATGAGCGTAAAGTTTCCTTCAGTATAATTCTGACGAAGAAAACCTTTCCCCTCTCCATCTCCATCCGTTTCATACATGATTATCTCACACGGGAGGTAGCGAACAAATGACTCGATTCTCCTTTTCATTTATTCATCGATTGGGATCATTAGCATTCCTCTGGCACGAGATCAGTTTCGGAGTGCTGCACCGCACGGGCGTTGGCAAAGAAAACGCTTGTCGATGAAACTCATCAAATTTTCTACGATTATGCAAAATTCATGCTTGCTCATTCTCCCGGCCCGGACCGGTTCAGATTTCATCGCAATTTTTTTTCTCTCAACCCGACGGTTTGCTCCTTCCATCCCCGGCAAGATCCGCCGATTTAGCATCGTAAACTCTGCACGAAGTAAATAGATGGTGTTCTGAATTTCTTCTCCTACAAAAGCCAACTGGTACGCCTTATCATGGCACCCATTGATTATTTTGGGGATTTTTCCCATGCCTTTGAGAGAAGAGCACGGTGGGAGAGCGTTGGACAAAGCTGTAATTTTAGTTTTGAAGAAATTAAATTTCATTTTTATATCAAGACATTCGAATTTATTTGCACATCTTCAGGCAACATGACAATAGTTTAAACCATCCTTCAATATATTTTTTTATTTATTTAAAAATACTAAATGCTTTTTTGAATCCCATTGTGAGACCCTAAGGGCATGTTCCCTAAGTGGTACATCGATACAAGACCGAACTGCTCCTGAAGCGGTTCCCGAATAGGTAGATCCTTATCCGACCATCGTTTCCCGAACAACATGAAAAAGAGAGAGGTTGGGCCCGGGAAGCAAACCAGATGATTTCTGCCGCACCCAAAGCTGAAAGCAAACCCATCTAACAAATCTCGATTGTGCCAGGTTCCATTATCCTTTTACACACGCATCACGTGGCGAACGGGGTGGTTCATGAGGACGGGAGCGCGTCAAGGGGTTCTGCGGCATTTGGTGGCTGTACATGAACACGCCGAAGAACGTTTCGACCGTAAGCCGTCGGCCCAGTCGGAGGCATGTGTACGTCTGGTTCACATATATTTTATAGTGCCAGTAGCTCGCGGACGCCTGGGTGCAGGAGAGAATTTATCTTCCCCGAAATCGATTTCGGCTGCTTCGCCTTGCTTTCGCACACATTTTCACACGTTTCACCCTGACCTTTCCCTGGTGCCGCCTGGTGGCTTTCTATCGGAATGAAATAGCGTCCTTCACGAGGTGGTAAATTCACCGTGAAATTTCCATTCTCAGCTCGCAGTCTAGCATCCGGTAAGAAGGATTTAAAATTCACCTGCAGGTACCGTCAATAAGCTCGTCTAACGCTTTGTTGCTGTCTAGCGCGATTGCATACATTTAGGCGTCCGGTGCATCAGCCGCGTAGTAAACCCGATTGTTTACACATCTTTAAACAGCGGCAAGACCGAGGATAAATGTTCACCCAACTAGCCACAAACAAAACCCCCGTTGGATCCGGCCCGGCGGATCGGTTCGCATGCCTTGCTGCTGTGTCGCTCCCACGGCGGAAAGAGCGCAAACTGGGCAACAAATTTTCGTCGATACTTACGCCGGCTGTCTCCGTCCTCGAGGCCTGCAGCGTTTGACATCGTTTAGATAAGCTGAAAATTTATATTTAAATTTCAAATTAAAGGATCTCCCCCCCGGGGAAGCCGAGTCCGGAAAGCCGAAAAACTGATTCTCTGGCTGGAGTGGCTGGCTGGTTGGCTGAGCCTACACCCGGATTCACCGTGATCCAACTCGGTTGGAATACTTGATAAGATCGCTGCGGGCTAATTTATACAAAAGTACCAGTCCCCGTACCAAACACACACACACACACACATACGCAAGAGCACCTGGAAAACTCAGGTGCGGCAGCAAAATCTTCATCAGGAAAGCATTGTAGATGTCGCCCTCGTCCCGGCACGGGCTAGTCCTTAGCCGAGTTGACAACTTTGGCCGCCTGCTGCTACCAGCTTTGCGGCTTCTTTTCCACCCCGGGTTGTCTCTCCAAAAGTTGTGTAAAGCGTGGCGGCGTATCGCGTGAATCGATACCGTGGCATGGTTCGGTTAGCCTAAGGCAAACATTTTGCGGTGGCGGCTTGTCATACCCCGGTTGCCCACCGGCCCTTCAGTCGGTGAGCGCACACGACGGAATTTGATTACAGGCACCTTCCGTTTCGGCTCAGCAACAAAAGCCATCTTGTTTGCCGTCGTTTTACCACCGGCGCTGGTAAATAAAAAGTTATCCGACAGCATTTTTACCAGTCAGAATTTTCATTACACGCCGGTGGAAAATTGGGTTCGCCGAAGTTCGGTACTGTTTTGCGTTTGTGTCGTCGTATCGCTGATTTAAATCTGTGCGTTGGTAATGTTGGAACGCATTAAAGATTCAAAGAAACATATCAACGAAGCTGAAGGTTTTTAAGAAAAAGCGAATGGAAGCGTATTAAAGATGCTGTTGCTTTCTCTTGGATGGTTTTGAGAGTAAAACATTTTGTAGATGAAAATATCAACTCATTTTCACCGCCTAAGATAGTTCATTTTCACTCTTCACTAGCCAAGATCATAAATAATCATACTACACTGCCCATAAAAGCGCAAATACCAAGCGTGTTAAACAACTTCGCCATCCTACTCGGGGTGCTAACTGCACACGAGCCCAGCCCATACATCATCCCATTCCGATCACCCAAAACTCCCCACAGACCAACACAACAGTCAACCCGGAGAGCTTTCAGCACGTGAACTTTGACCATGTGTTTTAATTATTATTTATGATTTCACTTTAGCAATAATAGGCGAAAGTTGTTCTTTACAGACTATACACCGATACGGCCGTTTTAACTTGCATGCTACTAAAACTGCAGCTACTCTCTTCACGAGCGCACGCGTTTGTGCCCCGTCTCGAAGTTATGCTTTACCAGCTCGAAGTTACGTCGTGAGCTTCATCTTCTCGCCCGATGCGCTTCATAAAGAGCCGAAAATATTGCATCATCGCTATCGTGCGTATCGCTTACAGTGGTGCAGACTGCCGGCAAAGTAAGTTGCTCGAAACTTTTAAACATCTGCAATCTTCCCACTGCTGTAGGGAAAAAAATATTATTTCTCCTCCGAGCGATGAGTTCTTCGGGTAGCAAAAATTATCTACGTTGTTTATTCAATGCAAAACGGTTTCTTTTCTGCACCAGGGACAAGCTAAGCGCAAAGGGTTCTGTGTTCTGCTTTCTTAGCCACCAATGCAACTTTCAAACCACGCTACATCTTGAATGTCGTGCCGTTTTCGGGTAGGTGACTCTTCTTCGCAATCACTAGTGGCACTTTGAATAGATAAAGTTATGAAAGGAAAAGTTTTCCATGTTTACGAGCTTCGTTCGGGTATTTTGTATTTGCTGGAAGAACATCAACAATCAAGTAAAAAAAAAATACTGCACTAAACTATTCCAGCAAATCTTCAAAGGAAAAATCTCCTTTATGAATGCTCCTTTATGAGTTATAAATAAAATCGTAAACGCCTTAAATAATGCTTTCCGCAAAGTTCATTTAAACCTATCCCTAGATGATATGCTTTAATAATGCTTCTTAAAAATATAGTTTCCAGTGAAGACTTGCAAAAACCGAGAGAACAGAGAGAACAGAGCGGAAAAAACAACACCACTAGTCAATTCCAAATTGACTGCTGTTCACCAACCAACCTTGCATCAAAAGGTTCCTCAATCACTAAACGAGCAACCTTTCCGGGATCACCAAAACACGAACGCCAAAGCAAAAGGTGTGCGACACAGGCGGGAAAGTTTGAACCACTCATTTCAAATTAAATAAACATCAAATTAAATCTGTAACGGACAGCCGGGTGAAACCGGGTGGTAGCTTCGATTTTCTGCAAATCATGTTTCGTGCCTTTAGCGAAGGTATCCAACACGGTGGAAGGAATCCATTACTTTAAATTTCTTTTGCTTGGCTCAGGATCGAAGGTGTGCAGCTAGCGACCGCTGTGGCCACGTGGCACGTGCAGACAAACTCGTGCGAAACAGAAGAAAAAAACACACCCACCCCATGTGGAAGCCAAAGGACACCTTGTCATTTCTGTTGTGCACAGAGGCCATTTCCTTTCCAGCTTTGTAAGTGTATGTGTGTGATTGTATCTTTGCTCCATTCCGTGCTACCGGAGCTGTCACTTTTTGTCACGCCTTTTCCAAATGTCACTGCTTTCCAATTTGTGGCGGTTGGTTGCGCCTTCCGGTAATAACTTTCCCGCGTGCCTGTCGCAGTGTTTATTCATCTTCCTGGCCCGGGGAAGCACGAACCCACTCGCCCATCTTTGGTCACACGTCCGAAGCCAGGCCGCGCCGAGAAAAAAAAAGTCGAAGGCGTTGGACAAAAAAGAATCAAATAAAGACACAGCGAAACTTTCGCACCAAACAACAGAGTGGAGTAAAGTTGTGCCACTCGGGATGAAAAACACGGAAACAATGTGAAGGAAGTTTCGCTTTTTCCCTTTGCTTTGTGTTTCGTTCCTTGCGGACACTTGCTTCAAGATGGGGGCTTCAACACATGGCAACATTGAAAACTTTTCAGCGTAAAAGAAAAAAAATGTTTCAACACAAAAAAGAAACCTTTGAACTTCCCGCAAACGAATTGTTGAACTTTAAGTAACACTTTCCTTCGCGGTGAGCTTGTGGAAAGTGTCTCAAATTGGTTTACGGGAAAGTTTGCGATCAGATTTAGACAAATAAAATTGTTAGTAAGTAAAGCAATCTCTGATCACTTCCATCGTGCCTGTTCCGTTCGTTCTGCTGAATCTCCGTTTCGTCCCTCGCGGGAGCTGACTCAATTCGATGCATTAAATTTCATTACACCATACCAGTGCAGTGTTACCGAATTGATCCCGTTTCCCTTTGTCGGGGTCAATTCTCGCTTAATTAATCGATCACGTGCAACGTCTGCTATCAGCTCCCTCGAGTGGTTTCGTGTCTTGAGAAGCAAAAGAAACAGAAAAAACACACCCTTCCAACCTACTGACGAGCTCATTGAAAAATGCATTCCAGTGGTTGCTTCGCCGTAGCAAAACTAAGAGGGATGAGCTGTCGAACGTGCACGAGTAATACGAGAGGGGAGAAAAGTCCTAATAGCCGAGTAATTCTCGCGTGAGGGTTGAAATATTGGGCTCCGGCGTGTATCCTGCGGCGGGCTGCGGTAAGGAATGTTTCTTCACCGAGTGCATTTATTAGACACCCTCTTAAGGATGCCGGGAAGATTGATCGGAGTGTTACTATAATACCAACAGGGACGAGAAGTTCCAACAGGGCTCGGGGAAAACCCACAAAGTTAATTGAATTAAGTTAATTATGTGTGGACAAATCAATCTATGTTGATGCCGCGCATTTTTTTGGGGTGCAGCATGAGATGGAATCCATAAAGGGGCATAGGTTGGAATGTAACAGGGCGATACATTTGTGTCTATTTAGCACTAAGCACTATCAGTGTAAAAGAGTATGGCACTAGATATTAAAAACGAAAATCCAAATAAAACTATGGGTTTTAAATAACATAGCATACTTTTAGGCGAAAAATTCTGATTTAAAAAAGTATTAAATTTGTAGATAAATCTGCCTGTTTTCTTCGATCTTAACACAAATTGCTGCTTGAATCTCACGGACACTTTAAACACCGTTGTGTAGCAAGTTATCTTTCCGGCTAGTTAGACGCTTGTTCGCAACCATCCAGAGGATTTATCCCAAGAGACAAACCACTGCCTGCCGTCTACGGACCAGACAAAGGCATCACCAAATGACTTGAAAAATATCGACCCGTGGTCGACCGTACTCAGTAAACCAAGTGGCTGGTGATAGATTTTTACGCTTCGGTAAATCAATTGTCACACGCTCCGCCTGTTGGTCCCATCCTTTTAAACCACATCGCCGGCATCGTCTGGCTGCGTGTAGCAGAAAGCCTTATCTTATTAAGACACGGCTCGGTTCGGCTCGTGCAATCGATTGAGATGTGTTTCGTTGAGGGTGCTGCTATGGTGGATCCGATTTCAAGCATCATCCAGCTACATGTGGATGGCTTGGCCACTCGTAAATTTATACCACACGTAAGCGTGCGAGCGAATCCATTGATCGGTTGCTTGTGTTGGGTCAGGATTTTTCCTCAAATCACCTGTTTCTCCCAACCGTCGGAAAATGACATTAAATTACACCCATTCATATGTAAACACACTCTCACTAACTAACAAACACTCGCACACGCGGCTCGTAAAAATAACGACCATAAACACGACCGTAAACAAAGAGCCATAAACTGTGGTACTACGATTTCTTTCGAACATTAACGACTGACGCCATCGTTTGATCGGGGCTTAAGCTTTCTCGAATTCAGGTGCTTTTTTCAACCACCCTTCTATCCGGGAAAACCCATTCCTCAAAGGCATCTGTCTGTGGTGTTCACCTGCCTCTGATCCGCTCTGCACAAGCCAAGACATTAAACAAAATAAAAGTGTACATTTCATGGTCGTATTCGCCGTGGTTCGAACGAGGGGCCACTTCTAAGCCACCTCCGTGCGTTCATCGGTAAAGCACCTCCACCACTGTCAATGGGTGAATCGGTGAAGCACAGGCACAGTCAGCAGGTGGGTATTTATAAAATCATAATCATAAAGCATATGCATAATTACACCAATCACGCCAAGCCCCGCCGGGCGCGAGGATTCGGTGGACGGTTATGGTAATGACGAGTCAGCTGATTTATTTTGCGATAAAGAGGCCGCGTACCTGGGAGCAATACGGAACGGAAAAGCAGTAGCCAATGGAATGGTGGAGCAGCTTTTCCGTGCTTCAAGCACGGTGTTATGATTTGCGGCACGAATACATGTGGTGCATCAAGTGATAACAATCTGATTACATGAATGATGTTTTTTGATGTCATTACAATAAAAACGGTGGTTTATTGCTTTCATTTGCAATAACAGATTCTTTTATTACAAACGCAATGTAATACTCTTTGCAAACGGAAAGGAAATGGGATTTCGTTTGCAATTGTGCGTATGCGTGTGCATACGTTTAAGGTGTTTTATTAGTTTCTTCGTCTAACAAACGTTTAAAAAAAAATCATTTTTAATACAATTATACAGACTCTCTCTCTTTCTTCACACCACATGTAACGATCGTTTATCACTTTCCTTTTTACACTGTCTAGCCGTGTTTGCTACACAAAATCCAATCTGAAAATCACACAACCAACTTTCATCACCCACCCGACCACCAACACGCAGACACTTTTCCAACGCGCGTCGACAAATACATTATCTCTTTAGCGGGTGTAACACCCAGATACCCAGTCACGGCCATAAATATCGAGTAAAGTGGTTATTTTTCATTACCAAACCACTGAACCGAGCGTTTGGCCGGGTGTGCTGTCGCCCTTTCTCGTGTTAGTCTGACCCCGACCCTGTACTTTGATCCCCTTTTCGATGGGCGAGACGCTGAAATATGCTCGTAAAATCATTTGCCAGAAAGCAGTTGGTAAAGGCTGGCCGGCGTTGACCAGCAAGGGGTCCTGATTCTGATGGTTCTAAATAAATAAACTGTCACCGAATCAGCTTCCTCAGTGTGGTTTCCTCCCCACGTGCAGTGTGCGTTGTAGGTGACATTAATCGTATAACATTTTAATTCGTTAGATCACACACAAACACTCCTACGGCTTCTCGGGACACAAACCGACCGAAAGGGATTGCCTTCGTTACCCTTGAAGCAACCTTTCACTCTCGCGTGGCGAAGATCTCCCCCCGGTTTTTGTGGTGTATTTACTATGGGCCTAATCCCTCGAGGGCAGTGGAACTCACCAAGACACACACACACACACTCACACACCCTTCCAAACACAACACACAATTGCTTTTTCACCCTCTAACAATGTCTCGTTTTATTTCGTTCCCTTTCTCCCGCTCCCGAACAGGTCAAAGTTATGCTGCGAGTGTCGGATGACCCACCGAGACCGGCAGCGTCGACCGGCGACCAGCAGGACCAGCCGGCGCCAGGACAGCCGGTCCCACCCACCTACCTGACCGTGGACAAGAAGAAGCGGCAGGTGACGCTTACCGAGACGCAGGCGAATGCGACGGCCGCACCTTCCGAGCGCGGTCCGATGGTGTCCGCACCGAAAATGTTTGCATTCGATGCATTATTTACGACTGAGGACTCACAGGTACGTTTGCCGGTAGTGATGGCCCTTGTTCGTATCAATGCTGCTGCTGCTGCTGTGGTCGGACGAGTAGTTCCTCCGCCAGTTGAAATCTAATCAACTAATCAAGCACTGCAAGCGAGTTGAAATGTGAAGTTGATGTGGGTTTGATGTACACTCAGGTGCGAGAAAAGTGTAAAATGAAGGGAAAAGCATTAGTATGGTTTTAGTTTATTTTTTTAGCATTTTACCTTTTTTATATATTTTTCTACAATTTTTTTCTCTGAATTATAATACAACTAAGATGAAAAAACGGAAACTTAAACGAGTGACAATTGCATTACTTCACGCTAATAACGATAGTTTGCGCCTAAAGGTATGCAGTTGGCAAATTGTTTACTGCTTTATTATCGTTTTTTTGATTTTTGTTCAAATATAGCTCCTTTTAAAAACGTGTTTATAATTTCAACAAATCTTTTCAAAAATCCATTTTAATAAAAGGAACTTGGCTGATGCTTGTTACAAAAAAAAAACCCAAAGAAAATGTGCCAAATGTTCCCAACAACTTTCAATCCATCTGCTGCCATCATCGCGTCCACCAGTGTTTGGCCTATGTTTGCGCTACCCACATTCTACCACAGCTTGTTCGCTTCCAGCTCATTTGAGCGCCCGACCGAGTGGACCACACGTCCGACGATGTTCTTACCCCGCTGCTTAACGATATTCAATCAAGTCAACCCTCCCGTACCGGACCCGCTGTTGCTGCTGCTGCGGCAGAGCATTTCCAGCCAGCGAACCAATGCCTATCTTTTCCAAAACCCATGTCCATGACCACATTGCCGCCGGTTTACTTACGGTGCATAATTGATGTGCCCACTGATCACACCTCGGCAAAGTTAATGGGCTGTAAACTGCACGACGGCACTCCAGCACGCCGAAACTGACGCAATCCGGAACCGTGGCCAATGATTTCAGCAACGGCAGTGGGAAAAACTTCTCCCCTCGTTTTCGGCATAGGGTGAGCCGCACGATTTGAGATATTATTTAAAGCGTAATCGAGAGAGCGAGAGGAGGTGTGCGGATCGTAAAATATATCTGATGGCAATGTTTGAATTCGCCACTGCCGTCACCGTCCATTAACACTGTCAAAATAGTTCCACGTTTGCACCGGTTCGACGCGGCAAATGATTTCGCATCAATAATGTGATCCTTTTTTTCGTGATTCTCTTTCACCCGAGCACATGGCTGGGGCGGAATGTGGTTGATACGCCTTCCGGCGTGTTTTGTAATCGAAAAGTCGTGTTTTTGACGAAGGAAAATTTGTGAGGGAAGTTTCATTTCGGTACAACCTCATAGCCATCAGTTATAGATCGTAAAATTGTCATTAAAAGCTATGAAATTCCATAAAAGGAAACGATTTAGTGATGATTTAATCGGATTAGTTAGAAAACAATTCATGAACTGCATCAACTCAGCGTATTCTAAAAAAATTTTGAATAGCAAAGGAAGAAAAAAAGTTTGACATCTTTTCTAGTTACTGCATAGTTTTCTTGCACATCCTGTTTGATGAAGACATCCCTTTAAAGTCTTTCGATATTCTCCTTCTGGGAAGGGAGAAAACACTGCACCTTCTCCAGCAGACCAGCCGGTTCCCAGGGCCAGCTGCTATCGTCGCTCGAGCAAACGAGCCCACGACCCTCCATCATCCACCAGCCGTCCCAACGAAGCCCCAACGAAATATGATAATAACGGCGCAAGGTGACAAAAAGTTGGCTAATGAAAAACGTGATCATACTACAAAATCATCCACACGGAGCTCGGGTGAAACGAATCCGTTCCCAGCAGTGAGGTTAATTTAAGCGAACGAAGCGGCAGGTGTCATCTTGGGAAAGATACTCTCCCACCAACCGAAGGACGTGGAAATATTGATCATTGCCCGACGGCATCAGTAATATTTCACGGATTAAAATGGGAAAGCATAATCCACACCGATTTCTGATAGTTTTGCACTTACTGGAGGGTAGTTGCAAGTTCATAGCTTTTAACACCCGATTTCCATTCGTTCCTTTCACTTACAGCAAGACATCTGCGGGACGGCGCTCTCGGAGGTGATACCGGCCGTGCTGGAGGGTTCGGATGGATGTTTGCTGTCGCTAGGATACCCGGGCGCAGGTGAGTTTCACATATTTTTAATGTATTTTTTCCAATGCAATTAGGATAAGCAATTTCAGCACAGAACATCGCACTGTCCGGTGCGATCAATCATGACCATTTGTTTGCACGACACAAACGCTCGCTGTCAAAAGTACGGGCGATAATCCCTCTTACGTCCATTTACCTTACCGAAACTACTTAAAACTTACGCTGTCGACGTGTAAACGGCTTAACAATTTCATAACAAAGTAATACAACATCTGCTGCACACGCCCCAAAGCGAACGGTCCGATCCGGTTCGAAAGGACTAAGATTGTCCGGTTTTTGCCGCTTGCAGACAGCTTTCAACTCAGGTGCATCGTCAGCGTGCTGAAAAAGAAGTAAAACGTGATACACGAACCCTGGACAGGTGTCCTCCGAACTACGTCACCGTTGACACTTGTTACCACTGCTGGGTGTATCTACATACTGTTATGATTGGTCCCGTGTGCCACCCGGCTCGGGCCAAGTTTCGAGCAAAGTTTAATCGCAAAGTTTTCCCCCCGAACACGTCTCGATACGATGCGTACAGCAAGACAGCGTTCCCTGAGGCACAAAACGGCCTTTCCGTTCCCAATGTGCAAGTGAAACATTGAGTTTGCAAAAAAAAAATACCTTTCAGTTTTTATTTTCTACTTTCTTTCTTGCTCTGTAAAACGAAACTTTTGTCACAGCTGCATAGTTACACTAGTACGGTGAGCATGGCAGGCAGACTGGCCAGCCTTATCGGAGGGATGGCAGAACGAAAATAAAACTACCGAAATGGAGACGCATGGTGTTCGGTAGACAATTTATTCCACGTTCACCTTTCGCAACATAAATCGCTCGCAGCACCCGTGCGCGTGGCACACGGTGAAGTGGAAACAAAACACGGCTGCGTGTTGCCTCCCAAACGAAGGAAATGGACAAATTTAAAAGGGATGTCAATATAACGCTTCCGGCGACGGATGGTTCGATGGTTTCGATGGCCTTATTCTGGTCGTTTTGATTGCATTTGGCAGTTGTGATTTTTCTCCGGTTTGGTAACGTGTCTGAATTCCCGGTGAGATAAATCTCCTGAAAAGAGGAGGCCTGTCGTTGCTTGGAGGCAAGTTGCGTGAACTTTCGGAGAAAGCTCCGTTGCGGGTGTGTTTGCTGTGAATTTGTTCTCACGTTCTGCATGACGTGTTTTTTACCTTTTAAAACAGCCTAAGGATGATAGGGTATGACAACAATAGTGCACGAAAGAGCTTGGGATCGTACACGAGCTAGTAATTGTACCAGTTTTGGTCGTGCAATAATTCGTTGTAGCAAAACTTCACTTGGTACATGTTTGTGCAGCATTATCCTGTGTAATATGTTATTTTGAACATTATTTAAAATTTAAATATTTTGGAACTTGTAACAACATATTGCATACTTTCAGGCTCAACATTTGCTGCATTTCAATAACTTTCAATACGCAAAACAATCAATCTACTGCTTTTGGAAAAGTGGAAACACTCAGTCAAATTTAAGTCAGGATCAGTTCATTCATATTGTAAAATAGCACCAAGTAAAACAAAAGCCTCACTATTCTGCCCTAAATACCAGCCCCCCAGTGAGCCTGCAATCCGCTTTTGCATATCGTACCAATACCACCACAATAATCACAACCCATTCGCCCTTTCTCTTCTCCCTCTCCACAGGCCAATCACGCACCATGTTCGGCACGGTGACGTCCCCCCCGGGAGATCTCGGTGCGATACCGTGCGCCATCGCCTGGCTGTACAAGGGCATCAACGAGAAGCGTCAAAAATCGGGCGCCCGCTTTTCCGTGCGTGTCAGTGCGCTCGGCGTCAACGCAACGAAACCGGGCTCGTCCTCGAGGGATCTGCTCGCCGGACATGCGACAGGTAATTAATCAAGACCCACCGTGCGTGAGTTTTATCCCGACGGTTTTCCATCTGCCTCCCCCACGGCGACATATGCCAAAGCATGACCGCCCGTTTCTGGGAGGACTATTTTTCATTTTTGTCGACACGTGCTTCATCAACGGAATACACATTATGCTGGTAGAAGTGGTTCGAAATAAAGCTAGCAAAAATTATAAACGCACATGTAACATCATGCAAACAGTTGCATACTTGTTTTACATTTATTATCTCCACCCCGCCCGTACACAAACACGCTCGCTTGCACGAATCGTTCGAAATAATCGTCCTTTGATGGCTAATTTATTCATCGACGACTTACGGGGGAAAGTGGCAACCATGCGGGAACGAGTGCCGCTGACAGGCTTGTCATAATAAAATCATATTCGGTTCATCTTTCCAATCATGGGCTGCTAAATGGAGCCATTGGGAGTTTATCAATAATGTCCTGCTGGGTTACGTTGTGTAATCCTTTCACTTCACATGTGACCCTTCGGTCATCAAAAGCCAATCAAGGTACGAGCTAAAGCGATTCGTATCGATACATTTTTCAGCACTATCGAAGCATTCGCTGGCTCTCTCTCCGGAACAAGCCTGCTCAAGTGCGTCTCAAACAGTGCCCCACGCAAGGGGACACACTTGAACCCTTGATTAGGGTTATGCAGCTAAATTTGTCACACAAACACACACACGGCAGCTCAAATTGCACCCGACTCGTTCGTCCGAAACAACGCCAATAACGTATTACATTTCTGTGGCATGTAAATTTTTCGCATTTGTCCGACATTCGACACCGGAATGCAGGCCGAGGGGGTTCGAATGGCGTGGCGTAAAACGCGTTGACAAATTGTTACCCGCCCGCGCTACGGGGTCGACACACACGCTCAAAAAATGTTCTCAACTACATTCCGGGGCTCTTGTAACCGGAAACTTGTAACTCCGGTGGATGGCAAAAACAACGGCACAATGTCGAAAAGGAGCTGTGTTTTTGTGTATGCAGTTAAATTTTATATTTCACTACGAGCCAGGGGTCGACAACGTGTACATTTAATTGAATTAAATTGAATTCAATATAAAAACATTATGATAGAGTTCATGTTTAATAAACTTAAACTACATATGTACAGTTGAATGTTTCAATCAGCGTAGTATTTCACGGATCCTTTCAACCTTTCACTATTAAGAAAACAGTATTACAATTTCGTCTTGTTGCTCACCACTGTCGTTCGCCCTTTTACGGAATGCTTATAATTCCATGTGCCTAAAAAAAAAGCATCCATCCACACACCGATGTAAACCGATGCAGCTGATGAACCTCCTGGACAGGACGGTCGTAATGTTTGTCAACCGTAGCCCTAGTCTACTGTGACCAAAAATGATATGACGATATGAAATCGAGGCGGGTGCGTTGCGAACATTACAAACAGAACAGCTGCATGGGTTCTTGTTCCCGAAACACCCGAAAACTGTCACACCGGGCTCGAATATCGGATGTTCGTCCAACCCGAAAAAGCATGTCACCGGACTGGTCCACGTCGTCCTCCGTCTCGCCGTGGTTCGTGGAAAGTCGAAAGGGATTGCCAGTAATTGAAGGAAAGCGTGTGTGTGTGTTTGTATGTGTTGACGGTACTTGTTCATCGCATCGATAAAACCGACCAACGTCGGAAGTCAACCACTCATTGGATTAGTGACACGAAGGGGTTTAGATAAAAGTGAATTTTCATGTATCGTGTTAATCATATGGTTTTTCCTACCAACCCAATTCCAGCCCACCGTTACTCTCATAACACCGAATGCGAGGTTTTAAGAGAAGAAGTTCTTGATGAATTTTCATACCACAGGGAAGCCGACGAATTTAAAGAAGCTTTTTCGAGCGGAAAAAAAATCTCATCTCATGTTGAAATTGTGAAGCGAAATTGCATGAATACTTTAGCATGTGCTCGTTTCATTCCAAGAGGTCATAGGAAACTAGCACAATGCCACGGTGCTCTTCCGCTTCCGCCACTATAATACCTCGTCCCATAAAGCACACTCGTTTTGAGGAGAACCAGAGCGAGAAATGGAACAGCAATAGTAATCCTTCGCGAGTGAAAGCCACCCATAAACGTTATTTGTTGTGTGTGAACGATTTTGTACAACACAACATAAAAAACTGCAACGCTTTAGTTCAAAATCCTCCATATGTGGCAGCCCAGTAGCTAATACATAAAGCAAAGCAAGGAACAGACAGAGAAAGAGAGAGAGAGAGAGAAAGTATGAGAGGAATCCTCTTACCAACCGTTAGTCCGGCAATATGCGCCAACTGAAGATTAAAAGTTTTTAATTCCACAGCCATGTTTTTTGTTCCCACCGCTCGAATCGAACGTGCTGCGAACTCAAGCGCCATTCAGCTCTCCCTCCCCTAGAGACTCTCACGAGAAAAAGTTTTGTTATTTTCAATTAGTTTCTTTCGTTCCGTTCGCTAAGACTAAATACTTTAAGCTACGCCAGTTGGAGCCCGTTGGAGTCGGTGTGCTGCCTGGGATGCAGTAAACAGGTTGCCGCTTCCAGGCCGGCCACTGAAACTACCGCGTGGGATGAAACTAAGCACGGCTGCAGCAAAACTACAGCTCATTAGTGGTACAGCACAATTGGAATACATGATTTAGTTTTCCGTCGGGTTGCGGAAATTAAATTTTCCACTCGCTTTGTTGCACCCGCGTGCACACACCACCAAAACGATCGTTTTTGCACGAGCCAGACAGACACCGGTGCTTTAATCAGTTGCAGATTTAAACTGAGAAAAGCAGCAAGGCCAAGTTAAATGTTAAAGAAATTTCTTTGAAATGACTTTCAAATACGTATTGAAATCGTAAAGATAGGACTACACATTTGATAAACCCTAGCATGGTATCTTTTCCACCACAATTGCTTATACATACTGTGAAGCGCATTATATTCTTGAATGTGAAATATATTATATTATTTATATATCTTTTTTATTTTATGAAAAATATTTTTATTACCATCGTAAAAATTTTGAAAAAATATTATGGATTTTTCACAAAATATTCTTAGCAAGTAAATATAAATTCGACTTAAACGTTAAACAACATCAATAGGTCTTAAACTTATATACTTCTCCAATTTATTTCAACAAATATCTCCTCACAACCGATGTCTGTTCATTCAACCCGAATCATAAAGACATCTTCGTAAAGAATTCCTATAAACTAACCGAAGGAATTGTGCCTTCCGATGAATCCCGGTTGCATGTCCGATGTCCCCCAGTGCAGCTATTATTCATAAAAATTTCCCTCGGGTAAAAACCTTCGAACCGAATACTCACATTCAGCACGGAAGCTAGGGCGGAATGGTAGCGGTATGAATAAAAACCAACATTTTATTTCATTACCACACCTACACGCACCGGGGAGCGGGCGGTTTCGGTACTTAGCTCCGAACAATGAGCATTATGCTGCCAATGATAATCCCTTTCCTATTCATTTATGCACATCCGGCTCGGTTTGCTTCTAAATGCTTGCTGCTCTCGGTCCCGTCTCGTATCCCGATCCTTCCGGCCTACCATCAGTCGATTAGCTTTTACTGCTGGCGCTCCTCAGACCGGAGTATTTCCGCCAGTTTTCTACTCCACCCTCCACCCGGCTGACCCGATTTTTCGTTTTGTTTCCCGAAACCGAAACGCTCCCTCAGGGTTACGGGAGATGCAGAACAAAACTTTCCGAGTGACGCTAGATTAGTAAGGTTCGTTCGTTCCCGTACCTTCAGGCATACAGGAAAAGGGAATCTTTTCAGCCCAGTCTCTACCTTTTAATTGCGTTTTGCGACGGTTGGAACCTCACCGTACCGGCAGTAGCGTGCGCGGGAATGTGCGTTTTCCACTTTTTTACGAACCGGGAGCTACTTTTAATGCTAACATTTTTTACTACTTAGCCGTCCGCTCAAGACATGCCTTTTGGCGAAATGCCATTTGATTTCCCGTTTTTTTTTTTTTTGCGACAAGACTGGCAAATTCTAAGCCGCAAGAATGGCTCCTCCATGGCCCTCACCCCAACGCCAAACAAACGGCGGTCAATCAAAACCGACGATCGGTGCGTTCCACTTTTCCGTTTCCATTGTCCTAACTGTTGCCCGTCAGGCATCGCATTTCTTACGACCGGCTCACTGAATGCCAGATAGAGCGCAAAACAGATTAAAACTCTATAAAACATCATCCTGCTAATGACTAACGGTGCGCCGTGCTTGCCTTCGGCAACCAAAATGGGTGGAAAAATCGGACAATGATTGGAGTACGAAAGTTTATGAATATCATTTTTACGGTTGCCATTTTTACGATTGCCACCGCAATTCGGATGCCGGTCTGGTCCGGAGACGGGGTTTTGCCGGATTCGTAGAGTATGATATCCTTTTTTATTTCTGGCCCTTTTCACGTGAGGGTATGGTTGTGAAGATCAGCCTAATGATCCAATCATGTGGCCTTTTTATTGCAACGCAAATTATCGTGACTGTCTTTTCTAAAAAACGCCCTAAAGGGAGAAAAGAGCCTCTCCAAAATATTGCGAACGATTTACTGCTCCGTGCAGCTACAGTTGTTTACGATAAAGTAGGATAAGTAGGCATTACAAATAATAGATTTTTTTTTCAAATTTTACTAACTTTACTAAAAATCATGAAACCAGTTTTCATGATGGAGAATGAACTGTTACCCAAAATTCTTTTAATTACTTCCTTGAACCTTTTTTGTCCGCATAGCTCAAACAACCTGAATCAAATAATTTAATGGGTTTTAAAGCTAACGCAGTGACTGCAAATTAACTTTTATTTCAAGCCTATAATCAAAGCTACATTACCATAAACCGCAGGCTATTAAAATACGCACATATCCTGTTTACGAGAGTATTGTTCTAAACCATTAGTTTCTTATACATTAAAAAAAAGACTTTCGATGTAAAATATCACTCGAGAGTCTCAACTCTGGCTCAAAACAGTGAGAAAAAATCAAATCCAACAAATTATTCAACCAACGCAAACCCACTGCAGCACGCATCCGGTCCTACGGACCCACCATTGGTAGCGAAACCGGAACTGCCGAGAATTAAGCTCCCGCAGTAAATGATTAAGAGCGCAACCGCCACAAAACCGGATTTTCTAATATACCGTGCACCGACCGAAAACTCTTTCGAGGCTCGTGGCTTTCGCCCCGGTTGGGGAGGAAGTTTAGCGGTTGCAAAACGTTGCTTTACCTGTGCCACGGGTCTACTACGAAGGACCGTTTACCCGACCGCGTTAAAGTTGAACTGCGAAATGATAATAATAATGAATTCATGAGATAATAAAATATTATTGCAGTTCGCTTGTTTCCGCTCGCGTGGGACGGGAGCGTGCCTTGGAGTGGCTAGCGGATCGTAAAGTGAATAGGTTTTTTGCGTTTTATGAGAAATGCGATTTTAATTCGTGTTACACGAAATTTCGTGCAACCGTTTACTGTTTATCTGTGTTCCGTTTTCGGCAACAAAGCGTGTTGCCACTTGACGTAATCGAAAAAGTAATAAATTTTGTGCCCTTCGATGTAGTTCATGCGTTCCGAACAGTCTCTCCTTTATTTGAATGCAAATCTATTCCTGATTAATACACACTGCTCGTAAAAATCAGTTGAAAACAATTCCTGCATTTTAGAATTCTTACCTAAGCAAAGCGGGAGTAACACACTTTTGCGCATTCAACACCGAAAACAACGAACCAAATCCGTGAATTCCAATCGTAGGAACAAATCAAAGAATGTGCTAAACGCGGAAAACCTCATTTTGCACTCTCGCTTCTACGAGGCAAAGGATGGGAAAGAGAGGGGAGATAAATATTTGACAATTATTCGCCGGCACACATACCCACGGCGCACGGGCGGTACTAGATAATTGACATTCCTGCATCCGTGCTTCGAGCGATCAAATGAGTACGATGATGGCAAAATTCCAATTAAAACCGTTGCAAACCGTTGTGGAAGGGTTTGCCTACCTGCCTTACCTCCCTCCAGCGCACCTGTACTCGAGAGGGAATGTTTCCAGTAGCGTTCGGTGCCAGTGGGGAATTCGTTGGCTCGACCGGAACCGCACGAACCGAACAAACCGATCGATAATCTTGATCCGGTGGCTAATTTCGAAGATAAATGCACGGTCTATCTAAATTTCATATCAACGGTGTAACAGGACATGACCGCTGATAACAAGAATGGCTTCCATGTGAATTATCTGTGCAGTATTCACAGATTTAAGTATAATAAATTTGACAACTTTATAACTGTATAATTTATTATTTGTTTTCCTGCGAAAAATTAATGTATGGGAGGTTGAATAGCCTTAGGCGCATTTTTTATTTTAATTGTTTAAACAGGGTCTTAAATTCTATTGAGTTTTCTTTATAAACACACATAAGAATTGACTCATTGGAAAAATAGATTACCGACCATCTAAAATAAATAGTGCATTATTTATTTATGGTATTGTAATGCTTCTGAAATATTATAATTGTCATATTATCATAAATTTAAACTTATTTTACTGGTAACAAATATTTTAACTTATTTGTTAAAATAATTTTAAAGATAATATTTTGAAAATTTTATCCATTTATAGTCCCACAGTTTATATTTCTGTATTTTTCTGCGGACTGTGCACTCATCATGTCCAAAAGAGGAAGCACAAAATTACCAGTCTCAAAACGCAACCGTTCCTATCATTTACCGTCCTGTCGGGAGCGATTTAGCCAGGCTTAAACATCAGTCGCTCCACTGCACCCGCCCCGGGATTAGCCTGCACGCATTAGCTCGACACATAACAAACCCGCACCTGCATGCCGGTGCCAGTGCGACCGCATCGACAACGACGGGAGTGTATAAATTAATTGTTTAATAATTCACTAATAGCATCAACATTTATCATTTCGCAATGTCCTGTCCGGTGCGGTGAAGTGCCATCATGCAATGAACACTGTCCCAGAAGGGCATTGATTGCTGTGCGAGCTGTGCAGAGTGCAATGGTCATGTCACCGGCACAGCACTCCATGGCGTGCATTCCATTTCCAGCCCAAATTCCAACAATATGGTTTGCAACATAATTTCACAGCAAGAGGTAAACCCCCGTCCCTCGTCGTTTTTGCAGTGGACCGGTGAACCGTACACAAGGCTCTTGACTTGGCATCGGGCAACGGGCGTCACACCGAACACAAACGGTGGCAATCACGAGCGCTTGAGCAATTATTGTATTTATTTGATTTCATTACTGTTGACATCGGTTTTTAAGCGCCACCGGGACGGCCTTTTTGCTGTCGCGCCCGTGTCCTAGGAAATCAACCGCGAAAACCTCGGATTGAACATGATACGCCCCACTAGCCGGTGCCCGATCGATGCCGGTATTTGCGATTGCTATTTGACGAAAAATTGGTATTTAATTTCCACCCATTTTGAATACCGATTATGTGGCCACCATAGGGCTCCTCCGCGTTCGTTCGTTCGATAAATATCAATCACTTGATTCCTTCCGCCAAACGGCAAACACACTTAACAGAGTCATTCCAAAAACGCTACCTAAGGGAGCAACCCGATTGGCAGTCCTCTCAGCTCATTACGGTAATGATTTGCCCATTATCATTTCCTCCCTCCCGATCCCGCACCCATTTAATGACCGTTGCGGAGCGTTTAAATTGGCGGCAAACAAACTCGCCATTCTACGCGCGGCAAGCAACGGTGGAAAGAATTTGTAGAATAACATCACCCGTCACCTCTTTCTGTTTTTTTTTTTTTTTTGTGTGCTCTCGTCCCGCCATTGCCCACCGAGCAATGCCGAGATTGGCAACAAAAGGAACCCGAACCACATTTCCTATCGCCGGTGAAAGATAGCCTCACTTTTTTCTGCCACAAGTCGTCGACAAAAACGAACCGAAGTGAACTGCCGGTAAAGATTTATACCTTTTTGATTTGCTAATGGGCTCCTGATCGATATTCGTCCGATAGACGGTTGACGCAGTTTGGTCGGTCGGTCGGTTGGTCATTCGAACATCACGACCGTTTTATGGCCTTCCGGTAGTTCAAACAGCAATGATCGTGATTCGATTTTAATAAGCTTGGCAAAAAGAAGGTACAACAAAGTAGCTTAATTTATCGTTATCTGACACAATTGTTGCAATTGTTTCATTGTTTCATTGTCTTAATGCCATTATAATTTTTATTCTTTCTATTAAAATGTACGTTAAAATGTTAAAAGTATACTGAGAGAGTTGAGATCCTATTAAAAATCTCGATTGACAATGTTTTAAAATATTCTTAACATTTTATAACAGTTCAATTGCTCTTGGTATAAAAATAGAATAAATTTTAAAACATTTAAAAGTCCTGCGCAGTTTCCCTACCGACTCAAATCGAAAACAATATAATTTTGTAAAATTTTCCAAATATCATTACACGAATGAACTTCCCTGCATGTTGTCGAGTACGTCACACATGGCTATATGGCGAAAATTGAGCTCTTCTCACTGTCACTCGGCGACAAAATTGGTCACTGCCGAATGTCTATTCTCTCCCTGTGAACCATCATCATCATCAATCAAACAAACAAACAACTCAATCTGCCCAACCGGACCATCTCCCCGGTACTGATACACATGCTCCCGGGCCAAGAAAAACGCTCGAAAAATCTCGGACCACTCCGGCTGCCTTTCAATCAAATCATTTATAAATGTCCAGCGTGCTGTTGTTGGCACGCCAAAGTCACCCCTCCGCAAATTGCTCTCCAATCCGAGCAGCGACAGCGAGAAATACTGCAGCGTCCCAGCTGGTTCCGGGACGCACGGGAAGCAGCATACAAACCCTCGTTAGAACCCTCATAATCGTCAAACGATTTACTCTTTTTTGTTGCTTTTTTCCTTTCTTCCCTTTCTTTCGACGAGATGAGAATCCTTTTTTCCCGGCTCCAGTGTCCATTTCAGTTCCGAAAGGACGCTTCCGAGCAGGAGCACTTTAACGAACTCCAATGACTAAGGAGTAATTCTAGGTCAGAGTGATAGGAGGGAGGAGTGCATGTGTTAGTCCTAAATTCTGCGGAGTATCGTAATTCATTTCAACTCTCCCTTTCCTGGGCAACCTTTATGTGCTATTGCAAAAACCTGACGGGAATGTCTCCGAAATGTTTTAACTCACCTGCCGCCTGTTTGAAAATGGGCCTTCCCCGACTCTGCCCGAATTTTTTTCTCCATCTCTATGCCTGGACCCCTTTTCAACCGTAAAATAGACACACTACACATCTGGCTTCATATGTTCTGTTTTTTATATATATATATATATATATATATATATATATATATATATATATATATATATGCATTCTTTGTCACCAACAACAAATGTCCTGGAAAAATTGATCCGAAAAAGAGAAAGAGAGAGTTTGTGTTTGGAATTTTGATAAGGTTCATTTAAGGAAAGCGAAGGAAAGGATAGCACCGGGTACCGGGTTTTCCAGACGCCCGCATCCCGTAGATAAATGTGCCACACGTGACGATGCTGGCTGCCACAGGGGGAAAACGGAGGATATTTCCAATCACACATGTGCGCGCCCCTTATCGATAAGCCTTTGCTCGGGAAGAATCGGAAGAAACCCTACCCGAAAGAAATGAAGGCAGAAAACAAAGTTTCAATTTCGTCATAAATCGATTACGATAACGTTTGGGGCAACCGTTTATCAAAGGAGAAAATCGAGCACCGGTTTGCTTAAACACCCATCCCGTTCTTTTTCGCCGTCTCATTCCAGAATCGGACGATTCACCGGGCATGTACCTGCGGGGAGATTTTCTCGGTCGGCCCACGGAGCTCCGGGCACCGACGGCGGAACGGGCGGCGCTGTTTCTCGATCTGGCTTTATCGGGCCGATCGCAGTGCAATTTCGAGCCGGCCTTAATCTACACCCTGCACGTCTACCAGTACAGCCTGTCGGGAAAGCGAGGAGGTAGGTCCTGGAGGTTGGAGTGTTGTGGAGTGTTGCGGAAAGGAATTTAATTTTAATTAATTTTACGCTGCCCGTCCGCACCAGTCGAAGGAGGCCGAAGTCGTCTGCATCTGATCGATCTCGGCGGCTGTGCCAATCGGAACGGGGGTCTACCTCTGTCCGGTATCGGGAACGTGTTGCTGGCGATATTGAGCGGCCAGAAGCATCCACCGAACAGGGATCATCCACTGACGCCACTACTACGAGACTGCCTTGCACCAATCACCTGCCATGTGGCCGTTGTGGCACACGTTGCTCATTCGCAGGTTAGTATGCAGAAATCTCTACCTTAAAGTTTGAAATCGGTTAAAGTTTTAGCTATTTTCCACGCGGGAATAGACACACACGGACACGCTCACAACCATCCAGCTTGCCTCACGCATCCACCGGATGCGACGAAGACTGCGACCCCGGAATCATCTGCTCGGAGACAAAGGACTGAACAATGGCTCCTCCGGCCACCAATCGGGTGGTTCATCGGAAGGGCCCGACCCCTCTAGTTCCGATTTTTCACAGGATACCGTCATCTATATGGGTCCCTGCGATGATCCGACCGACGGGGAGCATCCTCCGGTGTATCTTCCAAGTCTGAACTCGGGTGACAATCGGTGCGCCATGAACAAGGCACTGAAGGGTTCGGTGGCGGAGAAAGGTCCCAGCGTTGCGACTCCCTCACCCAAGAAGAAAACCTCCACTGCCAGTGCTTCCAAAGGTAGGTGCCCTAGTGCAAAGTGGGTTTCTTTTGAGGTGTTTCAAACCACTTTCTCCCTTGAAATGGCAGCTCAAACGACGAATGCTCCTGCGGCTACTAGTTCGAATATAGTTCCGGGACGTACGGATAGTCTTAAGCGGAACCAGCACCCCTATGTCCACCAGCAACCGCAAGGTCCTGAGCTGGTTTCGAACGCGATCCAGATCGCTTCACAGCACGCATCGCCCAAAGTGATAGCGGGAGCCTTTAAGCATGTGTCTGGCGTCAGTAAAGGCTCCAATATCCCCACGCCAAAGGGTTCGCCCATGAGACGACCGACTGCCGGTCCGGCCGTTGCGTCCACCAGCACGTCCGCCAATCACGGACCATCCCGCGAGAGCCCATCGCGGCAGATCAGCGAAGAGAAGTGGATCGATGGACCGAGAGTTTCCAAATCGAAAGTGCACGAAGCGCGCCACCTACTGCGGGAGATAAATCACGTAAAGAAGTGCGAAACATGGGTCGACGGCCCCAGGACGCACAGCTCAGTTCAAGCCCATCCAAGCCAACCTCAACTTCCAGCGGCCAGTGCGGCGGCGGCCGCGGCAGCCGCCGGTGGGTATGGGTTTATGGATACGCACAAAAAGAACATGATCCGGCAGTGGGTCGAGAATCAGTCGTTCCAGCTGCTCCAGCAGTCTATGTCGGCCAACAATTCCCCGATACACGCGAAGCATCACGCCACCTACAGCCTGCCAAAGTTCAAACCCAGTCGCTCGGACGAGGATGGTTTCCTCACGCTCGAGCTCGACCGCGGTGGGGACGAGCTGGTGAATCCGATCGCCATGCGTGGCTTCACCGCTGGCACGACCGTTGCGGCCAACAGCTCCGAGAGCCACGTGCGAACGGGGCTAAAGCAGGCGTACAGTCTCGATGCGGAACAGTCGCCAGTGCCAACGTCTTCCGGACAGACAATGCTCCACCAAACGCATGCGCAACAGACGCAACCACCGGTGTATGCTTCCATTAGTCCGGCGGCGAAGCTCCACTCGAATGTTGCGGCGGCTACCACGACCATGACCTCAGCGCAGAGCTCCCAGCACGACAATCATTCGGAACGATCGCGCGCCCCGTCGCAGGCAAGTGATCGTGCGTCCCACACGCAACAGCACCAGCAAACGGATGCGACTACTCAGGAAGAGGAGGATCAGGACAGTGGACCGTCAGAGGTACCGCCCGCGTTGCCATTAATGGATCCGCTCGGCTCGCGGGAGATCTCACACGAAAGCATACACATGCTGTGCTCGAGGCACGCGTCGCGGGATGACGGAACGATGAGTGTACACAGTCACAACAGCCACAACATCGGCATGATGGACTGCGGGCTGCAGGTGACGGAGGATGAGATCGCGAAGGCTATGAAGGGGTAAGTGGTCAGAGATGGCGTTGCAATGGCGTGGGCTCAGCTTATGGAATTTTTTCGACTTTTTTTTACTGCTTCCACAGAGAACATCCATTAAGCGCGCTGAGTCATGGCGAGTTGTCCATCGTGTCGAGCTTCAACGTGGGTGGAGATGTCTTCAGCGATTGCGTTATCGGCGATAACATGAGGTTAGTTCGCAATACTTTCCCGCGCACACCCTCAACTCTAACCCTTCCCATATCCCAAACGCTCACCTCTCATCCTCAGAAGCCAATTTGACCAACTCGCCCGACTCCGCGAGATCTTCACCTCCCAGCTGGCGATGGCTGAAGTGACACCCTCGTTCCGGCTCGGTGACACCAACAGCGTTTACAGTGAGCCCGCGTATCGTTTCAACGCCGGTCCGGGGAGTGTTTGCAGCGAACCAGCCTACCGTCCGCCAAGTCCACGGTGTCGCGACTGTCGTCAGTCCATGACGATGTCTCGAACGCCCAGCCAAAGCTCGCTCCCAAGCCTAACCGGGATCGTAGCGATAGCGGGAATGGAGCAGTACGCCTCCCTGCGCCATCCCGACGGTGCCTCCGATCCGAACCTTCCCAAGCTGGAGAAAACGACGACGGACGACGGCCTCCTAGACCCGGACGACCATCCGCACATCCGCGAAAACCCACTCGCCGAACTGATGTCCGAGGAGGACGACGGCCAACTGAAGGCACCAAGCTCAGCGCTCCTAACCCCACAGCACTTGCCCACGCTACCGCTGCTACCTCTCTCCGCGACACCGGAAGCATACGACAGCGGGCACGACTCGACGCCCCGTACTTCGAAGCACTCGGGCATCTCGAGACGCGCCGAAAGCGGCTACCACAGTGTCGGAACGGTGCGCGATAGTGACGAGTCGAGCTTCGGGTCGGCCGCTTCCCGTGCCCATCAGAAATCAACCGGACCGGGTGGGAAAAAGCGCAACCGGGCCGACAACAAATCGCTCTGCCACTGGCTGCGCAACCCGTTCAACTGCACGTACCCCGACACGGAAGGGGAAATCAGTGACTTCTAGAGGTGCTGGATGTGCTTTAGCTAATTTTATCTTTTATCGCGAGCTGGCTGCTTTTGTGATGTGAGTTTGTTAATCGGAACTTAATCGGGCCGTGTATGGATGTGAACTTGCGCAACGCCTAATGCTGACAATAAGAAATGGAAATGGAAGTGTATTGTTCGCTTGATCGAATGCTTTGCTGCTTCACGATTGAGTATGGTGGAATCGAAATTGGTGCTTCGTACTGTACAACGAGCCTATCCTTCCGTGGTCGATTGGCAGCTTTCTGTTGAGTTTTTACTGCGAACTCATTTGTTTCTACTTCGAATGCCTCTCTAAGTCTCACTCTCACAGCTCCTCGTAAATCACACAAAAAAAACTATTTGTAAATGTTACCCTATGCTTTAGTGATCGTTGGATATTTGTACTGTTCAAAGTGTTATCGACTATCGTTTAAAAACATACGAAAATGTTAAACATGCACCGCAAAGCTTCTGCTGTATTAAAAAATAAAAGAATACAACACATCATCGCATTGTACAGACTAGTTTACAACGAGAAACACAACCACCGAAGCAACTTTTTTTAACTCACTTTTGAATACCCAAATCTGTGCCCACCAGCCATGTGTCGCCTGCCCGCGCCGCCTGCTAATTATGTTTGCAAATTAAACTTCGGTCCCAAGCGCGTGCATCGATCGGTTTCCGCTAAGTGGGTCTCAACGCGCTGATTTGTGCGATAATTATCGCTCCATTCTCCGTTCTCTTTTGCTCTGGTGCGTGAGGCGGCCGCGTATTTATTAAATGGACGCTTGTTTGCATGTTACAAAGCGTGTAAAAACAAAGCGTAAAAGCGGCCGATCCTGTCTCTCGAACTAAAAAACCAAACACAACAACAACAGGCACCATAACAAAATAAACATTTACGCATAATCTGTTATTACCACCATTGGGATGCGGAAACGAAACGGGTGCCATTTAATGCTCTTTTGTTCGCTCCAAAACCGATCGAACAATCGCGGCAATTATGGTGCCGATAATCACCAGGGCAATTTGTACATGATTTGATTGCCCCCGTATTTATGTTCGCGCGTACTTAAGTAGCGAAATAAAATAACATAACACACTAAATAATTACTGAAATCGAAGTTTATCGACGGAGGAGAGTGAGAACATGCAGTGAGATAAATGAGAGGCACTTGAGAGGAAAATGATATGCAATCAAGGCTACCAGGGGTGCCTGGATTTTTTAGTTTTATTTTTTTTCTGCCGCAGCCGAAAGCATCAAGAGACTGTTTGACACCTGCTAGGCTCGAGAAACATTCAATCCTGATAGCACTTTGTTAGGGATCTAAATATGAACTGTCAAATCAAGCGTATGTGACAGAGAGTACGTCTACTAACACGTTTGACAGCCGTATTTGACATATGTCAAAAAGGAACAAGGAAAGAACGAGATAAACTAAAACACAAAGCTCTTAAGCCAACCGGATAGAGGAGAGCGGTTCGGTTCTACATACAGGTACAGAGTTTTAGAACACTTTTACAAAACACGCATATAAATAGGCCCCAGACAGACGGAAGCGTCCCCGTCTGGTAACGGACCAGCTTGTGCTTTTAAATCCCACACCAGCTAGCAATCCCAAAAACATAATTCTCTACTCTACCCCACGTGCACTGGACACGCGTGAAATCGATTGAACCGATTATTATCATTGTAATTATTGCGAACGCGCTATTGTACGAAAAACACAAAAAACCCCGGTATTGTATAATCTTTTACTACTGCTTTTACTCGATATTCGCCGGGGAGAGGGAAGCAACGCTCGCTGCATAGCGATTCGCGATGGGAGGATGAAACACTCTCAACGAAAAATAGAAAATACTTTTATAAAAACATGGAAGTCGAGTTTTTTGTTACGTAAGCTCGGAAAGAAACCTTTTGCAGCCTTGGTAAGTACTTTGTCGTTCAATGCAATCAGATCCCAGGTGCGACTGCACCATTCTGCCTGCAACGCTGAGATAAGCACTCAATCCTTGATTGAGCTTTACTTCCACATTTTCCTTTTTTTTTTTTGTCTACTAAAGCCGCCCGAAGAGAATGACTTCCTTTTGCTTCATTTCAAGCCCCATTAACGTCATTAACGATGCACGTGATTTTTCCCTCCTTTTGACAGTAGTATGCCAAACACCTGACTCCGATTGCTATCTTCCAGGATGCGACCGGGAAAAGACAGCCGTAAAATTTCTTTCTACTCCACACCGCCATTTCTGTAATCCTAGTGCCTCCTGGTGTCTCCTCTTCAGTATGAAGCTTCGTACTTGCTTGCTTCCTCCCAGACAGGGCGCAGGTCGAGTGTGAAGCGTCCTCTCTCACCCCACCAGCTGGTCCGCGCAGTCAACCGGGAAAGGTCACCCCGCCCGAGGGTTTTCCGGGCGAGAACACGGGATGCACGAAAAGCAAAAAGGGTTCGCACGGGTTTTTATTAACAATTTCATTCCCCAAAGAAACCATTCTTCAAGACACGTTCCAGCAGTGTTCCGTGTGCGAAGGGAGCTAAAATTGTCTGACCTAGATTTGAGCAATTTTCACAAAGTGCGTTGACTTCTGCGAGTAACTCGTGGGTTACTTGATTCTCTTTTTTTCCTTTTTTGTTTCTGCTTTTTGGAAAGGTAAATTCCTTTCGAGCAACCTTTAAGCGCGGTTTCTGCTAGAGCGAAGAAACAAAAAACCGACGAAGGTATGAACCCGGTGTAATTATGACGGAATTAAATGTTTAGCTCTCTACCTATCTTTGCGCCGTCTTGGAGAGTTCGGGCTGTATGAAATAAATGATTCACATCGAAATGATGAAACGAATGCCAGATGTTACCCTTGTCGGGGAAGAAGTTGCTTAAAATTGCAATTTGTTTGAATGGTTCGCAACCTTGTCAGTAATTAGCGCTGAGCGATTAGGGTGGAGAAGGTATGACTCTAATGGTGGAACATTAGAAAGTCTAAGTGAGATGAGCTTTCGTAATATCTCATTGTTTGTTATGATAAAGAGTTAATTGAACAATTCGTTGGATTGTGTTATATTAACCCCAACTTCCCTTTAGCAGCAGTTATAAATAATTCTTCAGCATTACGCACTCGAAATTTATTAACATCTGCTTTTTTTAACATTAATAATTTGGATTAAAAAAATAGCTAGTTTTTTAAATTCAATTTAAACTTTCAACAAAAATCTGAAAACAAAAAATATTTTCCTTTTGTTAGTAACTCTAGGACGTGAGTGCAATGCAAGAAATCTTTAGCTTTCATGCTTGAAATCATTCGTCGAAATCTGTACGTTTCATCTAACAACCAAACCATCTAACGTGCGCTCAGTTTGACTTTAATGAACTGGCTCACCGCGTGAGTTGTCTTCCAACACCGAACATCGTTTGGCGGTGGTCCTTGTGGGCGATGACCCCAGTTGTCTCGACATAAACACATCCCAACAAGCTCCCCAGTGAGTCATTACGGTATCGTAAAGCAAACGGTAGGCTTCGACTGGCCGGTTGTAAAGCAAAGACACACAGGTCTTGTGGTTCGAAACTCCAAAATCCCGACAATGATGAGTAATGAGAGGGACACTTTAGGGCAATTGCAATCAAGCCGGGCACAGATAACGAGCCCAACCGACCTTCTACCTTCACATATTATACGCTGAAACAACTATCCATAAGTAGCAAAACCAAAACAAAACGAAACTTCACCATACAACATGCAAGCGGCATGTAAATATGGCGCTACCCGACGGGCTGCTCCGTTCCTGGCTCCAAAAACACACATCCCTTCACAGGTCACCTGTTATTACGTTTTATTGTCATCCCAGTCACAAAAATGGAGCAGCGGTCGGGATCGACTCTCTCCCTTCTATTTTCGGCAAACTCCGTTTTTAGCCTCCGGGATGAAGTTGTAGCAAGCATATTGCGAATGCTAATAATCATAATAGTAATGGTTTTATGTTCGTCGATCGTCCTCCCCCTCGGTTTGACGGTGGAATGTGTTGTGCCGCAGGCAGCAAAACTTTTGGAACTCCCTCGGGAACGTCTTGAGAGCCGAAAAAGGTACTGTTGGGGATGGTGCCGTTGTTTGCTTTGCTCACATCACGCTCGTGTTTGGATGCTGTTTAAATGGTTTCTGGTAGAGAGGAGGCTGCGGGTGGAGTTTTCGGGTTGCTGAAGTTTATTTAAAGCTGTTCATTCTCCATACCTGGTGGAAGAAATCGGATCTCTTCCGTATCTCTTTAGTGCACGAAGTATGAATAAATTCCAGACATCAATTTCGACCTGGAAATCCCTGCAGCTTTCTCTCTGGGAAAGACCATTGGCCGCATCTAATACCTCCATTTCTATGAACATCACGACCAAATCGATAACAACAGGAGCAGTGGCAGCTGTACCATCTCACACTCCCAGACACCGGAAACCAATCTGCTCCCTTCACGAAAGCAATTAAAGCTCCTGTCGCAGCCCCTTCCGGAAAGCTCTGCCCCCGCTAAAGCTCCCATCCCTGGCGAAGTCCTTGAAAGAAGCAGAACGTATAATCAAATAGGATCTAATTTCGCAAACGTTATTTCACTCACATTAGTTGTGATCAATGTGGCGAGGATAGTAATTAAGAGAAACTTTCCCATTTTTATGCTCGCTTCCCGCGTCGCTGAACCCACTTCCGGTGGTTGCTTCCGCTGCCGAAGCGATCTGGAGACACCGACACGACTTGACTTGGAATTGTCTATTCCCATACGCCAGCGCAGCCTCTCACCCTTTCCGGGGCTCGTATCGATTCCGGCTAGTCATGAAAGATAAATGATGGCATCCCGAACGAAAAGCGAACCCTATCGGCTTCTGTCCAGATGGGAGGAAAAGAAAGAGAGAAGTCGAGCCACAGATCGAGATCGATTGGCGTACCAGATTGCTTACAGATTCAACATTTAGCCAGCAGCCCGCCTTTCTTTGTACAGCGATTATGTGAAAAAAGCGGAAGAAAAAACAACATCGAAGGAAAGAAAAGCAATCGTCAAACGAGTGAGCTCTCCATTTTGCTGTGTGAGTCATGTCATCGAGATTGATCTCGATTGAAATTAGATTACCGGAAAACTGGGAATGTGATTACGATAATAGGTCCACGGTCTGTACGAATCTGTCCGTTTTATTAGCTGAGATTGGAACATATTTATTCGTTCGCTCGCCCGCTGGGGTGAGTTTGGGGACAGTTTGTTTTCGTTGGTACAGTGATTCGATTAATATTGATATCGTATTCCAAACCTACTCCAGTGTCGATCTACGTGGCATTGCTAAGCTTTAAGTTCCAACGGAGAGGTTATATTATTGGGAAGCTTTAAGCATGAGTTATTTTTGGCAGCATTTCGTTTATTTGAAGCTCTCAAAATTAAATTCCAACAGGAACATGCTGAACTTGGTGAGAGTAACAAACAACTACCAACAAAACCACTTCTTGCTCTATTTCTACTTCTATCTGTTCAAGTTTGCTCCGCAACTTTTATTCCCGTTTGGCGTACATCTGTGTACTAACGTGCTATAAAACACTTTCGTGTCCTATTGTATTCTCCTCCCTATCCCACCATTAAGCTAGACGAAAGAAAGACGCTTCCAGTGACAAAACATTCCACCCCTGAGTAGTAGTATCACTAGCCCATTAACACAAAGCGAGCCGAAACGCTTGCTCCAGCTGCTCCGGCGGTGATGACGTTGGAAACAATAAAATTAAAATAGATTCTCGACTCACTGTCCCGCTGCCATCGGTTCGGTTTATCTGCACGTTTATTTATGCTTTCAGCAACTATTAAACGCAGCACTCTCCACCGTGCAACACACGGTGGCTAATCCTGGGCAGGGATTTACTTACCATGCGACCGACGGGAAAGAAAAATCCCATCCTCATTCGGTTCGCCTCCGTGATGGAAGGATACACCGAAAGCGAAGCACACGCGTCCCTCTTAAGGGTCGAATGAAACGTTTAACCATTTCCGATACAAGACCACTACCTCGGATGCTAAGGATGCTTTTATTACCGCCAATTCCTCCCATCCCCATTCTCCGTATCCGCACGACGACGCACGACGGCTGCTGCGAATTAAAAGTGTCCTTACGCCGGGATGCTACGGGGAGCTGCTGCGGAAATGGCTGTGGTAAACAACGGTTCCGGCCGGTTTACCGCCGAACAAGACCGAACCATGTCACGGTGCGAATGGCACGAAATAAAATCCTAACGAAATCACATTAAAAACAAGCATCGTTACGTTACGGGGAGTTCTTTTTATCGCTCCGCTTTCTTCACCGCTCCACAACGGGCGCGTGTGTTACATGATCGGGACAACGCTTTTTTGCCAACGTCACCACCCGTCCACCCGGTACGGTCCGGTCTTGGGGGAAGATTCTATCGTTATCTCGAGTGGCCATCCTCGAAACATCTCGCAGATTTTTGGGACCCAGCCCGGAAAGGACTAACACGTAAGCTTTTGCTCCTACCGGACGGAGCGTCGCCAAAAAGACGTAAAGGATTACGCTGGATTTGGTTTGTCACGTTCCGGTCACAGTTCGGGCCAATCTCGAATCTCGCACGGGTCAGAGGGCTCCGGTTGCAATCAAACGTGGGGAGGGCACGCCGGTTATGCGACACGGTAAGGATTTGCCCCGGCGTAAGCGCCCTCGAGTTGTTTGAGTTAACAAATGTGAGTGGAGGATTTTCGTTCGATTTGCTGACATTTTTTTTTTGTTTGCCTCTCCAACAGCACGCGCTTGAAAGGTGAGTGTTTTAAGAGTGGACGCTCATCTAACCTTTGTTTGATTTTGTGTATTAAATTGAAACCCTCATTTAGATTTTTTTTATCCTAAATTTTACAGATAACGGTAAAAAAATCAATTCCACTTTGAACTTGAACTTATTCAAAAACATCCGATTCTACTATGTGCCTTCGCATGCAGACGCTGCAGAATAAATAATGACTAACAAATTTTATGTATTTTTCTGTTAATTACTCATTCCTGCGCACCTGCTCTAACAAAAATCATAGCCACACACGCGTTCGGTGCCGAGCCTTTGCTCTGTAACTAAAGATAAAGCTGAATATATCATCTGATTAAAGGCGATATGATAAGAAATCAGTATATAAACCCTGGTTTTATTCCATATTCCAGAAACAGTAATGACATATCTCGAATATAGAAGGTCAAGTTTGAACCAGTAACACAATGTTCGTGCTGGTAGCGATTGTTGTGGTTTACCTCTCTTATTTGTTACTAAAGTATCAACAAAAGCGTCAAGCAGTGCTGAAAATTTTACGCCATTTCAATGGTCCCCATCCGGATTATGTGCTCGGTTGCAGCTATGTGTTCCAGGGAAAATCGATTACTGGTATTGTTTGAGTGCATGTGATGCCTTTTGTGACGAAATTATTCAATTATTAATCATATCTCTGCTTTCAGAGGTTTTCGATACTCTGGAAGAGCTACATCGCAAGTATGGTGAAGATATCGTACTGGTAGGCCCGTTCAATGAGCTTGAGCTGGAAATCTCCAGCGCTCGCAACATCGAAAAGCTGCTCCTGTCGAAGACGACCAAGAAGGCCATCCAGTATGACTTCCTCGAACCGTGGCTCGGAATGGGGCTCCTGCTATCGTTCGGCGAGAAGTGGTTCCAGCGCCGTAAGATCATCACCCCGTCGTTCCATTTCAAAATTCTCGACCAATTTATGGACGTGTTCAACACGGAGGCACAGACGCTGGTCGTCAAGCTCGAGCGGCACGTGGATCAGAAAGAGTTCGATATCTACAACTACATTACGCTGTACGCGCTGGATAGCATTTGTGGTACGTGATTCGCTCGTGTCTGGCACGATTTTGTCGGTTGTGCGCTTATCGCGAATTCTTTATCTCTAGCCACCTCGATGGGAGTTCACATCAACGCGCAGGAAGACCCAAACAACGAGTACGCGCAGGGTGTAAAGACGGTCTCGGAGTATGTGTTCCGACGCATTATGAGCGTGCTGCGTCAGTTTCCATCACTGTTTGTACTGTATCCGTACGCACGGGATCAGGCCAGAGTCATCAAGAAGCTGCACAACTTCACCAACTCCGTGATCGAAACGCGACGAAAGCAGCTGGATTGTCAGAGTACTACCTCGCGAGAGGAAGCAAACGATTACACGAAACATCGCGACACATTCCTCGATCAGCTGTTGAAGGTGAAGGTCAATGGAAAACCGCTCAGTACGGCCGATATTCGGGAGGAGGTGGACACGTTCATGTTCGAGGGACACGATACGACGACGTCCGGGATATCGTTCACAATTTTGCATCTCGCCAAACATCAAGACATCCAGCAGAGGCTGTACGAGGAGATCGACCAAATTTTGGGTCAAAAGAGTGCAAAAACGGACATGCTCACTAACTCCATGCTGCAGGAGCTCAAATACCTAGACTTGGTCATCAAGGAATCGCTTCGCTTGGTGCCTCCTGTACCATTCATTGGACGAAATCTCCTGGAAGATATGGAAATGAGTACGTATTCTTCCACTGATTGAGCCGGATATTTCATATGAAGAATGCTAAACACTATCAAATGATTTCAGACGGAACTGTCATACCTGCCGGAACAACCGTCAACCTCAACATCTACAGCCTGCACCGCAACCCGAAAGTGTTCCCCGAGCCGGACAAATTCATTCCCGAGCGCTTTTCGGACGACAACGAAATCAAGCGTGGTCCGTACGACTACATCCCGTTCAGTGCGGGATCGCGCAACTGTATTGGCCAGAAGTATGCCCTGCTCGAGATGAAGGTTACCATCGTGAAGCTGCTCGCTAGCTACCGAATCCTGCCCGGCGAATCCATCGATCAGGTGCGCTACAAGGCGGATCTTGTCCTCCGTGCGGAGGGTGGCATTCCGATAAAACTGACCAAACGAAGTTAGATGAAGAAAAAGTTGAAACTTCGCTTCATTAATAAGACGCCTGCTAACGAGCTTTTTCCCATCTCCCCAACCTCCAAAGCTCATCAAGACAGTTTTTCCTCTATCTGTACCTGTTTGGAATATTATAATTTAATTAATCAATCCGAAACCGTACTATTTGCTGCGGCTGATGAAAAACTCGCCGAACGTAACCGCAGAAAAAAAAACTCCCACTATCCGGCGCACGTCCGCACCTAAACAGTAACGCTCGGAACGAGCAGCACGGGAATGGTTTCATAAATTAAATTTATCAACTTTTTACCATCCCATCCATGCCACTCGCAACACTGCTACCTCGAAAGCTAACTATATCAAACAAACTCGGATCGTGCGAGGTTGTTAGATACAATTTTTTTGCCCTCCCACTTACTGTGCTGGTCACTCGGACATGCACGCACTCGTCACAGCAGCACGTCCATCCGTCGGAAACTTGTTTCGCTCGAGCAGCCCAACGCCGGAAGGCAAAAGATGGAAAGCCATCAAAGGGATACGAACATGTTTCGTTTCGTTTTTTTTTTCTGCGACCCCCATCAACCGCATTCCTGGCAGACTATGAATGGAATGGTTGATTGAATGAAAATATTGTGTATTTCCGCCTGTGAGTAGAAACAAAGTGTGCTACGATGATGATGGCTTTGGGCAAACGGTAGCAAAAAGCCTATTGAAGAACTTGAGCTCTATAGTGTCAGTAGGCCATGAAGTCTAGTTTTGTTTTGCGTAGGTTATAGTGATCAAAATTTAATGTTTTTATGAATAGGATAAAAGTTTTCCAAGGAAACGAAGCTTATGCGTAAATGTAAATAGAAATAAAAATCGATTTTGCATGCTTACGCCTGAATGTATACAGTATTTTTACGTTTAGATCTAAATTGATTTAATTTTTATAATAAATTTAGAATAAATAAAAAAATATTAAAACCTAATTCTTGTTAGCTGACCTCTTTTATCACATAACAAACATCGTTTTGATGAAAAGAAACATCGAAAAGGACTTTTTCCACAACCCGATTGATGTAATTGTGATGGGCGTTCAGTATGCTCGCTGTTTATCTCCCTTCTGGTAAGTGTCTTTCGAGCAAAACTTTCTTATTCGATTTGCTTGATTATGATTGCGTACCGCACCGTCGTGACGTCGAGAGTGGATAACATAATTGTGGATTGTTTTACGTAACTTCGCACCACGAACGGTGACTTCTGAGTGTTACGGAAGTTGCTCTCACGAAGAAAAAGGAAATCTATTTGTGGATTTTTTTTGCTACCACAACGATATCCTTTACAACGCGGTATTATTTCATACATAGCTTCTATTTCAGTCATTTCAGTTTGACGCGTAACTATCTTCAAGGTTCGGTTCAAGCTATATTTGGCAAACCATTACGTGTCGTGTACTGAATATTTTATCACCACATAGCGATTCGCTTCGGTACAGTACGTTCATCCGAGCGAGCCCGTCAGCAGAAAGGTACGAGCTTAAGCCACGCATCTCTGACAGCAATCGTAGCCTTACCGTTTCTCGGGTTGCAAAATTTATCGCAACGGTTTTACGTCTTTGCATTATAAATACCCGAATTTTCCACGGCATCCAAAGCGTGGCATGCACGTCGTTGCGGTTTTTGGGAGGAAATATTTTCCGAAAAACTGTTTGCATTGCCACAGTGCTTTGTGCGGGCGAACATGTCGTCGTGTAGACGCTGCGAAAGCTGCATTCCTTCCGAGCTTCATGCGGATAAACTCCGGGCGGGCGACTCCACTCACGGTATAAATCTTTCACCCGTCTGCGTCACCGGCTGGATTGCATGTATGCGTTTTGTAGGGAAGGAGGTGCTATGGGTATATTTGTTTATTATTTTCTCACCTGAGAAGCTCGAATCTTCTGCCCTACCAAGCTCGGGATGAAAGCGCAAACACGAGTCGTTCAAGTGCAGTGATGAATATGCAACGCTGTAACCAGCAGTACGATAGTCGCACGGTGGTTAGCTGGTTGCATGAATATTGCAGATAAGTGCAGCAGTAAATGTTAGTTCGAGTCGACGGAGGAATGAAACAAGGGTTTTATGGGTCGAAAATGGCGAAATGGAGTTTTGCTATGAAAACATTCCTCGCACACAGGAGCGGTTTACTTTCTATCACCGAAATTGTTTGTTTTAGATTTAAAAATAGCATCGTTAAAATTAATATTTTGTATTAACATAAAACGATCTAATAATATCAATGACTTTTTATTTATCAGGTTATCATATGATTTCTAAAAGTGCTAAACTATATCGCCCGCCCACTACACTTAAGCTGTTGAAATTTCTTCAGTCTACACGAATAAAACCAACCTCTAGTCTACAAAAGATCATTCACTCCAATTGCATACCTTTAGGCGTTCGCCACCTCACCAAACCGATTCATCCAACACAAGCCCGGTAAAGTCCGCGCAGAAGTTGAACAATCTCACTAATGGCAACACTTGCTGCTAAGTGGTTCTATGGGATGTACTTTTTACGAGCATTATTTCGCTCACTTTCTCGTTCTGCACGTGCATTGTCACCTTTAACCGCCCGCTAGTGCACTGCAAATCTACCTCCACCCGGTTGGAAATGTGGGCCAAGATTTACCCCACATTTCTCCTATCACCACATCTCCTCGTCTCTCAACAAAAGAACGTCCTCTCGAGCGGGCTGTCGACTCTTTAAGTGGCACCTTTGAGATTCATAGAAGTGTAAACAACGGTCGTTAATAACAATTGTTCTGCTCGTGTCGTAGAAGAAACAAGCCAAGCCCAGGCCAACGCCTCTGCTCGATGGTGCGCATAAATGAGCGCTTTTTTATGATGATGAGACTCGTAAAAAGAACGGTAAAGAGCCGCACCGTTTGCAGACACGCCCAGTCAATTGCCGGAACGATAGCTTTAAGCAAACTCGGACGGTGAATGAGTTTTTTTTCTTCTCGCTCCTGAAAACTTTCTCGCATCTGTCCGGCGAAAGACACGGAAGAGCGTCCAGTTTTTTGGCTCGGTCGGGTATGAATGCCGTCTATCAGAAACAATTATGTGCCGTACAGCAAGGCTGCGCTGGGTTTTTATTAATATTTTCATTTCAATTTTATGCAAATAATATTTATACCCACGGTGCGTTTCTCGTTGGCGATTCGTGTAGCGTTTCGTTTCGCGATGGTGGTGGCATCCTGAACCGGGAATGACCAACGGAATTCGTCAGCTCTGGATGACGGGTCGGTTGAGAGAAAGGGAAAAAAGGCATCCACAACATACCCACGTCGAGCATTTCCACTTATCAAACATTATCATTTCTTTAAACACCGTAATAGGCACTTAATTTTTGTTGGGTTTTTTTTTTCGGTAAACCCTCCTTCAAGCTTGTTCATCCCACTTCGGGAGATCATGAAATTCAACTTTTTCTCCCTGCGGAGGGTTACCTTCGTCAACCTCGTTTGTTTTTTTTTTGTGTATAATTTCCCCCAAAAAGTCAAAAAGAGCATGGGACGATACATTGCAACAACGACAACAAAAAAATACATTTGCATCGAGTGAAAATGAAAACTTTTGTCTATTACGATTATTGCTTTAGCCTGACGGTGTGAAAGCTCATCGCCAAGCATCGGGTGGGATGGAGATATTTTCAACTGCTGTTTTATCTCTGCATTAGGCACCTTCCCCCATTTCGGAAGCATTCTCGGAATGTAACGATTTATTTGTATCTCTTGCAAAAATTTAGTGTTTTTTTTTCCTTCTTCTTCTTCTTCTGTTTTGCTCCCGGTGGAGGTTTCGTTAATTTATTAAGCCATCAAGCTACACGATTTATTGCTTCGTGGTGTAAAGGCTCTACTTTTTCCCCAGCTCCCTTCAATAGTAAAGATTATGTTTTCAACTGAATCTGACGTTGGCTTTCAAGAAAACTAAAAAAAAAAGTTTTAAATAAAGCATAAATTTTGCGTTTTCTGATTTTGTGTATTTGTTTTTTCATTAATACTGTATTTTATAATAGATTTATCACTTATAATTACTAGTTTCAAGTAAAATATAAGCAAATGTGAACAAGCTATAGACTCTTCCCCCTTCTTTTGCTCTTTCAAGAAAAATGGCATCCATAAAAATTATTATCATCCTCACCGATTCCACCGTCAAACACACATTTTTAACCGCTTTAAACTAAATTTAATATTAATAAACAGTGATAAATTACCAACAGACCAAACACCATTTGATTCAAAAATGTCCTGCCTCGTCCAATATATATTTTTTTACTCTCTCATCCTCCTTCCCACACAACATGCTCTCAAGGAATTGTCTTATGACACCGTGTCGCACTTGCACAGAACCATCTGCTCGGAAGGTGAAAGTTTCTAAATTAATTAACACCATCATAACACTCGCGCCGCCCTCCATTGGTCCCACCGCACCGGATTCAACTGAAAGTGACAACGCAACTGCCGCTTTGAATCGGTCGAACGTCGAAGGGGGTGGCAGGTGGTGGCTGGAGGTTGAGGCCAAAAACTTTCCTGCCATCTCGGTGTGATTTACGCGAAACGCAGCTGACAGTAGTCTAGCGTAAATTGCGTATTTTATTACATTTTGATTTATTTCCAGCGGGGCCACCGTGGTGGTGCGATCTGTTCGCTGCTTCTTTGCGATTTTTTTTCTTCCCATTTCATGCCAATGTACACGATCTGCCCTACCCGTGCCCATTTCACGGCTGCACGCGTAATCCTCCCTGACTTACACGAGTTTCTCCCAGGCATCCGTACCCATGAGGGGAAGGATTTTCCAGCAGCCAAACCGGACCGGGCGGCCACGGTTCCATATGGCGAGGTGGCATAAAAAGTTGTGCTCTTCGTCACTTTATCGAGCGATTAGGAACCGCCGGTAACGCGCATCCTCGCTTCGCATCGGGGTCCGGATTTGGCCCGGGGAGTTTTCACGACTTATTAAGCCGGTTTAACGGAGCCACCGTACGGCCCGGCAGGCAACTACTTAAGTTCCCATCCCACGGGGCGATAATAAAACCCTGGTAAGGACGCTGTACTTCTCGCTCGCAAATCGTAACTTTCTACCCCTGCCCCATGCACCGTACCATCAAATGATTGATAAATAAAAAGCGAAAACAAAACACAAAAAACGCTTTTATTACCCAACGCTCCCGCCCCGAGCGGGAGGTTATGGATCCAATGTATCGAGGAACCAATAAAACACTGATTTTATATAACCGAACCGAAGCCAGCTAGCCAGCAACCAAGTGCTGACAGTCGAATTCGGATCGGTTTTGCTTTGTTTTCGCACCCAACGCCACCCCTCTCCGCTGGCGACAGTATCGAAATCGAAGTTGCTGTGTGCTTTTATGTCCCGTCCTTTCTAGCCGGACACGGTCGCCGGGCGTTGTTTGAAAACGTCGGTAGCAGCTGCGTTAAGGGGCAGCAAACATTACAAATAGCAACAATCACGAGATCACGGACGAGGGAGGGAGAGATACTGAAGGCGCATCCCGGAATGGTGGACACTAGGCAAACAGTTCGGCTAAACGGTCGCTCATAAATTATTTAAACGACAAAGATCCCCTTAAACGGTTCATTTGGATTATATTTCCTTTCATGTTTGCTAAGCACGTCCAAACGTCGAAAGGGATGATGGGTCAACAGAGCTTTTGGCTTTAATCGTCGCTTCACGATGACAAGATAATTTATGAATTGATTTTTTTTGTTCCGTTTCGTATCGAGCTATCATTTATTTACTTTAACTCACTACAGTAGCTAGAAAATTCCAAAATCCAAACCAAATGTTTTTGCACAAATTGTTGGAAGCCAACAAAGAATTTCAATTTACATTCCTGCCAATAAGGTGCTCATAAACATGAAACCCACCCAGCTCACTTGCACGGAATTGAATCGCCGCAAAATTCCGCCATCAAAATAGCGTGCAGTTTTTCGTCACAAAATGCACACCACATATTTCGAAACCTGCTCCTCCCGCAGCAGGCCGTGCAGGCGACATTAATAGCGACCAAATAGGTGAAAGCTACACGCTGTATCCATTTCCTTATGCCTTCACAATGCTCCCACCGAACTATCCATCATCTTTAATGAATGGTTTGCGTGTGCAGCACCGTCCGTGCGACACAAAGAACGGCAAGGAATGGAGAATTAGAAACCACGCAAATGCAGCTGTACGATTTACACCGTGTCATGCATCATCGTGGCGGAAGAGGCAGGGCGGGAGAGCGGGAAAGAAAAACCACCTCGCAAAGATGTATGCACCCAGGCACCGTAGACCGTCGAGCCGTCGTAATGATTGGATCATCGACATGGTTTTATGTTTGCATGTTTCGGTGGCAATAGGAGCAATACGCTCGCCTGCATCAATCACTCGTACAGCTGACCCGGACCCGTAGCAAGCACACTCGCACGTACGACACGCTGGCTGCATTCATTAGGATCGATAAAAATCGGAAACAAGCGAAGGGATGCTTAAGAAACGGCAACGCTCCGAGTTAAGCGCCAACATGAATTATGAGTCCATTTAGCGGAATGGCTACGAAATGTCAAAGCCAACTCATTTCCATCACACGAACGGGAAAAGTGTAAACCCAAACCCGGTCATTGAACGGTACGTGAGGCAACGATCACGTTCTCTTGAAGGCTTAAACGACGGTCCGACGGCACGGGGTGCGCTTGTAATTAGGCTAATGATTTGAAGGCTCTCCCCGGGACGTCTTCTCCCGCCTGGCGAGCAAAGCGAACCGTCCGCCATCCGGTAAGGATTAGTTTGCAAGCAATTGACGAGAAAGGTTTCTCATGCTCTCGCCACAAGCACACTGTTTCGTGCTCGTTCACGTTGAATTTACTGTCCCATGTGCAAGCACTTCCCTTTCGGATCGGAAAGAAATGCCGGCAATAAAACAAGATGGCCCATCAATCGGAACGAAATGAAACAATAAATCGCTCTCAGTTTTACGATCTATTTTGGGTAAAATAATTGGCTAAAAATTTAAATTATGTTCTCGGTACTAGTGTGTCCAGCAAATTCCGAACAAAATGACTCAAAAATAAATGCTCTTTTAGCTAGATAAAGAATCTGTTCGCAAGTTTGAAGCCAGCATTGCAAAATGTATACAAAACTTTTTTTTATCAATTTAATAACATTTTAAAAGGGGTTTGGTATTTATAACCGCCTAAATGTAGGCAACAATTTATAAATTTTTGTTTAGCACCTTCATTCTTAAATGTTTGTATTCTTTGCAATAATTTGTGTATTCTTTTACTGATAATTTTATTCCACCACCAGTGAAATACCACTTAATACCACTTACTTCGACGAAATGATAACAGGTTGGCTCACTTCAAACCAGCATAAACAATCTCGATCTTTCCTCCTGCAAACCCCCCACGATCGTTACAGTTGAATAGGTTAGCGTGTCGTGATTTGCATTCTCATACCGAAGCAACCGAAGCAAGAAAAAAGAACGAGAAAGAATACGCCTGACATAACGTCAGAGGCGTCATTTCGCCAGCATACATTAAGAGCCACTGCTATCAAGCTGCGGTGGAGCGAGGTATAGATCAAACGACGCTGAACCACACGCTGCAACAGACGGCAACCGTCAAAAATCATGCACAATTCATATGCCCCACACTTGCCGTGGCCCCATTTTGCGCGACATTTTCCATCATGTGTGCCACAAGCCCGGCAACCCCGTCGGTTGCGCTCGAATGAGCCCCTTCACTCGACCGTCACATTTATCGTTCGTGATGGAATGCTTCGCGTCCTTTCATACGGGACCGACGGATGCGGGGAAGCGAAAGGGAACAAACGAAGTGCACAAACAAGTGACAAAACGATAATTCAATAACCCTGTTTGCACATATGAAATTATAATTTATGATAATGAAGTCCAAGGGGGGACGCGATGTGGGCATGGAAAACATTTTCTTCCATTTATGCGCGCGTCCACGCGTGACACGTACGCAAAAGGCTATCGCGGGAGGTATTAAGTTGCTCGATAATGAGTTTGCACAGCTCGTTGTGAGCATTATGATGGTGGTTAATAAAAATATGATTTCGTTTGGATAAACTAAATACAGGTAAAAGGATAAAAATTCAACGTACGTCTTATTATTTTTGAAAAAAAAATCTGAATACTTTGTAACTTTTCGTTCTTTTAAAACGTCCACAGAAGCTTCCAATCTACTCCAAAAAGCATGACAGCAAACATCGTGTAATATTCCCTCTTTTCCCACTCCATACCGGAACCGTTGTCAGCAATTGACAAATTAATCGCCACCCACCGTCAACCCCAGCAGCTTCCGCCCGGCGCTGATAACATTATCACTGCGAAGTTGAAAATTACGGCCGGGCTTGTGAAAGGACACATTTTTATTCTGCCCCTTCGTCCACCCGAATGAAAAGGAGGTTTTTATCATAATTTTCTTTTCTTTCGTCCCTTTCACAGCAGACGCACTCTCGTAAATGAGAAGATAAAAAATCCCAAACGGCCCCAGCCAACCAGGATTCCTTGCAAGCGAAAGCGAATGAGTTATGGCTGCTGCTTCTGGGATAGTATTAATCAGTTACCAGGGCAACGAGGCGAACCGCAGTGAGCCCTTTTCACAAACACGGCTTTCCAGTAGCTAGCCAGCGTTGCCGCGAGCACGGGAAGGTATCATTTAGCGCTGGACATACTTGCAAGGCTTCAGCTATGCCTCAAAATCCTTCGCCCTCGGACGTAGCAACCGTGGGGGTGGGAAAAGTTTGACGTTGATGACAAAAATTAGCAACGGACAGTTTAGCCCTGTGCCCTGTTCGCTCCATTACGCCGGTCGCCGGTTTTTAAAGCTCTCGCAGTGCACTGTGACTAAACGCTGGGATGATAATTGAACGATTGCCAGCATGCCGCAGTGCCAGCACCAGTTTCATCAGCTTCGTTTTTAGCCTAATTAATGGGGATTAGGAGCAGCACGCCCACCAACCAGCAGCAGCACAACGAAGGCTTCTTATGGAGACTTAGAAATAAAATAATTGCGCTCATCCACAAAGTAGGTCAAATAGGGGCGATTTGCTGCTAGGTTCTCAGATGTCCTTTTTAAGTTTAAGTAGCTAGCGCCACTTGCAAGCACGGGGAGATCTTTCCACAATCGTGAACTGAGCGGTTTGAGGGAAAATTATTACTTTGTTTCATTCGAAGATATAGACTTCAACTAAGCTTATGCCAATTTGACGAATTGAAAAGCTATCGCTATTTTGAATGGAAGCGTTAGTGTTGATTAAACTGAAATAATACAAATTAATTATGTCATCAAATGATGGATGATAAATGTTTGAGAATATAGGAAAGTAAAGTCAAAATTTATATCATACAATAATTTACAAATACACTAATATTAAATCATTCAATGTCGGTAAATAGGGTTAATACTTACATGTCAACTCATCTTCTCATTGAGACAGCTTTAATTATAAAAAATGCATAAATTTTCCATTGACCTCCTTTTTGCAAGCCTCGGAAACAATTACACAAATCAAAGGCTTGGGAAATGAAACACCAAAAAAACTTAAAAAGTAGAGAAAAGATTGCTTCACAGACCACAAACTGAACACAAAGCAACCGCAAGCAAAAAATGGTCCATCATAATGCTGCATCAAACAAGGCGCATCAACATTACCACAAATGATTAGAAACGTCACGGATGTGCACCGACACCGTCGCGAGCTGAAGAAAAGGAATTGTTCGTGACACTTTTTGTGTCAATCCACCGCTGAGAGCAGCAGAAACGAGAATCGATTGTTCTTTTGCATGTTCCACATGTGTGTGTGTTAGAACAAGGAGGTAGTCTAGCGAGTGAAACTTTTCATTTACAAATCCAAGGCGTCAGGGACATCAAAGGAAACCGTGTCATGTAACTATCGTTCGGGTAGAACTTCAGGATTCGCTGAGTGATGATTCCTGACGCTTACACTGCCAGTGAGACCAGACCTCATGAACCAGTGTTTATCTTGCCATGGCGATGAAGAAAAGTTATAATCCAGGGCAGATTGTGGTGGTTGGTTTAGTTTGCACTTCTGCTTTGGAACAAAAACTAGTGCCTCGATCAAAGTAAACCAGAACAAATGGATGAAACAACGGCAAGGATGGGAAATTATTCATCTTTCATGCAGCTGTACAAAGAGAACTAACACTAACACTAACAAATATTGCACAACAATCTGGAACGCACATATAGCGTACCTATCTATTGATGAAAACAAGAACTTTTAAAAGAGAAAATGTTTTCGGAAAAATATTCAATACAGACAATCAAATAAAAAAAATGTGTAGCATTTGATTTCATTTCACGGGATTGGCAGAAAACACAATCTGACCGGAAACGGTGACGGTCATGCGAAACGATTCGAAGAATTTTCATATTGAAATATTTCATTACCTCCCGCCCAACCCAACGAGTAACGTTTCTTCGGTAACTTCGGTCAGAATTTGGATACTTACCGGCTAAGTTTACGTTCGCTCCAAAGAATCTGGTTGCAGCTGGTTGTGCTTGAGATAGTGAGAAACACAAGACGTCTGGTTCGGGAATTCCAAAAATGAAACCCTTCATTACCCGATTTACCGAAGCAATCGGAAGGTACACCCAAAACCGGGCGAACATTTGCAACCAAACCCCATCTACCCACCTGCGGACGGTGATTGATGTACCATCACTCTGCTGCGCTAGAAAATTAGAACCTGGAAGTTATTTCCAGAAAAATGGACAGAATTCCGGACCGGCGAAATGCGTTTCTAGCTGATGCGAGAACCTTTCGGGAAATTCCACTGCCGACTGAATTTTTAATCTTCTTCTACGTTCCCAGTTTCGTATGTCCATCATCTTGCCCAGAAAGGATTAATGGAAAGTTTACGCAACCAGACCTAAACCGCAATCATAAATGGTCCCCCAGACTGGCCACTTTCGGCGCCGCCTCCTCATCTTATACGCTGAACAGTGCTGCGGTCAGTGGTTTGTTGTGTCTTTCCGAGTGCTTTACTAAACTTAGAGCATTCGCTTTATCTTTCCTGATGGACTTTTGTCCAGCCAAAAGCTGGAGAGACTAGTGGGAAAAGGATCAAATTGTTTGCGGTCACTCGTCGGTCAAGGAAATCACTTTACAACCCCTCCGGGAGACCGATAATCGACTCGGTCAAGGATCGCTTTCACTGAGATCATTAAGCTTTTAGGTGTGTGTTTTCAACTTTTTTATCTTTAAACAATCTTTTGTTTAATAGAAAATATTTATATAAATTTGAATACCTTTATCGTAAACATATTAATTCAGCCTAACTGTACACATTTAATACGACAAACGACCGATTTATTACAACTTCTAAATCTAAACCCTTCATCTGAAATTTCTCTAACTATAAGCTAAGCTTATATAGTTGCATAATGCAGAAGCCACACGGAAGTTGAGAAGTCGATACTTAATGCTAAACCACATCTGTGCAGCCAGCTCCTGCCCAGCTTATCGGTTAGATCAGTGCACGGCTCGGTTCGGCTCATTTATTACCACTAATTTGCCACCGTATCCGATCCGTTCATAGAGTTATAAACTGCACCAGTAAACACCCAACCACCCCGTGGAAAGAATGCTCTTGCCGGAGAGAAATATGCCCCCGATCCTGAATCGGGAAACACTACATCAAAACTTCTAAACAATATAGTGTCAGTTTTAGCCGGTGCAGCTGGTTTCCTCTACGCACTGCCCGACCTGCGATCTCGTGTCGTCGTTGAAACAGTGAATGAAACTCTAATGAGCGCACCAGCACGGTCCACTGTTATCGGGAAGGGTATTGGGTTACGGTGTAAAGACTAACCTTAAACCTCTCCACTAATTACCGGATATTGTTTCGGTGAGGTTGAGGACACCCCCGCTCCCTCTTCACCGTCCCACAGCCGCTCAGTGCATCGGAAAGTATTATCCTACTTTGAAAGCCCCGCATCATCCCAGCCCGCAACCGGAAGCTAAAATCACCATAATGGTTTCAGTCTCCACGCCATGGGCCAGTCGATGCGAAAGGATTATAAATAGAAATAAACCACACTAAAGGATTGGTTTTGCGGGGGACGGTGGGGTGGAGGGGTGGGGTTAGATTTCGCCAAGGGCGGCTGAAGCGATCCTGCGGTTTGTGGCTTTGCTGAAAGTCATCTATTCACTCGGTTTGCATAAAGCATCCTGATGGGATCCGGTTCGGGGCCGGATGCTGAATAGGTCACTTTCACATTGGGTGCATTATTGCTCGGACAGCATCTTGACGGTATGGCTGCGGGTTATGCTCCCGATGATTAGCTGTTTATGGACCGTTATGCATGAGCCACTGGTGGGCTTGCAGCGATCGAGAATTTAATCATAAGAAGCGAAACTATGGTCCCCTGGAATGCAGGACGTTTCCTCTTTCCCATTCATGTTCAACCGTTGCAAAATTATGCTTCTCTAATGCACACATAATATTAATGTAAATTTTGTTCTCATAAGGAGCTTTTTTATTTTAAATACGATTTTAAATCGTAAATATTTGTGTGACAGATTTAATAACCGGGTACATGATGAAGCGTCTGCAATAAAATATCCGAATTCGTATACAGTAAGTTGCATACTTTTAGGCGACATTTTTATTTAAGCCTCCCAAACAGTTATTCAGTTGTAATAATATAATTGTAGGAAAAATCCAACCCCAAGTGTATAATCACCTAATCTAGTTCGAAACAAATGGAGCTATATCATTACTAAAGCCAAATAATTATTTCAGAAACATTGTCTTATTTTATTTTTATTAAATTGATAGTAAAAATATTCCAAAATTTACACCTATTATATTTAACAATCGATCTTCCGATATCTCCCACCACCAAGATGTTGCATCCCCGGAAACAGCAACCGGATCTGCGACTACAACCCACAACATCCACCACTAATCCCATTACCTCGTTTGCTGAGAAGTACACCACCTCTCGCACCCTTTCTCTCGCGTTCCATCTAGACAAATGTTGATCCAAAAATTTTCACCACTAAATCCGCCAACAATCGCTATCCAACACCACGACCAGCACGAAGACGTACCAGTGCCGTGCAACTCCCCGGATGGCAAATATTTGAAATGTAATTTAAATTATCTTCCATCGGTGCCGGTACGGCTTGCCCGGTGCCGACTATCTCGAACCTCTCCAAGAGATGAATCTCCGATGGATTGAGAATGCCCGGAATCGAAACAACGACACCGGCAGCCAACACTAGCATCGGCATCGGCACTCGATAGTGTTTCAAATTCGTAGACCAGTTCATCAGCCTGCAGCGCGTCTCGGTGCGCGCAAAACCAACCCACTTCCGGCGCCCAGCACAGAAAGCCCGACCAAGCGTGCCAACCGAAGCGAAACCATAGCTCAAACGACCAGCTCCCGCTTTGTGGCGTTCCGGCGCACTGGCGGCTGTATTTGAACTGTAACCGAAATCTGTATTTAAATGAGAATTTCATTGGTGCTATTTGCATTCGACTTCAGCGTTTCCAGCCACGAGGATCTTCTGCCCCACGCACGCCGCGAGATTCCTTCCTTCGAATCACTTCCGCCTCCGCGCCCAGCTTGTTCGAACAATGTACGACGGCGAAAAAGACGGGCTGCTGGGTTTAAACAACTCAGCCTACAACTACCATACCAAAAACCCCACACCGAATGCCAAATTTGTTTAATTATCTGTGAAGAATGTGGCTTTACCGGGGACGGTTCTGTTGGTTCTGTTCCGGCGGAGGGCGCGTTTTAAACGCGTTCGAAAAACGCAAAGCGGCGTCAGCATTTTCCGCAACACCGACCGTCACCAAGCGCCCTGAATCACTGACCATCGTTCGGTGGGCAAGAAAAGGTAGCACAGTGTCTCCAATTTATCGGTTAATTTCATTTGAAATATTCCCACCGACTGGACCGATACACTGTCGCTTGTTCGCTGGTGTTTTTTTTTTTTGTTCGCTTCTACCCCAAATGTTTTACGACACTGGTTTGCGCTGGTTCTCCAGTGGAAAGTGCACAAAAATAAAGCGATTCCAGAGCGGGTCCCGGGCGGCTCCAATAAAACCTCTTCCTCCCGTTCTTCCGGTACCAGGGCGCGCCCGATCCCACGGCAGTTCTCAATTCACGGTAATGGCAAACTTCCTCCCCGAAACGAAACGGAACGAAATCAACTTGATCCCCGGAAGATTCGAAAAAGACAAGAGAAAATGGACGGTGAATCTGGGGTGAAGGGTGAAACGTAAAAACAACGACAGACAGATCCGTCCACCGTTTCCTCTGCTGGTGTATCAGCCGCACCCAAAAGGCAAAACGAGAAAGTGAGAGAGAGAGAGAAACAGAAAATGTTTCGCTTTTTTATGTATTCTTCGTTTATCTCCGACTGTATATCAAAACTACGTGAGGCTGAGGCTGTTGCTGAAATATGGTAATTCTTCGATTTTCCTTCAAACCCCTCCCACTCACCTCCACGCGGCCGTCTGTTTCCGTTTGGCAGGTTCAGCTTTCCATGTCGATTGCATGGCCTATGCAAAAACAGGCAGCAATCATTTGGTTGCCGATTTTATTCCTCAGTTCATACTGTGTGTACAGCTTCCGGGTGTACTGTGGGTGAAAGTTTTTTTTGGTGTTTATTTATCATTAATTTAATTAAAATATTTGGACACCTATCATGTTATATTTTGAATTGAATAAAAGTACATTAAGCTAACTAGTTTCATCAAAAAATATATTAAATATTGTTAAACATTAAATGAAGTGGGAATTAAACACTAACATAGACAACCCAAATTTTTTTTTCATGTATAAATGCGAAAAATGTTTCAGAAATATTTAAAATCAAACCACTAAATAAATCTCATTTTGACCACCCAGTTTACGACCAGCTTTTCCCACTGTTTCCCACAACTCACCCACAACCTCACCGGCCCCCAGACCGATGCGGAAGCATCCTCTGCTGGTGGCGAAGGCAAAATGACAATTGATTGGATTCGATTTCGTTTCCTCTTCGTCTTCGGGGCATTTTCGCTATCGATTACCAATATCTTTACCTCCGGGTGTCGGGGTTGGTGCGGTTGTTCGGAAATCTCGGTCGCGCCGGTGCATTTGCGACCCACGCACGCACGCCCACACCCCACCCCCGTCATTCCCGTGGGGAGAGTTTGTCCGGGATAAACTTTCCGGACGCAGTAGGAAGAGGCCGGCCCTACTGCGACGCCTACATCGGCGGGGGGAGGCGGAAAGAAATCGATGAAGCCATAAATTTAAAGATTTTCATATAAATGATGATGGGAGCGACGCGATAACGATTTGAATATTCCGCTCGGCACACGGGCCTGGCTTAGGCCTTTCGATTAAACTTTGGAGCGAAAAAACGCGAACTACCTACCGGGACACTCGCACGGAAATCTCGAACGAGATGTTTATGGGCAGGGTATAGAAAAAACGGCACAGCTTTAGAAGCGACTTAACAACAAAGCGTTTGGCTTTCTTTTTTTCTTTCGCATAACAACGGAATGCTTAGATCGGGGAGAAATTTACGCCTTTTTTCAAGACGAGGGCGGTGCCATCAAGCCCCTGCTCGATGCTGAAATCCAACCGAAATCGCTTCATTCTTCGCTCCGAACGCTCCATTAAAGCGCGCGATGCCGCATAAACCAAAGTGCTGAAATAAACAGCGAAAGCCCTTCAGTAAATTGACGATGGCGAGAAGTGCCTACCGCAGACGGACACGCGCGGGAGCTCCGTGGATACGCCGGATAAGAACTTTTTAGACAGACAGTTTTGTAAATCGCACCGTCGACTTCTCCTGCTGCTGCCTCGTGGAAACTTCCGCCCGGCGGGAAATAGCACAAACAGGCAGACAAACAACCTGCGATGGGGTAAAAATCGGACTTACTCGATCCTTCCTCGAGGGCGCTGGAAAAGAAGAGGCAGCGAACGGACGGCTGCTGCCCGAATAGCGCAAAATTGTTATCCAACAACGAAAAGACGCTCACCCACCGCCCACCGTCGGTCCGCTGCCGTCCGGGAGTAGCTGAGTTTTTCCGCCACTGTTCGCCTCGCGTTACAACGTGAAAGATTAATTATTTCACAAACTGCACGGCGGCAAATTGAACGTGCATAATTGAATTATTTACTGCCTTGCTGCAAGTCTTTGCTGCCGTGACGCTCCTCGCGCTGGGACCCTTCACCACAGACCCAGCCAGGTGCTCCGGGCGGTTGGGTGGATCACACCAGCAACCGGCTGGTAGGAAATTAATGAGCAGCATCATAATAAATGAACAATTCGACAAATGAAGCTTCGGACGGGTTGCTCAAGTAACGATGACGTGATTATTGAAATTAAATATTACACGCTGGAAGGGTGGGGGAAGGTTTGTCATATTTAATAAAGCGGGTAGTTTCGTTTCATCAAATAGATAAGTAAACAATGACTAACGTTTCTATTTACAGCGTTTTGATGTTTAAAGTAATAAGATATAACATACAATACACAGCGCAAACAAACAAAATAAAACAAATAAAAACTAAAACACAATATTGATAAGTAAAGTTCTTGATGATTCTCAACAAACTACTCAAACAAATGACTAAAAACATACAAGGAAAAAGGTATCTACTAAAAAACCCAGCTTTTTTAGCCAAAACAATATCAACCAATTCAGAAAACTTACTCACAAAGAGTCCCCTTCAACCAATCACGTCAACTGTTCTTGGAACCGTTTTCCGACATAAAAAGGAAACTTTTCTTCCGGAACACGATTGGAAGAAGCGGCAAGAATAATTTATGAAACCATTCCAACTCAAAGCGACACTCCCAGCCAACTCTCCCAAATGTTAACACTTCATCGTCCGGAATCGGGTGCTATCAACGAAATCAATCCACAACCCACGAATCAAACAGGCAAAACTTTCACCCCGCATCGAATGGCAAATGGCGCGGCCCGTTTTGACTGACACTGAAGCGTGAAATTTGTCTTCATCCGGTTTTTCATAAAATTTTACGCGAACGCGAGAAAAAAAAGCGCTCCCCGAGCCAATGGAGACGCCTGGTGGATGTTGGATGCGGCCTGTCGACGGCCCCAAACGACAATCGTGTCGTGGGCAACGGGCCAATTGTTGAAGATTGTGGTCGGCTTCCCGTGAGGGTGTCACACCCCGTTTCGTTTTGGGACGTTCATTTTTTTTTTTTACTTTCTCCAAAACCTGCAAAACCCAATCCCCACAAAGCTAAAGTGTGTAATATTAATGGGAAAACTTTACCACTTAATTCGATTCCTGTTCGCTGATCGTCAATGCCATTGTTAGCGTAACTGTACGCCCTCTGTGAAGGTACCGAAAATTTCGGACGAAAATAACATTCCACCCACTGCTGCACGTTCCTCGATTGAGCACCGGATGAACCATGAAACGAGACTTTCCACTGGCAAAGCACCGGCGATGGTTGGGAGAGAAACTATTTTTCCACCAAACACCCGGGACCTTTAATTCAGTTTCGTTCGCACTCCGGCCACGACGAGCACGCTTTCGAATATTCTTATCACAGTGAGGATGCTGAGAGCCGGGTGGAGCCATGTAACTGCCGCTTTGTTTTGCGCTGTAAAGGCGGGCATGCTGCAATTTAGTATTCAACAACCATTCGCTGTCCGCCGTCTGAACTTCTTACACATTTTGAGAGCAGCAGCACGTACACCGTGCCCGAAACAAAATAAAACAATATGTTTAACAAGCTGCCTTCGAAGAACATGACTACTTTGACAATGGGTGGCCGCTGCGAAATCGAATGCTTCGTTCGTGAGAAATTGCATGGCGAGAGTTTTCTGCTGAATTTTACTACATAAATTTTCTCACATTCGCAAAAACCTTGCGACGGCCTCCGCAACACAAAATGCAGCCCTTTCTATTCACGCCTAATTTGACCACAACAAAACTACGCACCGAGCGGTACACGTACGTCCCTGTCTGTGCTTTACGCAAAACCACTCGCAAAATGATACCATCAACGGCTGGGAAACGATCGGTGCGCGGATACAATCCGGCCGGTTTTAATGAACATTTGCACAATTAGCAGCTACAATCTTTCCGCTGAGTGACATTATCTGGCCTCGTTTCGTGGGAAGTGCTGGTAGACGAGAGCCTACACGATTCGCGGTTTCATGTAGCTGGTGGTAGCAGTACATGTGCAACATACATCCGTGGTCAGTGATTTTCGCTCACTTCCAATAAATGTCATTTTCGCGGTGGACACTGGGATCGGCAACGTATTTTCAGTGCGCTTCACTTATCGATTTCCGACCGGGGATTCGGCATGAGTGTGTGTGTAGTTTGTGTAGTTTTATTGTACGAACGTAACAGAACAAGAAATTCGGGAGTCATTAGCCTCCATGGAGTCAACGTAATTTGGGGGTAGTGCGGAACCGTTGAAAATAAAGGATTTAAAGCCGATTTAAAGGATTGTTCTTACTCTTACTCAATTATTCAATCAAAGCGTTGAAAATTATCTTACAATTATACTTCTATTTTCACTAAAAAGGCATTACGAAGGTGATCAAAAGGTGATTATGTCATAGTTTACATCTTTTGCATACACTCAGGCAGCTTTTTTGTCTAATAAATTTTTCGCCTAAAAGTATGCTTACATTACAACGATAATTTATTGCATCAGAAACGTTTTAAGCAATTCTCTTTCACACCCGCATGATTTAATGAATATTTCTGTGTTTCAAGTACGGTTTTTTTTTGTAAGCATCTCAAATATCCAGAGACTTCATTCATGCGTTACAATGTTAGACAAAGAAATCAGCCTGGTTTAGTGCATTTATAAATAACAGAGGAAAACATTCCCCTATCAGACGCATGGGTTTTACTTTTCCCCACAATCATGGGCCCATTTAGTCCGATGAGTGACGTTCACCGCGTGAAAATACCGGCCCAGCTTCGGTATCATCACTACCATCAGGAATGTCCGGCGGCGAAAACATGATCCGATCACAGTACGACAAATTTGAAAAACTATCAACCACTCCACCTCCATCGGAAACACACGGGCAGGGGAGACGCCAGTTCATGTGGTTGACTTATTCGGCCTTTTCGTCCAAAAAATAGTAAAATTCTAACCCCACGAAACAGGCCCCAACGGGAGTCCTGGGATTCGCTAGCTACAATGGAGTTATAGCTTTCGTGTATCTATACTCGCAGCGAAACAGTGGCACCCCGACAGCGGACAATAGATGTCTGTCTGTCTAGGTGGATGACAAGGGATTACCGAGGCGAGTGAGTGGTCGTTCGGTTAGCTGCTCTGGCCGATGGCTTCAACGCTGATCCGCCTCTATCTCGCGGTGAAGTCAGCATCAGATATGGATCATGTGACGCAAGTGAGGAAGGGTGTATGAGTGAGAGAGAGTGAGCGAGAGGTCAGAGGCTCCGAAAGCAAGAGTAGTGTATAGGCCGCCGACATGTGTCAGCGGGCCACTCTGGCGTAAGATATGCACAGATAATATAGCCCAGAAACAACAACAACCCAAAAACCGCACATCTCCCGTCCAACGTTTCATTCATCGCGCCGGTTGCATGCCCTCGCGGGTGGAATGTTTCATTCATGTATGAATTTCAAAAAGTTTCCACTCGCGTTTCGTTTGTGGGAAATCTAGCCCAAAAAAAAAACACAGCAACAAAGCGTCTGCGTGGCATCGTCAGCAGCGCTCTCTGACTGACATCCGATAAGATTGTGGAGCCAATTGTGCCGTGCTGGTCTAGCGGAAACCGGCCCTAAACGAATAACTGCAGTCAGTAGAGTCAGGAGGTGGCTTCCACGGGGAAAGCGAAGAACGGCTTGTAGGTCGTGCATCCAATTTTGCGGTCCGAACTTACCGAATTTCTATGAGACTGATTCCTTTTATTCGAATTCCGGTGAAAGGGGATGTGTTATTTTCGTACAATATAAGAAACATTCTGTCCATTCATTCGGGGAATAGATTTTGAATATCTAAATATAAACACGAAGTAATCGACCAAAATATATCTTATGCGCCTGAAAGTATGCAATGATTAAACCTTACCTTTTGGAAAGTATTTATTCAACTGGATTGAAAACGTTAAAAAACCCAATTACAATTAATTATGAAAAATTAGTTCAACTCCTTTTCGGGTTGTTTATTGAAAAAAATCAACTAAACAGTAATCCACTATAAAAAAGAACAAAAATATAACCTTATATTTCATACAAGTTCATGCGAAATGAAGCCATTATTCGAAAAGGAGATAAACATAGTAGCAAAAAGTTGTATCAGTAATCTTTCACGCTCCATCTGCTTTTCCCTCTCGTATGCAAATTTCCTCACCAATTTTTCCAACCGGAAGCACAATTATTTCCCTAATTAACATTTGCGCCCTTTTTCTATCCCATCCGATGGTTGATGATAGCTTTCGAACCGGTTTTACTTCAAAAAAGGGTAGGAAACCGGAGGAACGCAGGAGCACGCTCCAACAATTAACCCTTACCGATCTCCGGTTTGCTCCACTAAACGGGCCGTTACCGAAATCGGATCACAAAATTGCTGGTGTATCGATTTTGTTTTGAATGCAGTGAAGGGACAAAAAAGCATCGCGGAAGTAATAAACCGTTTCTTGAAATCCCATTACAATATTAAATATGGATAAAGAAATCATCTGCCTCCCCACCGTTTCCCACAAATTATTGTCTCCGGTCAGTGCGGGTACGGGAGGCACTTCAACACTTCCGGAAGCAGGCAGCGTTTCCAAAGCAGTGTGGGAACGAACGCCACTGAAAGTGAAACTTCTTGTTGGATGAATAAATAAATAAATAATTTTTCTAATCTCATCGCAAATAAATTTGGATGAACGTCTCTGTTCTGTGCTCTCCGGTGGGTCGTGCCCGGACGACGGAGGTTTTTTCTCCTTCCGGTTTCGTTGGTTTTGTTGTACTTTTTCCTCCGCTCCATTCACCGGAGATGCCACCAGCGAAACAACGCACTTTCGCACGTTTCGTCCGCATCCCACAAATCACTTATGAAAATCGCAGCCTCCGCAGCGAAGAGCGTGAGTTTCTTTAGGCCGTTTTCTTATGCCATGGTGCGGCAACCCAACCCCCATAACGAGCGTTTTCCACCCTCCGAACGAACCAAGAAGGGACGAAGAAGGCAGACGGCACTTCCAGTTCACACCATCTATTTTATTTTGAGCCACTTCTTCTGAGCCACCACCCCTGCAACCACTGTTGGGGCGGTAGAAACAAACTTTTCCTCCGATGTGGTGCAAACGGTGAGTTTTGTAAACCGGAGGGATATCTTTTTTGCCACCTCCATGGCTTTAGAACGCGACGATTGGTGGTGGCTTTCGAACGTTTCCCGTTTCTTCACCGTATGCTGCACCGATTGTGCTTGAGATTGGAACTAGCAGTGATTTTCTACCCCACCTTCGATGGGTAGTGGAGCAGCGGCAAACAGCATGCTGGAATTGGCCATTACGGGGAAGACTCCTCCCACCTGACGGATAACCGTTTGGCGTGAATTTCGTGATGAAGCGATTCTTTCACTTGCGTGGGGAAAAACACTGTTTCGTTAAGAGGGATTTTGATACTTTTGTTTGCTCTTCGGAGTCACTGGTTTTATTGTTCGGTTTCTGGACCGCAACAATGCAGTAGCAGAAATGAAGGGAAAAAATAAAATAAATTGAAAAACTAAGGAAATGAAACTGAAATTTCTAATGACACAAACAGATAAAAATAAATAAAAACTTGAATAAATTCATATCACAATACAAGTCTCTTTCAAAAATAATATAAATATGTTTCATAAATGAAGAAACTAAATTTGAAAGAAATCATTAGAAAGAGGTACATAAAAAATTTCCCTAAACAAATATTACCCTTGTTAACTACAAAACTACAAGAGAACTAGAGACAATTTTCAAACTTAGAAATATTTTGAGCTGAAAATTCCATTTACGTTCTGTAAATTTGCTCTAAATTAAATCCCCTCGCGTGTTGATCGGGTTACCCTTATTTATTTTTATTAGCCTATTGAATTAGATCAGTCGCTTCGTAGTACGATTTTCTACAAGAAATACATTTTAATCCCGCTCGTAACATGCGACGTCGTAAATATGCACCGACACAACGAGCAAACACAGTGAAATCGCCGAAATATTGAAGTCTATCAAATTTCCATCTATTTTCTGTCCCACACGCGCGCGTGGACTCACATCACCATCAATCTTAAAATGTTAGCTCCCGTCCCGGCGACAAGCGATGTAGCGTGCTTTATGACGCTGAAGTGGTCATAAAATATGATGAAGAATATTGTCCTTTCAACAAAAAAAAAACCACTGGTTGAAGTTGAACCACGGAACGATTGCAACACTGCCCGGAAAGGGGTGCCTCAGTGCTTGAGCATTTGCAATGCTACATTGGCTACAATGTGTGCAGCACACACTCACACGCGACGGTGGTGCAGTTTCCTATGCAAACGAAAGGATGGACTTAAAGTTTAAATAGGGAAAAAATAAACCCTCCCGGACGGTTACAAGCTAGTGCAATCGATGTACCTAGCAGAATAACCCACCCACGCATTCCACACAATCATGTATGTGCCTTAAAGTCGTAAACTGGGCAGATACTTATGGATCGTAAAAGGTTTCGAAACAAACGCTGCCGCCACGCTAGGTTCCGAGAGGTTCTCGGGCTCGTTCTATTCTTTCTGCTCGTCTAAGAGGATGGAAAACCGCAAATTTAGTCTTTCGCTAGGGGAGTGTTGGCAGCGGCAGCTTCATTTTGTTCATAAAATATTGAACGCAACATAAACTTTCGTACGAGAATTTTTAACCGGTTTCAATTCCGGCGTGCTCGTTTGTTATGCATCCACATATTTGCTCATATTTTTACTTCTATTCAGATCTCAAAGAACAACTGGAACGTAATATGCAGTAGTTAAATGCTCACGGAAACTGTTCAGTTTGGAATCCGATGTATGTGAACGAGTTAAAAAGATATTTGAAAGTATCGAATTTTTACTGTTATAGTTTTTAGTACAATCATGCGGTACAATAGTAAGGTTGATTTCATGAAGTCCTGTTGATTATTTAAGTAAGTTTTTTAGTGCTTTTGTTTCCTAACTGACAGATTCAAACGCTTTGTGAAAAAACGCATTCGGACTTATTTTCTAATTTTTAAAATCACGTTACAAAGTTACGTCGGTGACCTAGAGTTTCTATTCTGTAAATGTATGCAATACGCCATCCATACAAGCAAATGTATGCAATCGCATGACTATCTGATTCAAGTCGCCACATGCGAAAGCTTTTTGAACTTTAAAAATATAGGAGCTTTTAACAATTCCGCTAGTCTTCGAGACAAATGTCCAAAATTTTACATCAAACAAATAATAATGTGTTACAGTTATTATCTTGTCCGAGGAGATCTAAAATGTTTTAATTTTTTTTTGGTGACTTAATAAAAATTAAAAATTAAAAATTAAAGAATGTTAAATTAAAAAAATGAAAATAACGAAGCGAAACAATTAAAAGTGTTTGTAAAACAATTCTACATTTGTGTCTTTTAAAAAGTTCGATGCAAATTTTTTGTAAAGCTGTTTTCAATGGTATTTTTTCTAAATTTGACCTTTTTCAATTTCAATAGCCTGTAGTGCGCAAGCCAATGTCTCTCCCGCATAACCGATTTCTCTCTTTCGGCATCTCTTTCGCACAACTTATTCCTGTGAGTGATTGCTGAACGTTTAATGTTCTTGCTTCTCTTTTCTTCGCATCTCTTTTTGCGTCTCCCATCTCGCTGTAACTGTGGAGGCTAGGCAATCAGCCCAAATTTATTAACTGCTTGTGACAGCTTGTGACAGTGCCACAAAAAATCAAACAAACAAACAATAAACGTCGCTGGCTTTTCGGATCAAATTTGTGTTTAAGTTCAAACAAAAAAACATAACAAACAACCGGTACATCTTGAAAACGTGTAGTGTTTTACTGCGCAGAAAAGACGACAGGAAAACTCGTTCCGAAGATTCTGATTCTACGCTCGTGTTTAAATGCGTTTAAATTCTTCTCCATCATCCTCCTGTGCAGATGTAGTGTTCGGGCATGTGTGAATTCCAATCTGCCCTGCATTGGGCGCCGAGTATCCTTTAAACGAAAAAAACGGATCCTCTCGACAGTGTGTGTTTTCTTTTGTGTGGTGTGCCGTTGTGTATCGTAAATCTAGTGCGAAATCCGGAACGGAAAATGTATCCGCAAAGGATTCCCGGTCCCGGTCGCTGTATTTGTGCTTGTGTGTTTTTGTGGTGCTGCTGGTAGCTACCCTCCGAAATTGCCCTTTTGCGCCACCTACGCGTGAATAAAACGCAGTGAAAAAGAACGAAGGAAGGAAGAGGAGTAAACCTCACCAGGGGCTTCTTCCTGGATGGCCCGGATCAAGTAAGCCGAGCCCGGCGGTGGTGTTCTACACAGCACGCTCACAGACACACGGCACGGGTGTTGGTGTTACAGCATAGAGCATAGCATAGCCGTAAAGCGTGCATAAAGCATAGCCGTAGAAAAGCGACACAAGTTTTACTTATTTTGCTCACTCACTTCCTATCGTGCGTGTTTGTTGCCGTATGAGTGTGTGTTTATGTGTATGTGTGCCTAAAGAGAAAAGAAATTCCCGAAACAAAAACAAGTGCTCCTAATGTGTGTGTGTGTGTGTAATGTGTGCTTCTGTGTGATCGATGATCGTGTCAATTTTCGCAAAAGAAATGTGCAAGTGTACCGTCGTGTAAATTGCATTCTTATCCCAGCAATCAACCGCTCCGCTCTACGTGCAGTTACAGGTGAGTTTTCCACACCTGAGTGGAGCCCCTTTTTTTGGGTCAGCAGCTCCTTGTGGCCGTGCCTGTGCCTCCCAAGTGTAAGAGAGCACGCGCCTGCCCCGTGTGGAGCGAACTGAAAAGGAAAGAGAGTAAAAAAAACACATCCGCTTCGGAAAATTTCCTTGAACAGCACGTAAACATTTTGGGTTCCGGGAAAGCCGATTTTCCTATCGTCAGAGCTTACCTCTCCCCCATTCCGCTAGCATCGCGTGTGCGCACGTTGGATCACTGTGTATTTGTACGTGTGTGTGTGTGTGCTTGTGTTTTCCATTCCCTTTTACTCATTTTTGTGCCCTGTCAATATCCATCAACATCATTCACCTACACCGGGAGAAGAAAGGACAGCAGTGTATTGAATGATTGAACGGAAAGGTTTTTCTCCTCTCCACCCCCATCAACTCTCCCCCGTTGCCGCCCCTGCCGAAGGTCCTGGAGAAATGTCGCACCAGCACGATGTGATCATCGCCGGGGCAATAAAGTGAATTTTCCGGTGCGCCGTCGCCGTAGAGCAAACTATCGTGCCGCTTTTCACAGCCTCCGTGACGGTTTTCTTTTCTCTCTCTCTCTCTCTCTCTCTCTCTCTCTCTCTCTATCTCTGCCTCTCGATGGTGTCTGCTCGTGAGTATAAGTGTGCGAAATGCATTCCCTGGTAGGATTTTCCACATCCGCCAGTAAAACGTTTGACACTTCCTCGGAAAGCATTAAATTTATCGGAATTGCAACTCGCTTTATGTCTCCTTTTATCTCTCCCCCTCTCTCTCTTTCGCTCTCTCGCGCCCCACTTCGGATTTGCAGGAGATTGCGAGGAGCGCAGCATCCAAACATCAACGTGGTGGAAAACCCACCCGATCCAGAAGCATCAGGTGTGTTGGCCGCATGGCCGAGCGTCAAGGAGAGCAAGAGCAAAAGTCTAACAAGAGAGCAGTCAGTCGAACCGGGTCATGTTGGGTCTTTCTTTGTGTGTGTGTGTGTGTGTGTGTGTGTGCTTTCCATCAAAAATCAATGGCATGTAATATTTATTCAGTGGAAAAGTCACACTCCACCCTTAGATTAGTGTCGAAAGTCGGTATTACGAATGTAAAGTAGCAACATTATGGTTTATCTCGTTTCCCGGTAAGTACACCGGCAAGCTGGAAGCTAACTTTGAGCACAATAATTTCTCCATCACTTTTTTCATTGCGAGGATTCCGAGGGCGTTCTACGGCGCGGAGAGCCACATACACATACGCACGTCCCACATTGATCCTGTCCTAAGGGGTGTTTGATACACTCGAAAATCGGGTTCGTGGAAAACCGTGGCGACAAGAACGCATCAGTTGAGGATGTGCTCTTGTTTTGGTTCCGCGTTCGCCACAATGCCCATGTGGAAGCCGCCCGATTCTGGGGATTACGCGTGGTTCGCGTCCGCGATTCATGCTTTTCGTCGAACGGAGCGATTCTCTCGAAACCCTGCCGGAGTTTGTGTTTTATTGCAGTGAGAGAAAGTTCTTGCCTAAACCGGGTGACTGGTTGACTGGCCCCGGGGTGTACGGGAAGCTTTTATTAGACGGCCGGCTGCCTTGCATTGGCTGCGTTTGGCTGCTTCCGGTTTTCACTCACAACACAGTGTCCGTTGTTGGAGTGGTGGCAAACAAATTTCCAGCAAATTGATGGGTCGGCAAGCCGGAGGATGCACGATCCAAGCACGACATCGCTGCTACACGGGCTTGCTCCTGGAAATTTGCAATACCTTTTAAGCACACAATTGAATTTGTTGAAAATAATGACTTGTATATTTGATATAAAGCGAAAAATGAACTGCATGAGAAATGTATGAACTAAGTGAACTAAAGAAGCATCGAAAGGACGTTTTAATGCAATAATTAATCCATTTATTGACATCGATCTGGTAATAGCTATCAGAAGCATTGGAATTTTGATAAGAATTACACGTTGCAATAAAAAATGTTTAAATATTTGACTTTGATTACGTTAGCTGTTTGGTCTCCACGACGGTTCAAGGCGGCCATGGCGGACAGTTTAAAAGGTAAAAATTTCACGACTTCTTGGTAAGAAACACGAAAATAAAACTAAACAAGTTTGTTTAGTCAAATTCTTCCAATTTATTGCCTGAACTTGGATCCCTTTTTATAAGATTAAAAAGTATCATCCTCCCAAAACGATTTTAGCTTTTTCTCTCTCCCCAACACACTAAATTTAGCTACCAATAAAGTGTTGTAAGCAGCAAAGGTCAACCAAGAACGCCACGCTTTTATTGTCCCTTCACGCGACCCCGAAAGCTCATTCTTTCTTGTTGACACACAAATTTTCGCCACTTTTCGAGCATCACGTCATAGAATACAGTGCGAGAGATTGTGTTCTGCATTAAGGCTCGTCTGATGGGCAGCTTTTTTTTTTGGGGGATCTATTTTTACCACCTGTGGAGCTTTGGGAAAATAGCAAGATGCCAGCAAGATAGCACCGAACTTCGCTTCACAGTTCCCTGTAGGATGATGGTCGTTTTTTTTTTGACAAAGTTAGGACAATAAAAGACCAGCAAGAAAAGTAGGGAAGAAGTTGTCAAACTTTACATGAAACTTGATTGGAATATACTGCAAGTCCCAAATGATGCGCATGTATATATTCATCCGTTTCAATATGTTGTCCAGGCATGCAGCGTTGCAGGTAAAACATATTTTTTTGCTAAAAGACATAGAATGGCAGGTGCGTTTGTGTGAGTGTGTGGCTGAAGGAGGGGCATGTATCCAAAGCGAAAATGTATTAGAAATGCTGTCGGGAAATGGACTACGGCGCAAAAATACACCAGAAAGCACGCGCTTAGCGATGTGTGTTCGTGTGTCTTAAGCGCTCCTGGTTGCGGGAAAGCGAAGGGTTCCTTCTGCTGTTCGAAGGAACCATCGAACCTAGAGCGAGCAGCGATATCGCGGAGCAGAAAAAAAAACTTCAGACTTCAGGTTTCCCCGGTTGGGGAGCGGAGCCAGGCGTTACTTTCCAGCAGGTTCCCGAGAGGCAGGAGATGGACAAGGTTCTTGTTTGTGTTACGCTTTCCTTCTGGTCTTTCTTGGATGCCGTTTTGTTTGTTTTTTTTTTTTTCGTTGTTCTTTTAACTGAACCGACCGGTTGGTGCTGTTGTGCTGGGAAGAGACGTCGACGTTTGAAGTTTTCAAACCCGTGGTGCTGCTCCACAGAAGATCTCCAGAACTCCAACTTCATCCCCACTTTCTTCATTTCTTCGTTTGTTTCTCTCTCTCTCTCTCTCTCTCTCTCTCTCTCTCTCTCTCTCTCTCTCTGTCTCCCTCTCGCTTCACTCGGGGGATTGCTTGTGGGGTTGTGGATCGTCCCCGGGCCCGACTGTACCGGGACTCATTGGGTATTCATTCCCATAAGCTGCGTTCCTCTGCGTGCGCACAATGATGAATTTATGAACAGTCTCTGTGTCCCCGGTCCGTGTCCCACCGGGGGGACACCACATCACCCATAACACATCCGCATCATGTGTGCCATCAATAAACGAAATGTGCGACGGTGCAGGAAAAGCACACAATATCGCCGGGCCCTGTGTTTTGGCGCTGCCAGCTATAAACGGTAGGAAATTTGGTATGAAAGGATTTTAATTTGGCTAGGCTGCGGCGGTGGGCTACACCCACCACGCCCACGCCCCCCGCTTACCGCTCTGCAGCGAGCCAGGGAGCACAAAATTGGCCGGTACATGCTCGAATCCGGATGAATGTGATGTTTATGTATGTTATGTGTGTTTGATGAGGAGGAGGAGGAGGAAAGCGCTCGGTTTGTGTGCTTGAGACCGCTGAATTAATTCATCAGACGGCAATTCATTACGTGCGCGTGCAGCATTATTACTTCTGTTTAGGGGTTTCTTATGGCCGTTACTACCCTTCCCCACACGTCCCCTTTCATCCCCGCTTCCTCACGACAAACTGTCAAGTGACACGCGCTGGACACTATCTGCAAACTCGCATGCCCCCTGGGCCGTTTAATTGATTTTCATGTTTGGCGGTCCCATTTTTGTGCGCTTTTCGTGTGTTGCGCCCTGTACGAGGCGCACCCCGGCACGCTAATAGGCGTCGGAATGTTTGATGAGACGGAGGCGAAGGTTGCTGGCAGTTTGTGGATTTTCCGTTTTAATTAATGGATCAGACGTGTCGTCGAACGAGCGACATGGGATGGGAGTTGCTTGAGGATTGGTATGGAAAGCTGTCTGTGGAATATATAACCTCAGCTTTGGTTCACACTCACTCGATCAAAGTAAGGAAATTTACCTTTGGATCAGTGTACTTTCTGTTACAAATCAATACAAACCTATTCTTTGGACTCCGGCCAGGAAAATGATTATTACTCGTCTGAAGTCGATTCGATGAGCTTTTCGCGAGCTTTTGCTTTTAGAAAATGTTTTCAGACTTCGGGCTCATTGATTCATATGAACTCTTATGATATGAGATTTAAAATAGTGGGCTTAGTAACGAATCGGTTATTGCAGGCTTAAATGGCTTTTATTCCTACGCTCCTTTAAGCCCATCCATTAGATTCTTATTGGCTCCTTGATTATAATAGTCTGTATGCTCCTTTTTCTCTTCTTTGTTCCCATCCATCTCCCAAAAACGGATGATCCGAACATGGATGCGATTCGCGAACTCAATTCTAACCACCATCCGTTAAGACTTTTCCATCTACTCTTCCGATCTATACTTCCTTTATTCGTACAGGCCTCTCTTTTTTAATGTGATATTTTTTTCGTAATTTTAAAGGCAATGCTAATTATTTAAGATTTGACTATTTGGCACGCAAATGCTGATCCACCTATAATCACAGTAAGACAATTAATTTGCAAAAATTCCACACCTGTGCATCATCATCCAAAATCCGTGTGCAAACAGTCACCTTTAATTCCTTCATAATCCACCCTGGAAATCGTACCTTACGCGATTATCGTATATGCTTCTCTTATCCAACATTTTCATTTTTACTCTATTACCGTGCGTTTATTTATAGCTTGTTTGCGACCCGTCTGCCGAACCGGAAATCTCCTCACCACCACCGGCATAATTTTTGCTGACCGAACGACCTCCCAACGGCTGACTAAACAGTTTCTGATTACCAGTCCCCATTATTTGTTACGATAAGCTATCGTTAACATAAGTGCGCACCGTAACTGTGCGTAAAACCATATCTGTACGCGCCGCGTGGAGCTGTTTTTGTCACGCGTATTTTACGAAAGATGTCGTTCCTTTGAGATATTGTCGCCGTGCAATTGATACCGTGCCGCGCCAAACGGAAGAGTTTCCGCGCAGACCTTGAGCCGTGTTTGTAAACATGGGCGTAAGGGAGAACTGATCGGATGAATTCGTTCTCGCGCTTCGTGACTGCAAAAGTCGCCGTGCTGCTGCGGTCCATTCCTGGCTTCGTGGCTCATTTTGTGGTCCGAACGTGCTCTGGAGCCTTTGCCACCAACGTCACGATCAGTCTCTGATCATCCTCTACGCTTCAACATTATATCTCATGCGTCCAGATGTGTCATTCGTGGCTTCCTGCGTCTTCGAATCCCAGTTCCCATCCGGCTCGGTTCCCCTTAAACCTTGGGTTCCGTTAAAATCGCTTTCAGCACGGCCCGTCAGTCGCCACGCCACAAAAGGGCAGCTCGCGTTGATGTTTTCCATTTTCTGGCCGTTTTCCAATATGCATGTTGCTTCGGTTCACCATTCTCGGCTGGTGGGGCCCGCGGTGGGTTGTGCTCTTGCTTAGCCAACGCTTTATATTCCACCCTAGAAAAGGGCACGCGTGTGGTGTGTGTATATGTGTGTGTGCGTGTATAAGGGAGAAAGAGAAGCCCTGTCGGTCCTTCGGCACAGGATAGCGGGTAGTGGCGAGTAGATACCGCAACCCGACTGACTTGATAATCGTAGCTTAAATACAGCACCTCCTCGTTCTTCCACCTTCTTCCGATGGATCTTTTGAACACTAGAAGAAGCGAATTGGGAATTTAAACATTTTTGTTCTCATGCATTGTTTTTGTTAAATGTTAAACTCATCTAAAAACTGCCGCTTGTAAATTAAAGAGTTTTGTAAGAAACTGCTCATATATTTTTACGTTTCCGAAATCCGACTAGAACTGGTAAAGCACAAATTTCTATTTTTTTATTCTTTTTTTACCATTTTCCGTACCATGTCAGCCCAATCAGGCTGACGGATTTTGTTATCCTAGCGAGGTTTCGTTCCTGTTTCTCATTCTTTCTCAGCACAGCAAACGAATATCGGTAAAGAAAGACAAATAAACGGGGGAAACACGCCCAGAAGCATGTGTTGAACAAGGCAATTTGTTGTCATTTTTTGCCATCGAATTCTTACCACAAATGAATATTTTATATGTTATAATTTCTTCATGTTTTATGCCACACTAACTAAAAAATTAAACAAATTTTTCCGTCATTGAAAACCTTTGTAAACATGAGTATATTTATTTCAACGTTCCATCATACAAAGTCGGTCGTTCTAGTGTCAAACAAACGAAGGTTTTGTTGATGTCTTCAGATTCTTTCGCTGCTGCTACCCCTTTTTTCCCGTGTGTGCCTCTGTGTCTGCGCACACGGAACGGTCATAAAAAAAACACGCCTGCCACACACATTTAATTGCTCACAATTCCACCCTCCCACTCATCCTCCTCTCCCACGATCTTCCACCGCCAATCCTGGATGGTGTAACCTGGGTCGGGCTTCTCGACTTTTCGACTTCTTCACGGTTGTTGATATTTATGTGTGTCTGGTTTCGTTTTCCTTTTTCCGTTACCGTTGTGCCCGCTCCTTCGCTGGTTTTGTTCTTCTTCCATCGATCCTCACCGGTTGGTGATCTGTCCTCCTCCTCAGGGACGACCCGCCGGGACGAGACGGGCTTACGAATGCGCGCGGTCTCTCTTTCGTTATGCTCCTTCGCATGAGCGACTGCGCTTGATTAATCGAAGCTCCACGTCCTCCAAATCCCCTCTCCCCCGTTCGCTTGCCCCCTTGTTCAACGATCGAGCGGAGATATGCTGTCTTTCCGACGATCTCGCTTTCGGCCGCTGTGCTGAAATGACACTCCACAGATTCTACGTGGTGGAAACAAAAAAAAAAGAACAACGATAGCGAAACGATCTTTCTACCCTCCACGGGTTTCGTTTTTTTATCCACATGCACAACACCCGACGGGCTAGTTTTGCTACATTTTAACGTCTTATGGCCTGATTTGGCATAACAAAAAAAAAAAGAAATAAACCCTCCCACTGTTCCTACTCCTCCTCCATGCTCATGCCAACTTTGGATGGTGGGTCGTACGCACCGAATGCGAGGTCCCGAGCAGAGCTCCATCGCGTGTTGGAACATTTATTCCACCCAAAACCTCAGATTTTGTCTTTTACGAAACATGTTTTCTACCCTCCCGCTCCCAACACCCCATTCCCGTCCCCGTGGCAGGCGGGTTCAAATCGGGAGAGCGGGAGAAGAAACCGAAACCCCGGGGAAAGAACGTTTAACATTTTAAATGCCCCGCTGTTTGCCTTTCGTTTCGGTACGAGTGACACCAGCGCAGTTTTTGAAGCGCGCCCACCGAACGTAATGCGAGATAAGGTTACGTTAAATATCAAAAGCAACGGATCGCGGTCCGCTTGTGACTGGGACGGTAGTTTAGGCTTAGTTCGTCTTCATCGTCGTGATAAGCCGGGCGAAGTTTTGTGTCGTGGCTGTTGAATTTGTCCTACGGCCAGACGTTGAGAAGTGGAGTGACGTTATCAGGGCTCGTATCGCATCAGCACTTCCTCGTGTGTTTTGATGCTTTCCAATATGTTACAGCCGTTGACAATCTCGAAACATTTGTAACATGTAACCTAGAGGTAAAATTGAAACTATGTAAGATTGTCTTATCTCGGCTGCTTGTGAAGACACTTTCCGCAAACAAAGCCTCTCTACTCTAAAAACAATGCGAAGTCTTTGGTCTAGTCTTTGGTCTAGTCTTTGGTTAATCTACCCCGATCCTCTTGATTTTGGCACGTCGAAAATTCTAATTTACTTGCTTATTGCTCCGGAGGAAGGCAGTCTTGAACTTTATTATCAGGTTGTTATCTCATTGCCAAAAACAAAACCTCCACACAATGTTGCTTTTCAATTAATACATTGTTCAAAGTGCATGTGCGGTCTTGTGATCTTTTTTTTTTTTAATAATACTTAAAAGAAGCACTATCTCTGTCCGTCGCACGCGAAACCTTTGGACATTGCATTTTCAATATATGGCTTTGTTGTTTTGGTATTGTAATCTAATGAATATGCGGTGAATTTAGTGGCCGCACCGTAAACAATGTAATTTAGACTATTTACATTGCGATTCGGCTCACTTTATGTGCGACTAGGAGTTTACATTTTAACCTCATATCGTATTTATGTGTGATTGCAATTCTTGAAATGTAACACTTCACCCGAATCCTTCACTCGCGGCCGTGTTATTTATCCGGTTTTGGCTGAGCTCCGCTCTGAGCTGCGTTTGCATGCGTCGTTGCAAGTATTTTCTCCGGAATGTTATGCACAATTTGTAAGCGTACGCGTGCACCGAATGTACAAACCGTTTGGATCGTGGCCAATGGCAAGAAAACAGATCCGCGCGTTTGTATTTAGGTAGATCATGTATGTAGTCATCATTCTGCTTTTCTTGTTTTCTTTTTGGACACCCAACCGGTGATGGAAAAACGGAGCATTGGCGCTAATGAAAAACCATCAATTACAGTGAGCTTATCCGTTGACTATTTTTCACGCTTCTCACATATTCGAAGCTCAACAATTTTGACGTTTTTGGCATAGAAAATCGATTTCTCTCTCTCTTGCGTTTATTAACTACCCCTCTCTATTCAACGTACAATTTTGTACAGCATATAAATGGGAGTTCTTATCGAGCAATTAGCGTAACGCGGGATTAGCGAGAGAAGCCACAACAAATCGATCATATTTCCGGAAATACTCGAATTTTGAGTACGAATTTGCTGTCAATCATTGCTCTACCCTTAACTGGAAACTCATTATTTGTAATTTTGCAGCAAATTGCTGTGTTCCCCCTACGCGCGTCTAATTTTAGCGTTGGAGGAAACTCCTTTTCAATCCCAACGAAACCAAAACTCTAGTCATACATTTTGCCAGAACATTTAATTAACATCGTTTATCGTGCTCGTATGGTCGTAAGTAACAATGTCGAATATATACTTATATTTAATTTAAATTTATATAGTAAAACTATTTTGAATAAAATTAATGGGTTTCCAGTAGCTCTCAAGCGGCAAATGTAGCTAGGAATGAAATTGGCCATGTTATGACGGTACCCAAAACAATCGATCCCCAAAACATTCAATTAGGAGCGTACATTTTGGATGCCTACGTTAAAGTTAATTATCGCGCGATAAACGGAACACGCGGTGGTGGGCAACGGTTCGATGAATTAATTGATCCTTGAAGCCGGTAGTTGCTGCTATCCAGCAGAAACGGTAGCATCGATTTCCATGTCGGTTTCCCTCGCTGGAATGTGTATGCCCACGACATACGGGGTTTTGGAGCGGCAAAATTAATGAGAAACCCTTACGGGGTTGAGTGCCGCCCGCGTCTGCCCCCACGATTCTTGGGCTTTCTCCGCTTACGTTGAAATAATGCCCACCCCGTGACGTCCTGACGGCCGCCTTTTCCAGCTCGCCCTGCGTTTGCATTTAAACGTTGGTGAATGCAGTTTCGAAAACACAACACACAGGCTCATTTGCACGGAGGTTAGGGCCGGCAAAAGGACGGGCACCGGGAACCGTGCGCGGGGACGGATCTCATGTTTCATTCCTCCCAAAGGCGAAGGGAAGCAAATACGGCAAATACACTCCACCACCGGGAAGAAACACAATGGCCGCAGCACACCCGCTGTATCCAAGTGCAAATAGCGTTTGAGCGCGCGCGCACACACACACACAGAGCTGTAACAACAACAGCAAACAAAAAAGTGCATAATCGTGCGCGCGCGTTGCATCGGATTTCTCGCGAGGACGCGACTAAAAATGCATTACATATTGCCACACCGAGCTCGGAACCCCTATCCCTTCCGCCCGCCGGATCCAGTCCCTTTCGAGGCACGTTGCCCTTCGAGAGGCTTCTAGTGGAAATGCAATTATCGAAGAAAGCATCTAACGTACACTCCCCTCCCCCCTCCCACTTTCGAGTGTGCCCTCGCCCTCGCAGCAGCACGTACAAAACAACGCTAACGATAACCGTTTCCCTTCCCCTCCCCCCTGGGCTGGGGCGAAGGGGACACCGCCTGCCGCCTGCCGCTAGATCATCGCTCGATCCCGCTGGGTTCGTTCCAGCGCGGGTTCGAAAGTGTAAACAATGCAAAATTTATTAATTTATGCACGACAAAGGGGGTGGGGGTGGGTGGGCGGCGACGTGCCCTAGTGCACCGGGTGTGTGTTTTCGCTCTGGACGCCGCACGCAATCGTTGGGCAAATAATCAACCGGTGATTCCACTAGAAGTTTAACCACCACCGTGTCGAACGCCAGGGTAACTTTGATCGCAGTTGAGATTACGAAAGTGTGCGAAGGAATTAAAACTAGCATCACATTATCATGCGACATTTTTTTTACACATTTTTATCTACATTTTTTATCTTTCTTACGATTATCTTGTTTCAACTACTGAACTTGGACAGTAAAATGCTTAAATAACTTCAATACAACGGTAGATTTTTCTTTATTAATTTTAGCTGAATTGTGATTTTATTGTTCCTTAAAATAAGGTTTCACATTCATTAATTCCATGTGATTTTCTTTCAGTTCTGTGTGGTGATTTAACAGCAGTTCCTAAAGTTGCGATAATTAAAACAAAAAATGCTTTTAGATCTAATAAAATCGATCCAGTAAAATTCTGTTAAAAAAGTTAGAAATAATAATAATTACAAAAGGGAAAAACAGCACACCTATCATTTTAAAGAACAAAAAATTCTTCCTGCATCTCGATAACAGTCGAAAATGGGATAGAATAAAACGATATACCGCAATGCCAGCCCATGGCGGTAACAGCGGTAAAGCAATAAATGAAACTTCAGCAATCGAGTAAATTTATTGTGACCGAAGCGTAGAAATGTGATGAGAGGCAGCCATTGACACCATCATCCGTTCCCGTCGGTGCGTGGGTTGATGGTACGATATTATCTTATCGCTGTGCAAACAGAGCACTTTAAGGGAGCTTAACAGGGCAACCGACGAGGACAGCAAGTGGGAAAATAAAACTCGGTAAAAACGAGAGAGAAAGAACGAGAGAGAGAGTGGGACTGCATTGAAATGAAATGCGAATAATTAAAACAAATCTCTTCCCCAACGACACAGCTCGTGTTGGTGTCTGCTCGCTCATCCCAAGAAGCTTGCCTCCATCCGGATGAACTTACATCGATAATACACCCACGAACCCACCTATCCACACTCACACACAGTCAGACCGCACACGTGTCCGCCACTCGGTCTACCGTTCAGTGCCGTCTGGCAGATCACGACATTCCTGCAAAATCGTTCGGCCGACGACGTTCCGTTTTCTCCCGTCCCGTCCAGTCATGCGAGATGCCGTGACTGGTGTGAATTTTCTCGGTCGCGACCACACGGAGGAGAGAGAGAGAGAGAGAAGGGGAGGGGGGGGGGGTAAGGAGCGTCATCGTAACCGCAATGTGCAAGTGCACTCGCTCGTTCGCGCTCGCTCTAACCGAAGAATTAATCCCTCGCCAACCGGACGGAGCAGACGCGAGTCGTTATGTGGTTTGCATTTAATGTGCATTAATTATCTCTCTGGCCCCTCCGCTTGCCCGGGTGTGGGAGAGGACAGCAAGGGAAGGATGGATGGATGGAGGGGGGTGGGGGGGATTGTGTGGTGCGGAGGAATCGAAGTGTGGCAAGCAGAATCAGTGCAGGCAAGCAGGCGTGCAGCTCGTTAGGCTGCCCTGGTGAAGTGTTTCGTGCGTGTTTGCTTTTCTTTAACAGTTTTTTGTTGTTGTTTTTTTTTGGGTTTTGCTCGTGCTTAAGGTGTAAAATTAAACACACTAACACGCACTGGGTCACGCAAAAATCGATCCGAAGGTGTGCGCGTGCACCGGGAAAACTAGAAACTTTCGACGAACAGTTTGATCTTTAAGTAAGCATTTTCACTCATTTTGGTTTGGTTTGGTTTTTTTTTTTTGGGTGTGTTGCGTGCCTTTGGCTAATTTTCAGGCTTGAAGGATCGCAAATATCGCACATCGGAGAGTGAAGGTTTGAATGGATGCTTCTCACCATCAAATATAGTTACAAAAAGCTTTCAATTCTTTTTGATACAACGAAAGCAGATTTGCACTTCCAACTTTTCGCCGATAAGTATTCAGCGTTAAATTTACAATTAAATTTAAATTTTCTTCAAACTTTCCGTAGATGATCATTCGAAATTAAATTTCTAATTAAGTTTCCAATTAGCATTACCCCATTGGGATTACAAATGGCAGATAAAGTACATTTTTTGCATGCTCTTCTTTTCATCCTGCACGAGATGGAAGATTAATTTAAATTTTTTGGAAAAATGTTTTTTTCTCTTTTGAGTGACAGTAATGATGTCATGTGTACAGTATAACTTTTTATTTAATTATTTTTGGAATTTAAAAATCGTGTGTAATTGGGCTTTTCACGTTCACACCTATCATGTGTGGTTCGATGTTTGATTGGAAGCTTTAAAAAAAAAATTAAAGCACCTATAATTAAAACACACATTTTGCCAAACAAAATATTTTTGGTATCTCGAAAAAAACAACATTTTTGGCTCCGTGTTTTAAAACAAAATTATCACAATGGCCCGTTGCTTGCCCGAGCGTGAAAAGGGTTACGTCGTTGTTTAAGTTTAATTTACATTTCTAGCAAACACATTGGCACATCACACCCGTGCTCGTTGGTGGTGGAGTATTATTTCAGTTCGGGCTGCCAGTTTGCCTGCACTCAATTAATTTATGATATTATTCCATCTCCCGAGCCGTGATGCGGCAACATATTAACGCATCTCGCTTCCCGCGGTGTAACTCATGGAAAGTGTTCACCATTTTGCACCACAGAGATTTGCGGTGTTCTGATTTATGGCCAATTGAATTCAACGGATGATACGATGATAGGTTCCGGAAAAAGCACACACAAACGCACACGCTCGCGTTCATTACTGCACAGTTAAACAAGCACACCACCAGGTCGCCGCGAAACCGTCCCCGGAGGGAACGGAAAATTAATTCATTACGTAGTTTACCATTTAAACGGTTGCTTGCGTTTTGTAGAAATGTGTGCTAATGTGTTGTGGTTTTCTCTCGGTATTTCCGTTTCGTTACAGCCGCGAGGAAGTTAAGATGCACACGAAACCGGCATGAAATAATAGCTTATCAACGATAAAACGAGGCGATGCAACCGCTGAGAGATAAGGATCCTATTTACCTGGAAGAAAATGTCCTAAATCACTGCCAGCCAGCCCGAGCGAGCAGGATTCGTCGAACGAGCGCGCTTGCCGAAAGTTGTTGTGTTGATAGTGACAATTTTAATGTAGAATAGCACATTCACGGGAGAGGGGCATCCTCTAGGAGAAAAAAAAAAGAATTAAACGTTTCCCTGCGTCTTTGCGAGTGTACGAGGAGGCGCACACAAACTGTGAGATTTAAACGTGGAATTTAATCTGTGATATTGTGGAATGTTCAAAGTGCGTTACAAGTGCGCTGATGAGACGCGTGGTGCGCTAGCAAACGGCAACAACGACGACGACGAGGACGACGGGATCCGTGTGCGCCACGGTTCGAGTTGAAAAGGTTTCCCATTTTAATGTGTTTAATGTCAGGCGTCCGCAAATTGTTACGCAGTTAGATTTTTAAGCGCGCCAAATCGTGTTGTGTTTGTGTGCGTGTGCGTGTGGGCTCTTCGGGAGGGTGAAAAACACTCACTCCTTAGCGTCCTAGTGTCGTAGTAGTGAGCAACAGCTAAACGTCCAAACGCAAAACGCTTTCCCGCCGTGGGGAAAGCCAACAGTCAACCACCCACAGCGACTCATCGCTATGCCCGATGAACCGTCGTACCAGGTGTTCAACTATGTGGCGGATTGCTTCGTCAGCGTGCCGGTCGGTGGCGCAACCGGTCGCCCCGAGGACGACACGTGCGAGCGCGTCTGCCGGGTGGTTTGCCAGCAGCTGAAAATCAAACCGCTCGTGTTAACGCTCGTCGGCCTGCGGCTGCACGGGGAAAAATGGTTCCTGCCCGGGTGCAGCCGGCCCTCGCCGGACAAAAAGTACGATTTTCGGCTGCGCTTCAAGGTAAGGCTCGCTTTGGTGGGTTGAGGGGAGGAGGAGGAAGACGGAGGGGGCAGGAGGACGGTTGCCGATGGAGATGGACGGTGGCAAAAACATCCAAAAATATCACGTTACAAAATCGAGCTTCCCGGGTAGTTCGGAGATTTTACATTTTTACGATAATTTTTCACGTTCCGAGGGGAAAACAAATTGCGAACCCATAGTATATTCCATCACAGGCATTTTTGGAAGCGCACTTTAAACCCAACATTTTCATTCCATTTTCCAATCCAGCAATCTTTCTTCCCTGGCTTGGGTATTTGCATATTTTTAGTGCTGGTCTCAATCAGCCTGAAAGCTCACAGTTTTCTTACGTCTCTTCCGCAAGCTTTTACAAGGCTATTCGAGCTCGTAGTACCACACTAATCGGTCAGATTAAATAATTTACTAAGACAAATAATGACAAGTCTGCAATGTCGTCCACCGGGCCATAGCATTAATCGGCCTTTTCCTGAGAAACGTTGGTCCCGTGCAGAGAGAGAGAGAGAGAGAGAGAGAGAGAGAGAGAAAGAGAGAGAGAGAGAGAGAGAGAGAGAGAGAGAGAGCTTAACACTGTCCCATGGACAGCCGTCCAATGTTTCATGACTTGCACTCAGCTTCACGGAACTTTAGTAAAAGCCCAGCAAGGAAAGGCAAGCGGAAAAGGTTGTGCCCGGGCCGGCGGGAAACCAGCACGGGGAAACACTACGCAAAACATTAATACATTAAACATCAACCCATGCATCGCTAATGTGACCGGTTTCCGACCGATCGGTCGCTTCCTGGTTAAAGGTTATTTATTTTTCCTTCCACAAACACCCTCCCCCTTCCGCCCCTTTCCAGTGCGCTATCTTTTCCACGTATTGATAATTAATTCATTTGTGTCGGTGGTCGGGACCAGCGTCGAAACGAGAGTTCGCGGAACGTGCTGGCTGTCCCGGGTTGGGAAAACTTTTGTTTTGAAACATCGTAAGCGTCCATTATCTTTCGCCGAAGAACGCTTATTAGCAACATTAACGCGGTGTTAAAGCGCAAAAATTGCACACGGTTGTGATTTATTGGATGGGCTCCAATTTGTCGCTTTTACAAAACAGATAAGCTCTCGTTTTAACGAACGGACGCGCCATCGGTGCTACTCCAGTCGCATTTTGTTTGCTCCGTGACAAGATAAACGAATGTAATGATGTAGCAAAATATTTGCTCATTCCCGGATTTGTCGCTGCGCTACAAAGCCAAAGAAAACATCGTCTGCGCCTCCGGGGCAAGGGAAACAAGGGATGAGGTTTATCTACCGACAGTGTCTACAGTTGCCATCGACGTCATCCTGTTGGTAAACACTGTAGGTCGGGTGACTTAGAGCGGGACCGTCATATAAAACCCAGACGATGTGGTGAAATAATAAAAAAAAAACCGTCAGAATTATGCGGGAATTCTTATCCTGCTGCTTAAATGTTTCAAAAATGATCCAACGTTTTCCCGCTTCTGTTCCCGCCGGCACAGGTTCCCGACATATCCCGCCTGAAAACGCTCGACCAGGAGCTGTTCAACTACTACTACAGCCAGCTGCGGTACGATCTTCTGCACTATCGCATCCCGGAGATCGACTACCGCAAGCACAAGAACAAAATACTCGGCTACGTCGTGAACGATATGTACCGGAAGATGATCGAGGACAAGGTCGGGCTGAACGAGCTGAAGCGCGACTTCGAGAAGTACATCCCGCGGAAGATCAGCAAGGAGCACTCGGTGTGCTTCGTGAACGTCGCCCAGAAGCGGATATTCGAATCGCTCAACAGTATCCAGAACAAGGATCACGATGTCAAGTAGGTTGCTCCGGGGCTTTAGGTTGTTTTAGCTTTAGGGATCAAAATGATTCCCTCAAGTGCTTGAGTCCGTTTTTGACAAATCAATCCCTCTATTAACACAACGATTGCGTTCCAACCTTTCCGCAGCTACGTGAAAAACGTGTACATCAACGACATCGACAACATGGCGCCCGGCTATCTGTACGAGGAGTACGCGGCCGAAATTCAGTACCCACGGGGTGAGTTTAGATCACGCACCGGCAAGTGTCCGGTGAAGTTACGGTTTCAGCCCTACGGCACGTCCGTCTCGACGGGGGTGACCACGAAGTACGGCTCGACGGGCGGTGGACTCGAGCGAACGCTCGACCAGGACGACGTTACGACTACGCCCGGGCTGAAGGTGTTTTACTCCAGCAAGGTAAGCAGGGCCGGGGTTTTGGTGCACTTACCTCCTAAACACAACGCTAACGTGTTTGAATGCTTCGAATCCTCAACAGTGGCAGCACGTGACCAATATCGATGAAATACTCACCATACTGGTGGAGAGACTAACGGTGAAGCTAGCACTGGAAGACCAGTCGGAACCGTACTGTATAGACTTTCACGATCAGACTGAACTGAACTCTTTCGTCACCTGTCTAGCGGGTTACTATAGGTAAGGCGAGGTCGGCGGCGAATGCGTTTCGCTTTTGGAAATCACGAACTTTTTATTCCCGTATCGTCGCAGGTTAATGTGCAAATGGACCGTGTATTTATGTCAGGACTACCTTTCGTCGCCGACGCTGAACTGGCTGAAAGAGCTAAAGTGCCATGGACCTATCGAGTGAGTACATGGTAGTAGATGGGGCAAACCGATTACAGCTAAAATCACCGAAACAACTGTGTAGGATTTCATTCATGCTATCCAAAGGATCGCTGGGAGTCGTGTGTGTGTGTGTGTGTGTGTGTGTGTGTGTGTGTGTTTGTGTGTGCGTGCTCGGAACCGTCACAACACGAACGCAATGGCCCATACATATCCAAGAAAAAAGGCTTAGCCTAAAGTAGCGCTCTCGTCGACGGGCCCCGAACCGTACCTGGAACCGTTGTGCCTTCCTCCGAGAACGCCGAAACGACAGACGACCAGCCTAACTCGTTGGGCTCGTCGAGATGAATGAAGTCAAGTGAGTCAGAATCCGCCGGAGTCGAGAGACGATCGAAATGTGCCGGCGTGATGCTAACAAGAAGCGCCAATCGGTGAAATTTTGTCGATAGAATTTGAATGTTCGCTGAATTGCGTGCGCGCCGGGGTGCTTTTTCTTATTGCCAACTCCCAGTACAACCCTGTACCAATGTGGATTGCTACAAATTAAAGGGTATTTATTTTCGGGAAACGGGCAACATACTTTGCTTCTGTGCCGTCGGTTAAAGTCACTTGCTCTCGCGGTACAGGTTAACAGAAAAGAATATCAAAGGGAGTTTATGAGTTATTCCTATATCGTATGAATATTTCCAGCATAAATGCCGCTTGATATTATAGATAATTTTATTGCAAAACTGTATACAATTGCTATTTATGCAAAAAGCGACTTCAACTTTGAATGTATGAATGAATTGTTTTAAAGGTTTCAAACGAGATATGAATTTCCTATTAAAGCTGAAAGGTGTTTCCCACTACATTCTAAAGGCGCTAGCTACCTTTATGGGCGATATTTACGGATCGTACTTTGTTCTTGTACTTTTCTCCCTTCCGCAGTGGAAAATATTCCACAGATAAAATCCAAGAAAAGAATAGCAGCTGCGGCGCTTGCATAATTCGGCAGTGCGAGGAACATTACGATACTTACTACGTCGATATGCTTGAAAACACGTAAGTATCGGCACACGAGGCCGCACATTCCCTCCGTGTATGACTTTTTCATGTACCCGTGTATGTAATGTATCTATTTTTCCCCTTCTTCGACATCTTAAGTGGAAAGATAAAAACGTACAAGCTTATCCACGCCGAAAATCAGTGGCACGTGCAGCGCGAAAAGGAGGAGGAACAAACGTACAGCTACAACCTGCTGACGGAGGCGCTGAAGAGCCTCAACCCGGAGATAGCGAGCGTCTATCGATTGCCGCCCTCGGACAACGATACCACGCCCAAACTGCTGTTGTGCCGGCCAACCCAAAAATCCTCCCCGAAGCGCCTGCTGCGCGGTGGAATGCAGGAGCTGGGACAGAAGCGCGCCTGTATCATCAATGCCGCCAAAGAGTTGGTTATCAACCGAAGTGCGTACATTATGTTTCAATCGTGGCTGATAAGCGGGGGAAAAAAAGGGTGCTGAAAGACGGTTTTTGCTAATGAATTCTTCGTCGTTGATTTTGGTTCTCGGTTCTCCGCAGATGCCGTGGAAGACGAAATCGATGGTTTGACGAAGCGTACGAGGGCGGACTTCCTGCTGCCGAACAACAGCAAGCTGGAGGTGACACTGAAGTTGCTCAAGAACGACAGGGAAGGAGATTACCTTAAGGTACGGCTCACAGCCACAGCACCATACCGGCGACCATAAAACTGCCGCTAAAACGAACGCTTTTTTTTTAACTCCCAGGACTTTCTGCAAGTGGCGGGCCAGTGGGCAACGATCGATTCGAACGACATCATCAAGCTGTACGGTATGACCGTTTGCAAACCGATCACGATGGTGCTGGAGTTCCCGCGGTACGGTCGGTTGGATGAGTTTTTGCGTACCCGCCGCACCACGATACGTCCTACCGCGCTGATCGAGATCGGCCACTCGCTCGCCCGTGCCCTGTACTATCTGCAGAAGCACGGCATCATCCACGGCCATATACGCTGCTCGTCCATGATGGTCACGCACTACGACGACGGCGAGCAGCGCGTGACGGCGAAGCTGGGCGATCCGGGCATGAACGGGCAGCGCCTGCTGACGAAACACGATCTGCTGTGGATACCGTACGAGTATCAGGATTTGAGCGAAACGAACGTCGCCCTGCTACGGCAGGATCCGGCCACGGACGTGTGGGCCTGCACCTCGACGCTGTGGGAAATCTTTAGCCGCGGCATCAAGATGCACGTCTACAAGCCGGCCGAGTTTCTGCCGTCGCGCAAATGGCTCCAGACGATGGTGCCGGAGCTGAAGGATTCGAAGCAGATCTACGAGTGTCTGAGCTGCGGGTGGCACACGGATCCGGACAAGCGCATCGCACCGCAAACGATCGTCGGGCTGTTGGTACACGCACGTGAGTACTTTTGGGAGTTTCGCTTCAGCGGAAGAGAGTGTTATGCAAACGTTAACACTTTGTTGGTAAACCAACCTGCAGGTCAATTGGATGGTAGCTACTGCACGGTAGGAAATGGACATGAAAACGGTCACTCGACGAGCAACATGCTGAATGGATCTGGATCGCTCTTCAAGAACAGCATCTTATCGATGGAAACCAGTGAGTAGGAGTTTATGTTAGGTGGCATACATTTTGGAAGTTTTGGCCAATCCAACGCCAAAAGTTATGCCACCAGTTTTTTTTTTTTTTTTAGTGGATTGTGACTTGGATCGATGTTGACACACAAAACCGTTTCTCGATTATAGACTCGACACTTATTCGATCGCGCACCGACTGCACCTCCTCATCGTACGTCAGCAATGGCAGCGATAGTGAGCTGCGCAGCAATGCATCGAGCGGTGGCAGCTCGCTACCACTGCTGTGCAACAACACCAACTGGTTCAGCGGCGATTCGTACTACGAGAAAACGTTCAACGGCTGTCCCGACTACATCCAGCACGGCAGCGAGCGCATTTGCTTCCACAACATGCTCGGCGAGGGCAACTATGGGCGGGTGTACCGCGGTGTGCTCGAGCGCGAGGGCAAACCGCCGCGGGAGGTAGCACTAAAGACGATCTACGACGAACGGCCCGATCTGGGCCGGGTGAGGGATGACTTCCGACGCGAGGTCGACATCATGAAGAACCTACGCCACACGAACATCGTCGAGTTTATCTGTTTCATCGAGGAGCAGGATAAGCTGGTGGTAGTGATGGAATACGTTCCGATGGGTTCGCTGCTCTCGTACGTCGGGTACAAGCGGTATGATCTGAAAGAGCCGGATTTGCTATGGATGGCACGGGACATAGCGAGCGTAAGTGGTGCTTTTTTCATTTGGGATAACCTGATTTTTTACGGCTCTTTTTCGTTGTTAAAGTTTTCAAAGATAAGACGAGACAATAACAAGAAGGATTTAACTGACGCTATACAAACTTTCTCTTCTCTTCTCCCGGTACCTTTGCTACATAGGGTATGCACTATCTGTTCGAGAAAAAGATCATCCACCGCGATCTCGCTGCCCGGAACATTCTCGTCGAAAGCCAGCGGTGCGTGAAGATATCCGACTTCGGGCTGGCGCAGGTGACCGAGGGTAGCAACTACTACGTGGCCCGTCACAGTCGCGAACTCCCAATCCGCTGGTACGCACCGGAAACTCTCGAAACGCAAAAGTATTCCTTCCAGTCGGACGTCTGGTCGTTTGGGGTGACGCTGTACGAAATGTTCACGTACGGTGCGACACCGTTCGCACACATCGAGGTGAAGAGCGCGATACAGCTGTACAAACTGCTGGAAATGGAAACAAAGATGTACGTGTGCGGATGTGAGAGGTGCTCGAGGGATGATGTTATTAAATTTTCTACGTTCTCTTTTTCTTCCCCAGACTGCAACTACAAGATTTTCCGAACGTGTACGATAAGATAATGGCACCGTGCTTCAAGAGAAATCCGCACGAACGGATAACTTTTAGCGATCTGCTCCAGGAGCTGGACGAAATGGTCAACCAGTACGGGGAGCGGATCTACTAAGCTTAGCTCAGCAGCGTCGCATACGTGTGTAAAGAACCTAAGAATCACACGAGAACTGAAAACGAAAACAAAAAAAACCAACAAATCGTGAACAAATTTAAAGTTATGATAGGTCTAGCTAAAATGTCCCGTTGGAATGTGTATTTTCAACAATAACTAAGCGCGCGTTTTCATGTGAGAGATGAACGCAATTAGGAGGAAGGAAAGCCTATTAGCGCAAACAGGCTAGGAAGAAGGTTGTGTCCTACCAGCTTGCCTAAAAAAAACGTTGTTGGCGCTGCAACTGCCCTGTTGCAGTCCCCACTCCTGCCGCCTAGCTGTGTTGTTTGCACCGGATGCACACACGCGCACCTTTGTTGCTACTTACTCTATACTCACGAATGTTGTCAATTTTGATGATAATTAAAAATTAACGCTATCGTTGTGACTTTGTAGAAAAAGAAAAACAAAGACAGAAACAAAACCACGCGCCCGCACTATTCAGACTTAACGACGGCATCGATTTGAATGACGTTTCAGCCGTTCCTTGCTGTGAACGGTGAAGTAACAGATCATGAAGAAGAAAAAGAAGCAGAAAAAACAAATTTTAAATGGTTGTCCCTTATACACACAAACAGAAGAAACAAACACAAACAATATTCGTCGTCCCGTGTTCTAGCGGAATACTTTATAGAGCGAAACAGCTATTTCCATTTAAGTTTTTGCGTTGGCGTTGCCGCCAACCCGGAACGTAAATATGGATGTGTACAGAATTAAATGAAAGTTAAATTAAATCGTTAGTGTACGATTTGCTTAAATGCCAGTGCTAGAGAAGGCAAGAAAGGACGCACAAACCACTAGGGAAAAGGTACGTTTGCACTGGAAAACTCCTGTTACTATTTTCTGTAAAATGAAACGATGATAATGTGGGAAAGACCGAAGAATACTGTATGTGCCGTGATTATGTATACATAGATGTGGCTTATTAGTAAACCCTTTTGAAGTAGCGATTTGAGCGAACGAACGAACGAACGAACAAACCCTTTCACTCGTCCCTTGTTGCGCGCGTAGGTAGCCAGAATAGTGGAAAAGATCTCAAAGTCAAACTTTCTAGACAAGACAGACATTTTTTGAGCGCACGATCGATCATGTTTTATGCAGATTTTTTTTACGATGCACACCTTATTGTGATTGAATTTTAACTTGTTTGCCTACTTTACACTAATCTTAAACATGTTTTGCGCTTTACCAGAAGCCAGTGTATTCTATCAAAAGGTCCCGTTTTCAGCACCGTGTAGAGGTGAGAATCTTAGTAAGCTTATTGCGGTTCTAAGGGAAACATGATTGAGATTATTATACGAGTACAACGAGAAATAAAACCGATTGAAACTAAGGTTTGATGAGAGAAGGAGAAGAAAAAACATATTAAAACGCTTCCAGAAAAATAGTTCAAACATATTTGCGACAGACGCCAGAGAAAGAGACACTCCGAACGGTATGACCGTCGTTTTCGTCTTGTCATCAATTGAAATTATATGATTGGCAGTTTTGTCATGCGACCAGCGTCTACGTTCACGATATCGCGTTCTTCTAAGTTTAGTAATTGTCAATCCTAACTACTGTGCGAGAGAGTGAGAGAGAATGAAAGCAATGGTTGAAAATGTGCGATTTGTATGGAATATGTCATCTTTTCCATTATTGCATCCCTGGAAACTTGATCTGAATATCTCTCTCGCACCTATTGATGCAAGCAAGTAGTTGTCAAAGCAAAAATATAGTTAGCGAGCCAGGAAAATAGAATAAAATGTATTGAAAATGAACATAGATCAATTTCTCAAAGTGCCACTTACATTTGAAACCCGAAGACACAAGTTTGATGAAGGAGGTGTAAAAATTGAAAAACCCTCCATAAGAACCACGAAGTATAGTGAAATGTTTTAGAAGAACAACGATCTACTGATACAATATGACCGTAGCGTGAAGGATATAGAAGTGAACGATAGAAACGAAAGCTCGTGCAAAACCTGGTAGAGAAAATTACACGCAAATACCACGCAACTAGACGAACGAATAGTAATCGATTTAGCGTCGATAGTGTCGCGTCTCTCATGCTTCAACATACACAAAAAAAAACATACAATGCTCGTTTCAACACGGAATGTGACGAATTGATGTTATAGGAAAGTTTTACTGTTGCCGTAAGCCGAAATCGTGCGAGTTAGATAAATGGAATTGTTTTAGAAATAAGCTGCTGGCAAGACTGGTGGAAAATGAGGGATATTAAAACTGAAAATGATGATAAATGAAGATGGTTTAGTAGATAAAATCGATATTTCATAACACAAGAGATAGATCATACAAACTGACTTACATACCCACGGACGACCAAGGCAAGCCCCTTTCCTCTTTCCCGTTATCCTTACGCTTTCTGAGGCACTGAATTAGATGTCAATCCTAAGCGAAAGGGAATAGAAGAAGAGGTTGATGATTTTTAAGTGGAGTTTATTGCTTGAGCCTATTATTAGCCACGAGTGACAAGCAAAATGGCCTAAAAGATGGATTCGGTACAACTTAGCATTAATGCTACTAATTTCACCAACTCGTAGCGAGCGTAACGAATCCACCTTTTACACGGCTAATCGATACTGCTCGATGTATTATTACCAATACCAATTAGGATTAAACGTTGCTTACAAACCAGAGAGTGAGTGTAAAAAAATGGTTTCTCCCACTTTACAACTAATAAGAGGAAGTTCGTTGCAGAGGACGGCATAATGAATCGATTATGAACAAAGCGGCCCAATTTAAGTTTTTTAGTGTTTTATCCCGCCACCCGACCACCCTTCACCCTACTTCCGTTGTAGTGTACAAGTATGAGCGTAAGTGAGTGGTGCGCGTGGTGGGCCAACAGACAAACGAACAAAAACAAAAAACGTCTTTAGTCATCTTAGTCGATAAGGACAGCAAATTATGGAACATGTGGAATATGTGATGCCTGTAGTGTAGTAGTTTATATTCGATCCGATTGTCGGATTTTAGAGAAAGAGAGATGAATTCATATTATTATTTTTCTACAGCAAAAACGAATATGGTTAGTTACTAGTAGCACAGCAGAAAAGCGAGCGTTAGGTTTGTTTTGTCTTGATCCTGTTGCTTTTTTTACTACATTGGACTGCTGCTAATGTTTGACGATATAAGGGCTAAGTAGCGTTTTTTATGGGAAACAGCAACAGTAATCCTGTTTACTTAAACTTGTTTGCGCGCGCGCGCGTGCTGCCTAATGGTTGTGTTTAGAGAACAAAATTTAAAACTACTGCGCCTTACGAGTTACGCCGCCGGCTCTTACTTAGCTAGACGATAAACGAGCGAACCTTGCTGACACATACACACGCCCTCCTATCTGGCAGGTTGTAGTTTAGCTTTTGGGTAGATGTCAACTGGGAACATACGCCGAAGGAAGGAAGGAACAATTAATGAATTACTGGTCAAGGCCTACTGAAGGAAACAGGAAAGGATCCTGACATTTGAACGCCTTGCGCAATTTGGTTTTGGAAACGTATTTGTTGCGCTAGATGGAGAGTGAAGCTTGTTTTTGTACAGTTTGTTTGCTTAAGTTTTTCTCACCCCCTGTTAACGAATAATATGCTGTACGATATACACACCGTGGTCGAATGTTGTACAAATGCTATACACAGAGACGAACGAATAATAAGAACTAGTGAAAAGAAAAAAAAAACCGAAATCCTTGTGCCCCTTCCGACTGTAGAAAGGACCTCCCGGAACCAAAATAATCTATGGTACAACAATTTGAAAGCGTCAGTTTTTGCACATTGCCGTCGTTAAGGATCGCCAGTAGATCTTCAAACAATGACAAGACTCTTATAGAGTCTACGCACTAATACTCTGCTCTCCGGGGATGAAACTGAACGCAATTGTGATTTTATCAAAAAAAAACCTGTACGGCGAATACATTATTGGTCGAGACTATGTGGATGGGATGTGAACCGGCGTCCTTTTCATCCGCGCACACTCATCTCACTCTCTTGTTGTTTATTAGCGCTAGGTGGAAGATGAAACACAAAGAATGCAGAGAAAACTTAGAACAAATGTATTTTTCGGTTTTTGGATGTAATGATGTTTCAACGTGCATGATGCAAGCAGAACCAGAAGGTCAAACTAACTATTGGAAAAAAATGAACCCCGAAACAATGACCCTCCCTATATCTGTGTGTTTTCGACGGCGAGAGAAACAGGTTAGAAAACAAGCAAACTAGAAAAAAAAGTTATCTTCCTCGTAAGATTGAGTAAAATTAGATGTTTATCGGTGTTTCACAAGTGAAAAAGCAACGGATAGAAGACGAATAAAAATGAACAAGTAAAATCGTGCAATAACTGTTGCTGGGTTGCGTTTCTTTTCTCAAGGACATCCGACATGAAAATTCGGGCATCGCATTTAAATGTATTAAAAAGTGAAAATCCCCAATAAAATTACTTTTTTATAGTTTTATGCAAAGGGAGGAATACAAGAGCTGAACAGCTGCTGGATAATGAGAATTACCTCAGTGGCGTCAACGGGGATTGGAATCAGAGAGATGAGCAGTAACCAACTATACATTCTAAACACACTCATCGCAACGAAAAAACGTCAACCTTTGAAAGATTTCCCTCCCACATCCCACCCGCTTGTTTTTCCTAACGTGTCTGGTGTTTTCGTCGTCGTGTTGTGTGCGTTTTTTTATTTGTACTCTTTATCGGCCACGGGTGTCCCACGTCGACGTCGGATTTCGGTGCCTACAAAAGAAGGGCACGACGGCTGAAAGGCCCTTATCGGTTCGAGTGCGTTTTTGTGTGTTCGTGTACGAGAAGGCACGTCGGCGGACCTATCAGTTCCGCCCGCGTTGCAAACAATATGTGCCAATGGCAAAGTCTACCTCGGGAAGTTTCGATCTGAAGGAACCACCACCCTGGCAAAGCTGCCAGTACTGCCTGTCGCCCGCCTCAACCCGGTCCGAGCCTCAACCGTGGTCAGTGACCGGCCTGCAGGAACAGCAGTCACCACCGGCGCAGCAGCAGCACTTGTTTCTGTTCAAAAACACCGCCGAATTTATCAGGTACGACATCCGGATCGGGATAAAAAAAGAAGAATCTCCGAGTGATCCGAGCAACCGCTGCGATGGGTGTTGCTGTGAAAACACAAACACGAGCATGATGAAATTTATCGTACGACGATAGTGGCGGGTGTCTCGTAACTAGAGGTCAATTAGCATCAATCTAACAAAAGGCCGCCGGGGTCAGCCCGCGTACGGGTCTGTCGAGCCCCGTGTGTTGTCGAACACAAATTGATCCTCTAATTGCTTTTCCACTGCTCACAATTTCGCTCCACGTAAAGGCACGCTTCGTTCGTGGAGGCACATTTCGTAATCTCCAACACCTGCCACCGCTGGTGTGTCTTATCGAAAAGGTTGTTTTTTTTTTTATTTCACGTTTGTGCTCTACTTTCCCTGTGTTTCTCTCTCTTCCTCTTCCGTCGTAGGCACCTTCGCCAGCAGCATTGCACCGTGGAAGGTGGTTCGTACGTGTGTCGCTATGGTTACAACGGTGTGTGCTCATCGCTGCCCCTGGATGGTGTTAGCGATCGCGACTACGACATGCACGTCACCCGCTGCCACGTGAACGCGCAGCACAAGGAACCGCACGTGAAATGGTCCGTGTTTTCGGCCGCCCAAAATCTGCCCGCCGTACTGAACGATCCAAGCCGCGGCAAGCAGACGAACTTCTTCACGAAGAAGTGGGGCGATGGATTCGTGGAGGGTGTTTCGATCGGTCCGTCGGCCCGGTTGGCCGACATCCGGTGGGAGCAGTTCGAGCCGTACCTGAAACGCATCGGCAAACGGTACCGAGTCCATACGCGCATCGCGAACGTTCCGACGGCAGATGCGACCAGCCAGCAGGCGCTCGTTAGCGATCGGCTACCGAACGGGGCGACCGCTAGTTTGAAAGACATACCGGAGGTGTTTCTAAAGCAAAACCTAGAGCTCCATCAGCCCGGGACGTTTGGGGCGGTTTTCGCCGGAATCGGCACGGAGGGCGGAGAGCAGACGCGTCAATCGAGCCGGCAGCTTCAGGAACGGCTTAGCCACTATCTGGACATCGTGGAGGTGCTGATCGCGAAACAGGTGTCGGACAAATCGTCCGCATTCTTCCACGCCATGACGTCGCAGGACGCAATCATGGAGCAGATGGCGGAAGCGCTTGGTAACGTGAAGCGATTGCGCGGGAAGATCCAACAGATCGACGACACGGTGGTGAAGGAATCGTTGCAGGTTATCCGCGCGGAACGGATCCGCGCCAACAACAACCAGGTGCTGGAGAAGCTGAAGCTCATGTCGACGGTGCACCAGACGCAGCCGATGATACAGTTGCTGCTGAGCACGCAGGATTACGTGGCTGCGCTCGATTTGATCAGCACAACGCAAGAAATTCTCGGTCAGGAACTTACCGGGGTGCACTGCTTCCGGCACCTCCCGTCGCAGCTGGCCGAGATGGAGCTGCTGATCGACAAGATGCTCAAGACGGACTTTGAACGGTACGCGACGTCGGATTTGAACAGGCCGTTTACGGAGCGCGCCGCCAGTGAGGAGGGGCGCGTGCTGGAAGAGGACAAACTGATCTGCATCATCTCCGGATTGCTGCGGAAGCGTAGCCTCGACTTTATCGACACCTACCGGGACGAGGCCATCACGACGGTGCGGGCGATCGTGAAGCAGCTCGTCATTGAGGTTATAGCATCGAGCGATGCGGAGTTGTGTCTTACCGGTGCGGGCGAAGAAGCGCAGAGTCTATCCCTCTCCGAGTGGATCGTGCTGCTCGAGAGTGCGACGGAAACGTTGCTCAAACTGTTGCGCCGCATTCGGTCCGTGCATGATGTGATGCAGCAGACGGCGGACGCGAGTGCGGGCCGCCTCACGGACGATGTGAGCTTCATCGACACGGAAGCCTTTCTTTCCGCTTCGGATTATGCGATCGTGCAGGGTAAGCTGGCAAATCTGCTGCAAAGCGTTTGCAACTACTGCCACGAACGCTGCGCCAACCTCGTGTCCAACCAAAGCCTCGAGAAGAGCACGGTAAGCGCGGAACAGATCGCCCAGCTCGCCCAGATTGTGGAACGGTTCGGTGACGGGTGCCTGCAGGTGTGCGGGGTGCAAAGTGTCCCACTGAAGTTGGCCCTCTGTGCGCAGGGCAACCGGTTCGCGCAGAAGTTTCACACCGATCGCAAATCGAAGCTTTCCATGCTGCTCGATAGCGAGCGGTGGAAGCAGGCGGAAGTGCCGGCCGAGTTTCAAACGATGGTCGATTGCATTGCCCGCGGGGAGTTTGTGTGGAGCAAAGGGGGACAGATGAATGGGGGCAGCGGGACGATCACCCCACCACAGGCGGTGCTGAAAGTGGACGGTGAACCGTTTGCACTGGTCGGTGCGGCCCTGCTGCTGGTGCAGATCGTTAGTGAGTACTGTCGGTGCGCTTCGCAGCTGCCGGTGATTGCACCCCAGCTCGGTCGGAACGTGGTCGATCTGTTGCGCACGTTCAACTCACGCTGCTGCCAGCTGGTGCTTGGGGCGGGCGCTTTACACGTGGCCGGGCTTAAAACCATCACCAGCAGCAACCTGGCGCTGGTGTCCCGAGCGCTTGAACTAGTCCTGTGGCTGTTACCGCACGTGAAACGCCATTTCCGCGCGCTCGATGGATCCAGCAGCGCGAGCAACACTACTACCTCCGGCCCGTCCGGACATCATCTCACCAACGGTACCACCACCACCAACAACAACAACAACAACAACACCAACACCAACGTCACCGCCGGCTACGATTCGGTGGAGAAAGATTTCGTCAGCCACATCAAGGAGATCGAGAACAAGGTGCTCTCGATCGTGTGTGACGTCGTGAACGGGCAGCTAAACAATTGGGACGCCCGGCCGCCGGTTCCGTCGCAACCGTTCCGTAACATCAGCCGCCAGTTCGTGAAGCTGCACGAAGCGATCGCCCCAATACTGCCGGAGAAACAGGTGCACGCCATCTACCGGACGGTGCAGCGCAATTTCAAGGACAAGCTGCGGGAGCAGCTGCTCCGGAACAACATCACCAACAATGGCGGTCCGCAGCACGGTGTGGTGGTGTCGGAGCTGACGTTCTACATGGAAACGTTGCGCACGCTGCGGGCGATGCCGGTGGACGAACTGCACGACGACACGATGGACGACATCTGGTTGAAGTAGTACCGTCAGCCAAGCCTTAGCTGCATTCCAGGCATTGCTTTTTGTTGGCATTCAAGTTGGAACACGCCCGCACTGGAGACGGGTCATAAATCGCACGCAATTTACGAACATTGAATGCTCAAGAGAACGTTTCCTTACTACGCTGCTTTTACTAGCGGAATTCATTTCGTGGGCCTGATTTAGTAGACAATTTTTGAAGACTTCCATAAACGAACATTTGCTATCAGTCTAAACTGAACACAACGATCGTTTAAAATGTGCTAAAAAAGCGTTTGGTTGTGCTTTATTTTCGAATTTCGAACGATTTTGTTTGTTAGGTTTTTTTTTAATATTTCTCGCCGCGTTGTCTCGCACCCCTGGTTCAGGTGAAGTTGCGTTGCTCATACAGCGGACGGTTTAAGTTCCTTTTTTCCAGTGCACCTACGACTTCCGCTTTTTTATCTTCCAAGCCCTTTTCGTTACAAACGATACCATTCGGAGTTAATTCAGCATCGTTAGGAAAGTATTTGCTATAAGATTAACATACATTTGATGCGTCGCATAGCAACAACTAACGGGATGCTTTGTTTAGTTCATTCTGATGGTAAAGATTTCAAACGTAAAGGAAAGACACACCTTATTTGTGGGGGAAGAAAATGTTCGTTTTATCTGATGATTTATTTATGCGCGGGCAAAGCCACATTCTCCTACACTTGCCAAATGTTATTCGGTTGTGCGTAGATACCAGTTCGTCTGGCGTGTGTTTAAATTAAGTGCTTACTCCTTAGATTTGTTTTCCCGGTTCTGCAAGAAATCGTTCGCTTTGTTTTGGGCATTTATCCTTATAAGTTAGAGCTTCATACTTTCGCGCAGAGCTATTATTTAACGGAGGGAAAAGCTTTCAGTTGACGCAAACCAACGCCGTTTGAAAATGTAACTTTAGTATCGTTTATTATACCAAAAATGCAAGGGCGTTAGTATTACACGTGCAAGGGTCGCAGGTCTAGCTAAATCCGTATTACGTTTCCATTATTACTACTACCGATTCCACCTTCACCATCCCAGAACTGTTAGCAAACAGGCCAATGTGGCATTGTGCAAAGACTGTGTGTGAGCGTGTGTTCATGTACTAAGTGGGCTGCTGTGAGCGCGGGCGGCGGACGGCGGACGGCGTACGGCTTGGGGCAACAACGACGGGAAAGATATAATCGATAAGACAACAAATTTATAACACCCAGCAGCAAAATGCACCACCATCACACCACCGTGTTAGGCCTCTTTGATCGTACGATTTAAAATAATGAATGATGAACGGGGAGAAAAACCGACGATAGACAATTTACAACTCCTAAGCAAAGCGAAAAAGAATGAAGTAAACGTGGTAACTTAAAGATAAACTAATCGACCAATTGTACGTTTAGGTAATTCTGTGGCGATACTATGCAAAAGCAACAGGTGGATAATAAAAATTGGCAGCTCTTTAAAAGAGAGTTTATTGGGATGAAATCTTTGATGACAATTCTTATTTTGTCTTCCACAGCTTGTAGCCGTTTCGAAAGATATTATTGATTGATTGAAAAACTATAATCAATCAATAATTTATACTCTATCCTAGTAAGCATGACAAACTGGAAGCTTGTAGTACATTTATTGAATGGACTTTTTAACGATATATTGCTCTCTGCTTTTAAACAAAACAATTGTTTATAATTTGCATGACTAACAACTTGCATCTTTCGATGCTCGTGTAACGTTTTTCAGTGATTAATGAACTATGTAACTGCTATCGCTCAGAAATGTTTTGCTTATGTTTGCAACAGTTGTTTGAATAAACAGATCAAATGATAAAATAATCAGTGCTCCAGCTTCCACTGTTTACTAGATGATAAAATCGCACGCACACATATGCACAAATCGTATGCACATATAATGTGCGTATGTGTGCGTGAGATAGAGTCGAAGAAATCTTCCTTCAGGCCCCATGGATCGACTATTGTCAAAATTATGTCGACTTTTGCGTGCCGGGTGGTTCGACAATTGTCAAAATTATATCGACTTTTGCGAGCCGGGATGTCATCGTATCCTAAAATGTTTGGAACTTCGAAATTTCCCTTTTGGGAACCCTAGCGCGGGATGTAAACAACGTTTGACAGTTCAACTGTCACGCTAGAGAAAAATTGCGCGAATATTTGTTGTGGTTTGGTAATTTGTAATTTGGATGCAATATCCCAATTTTAGGTTGATAAATAGAAAACTTGCACAAAAATATTTATAGTTCCGATTCGCCGTCCAATTAAGTGCCCTTAACAATGGATGAAGATCTGCTGAAAACATGCCATAGTGAGATTGGACACATCGTGTTCGATACAAATGAAAAGGTACACCAAAGCGCAACTATTTTGTCAATCTCATTTGATATTAATGCGGGTTTTGTTGTCTGCCATTCAGGTTACTACCAGAAGGATCAGTAATAACTGGAATCTTAGTAGCCAACAATCCCTGGAAGTTCTCCAGAAGTGGACTGAGCAACAGAAAGGTAAAAAGGAACTATCGCTGGAGTACATCGTCCGTGGAATTGACAAGAGTGGAAATGTATTCATCACTGTGAGTAGATCTGAAGCGAAAGTTAATATGAAGCTGGTTCTAACACTAATATTCTTCTTAGTTGGCAAACGAGGTTAAAATGGAGCAGATATGTAAGCTCTTCCCGAAAAGTTCGAAGATGCTCTACTCCGTAGAGATTGCGTCGGATGTGCGCCCGTTAAACGTTTCAAACGACAACGAGTTCAGTACCATCAACTTACGTTTAGATGCACAGAAACGTAAAATGGAATCTATCGCATCGGTTCAAATTACACCCCAAGCACCACCAGTGAAACAAGAAACGCAACCTAAGAAATCGAATATGTTTTCAATGACCAACAAAGCGCCTGTAAAGCAAGAGAAACATTCCCCACCACCAATGCAGCCACAGGTAAAGGAGGAACCAAAATCCACGATTTCTCCCAAGAAAACGTCCCCCAAGACACAGTCACCGAAAAAGGATGCCAAAAAAGCTGCTACCGGAAAGGGATCAATCTCGTCGTTTTTCTCCTCAAAACCGGGCCAGACAACAGCTGCTCCGAAAACTGTTCCAGTCAAGCAAGAACCTCAATCTCCGGCCCCATCCGCTCCAGTGGCAGCGGTAAAAGAGGAGTCAAAAGAATCGTCGGTAAAATCGGTTTCGTCCACAAAGCAAGCAGAAAATGCGCGTAAACGAACAATTACGGACGATGAAGCAACAGAGGACGACGAAGAAGTCATTCCTAGCACCCCGCAGGAGGACAAAAAACGCACGGATAGTAAAAAACGACCAATCGCTAAGAAACCATTGCTGCAGCAAAAGAAGAAATCTTTGAATCCGGCGAAGAAATCTCGAATATTGGAAATTTGCGACTCTTCTAGTGAGGAAGAACTGGATGGCCGAGAAGCAGCCGAACAGCGCGACGAGCGGTTGGTGCAGTTTGACGAGGAAATGCCGGAAGAACCGGCAGCGGTAGAAAAAGAAAACGCCCGAAAATCACTATCGCCGGAGAAACCGGTGGAGAATGATGCGAGCAGAGTGAACCGCAATCGTGGCAAGGTAAAGAAGCTGGTCACGAAGACGTACACCGATGATGATGGATATTTAAGTAAGTTTTTTAGAATTTGTGTTTGATGTATGGGTTCTAATATGACTATTTTGCTACCCAGTTACTGTTAAGGATTACGAAATGGTATCAGAAGATGAGGAGCCGGCAAATGGAGTTTCTGAGAAGGAAATGGCTGCTCCAGCGGTGAAGGCCAAAGCAGCATCCAATCTTGGCAGCCAGGGCAAGTCATCGTCTATCGATAAAAAGAAGGAAACACCTCCGACACCGAAAACCAAGCAAGGATCAATTATGAGTTTTTTTGCGAAAAAGTAATACTTTTCCGTGTTTGTGCCGTGTTGTTGGCTAATGAATTTTTTTCGCAAAATAAATGATGTTTATAAACATAATAAACGTTTTTTTCAATTTGAAAAGAAAACAGTGAAGACGAATGATTAAACATGTTTTCAGGCAATTGCACAACGTGCTCCGTTTATGTCACCATAGCAACAAATATTCACCATAGACAGTGTGCGTGAACGGTCGCCAACCGAAGAAAACCGATGTGAAAGAGAAAGTAACAAATGAAACTGGACAAAAGTCGTTATCCTTTCCACTCTTTATCCTTCACATTTAACGACCCATAATGACGGTGCTTATTATTCTTGTCAGCCTTGTCCCTGGGACCTAATGGGTGTTTGGATGAGCTGAACTGACTTCAGTTCGGTCGTAACATCGGAATGCGGTGAACGTGTCGAACGTTAGAAACGGTTCTATCTCTTCCTCAATGGAGAATGGCTACGTTGTGGCTTATTGGATTGATGGTTGTTTCCTGTTCGGGACAGTTGGTGAACGATACGTACGGTGGACTTACAGGCTGGGTAAGTTCAGCTGAGGCGTCATCACAGCAGCGACAACAGCAACAACAAATCGTCAAATGGGACAATTTGAAGCGTTATTCTATGAACTATAGCTCGCCCGGCGAAGTGAGCAATCCAGCAACGGCACTCTCCAAATTCGAACTTCGCGATGAATCTCTTTCATCCCGAATGTAGGTACAAGCGCACCTTCGTGAATGTAGAGATAAATATAAATTTATGTTTTACTCCTCAGGACATCCGGTGTTGTCGGTGGCGTCAAGATCGTTCTCAACATCGTTCGATTTATAGGCGATTTCTTGCGAAAGTTTGGCGCAGAGCTACGCGTGGCCAAGTGCCTGCTGATGTATTCGCTTACATTCCAACCGCTCAGCTCGAAGGTGGCCGGTGGATCGATTCAAAACTGGCTAGCCGGTTACTTCGGGGCGGAGGACGCACGCGATTTGTACCGGTTTCTATCTCGGAACGTGTTGGCCCAGCTGGGATTTGGGGCGGATTAGAGAGCGAAAAGACACGACACAACGGTTTAATCAGAAAATTGTATTACATTTTATTATACTTTAAATCGACGGTACCCTATCGGTACGAGTTTCAATCGCGCGTAGACTAACAACACTACGGGCGAGATTTTGTTTGTTGCCTACTACACATAGTATATGTATATCCCTACATTATCATTACGATCACTAGCTGCTAGCTCCGCGTTTGAACATCAACATCATTCGTCTTCCCGTTCGAAGAGGCCTCTCGGTTGCAGATTCGCGCTCGAACGTGCGTCCGACACACGCTAGGAGGTTAAAAGTACCAAACGGATCACACAAACGTCCCGTGTGTATCACACGTCCTTCGTGTCCTAAGGCAGATCATAATTTAAGGAAGGGTGCACGCATTGGCGAAGTAATAGAGTTGATAAAAGAAATAAACAATAAACATACTACACAAATACGCAGCATACACGAAAGACGAAAAACCTTCGTAAACAAGTCGGCAGTAGAGCACGGTAATGGGAAACAAAATAAATCAGCAATCGGAGAAAGAAGAAACTATCAATTATGGCCGCTCAATATGTACAAAATGGGGCACGCGTTCAGCAGCACCCCCGCTTCTCTCTAGCCGATGAACTGCGTCAGATCGGGGAACTGGAAGCCCTGGAAGGTGAACGGCGCCGAGGCCGTCTGCTGCTGCACGATGCGCGACCGTGCAATGCGCTGAGGAGGTGGTCGCAAGCTGATCGGAATGTTACGACCCTGAGGAGAGGCGTTCTGCAGCACCAGACCGCATTGCGCGCTGCACACGTCGTCCCGCAGGATCACGTCACGGGGCCACTCGCGGGCCAGCTGAGCACAGTCGGTGATGCGTAGCGAGGCACATTGGGGCTGTGTGAAGAACGAGCAAGAAAGCGTTACAAACAAAGCACGAATCGAAGTATGCTATCGTCATGGCGAACTAGATCACTTGCAGCTTGCTTGAAGCAAAACCGGTGCTCTTAACTTACCCCTTCGTTGGTACAGATACAGCTAGTACACGGCGACGGGAAGGCCGATTCGCCGACATTTACGTTTTTGCCACCAATCTGGCAACCCTGAACGACGTTTTCCCTCCACGCGCTGAGATCAATTTGTGGCATAGAGTTGCACGGCACACGTGGATTGCTGAAATCAAGAGAGCAGGTAAGTTTTTGCCGTATTTTTTCGAGTCACATATCATCGGGATAAAACCACTTACAGGAAGTTGCTTGGAAGATCAAAGGCTGCCCGCTGCATGTCGCCGGTAATGTCCAGATTCTCGCAGATAATCTTCGACAGGGTCGTCTTGCGGATCTCTGCCAGCTGTTGTTCCGTGAACTTAACCACCGGATCTTCATTTTCGTACCTGATGGAAGATCGAAAAGAACGAGCATTAGTATTGATGTCCATGATGGGAAAACCACGCGAAAGACGTACCAAAAACGATCGCACTTGCGCAGCTGTCGGAACTGGATGGCAATGATACACGCGAACGTCGGCCCGACCAGACCACCCTGCAGCGGCCGCTCGCTCATACCACCCGGGAACAGATCGATATCGTCCACGTGCGCATAGATACGGCGCAGCCGGGCGATAACCTCCGGCGGAATCTCACGCCCAAGATCCTCCCAAGTCTGGGCACGCTTCAGATTACACAGCGCGCGGTAGTTGTTGTACGACGGAATGCCATGATCGCGTCCACGGTGGATGTTGAGTGCAATCAAATCGAAGCCCGAAAACGGAATGCGACGATCCTCGAACAGATGGTTCGTAACTTCGCCCGTAATGAACTGGTCGAGCGTTTCCATCGGTGTCGCGACAAGGCCACGGGAAATCTCGTCCACAAGTCCCGGCTGCAGGAAGTTGTCCGTGCGGAAGAACCCGTCACGCAGCAGCAGCGGCGGATCGATCGGTTGGTGCTGCACACTTAGCCGCGGGATGTGCGGACGGAGCAGCGAATGTCCGATGCGGAACGCTGCCGTACTGAACTCGGTTACGATCGACGGATTGCAGGTGGGATTGTACTCCTTGTAGTAGCCCTGCGGCAGCAGCTTCAGCCCGTAAAGGTTCACCGCGTTCCAGCTGAGAATACGCGGCAGGAACTCGTTGTACGTGATGTGCTGGTTCTGGGCGATTACAATGCGACGCGCCTGTTCGTACAGTTGGTCACCGTTCCAGTGCGGGTTAACGCCACGCAGTCCCTCGACAATGCGGTTATGTTCGCGCATGAACACCGTGTGGATTGCCGTCAGGCCCGGCTGTTCCGAGGCACGCCCATCGCCGGCAATGAAGCAGTATCCGCTCGGCGACTTGCACTCCGGATGGACGGGGCTCTGTGGCAGCAGCTCCTTGCCCTGAATCGGATGGATCGTGGAGTTCAGACGTCCCGAGAAACCGCGCAGTTTCTTCGCAATGCATCCGTTCTCGCCGTATATCTGCGACGCATCCAAGAACGCCGTATTTTGATTGATCTGCTCGCGTGGCCCAAGCGTTTGCTGGCCGGGGAGCGATCGCATTGACGGGAAGCACAGCCGCTCGCCGCTCGTTACGTTCACCTCCGGATAGTAATGGTCACGCGGCGGCACCGGGAACGGACTGCACTCCGGATGGACCGTACGCGGTGAATCGCAAGACCGGCAGCTCGGAATGGACTCGTGGAAACCTTTGTGAATCGGTGTCATCGTGAGATCGTGATCGAGGAACTGCGCGTACTGCATCACCATGAGCGAGTAGCGCGTGTGCAGGTTGGAAATGTCCGGATGGATGAGCGACGAGATGGACCGTGGGTTGGGCAGCGGGGTACCGGTGACGGACAGCGAGCGGGGCTGCGATATACCATCGTCGTACACCGGCGGCAGAAGACGTGCGAACACCGTCAGCGACTGGCCGAGCTCCGGATTGCGTAGGTTGTTGCAGTGGGCGGTGAGCGTGCGGAAGGGTGTGGTGGTGTCACAGGGAGCCTCCAGGTTCTCGCACTGCGGCTCCAGATTGATGGGCGAGATCGAACCGGTAATGAACTGATTGACGTCCACGCTCTGGAGCGCGTTGCTGAAGTCGTCGCTGGCAAAGCCTCCTAGATTGTTATCGAACACCTGACGTTTGCGACGTCGCAGACTGCAATGGCGGAATGAAGGTAGAAGATTGATTGAAAAACGATATTGCTGGAGGGGGCGTGTGCAAGTAAACATACGTGTGCAGCGAGTTGACGATCTCGTTCGTGGCCAGCTCGTAGAACAGCGAGGTGTTGGCGATGATCAGAGCGTTTCGGTTTGCCTTGCTGAAGGAAGCGGCCGTACCGTCCGGAGATTTGGCATCGATACCTCCCTCTGTGGGTGACAAATTGCACAAACGGGCTTGGTTAGTCAATATGAACTCCTCACGTGTGAAGAGCTACGGTCAGTACTTACGTCGAACCCACGCTTCGTACTCCTGCTGTTTGCGCTCGTTAAGCCTCGTCTTGGCCTTGTTAATAGCGCTCGAGATCAGATCCATGTTCAGTTCCTCGAACTCCGGAGGCGTCGGTTGCTCCTCCTGCATGTATTCCTCCACCAGCTCATCCTGTTCCGAGCGCCAGGCGGATACGTCCAGCCCTGCCAGCTGCTCACAGTTGAGCCGTGCGTTCAGGTACGGGTCTTCACGGATGAAAGCCTTCGGTTGGGCGCGTTGTACGTCCTTCGTTTCGCACAGCAGCCCCGAGAGCGTCACGCGACGGATAGCCTGCAGCTGAGGTAGCGTTAGGGACGACGGTGGAAGATCGTTTTCGTACCAGAAACGATCGCTGCTACGCATGTTTGCGAACTGGATTGCCATCAGACAGGTCAGGGTGGGTCCGAAGACGGTACCCAGGGCCGGAGTTTCCATCAGACCTCCGATCAGCAGGTCAATATCCTCCGGATCCCTGTAGGGTAAACGATTAATGAAACCGATCAGTACAATTTCTTCCATAATGCCCGTTATTGTTACTTACTGGTACATGCTCTCCAGCACTTGCCGCTTGCCCTGGCCCAGCCCGAAGTACTGCATATCGTCGAAGCTGAGCTTCACCCCGAACGGCTTTCCAAAGCGCTTCTCACACAGATTGATCGCCTTGTGGTACGCGGGAATGCCATGGTCACGACCACGCTGGATCGCGAGCGAAATCGGTGTCCATTCATCGTTGAAGCTGGCATGATCCGGGATGAACGTTTGCTGCATGGCCGGCGAGGAAAGCAGAATCTCGGCCGACATCGAGTCGTTGTACATGTCCGGCGGTAGCATCGTGAGGAAGGCGGGAATAGCGCCAACCGCCACCTCCGCAAAGATACCGGCACGGTTCGCACTGGAGTAGCCACTGTAATGGCCGCCGCTTTCGAGGCGCAGATCGGGATTGTTCGTTATCTGGCTACCGAGCAGGATCGGCAGGAACTCGTTGTACGTGATGTGTTGAATCTGTGCCATTACGATGCGGCGCGTTTCGTAGAAGAGTGTCGTATCGCTCCACTCGGGGTTCAGCTTGGCAATCTGCTCCGCGATGCGATTGTGTTCCTTCAGTAGGACCGTGTGCAGGGCCCCGATCGCGCCCGGTTCGTTGCACCGCAAACAGGCACCGGTATCGACTTTCCCGTTCAGGAACGTACGCAGCGCATGGATCTCCTTCTCGGTCGTTCCGTAAAGTCCCGAGCCGTCCAGAAAGCCCGACGCGGCGTTCATCTGGTCGCGATAGTGGAACTCACAGCTGGACGGATCGTGCGACGGTATCGAACGTTTGTACTCGCGGCAACCTTCACCCATGCGGACGAAGCACTGCACCACGTCATCCTGGTTCACGTTGTCCTGCGTTTGATTGCGACAGCAGCGGTAGCGCGAATTGGGTGACAAGATTTGCACGAGATCGTACGCCAGCAGCTGACCCCAGGCCGGCAGCATGGCCGTGACGTGTGGATGGCTGATCTTCTCGTCGACCGACGACTGCAGCTGGCTGACGACAAAGTCGGGCGCCGGTAGGGCGTGTGATCCGACCGAAGTACGCGGCTTCAGCTTACCATCGGCATAGTCCGGCTGCAGTAGCCGAATGAAGGGATCGCCACGGGCACCCCAGAAGCGGTGGTTGAAGTTATTACACTCGCCTGACGCCGAACGGAATTTACTCGGTGGGCAGGGTTGTGGCTGGTGCACCTGGCAGTTGGCGGGACCGTTGGGTTTCTCCAGCAGCAGTGCGGCACGGGCCCGTTCCTTCAGATCGGCTCCCGTGCCGGTATGTGCCAGCACTAGCAGCAATAGACCACATGCCGCCAGATGCCATAGTCGGTACCTAGGGAGAAAGACCAAGAGGAACACTTTCGTTTAGCCAAGGTCAATGACGCGATCAATGTCGATTTCATCCGCGCCGAGCGTGTTCTAAATCCGGTTCCAAACTACAGGTGGTGTTTCGAGAAATTTCGTTTGGTAGAAAATTTTAAAGGCACGTTATTAGAGATGAGCGCGCTGCCAACCATGTCCAGTCGGCAGATGTTGATTTGAATATTTAATTGATTGAGACGAACGCCATTCGCGCGTGCCCTCAGTTTCCTCCTTCACGGCAACACGTGGCGCTTTGGAGATATCACTAAAGGAATGCTACCTATCGTCACACCCGTCTGGCGCTCGGGGCTAGTGTATGATAATGGCCGAGAATCCGGTTTCGGTGATACCGACATTCTTTAGAGCTGAATTCTTCCGATTTAATAAAAAAACGATTAAAATAAATAAATAGCAATAACATTGGCGCCATGATCGGCGCGAAGAATGTGTGCTTGTTATGTGGGATAACGAAAGTTATCATGGCTAGATTAGCTTTCATTCGAGTTGAACGTAATTTCTCTTCGTATGCTAACTTGTTTGCATATTTGTGCGTACATCCCCGGTCAGGTTAAGATGTCGTGCTGGCAGCAATTTGCTGCAGCTCCCTGGACAAGGGAAAGAAACACCAATTTATTGCGGCCATATATGAATTTATTCATTTTCTCTGCTTTCGAACAAGTAATTTGTTGCACAAAACCTTTATTTGAACACACCAGTTTCGGGGCGTTCGATATCCCGCCCTGAACTTCACAGGGACCATAAACTAGCGTTTCCGTTTTCGGCCGGCGGGGGGCGGTGGTTTGTTTTCGAACACCGAAGACTGAGTGTCCATTTCTCAAAAGGAAAGCGAAAAACATGTGGAATTGTATGTCCAATTCCGCCTTCTGAGTGCCATGTTTTTCAAGCACTCTGGAGGAGGCTTGACAAATCTGTTGTTACAGACCTTCCACATGGGCATACTGTTATTTGCTTAATAAATTTAACGACATCCTCAAAAAACCAGTTGTTTCCACCTCGGGTGGGCGTGGGCCGAGACCGAACAGAAGGCGACACGTCTGGATTGTTTTCCGATGCTACAGGAGCTCGTGTTTGCGTTGATTTGGTTATTGTCCGGACATTGCGTTGTGGAATCCATGTCCGTAGGCCGCTTGGCAGACGCTTGGCACAGTTAAAGTAAATAACACTTGTACCGGTGATTGGGTGAGTAATTTGTCGTTCGTCCAAGTATGCGATTGGGAAAGAAAGCTGTACGGTTTTGTTGAACTTCACATTCCGCGTTTCAGCTTCCCTTTAGCAGCCGATCATTGATTGACACGAAATTTAGCAAGTCACTGATGGATCGATCGGCTTTAATAGCACTCTATTGATAATTGATGAACAAATGCAAAGGTTATCTAACATCTCTATTCATATCGTCTTATCGAATACCACTTAGGTAAGGTTCCTCGGGGTCTAACCCATATTGACAATATCTAATCTATCCAACACGGTCTTAATCGCACGGGACTAACCAAATGCAGCTGAACAAAGCAGGCGAAGACTAATCCCCCTGCGTCTTCACGTAGCCAACGCGATCACGCGATCGTGGAGATAAATCACTTATGCGCCAATAATCAACGACGACTGCGGCTTGACCAATCGGACAGGCGACCTTTTCCGCTGTTGGCATTGGGATTGGTATAAAATCGGAATGGGAAAAAGAAGACGCTTGATTCGATTATTTGCATTCATATTGGAGAAGGATTGTGCATGATATGAAATCCTCTATTTTCGTTTACGAAATCAATGTAATGTAATATTTTCAAATGATATTTTTAAATCAAATTGTTGAACTATAAGTCAAAAGATGAAACCGGTGTATCCATCAGTTAAGAATTTTCGTTGGATTAAGACTGAATGATAAGCAGAACTAAACTAGCAAAAATCGATTTTTGAACTTTGTCATAAATCCTGTAACCTGGCCGTATAAGCTTGTTTATAACTTAAATCGAAATTAATATACATGTTCATAAGGAACTCGATAAAAAACAACAAAGGAAAAAAGTGTGCAAAACAATGTATGCCTTTTTTTTGTCAGTTACTGTTTACACTCTATTGACAGCTCCCATCAAAGGATTCTGTGTGTATGGTGTGTTTTGAAATTTCTTCGTTTTTATTCCTTTAGTTGTTCAACGATAATTGTGGTAAAAAATAGTTAAAAGTGAAGTGAACATAGTGTTTTTTCACGCAGCACAACATCGCATAAAGAAACTAATGTAAGTCTTATCCTCAACACAATGTATGATCCAATCCGCATCCATATCGACTGGTTCCGATCATCTAACCGTTTGGGGCGACTGGCATCCGTCTTACGCCATCACCTGCACTACAATCGGCCACTAGGGTGGGACACGATTTAAAATTAGGTTATGTTTTGGTTTCACTTTCGTCCAGGAGAGTTGGGTGCAGCTTAACACCGCGACGTATCACACGAGCAACCGATCGTCCATAACACTAGGGTTTGGGTTACTCGAGCGGAAAGGGGCACAGTTTCTTCAGCTATTATTTATTTTCGCATCCCCACCGTCACAGAGTGTGGCGAAAGGAGGAACACACCCGCCCGCGGGTCCCTTAATCCATTCGCGCAACGGCTCAAATTAACACACTTATTTATTGCTGTTACTGTTTGTCTGTTCCTAGGAGGCGTTCGTCATACCGGAACTTTGGCTCGCCATCGTTGGGTCTTCTCCGACGTGGAGGGTTAAGTAACGTACGCTCTCTGGGCGTGTGACGACCGCAATGGCGTAATAATGGCGAGCAGGACCACTTTCTCCGGATTATCGTTTTGTGCGACGTTTCGTGGTGGTTGTCCTCGTGAGGTGTTTTGAAGAGCATACGTGACCTTCACTCGGATGATGAATTACCTCAATCAGTGCATTATAAAACCCCGTGCTGGAACACATGTTTTGTGTGGGGGATTTTGTTTGTTATATTTTATTCCAGTAGTATCTTAAATTATTCGTACCAGTATGTCTTTTTTTTGGGCTGGCACTCTACGATCAGTATTTGTGTGACTAGATGGATGAACACGAAAATATAAACTGATGCAAGCAAACAAAAAAAAACAAATTTCAATCCTCAAAGTCCGTTTTAATTTATTCATTTAACTACAAAATCAACAAATAAAACTTTACACATCAACCCGGTATTCCGGCGCGCTACACTAAAAACAAACCATCAATTCGTTTCGTTGCAATTCGACACACTGAGAACGAAAGCGTAAATGTAAGCAAATAAACGACTTCCCTCGCGAGATTGAACGGTCACGCGAGATTGAATTGAACACGCGCGGATTGAGCGGTTGGACGTTGTTGAACTGAGCTGTTGTTGTTGGACGACCATAAAAAGACCAGCCTTTTAAGAGCGTGCATCATCTTGAAATGCCTTCTCGACGGCGTATGGCGCACCGGTTCCTCAGGTCGGACAGTTCCGCAGATACTCTGAGTCGAAGTATACGACCGTGATCGTTATGTCGTCCCGGAACAGTCGTACGATGTCCTGCGGCAGGGACAGCATGTGCGACAGTTTCGAGTGCTCCACACCGTACTCGGTGCCGCCGAGCGCGTTCCGGATCAGATGGGTCGCGGCATTCCGATCGAGTGGCTTTTTCTGTAGACCCGCTTTGCGGGTGCTCAGCATTTGACTGATTTCTCCGAGCGTAATGTCCTGCTTCGGGAGTTTAAGCGGCTGAAGGAACGCTTTCCCGTACATGTGTTCGCCGACGAGATGAACCGTCTGCATGGCACTCATCGTGTCCCACAAGCCATCGCTGGCGATGATTAGAAATTTGTCCCTTGGCGTTAGTATGTGATGCGTAATTTCGGGACAAGCGCTGAGGTATGGTGGTGTAAGGTAGTACGGTGCAATCACCTGTTCGCCGAACTGTGGCACAACGAGCTGTTCGAGCTGCTCACGTGACCATTTGTAGCGAAAATCGCCCATCGCACGCAGTGGCGCGAGCTGGCCAAGCAAGCGTTCCCCGCGTATGACCGTATCGCGCTCCGTTGCCGGATGTTCGCTGAGCAAACGGCGCACTTCGCCCACGTTGTCCGAGTTGTGTTCGTTGGTGAGTTTTTTAGCGACCCATTGGCCGGTGTCGGTGACGGTACCGAGCACAGCAGAACAGTCGCCCACGGACGCCACGTGCAGATGGGGTCCGTCTATATGGGCCACCAGTGCAACGGCCCCACTCATCGCGACCGACATCGTCCGCAGGCTGGGCATTTCGACAGCTTCCCGCGAAAGATCCTGATCGAGCCGGACGAACGCGTTTTCCAACGTCTGATGCATCTGGAATCCGGCCAACGTCGTGTTCGTGAGCTCATTCGCAAACTGGTTGAAGCTTTTCTCGTACAGCTCCTTGATTTCGGTCACAAACTCTAGCTTGTCGTTGTGGCAATTGAGGAACGAAAAACTCTGCGCTCCGCCGAGCATATGCTGGCGCAGATCGTCCGGTGGGACCAGCGACGCGGCTATGTAGCGCATTAATCGCTTACTAATGACCTGCGAACAGGCCGGTCCACCGTGACCATCGAAGATCCCAACCAGCAGACCGGACGTGTGCACACAGCTGGCCTCGCTGCGCGAATCTTCGATCGGTGAATTCGAGGCAAGCTGGTTTGAGTCGTAGCTCTTCACCGAACCGCCGAAAAATTCCTGCGAGTGTTCGTTCGCACGCAGAATACAGTTTACCTATCGGATTAGGAGGAGAAGAACGTGCCAAAAGAAATGATGATACCATTCCACGCTACACCACCTCGTCGGTGGAACCTGTTTCGCGCGTATACGTACGTCATAGGGCGATAGTTTAGGTGGACCCGTCGGGGGATGGTGGAGCGCAGTGTTACGGTGATAGCTTCGGCTAAACGTTGCCGCCAGCGAGTGGATCCGGATGGCGAGAATTTTTGGCGACCAGTTCGACATCTTCGCAGCAGGTTGTGCGGAAACCGCACTTGGTTGGTTTCGATGTCAAATACACTGCCTTTTGGTTTACATTTGTGGTTCACGAACAGCACTTTCGGTCACGTTACGCTTATCGCGATGGTTAGATTGTATGGACGAGATGTAAAAATAGTTATTACAATTGAATATCGTCAATTTTTCTTCGGTTGTCTGTGTTTTGGTCTTCACATTCGTTCGCGGCGAGCAATAACTGTCAGATCCATTGACAGCGGGACTGACAGTTCGTGTTCACAGTGGTCGAGCGTAGTTTATTGCATCGGTCATGAGGAATTTAAAAAAATCTACAGCCATTTTTGTCTGCATTGGAAAAATCTTCGGAGAATGGTTTCACACAAAACAAAACAAATATTTTGAAGCAGGGATTAGTATTTAATGAAATAAATATTTTTTGATTAATTACAATGTTTTCTATGTTTAAAATATTTCTTCTAATTTAAAAAATGTTTTGTTTTGTGGCAAATACGTATTACATCGAATATGGAAGATTCATTGTAAGTACAGTAATTCTAAAGTAATTACAACGATTGAATAATATGCTCAATAAGGAGCCGCCATTGCTGAAATAAATATGGCACATTAATGTCATTAACCAAGATGAATAACACCAGCCATCGAATGTCTTAACATTTGAATGAATGTTTTAACTCATCCCGGATATCCTGGTCGTCCGGCATTACACAGGACCCGGATATTCTGCTCCACATTGATTCGGTATTTTCTAGTACCGACTAGTTTTATTTGGCATTTTGTTGAAAAAAAAAACATTTGAAATTCCACTCCGAGCGCCACTATAGCTTCAATCCACACCAGCCAACAATATCGGGGAGACCTTTCAGGTGACCTGCAACTTCTGCAGCAAAACTCGCTTGTCATGCCGGCGTTTTGCGCACAGCTGAGCAGGATGTTCTAAACCAGTACTGCTCGGCTGGGTCTCGCTGAGGGTGGTTGATATGAATGAATGAATCATCACAGTTGTGTGTATCATTAGCGTGAAGTAATCTTTCCCAACATTTACATGTTCGATCATTACGGGACGTATTTCAGAATGCCAGACGAGTCAGAATTTGATTGGCGTGATAATTGAATTACGTACGAAAAGGAGAGTACACGAGTACCACTACAAGTGGGGTCGGAGTGTTGGGGTCTGTGTTTGCAATCAGAACATCCCCGCAGGCATTGCGAATGACATGTAGAATCGTTTGCATTGATCTCAGACAAACACCATCTTTGCTGACCTTCGTGCGGATTTTCAAGAGTGACGTGATCGTGTGGTCATCTGACTTGATCGATGATACGTCTGTAACTTCCTTTTTCGGGGAATCGTTGCTCATATCAATCAACATTGTTGCCCAGGATGGACAAACAGACGGAAAGCAACCTGACCTTTATCGTCCATGATGGTTCGTTAGATAAATGTATCCGCAGCGCAGGACAGGAGCCGCTGTGTGACCTGCAGCGGAGCGCAGGCTTGACGTAATAAATTCTCCACATACGTCCGCGCAGGGTGCCGATTAAGTTACGGCAAGAATGTGGTGCCTTGGGCATCCTACACTACCTGTTCGGTAAAAAGTGAAAGTAAATTGGTGGCATTTGTGCGCGTGTGTGCTGCAGCACCTTCCTATATTATTGAACTGATTCGAGTGTGAATAAGAATATAAATCAAATCCAACGTCAACGTGGACGTTGAGTGATCGGCGCACGCTAGATCGAGCGACGGAAGGACTACAATTATCGACAGCATGGTCCGCTCGAGGTGGCGTCACGGCGCACGGATAAATAGAGTCGTCTGCTGACGTGCCAAAAAGGGACACTGATGAGCAGCACCGAACAGCGGTGCATCGCCTGTCGCATGTTCGTGCCGAGCCTCACTCACAACTGCCAATTTATGACTCTAACAGTGGATCGTAAATCGTTGGACACCCGTGCTCAACTAGACCCTGACCGGCTTCTGTACTTTCGCCGTCAACCACGCCGGGACATACCGTCGTGGAATGCTAATTTAAATTCTGCTTGCTGCCGATCGCAGTTGCTCGCACGACTCGAACGTTTCGTTCTGGGTTTCGTTCGTGTTGTTTGCCTGATGTTTGTTTGATTAAATCATCATCTTGGTTGGTTAATTATGAATGATTTTTTAAGGTTGATTGTGTATCTGCGTACGATCGACTACAATGTGTGCGCGGTGTGATGATGGCAGAATGATTTACCGTCGTGCTACGTGGCACGTGGTGTGCGAGCAAAACAAAAGACTTCTCAATCGCAAGGGATGCATTATTCAGGCGACGAACCCAGCGCGCACGGGAGAAGATCCGATGCGATGATAGCATTCCTTGTCGGGCAAAAACAAAGTCGAGTATGGTGCAGTTGTGTAGATCATTTTGACAATTGCGCGTACGCGAGTGCCGGAATCGGACGCGCGTCAAACCAATCTGCAAACGAACAATGTACCCATGGGCGGTGATGGGTACTAGGTTTTCAAGAGATATTGTTTATCTTACAGCCGTGTTTATTTGCACACCACTTGCCATCGGAGCCACGCTGGAAGTGTTTCAGTAAACACTCACGCCGTCTCTCACGATTTGGCCGCGTCAGTGACTAACGACGACGTTTTGGTTCTCAGCGTCAGCGTTCTAGGATTCCGAAAGTTCATTGCCACATTCCGCATTCCGGGTTGTGCTGAAGGAGTTGCTTTAATGTCGAGTTTCGATGCGGATGGGAAATCCCCAGCGCGATGCGATCATCGCCAAACGCAGCGTTTAATTGACGACGAGTTTTTATTTGGAGGCAAGTAAAATTCAATTACTCACCCGCTCGCGTATTATGCTGCTGGCGTGTGCAAAGCGCACGACCTTAATCGATCCTGGCTTGAGGTGGTTAACAAATACGCTGGGTGAGTAACCAGATAGCCAACCATTACCTCATCTGATTGGCCTTAATTTGTTTTCGATTGTGTGACAATAATTAAAAACGAGAAGAGTTGGTACGTCGAAAATCGATTCCGGTGTGAATAAAGAACCAATTCATCTGAAAAGAAGCGCTGCTACGGCATGATGACGCCCTAAAGTGCAGGCTTGTACGCGGCCTAGTAATATAATGATCATTTCATTAGCGTTCAATCGGCTGCCCTCGTGGCGCGTTTACAAATGAGCTTTGGATCAACATTCCACATGATGCCAGATGACCCTCACGCCAGGTTATAGGACCGGATCGATTGGGGGTTTTGTTTGTTTGTTGTTCTTGTCGCTTACCCAGTGCTCGGGGATGCCAATCGGCACCAAAGTCGCAGGCTAATGTGAAGCTGAAGGGTTTACCGAGCGTTGCTTGCCGTTGCGGTTAGAGAAGGGTCCTAATCTGCGCTTACCTCTCGATGAGGTAACAGAAAAAGGGGCTTGTTACTACCGCCGTGGTTTGTTTATTAAGTGTATTCTGTTCGCCTTTGCATATTGAACGAGCCAGCGGTCGCAGCTGATTCCCATCACCGAAACACCCGAGACGCAATGGGCAGCCCGGTTGGGGGCAGGGATCGCCGTTCAAGCATCGTCTGCGCCCATCGTCGTCTGCTTTATCGAAAGCGAAATCGTCCCTTTTTGCAATGCGCGCGTGACGCGCGTTTTCTGGTGCAGAAGGTCGGATGTGCAGTAATGACGGCGTTTGCTTGCCCTACCAGCACGCCAATTGACGCATTCATTGGTACGCTCCGCACGTACTTATTTTTGGCGTAGGTTGCCGCGGTCGGCTGGCGTAAGTGCGAGCGGACGGCAACGAATGCGTCCGCCATTCGTTTGCCATAATCGCACGAACAATGGCGTTTCCGTCTGGACGCTTCTCGGTCTCGGTGGGGTTTTGTGATTTATTGCGAGATTTATAGTGAATTAAATTTCTTAACTTTGGCAGAACATGACCACGGTACGGCCCATGATGCAATACTTAGCTGCTAGATTGCATACATGCAGGGGGTGTTTCAAGTTTGACGTTTATAGTGCACTGGCATAAGCGTAGCATTCCGGGTCGAAGGTTCACTCAGGTCATAACCCCTACAGGGTGACGAGGTGCAATGACACGCTTAGACACAACTGAACCCATCTCGGAATTGAAAAAAAAAATACTAAAAGCACACCCGCATTTTGTAAATATTTATCATTGTTCGATACTATCGATCCCCAACTTCCTACCGATTTTAATCGCTTTCCACGCAATTAACTAGCTCGTAACTTGGCGTCGTTCGTTCGTGCCGGCTGCATTACAAAACACCTTACACGCTAAGATGATTTTAAAGCTCTCCGCCCCACGCGCGAGCATCGCGCCAGCGCGGCAAACGCTGATCATAAACACTTTTCGGTTGAAGGAAAACGCGCACGTTCGCGCACGTTCGCGCCGTTCGCACCGTGTCACGGTTCAATGGCTTTCCTTTGGTGGAGCCGGTTTGCGAAGATCTCCAGGAAATCATGGTGTCGGATGGTGGCGGGTGAACGCGAATCGTTCGGTGTGTATGAATATTTTAAAACGGCAACACACCCGACTGGCGGTGCATGCGTTTTGGCCTAGCTTCCGCATGCACCGGTGAGCGTTTCGCGTGTAAGAAGATTGGTGCCCATTATTTGCCTTGGTGGCAGCGAAAAGTTCCCAGGCCTCTATCACGGCTCGGTAGAGGCGGTGGCGTCGGATAGTGGAGAAGGGATCCCAAGCGTGATACCGTGGGAACGATGTACCAACATCACGATTCAATTCGGGACGATGCGGTGCTAGTTTGACGATTCCGCAAGATTCCGATCGAACCGCCGGTGTTCACAGAATCGATCGGAATTTTGCGAAATACTAGAAGTGGCAATCGATACAATGTCGTTCGGCTGGAGTGCAGAAGATGAAAGCGAAAGCAGCTTACGCTCGGTAGCTCGGTTGGATGATGCAATCGCATCGAAAGCTCAACAAATCGTACGATTTGAAACCCTTTTTTGCCGTTGTGATTTATCTTAGCATTCACATAAACTACCACGTTGCATAAATTTAGGCGTTAAAATGCTTCTAGTGGTGGAGATTGTTTTATTATTCAATGTTATCACTTTTTATTGCAATATTGCATATAATGAAACGCAGCCATTTAGAGAATTGTGCCACCAGCGTGCCTGGCCATCCGCGTGCAACGATGAAAGCGTGTCACACAAAAAAATATGCAAAAATGTCACAACTTCATCGCAGATTAGCAAGCCTTTCGTCACAAACCATTTTCAGAACTTCTGCTTGCACCGTTGTCACACGGTGGTAGTGCCGGGCCGTTTCACCCACACCGCAGTCGCATGGGTGTCAGGGCTAAACGATCCGTGGCCGGTAAATGTGAGGTGGTAAATGGCGAAATCTGGCCACAGCTTTGAGTTATGGTGCGTGTCTCGTTAGTTAGAAAAAGTTATAATCGAAACATGCGGCTGATATGATATTTTGAAACGGTCGACCTTCATTTTTTGTTTTAGTTTGGAGCTTCATTCTTTTAGTTTTACTGACATTTCCCTATATTATTAAAATTTTTAAATGAAAAATTATATTATTTGGAGACGGATTAACGAAACATTGGTCCTTCGTACCGGATTTGTCAGCCAGACACGGCTTTAGAAGTTGGAGGAACAAGGCGTTACGACCTTTTCGTTGTGAGCAAGAGAAGAGAAGGTGTAAGTCTTCTGGATTCCAGGCATTGCGTCTCGCTTGGGAGAAAGTTTTGATCTTCCGCCACCAGTGCCCTCGCAGTAGCGTAACAACGGCAAGAAATGTAACCACCCTCGACAGTAAAAGTGACGTGAGGCAAAAACTACCAACGAAACTGAATGGTCCAACGTCAGAAGTAGAGCGACGATAGACCATCCCGATCGAGTTTGGTCTGGCTCGGTTGGGAAACTTTCATTTTCAATAAACCCTTATTGCCCGTGCCTTCAGTTGGGGGTTTGCCAGTTCCTGGTCGGAATGGCGCATTCTTTCTCTCGCTCTCACTCCCTCTTTCTCTCGCTCATTTGCCCCTCGCTTCAGGTGGTGGGTGTTTTCGCTCCGTTTGCTTGTGTGTGGCTCTTCGAGATGCAAAACAACGAATGCTGCGAAGGCTCTTTCTCTCCGCGCGCCGGAAATGCAGCCCGGCGACAACGGGCTCAATGCGACGGTCAACGCCGTGTTCGGTTGCTGTTGTTTTCGTTAAACACATATTGTTTTAGTTATTGGAAAGCTGGAAGCGATACTTTCGCGCTTAAATTATCACTCATAATTGTGGCGAAGAAGAAACGAGCATCGTGCACACATGTAGCGGAGAAATATAAACTGCAAATAAAACCCCTCGGACTGGGGTTGTTTTCCCTTTTCGTCGGTCGCGGATAGTTGCTAAAGTTGCCCCTTTTTGAAAACCCGATACTGACCTGAACGTTGGGGAGAAAGAAAGAGAGAGAGAGAGAGAGAATGGTAGAGAAAGGAAACAATTCATTAAAACGATGCATTTTTGTGGCTGTTTGTGGGCTTATGCAAGTTTGTCTGGGGTCGATTTTTTGTTGTTGTTATTTTCAGAGCTATCATAACCAACTCCTACGCGAGATTTTGGTAAATGTCATGACCATTAAAAGGAAATTATTAGCTTCGAGTTCCTTCGATTAAAACGCAGCAAATTAGTGTGCTAAACGTTTTCGATTTCATTGTGCGGTTGGGTTAGAAATTTTAAGTTAAAAAAAAAACACCACCATCTCGTCTCCTCAGCACACATTTATTCAAATGAACCTGTGTCTCTTCGATGGAGTGCGGAAAACGAAAGCATCGCATCAACGCACAAACGCACACACTTTCACGCATAACGCAATATGGGACGCGCCGGGCAGCAGCATTCACTTTCGATCGGTTTTGCTGCCGCTTACTTCATCTGCTCGATTGAGTGTGATGTGATGGGTTTCCGAGGGGAGCCGAGCGAACGCGTGCGTGCACGCTCGCGCACGCTTACACGTGTGTGTTTGTGTCGATCTGCGAAAGGAAGTGAAGCTCTTTCACCGATCGGCCGTCTCATCTTTCCCTCATCTCATCCCTTTCGTGCCAGTGCCAAGCATTGTTCCAGCGACATAACGTGCGGCAAATAAAAACATATAAAAAAAACGATTTTATAACGCCGGGGAAATAACTTCTTCCGATCGGTCCCCGATCAAGTAACGATCGGACGTTCATTGGGATGTCGTTTAGAGGAGACTTTTTTATGTTTGATCGGTTTACGGTGCGGTTGGATTAAGTAACAGCGGCCGCTTGTGTTCACGGCGCGAAATGGGGATATATTTTCGGAACGAAAATAGCTATTTTTAAACTCTTTATCACCGTCCGATCGTCGGTTAGATCACGAAGTGTCCCGCGGGTCCGAGATCGACTTTCACGCCGCTGGAATCGAACGACTTCAACGGCCGATAGCAAGCGAGGAACCCCCCCCCCGGGTCGGGCTCACTAATTACATTAAATTATCCACCACTATCCCACTTTTCGTGAAACGGTGTGAAGGTGAGAACTGAAATTAAACTGTCCCATTACCTGGTTGCTAATTGGCCGGCGGTGTGCCAGGCTGGTGGAACATGCTGAAGCATAAGAACTTCGCACCCGCGACACTAACGTGTAATCAAATGCACATCACGAGCGTGAAGCCGGGTAGGTGTCTATTTTCTGGTAGTTGTGCGAAAAAGAAGATCTCTGCAATCGCAATCCCACCGCCGGCTAAAGCAGACGATTTGTGTGCCGCATCCGTTGGTTACGTTTTGCAGACCGGTTCTCCTTGAGCTGCTTGATGCGCCCGGTTGACGATTTGCATCTGTCTGAGCGGCGGCATTTTTTTTGTTCCTTTTCGAATCGGTGCGGGAGTAACAACCTTGCTGCGACGCTTGGTTGTGGATGTGGTTGGTTTCAAAACCTACGAACTCTCAAAAAGTAGGTTCGGCTAGAAAGACCTTTTACGGGCGACTTCTTCTCCTTCGAGGATGAAATTTTCTGCTTTGGATTGAATATTTTAATTTTTTATATTTATTGAAAACAAAAATGTGCGAAATTCCAATAAGTTGAAAAATAACTTCATTGGAAGTAATATTTCTACGTGGCTGATAACTGGTTTTGCACGAACAAATCGGTGTCGATTTGCGTGCTAATTTGTATAAATAAATTCTTGCTGCTGGCGAAGTTCTCGCCGACATTAGCGCGTTTGGCTATTTGAAGAAGAGCCAGGTGTTTAATGTCACCATTTGTCAAGTTTCAAGTTCACGCCAGATTGAGAGACCCTACGGTGTTGGCGTTAAGGTCGAGCGTGGCATTCCTCCCGCCAACGGACGATCAATCATTCGATGCGCGGTGCGGTGACGCGCGAAGATCACCGTCCCCTCCTTCTCTTCCCCACCTCTCCCGCCCGCTTTGTATGTTAATTAAAGACGGAACGAGGAAATGCAACCGACGGAATCTGACGCCGACTCGAACGAGTTTGACAGTTGCATTGGGAGAGACCTCCGCCTCCGGTCGGCCAGGTAGAGAAGGGCGCGATCACTATCCACCCAGCGCTAGCGGACCAGTGGCTGCCGGGGCGAAAGTGAAATATTGGCGACGGAAATCGAACGGAACAAAAGAAGATGATCGGTCGGCGTCGTGCGATGATGTCAGTCGCACTCGCGCACGTTATGGAAGGCTGCGTATCGACACCGACGACACCTTCCGGACCGGATCGTGCCCGGAGGTGACAAAAACCACCCGGAGCCGGTTTTTTTTCCCTGCATTCTGCACGTGTATGTGTGTGTGTGAAGCTGTATGGTGTTACAAAACCGCAAGATCCGCTACGTGGTCATGTGGAAGTAAAGGTTCCTTTTTCTGCGGTGGAAGTTGCCTCTTCCCCGGGGTGGCGTTTTGGGTATGGGAGTGCGTTATGCCAAAAATAATCTCCCTTCCTCCCCTCGCCCTCCTGCCCACCCCTCGGTGTTGGGAAGCGAAAGATTTATGAACGTGCGGGTTGCGTTATGTCCCGCGATCCCGGATCTTCGGCGTTACATGCGCCTCGGCGTATGGTTTTTTGCTCTTCCTTTCATTCGCCCGCACAACGCATCGCGATAAGCGCAAACGAGCGACGCGCGTGCACACATATGAGCAAATTCCGGAAAATCTCTCCCTCCTAGCCCTGTCTCGGCTTTGAGCGGAGACGGTTTGAGTCAGAATCCGGGATTACTGGAAGGTTGCGGTTGGCAGTAGCGCAGCACACGCGACTGAATCGAAACGATCGATCGCGGGAGTAAAAACACAAAAACACTGGCGGAAAAAAGGTTAATGATGTTAATTCGAAACACGGGAGGAGCGAACGAGCAGCGCAGCGAGTGCGTGTGCGAGAGAACGAGAAAGAGAGAGAGAGAGAGGGTTCTAGGTGCAGCACGCTTCGCCGCAATTTCCGTGGGAGCGTCCGTACTGCAACAGCTGCTCGTCGATTCGCGCCAACGACTGACGTTGAGCGGCGGCTGCCGGGCGGCTGTTGTGCGAAGATTTTAAATCGTCTCGTTTAGATGATCAACCGCGGCGGAGCGAAGCTTCGAAAAAGGTTCTAAGTAGGATCGCGGGGTTGTCTTTTCGTGTCAAACCGGTCACGATCGGATCGCATCGATGTTTGTGTGTATGTGAACGTAGTTTGGTCTAAAGGAATGCCTAAGACACCTAGTCGGAGGCGCAGAGAATTCATTCACCTTCGGCGGTGGATTATGCTAATTTCGCAGGATTGTCGAGGCTGTTTTTGCGTACGTGTGCAGCGAGCTCGGTCGCAGTTCGGTACAAAGTAGCGACGGGTAGACACATAATAAGGTGCGGAAAACGAGCGATCCATCGCCTAAAAAGTGTTGCTTTACACGTTGTTTGTGTCCGGCAGCGTTTTAGATCAACGATTCTGTGAAAAGTGACCAGGAAACGGGTGGGTAATAATTACTTTACACCGTCCGTTGTGAAATTCGTCACCGTGCGTTCGGGTGAAATAGATACAAAACACATTTCAAAAGCGGCAAAATCTTCCATTTGCAGAACGAAAGACTTGTGGGTGCGAACTGTAAGCGACGAACCCGACAAAACTTGTCGCGCGTTCTTCCGTATTCCGCGTGTTGTGGTTGTTCATGAAAATTCATGCACTATATTTATCTCATCATCAGATCGAGAAACTCTTTGTCGTTTACTGATTCATAATATAAAGCAGAATATTGTGTTTTGGAAATGATTTACAACGAAAATTTTAATTCGTGTAATGATTATGGAAATCCTGCAACAAACGAACCATGAGTTGGCAAGAAATACGACGTGTTAAAATATAATTATCAACGATGATTCACAGCACGAGTACGTTTCGAGGTTTGATTGGCCTTCAAGAAACCGTTTGCCAAAAGCACGGGTGCCAATGCCAAGCGTCCGGGAAAGCTGAAACCAGGTCCGGGTGGCCTAAATTTTCAAGTTTAACGCACCGCATGCGGGTGACTTTGGTGGAAGGTGTCACTAGCAGCCACACCAACTGCATCGTTTCTTATCGGTACGTCCAGCCCGGTCGTGCTGGCTGCTTGGCAACACTCATGAAGCGGTCCATAACGTCCGCAGGTGTTTGAAACATGTGTACGCATGATGCGCGCAAGTTATATTTACGGCGTTATGTTCGCATGGTTCGAAAAATTGAACCAAAACCAAAAAAAAAAAACACGAAATAAACCGTAACGAGGTGCATAATAAATTGGTGGTTTCGCTTTGTTTTTTTTTTTCGTTTTTTTTTTAATGGAAAAGGGGGTCTTCTCGCATGTTTGCCCGGTGCATGGCGTAACAGGGAGAAGGTTATCGCTGCTCGCGCCCACACACCCTCTTATTTTGTCCCCGGGAAAGCTTATGTTTTATTAATGAAGCGTACGGCCGCAAACGAAAGGATCCCGAAGTGTAGTGCATGATTACGTGCGCGATCGCAGGACTACGTCACCGTGGCTGTTCTGATTCGTGGTCACGATTTATTACCGGCAACGGAACGATTTTCGACCACGACCGGCTGCAGGTGCAAGGTGGAAGAGAGCAGTTGAGGCACAATTTGTCGATCTGCAAACAGACAGGTGTCCGGGGTTCGGGTCATTTCGGGTGAACCGGTCCTGGTAGTCTTCTGCGTACTGCGGTTTCGGGTATCGTTTCCTGACGAGAATTGGATAATAACCCCCCGGGGGAAGTGGGACCCAACAGCCTGGGCCATCCAGGAAGACAAATCATATAGGAAGCAACACGGCGACGGTAGCAACAGGTTTTTCTTTTCACAAAAACAGTCTCGTTTTCTGGTACGTCTGTAGGCAAGTGATTGTCGGCGAAACTCCAACCTTGTTCCTTGAGTATATCTGTCATGGAACACATACAATTACTTCGGTTTTTTTGCTTAAGGTGTTCTGATAATAGATGTCTGTAGTTTTTTTTTTGTCTACAATTAACTTCTATGCAAATGTCAATCGGTCCTGACTGTTTGTGTAAAGAAAAACCACTCAAAGCCGGTCGCGATCTATCAACGGTTTTAACTCGTTGTGAATTGTGTGGAGCTATGCTATAACAATCGCGAATTTGCCGGCTGCCGACAAAGACGAAGAGTGTGTGTTTTGTTTTTTTTTCACTATCCGTTTTTATTTTGTTTGTTGCGAGGTGAATTTCGTACCTATTTTTGGCGCTGAAGCTATTAGCGGGCGAAACTTGTAAAATGATACGAATGTATCGATTGGTTTGCTTCGGAATTTAGCAAACGGCGATTGTCTTGGGTTTGAAAATTTCGGCGCACGATGTTGTAAAAATATTAAACTATTGCTTTTCTCTACAACCTTTGGGAGCCATCAATAAATAGCTCCATCCACCGGCAGCTCACAACATATGGCCTCGCAGCGCGAGAGAAACATCACGCGAAGATTTCCGCTTCTCGTTCGCTCGCACTGATACCGGCGATGGAAATTGGCCTTTTTGTCTTACGCAACTCGCCAACAGCGAAACGGCTCGAAATGAAAGACGAAAAAGAGAAAAGCAGTGAGTGGGTGTGTAAACTATGCTGTCGAACAGTTTTCGGGCGACCACGGGAGACTTTGCTGTGAACAGATTCCTCTCAAAAAAGACGAATGAACAAAAAAAAAAAAATAGGAAAAAATTATCACCGGCTTCGTGTGGTGCGCTCCGCACGCAGTGAACGGGTGAAGAACAATGATTTCTGAGGCTCTCAATAAGTCGAAGCTTTTGTGCACATTTTTGCTTCGGTTTCATCTCGTGCCCTTCCGGCATCGTAGCTTTGCGTAGGTTGCGTAGGAAATAAATTATGGAGCACCGAAAGGGGTGGGAGGGCTGGCAAAGCAGCAGCAAGGTTTTTGTTTAATTTTCGGCACGAGGAACAAACCATCGTTGTGCAATTCGGCTCGGTGCGGTGCAGAAATTGCGTGGAGGGGTGGAGTGCATAAATCACGGATATTTGGGTGGTGCGCCCCAGGCCAGGGCTGGCGGGCGTCCGAGAACAAACATTTCTCAAGAATTTGGCTAGCCGGAAGGCGTCGCGCATTGTTTGCCGACCCAGTCCCAGGTGGCTTTGCAATTTGGATTAATTGCAGCAGCGAATTAATCTGGTTGATCACATAATTGCATCAGCGGGCTCGTTTCAGTGTATATCTTCATTTTTGCGGCAGTAATTGGGGGGTTTGATGAAGATAATAGGCTTTGTACGAGGAATATTCGAGAAAATGGGTAGACATTTTCACTTTTTGTCTTAACAATTTTTGATACATTTAAATATTATTCGCACGCCAAACTAATCGCACACGATATTGTTTTGATGTATAGACTTTATTCTTCTCATACTGCATTCCAATTTAGCACAAATGATAAACCATAGGAATATTTTAACAAATTTCAAATATCAATTTACATTCCTGTCAATTTGTATTTCTAAAATAATAATGTTTTCGAATATTTCTTTTTCAGCAAATTTGTGTGCTGAACTCATCCACAAAATAAAGCAATTTGAATTTGCAATTTTTATATCAGCTGTGTTCAGCGATTTCTTCACTTTTGCATACCATATGCCGTTTATGATCCATAACGAAAGCGAAATGAGACACGAACGCGTGGTTTGATGCTCGTCGTACTATAGCATGGGAATGATAATGTGGAGCCAGAGTTCGGTCATAAAAATGCGTAACGCTTTGATGTTTGGACAAGCTTATAAAACACGATGATAATAAAAAAACCTACCTTGCTGAACGGACTGCTGTCGTTGTGATTCGGTTCATCTTCGTAAAGACGCTGGACGGTTTACGCTAAAAACTAAACATAAGGCGAACACAGCGCTTGGTTTGTTTGTTGGATGTTTGTTCGAGCAAGTCGTTTTGAGTCGTTGCTGCGAGATATACGTTACTACGCAATCACCTGCAATCTATCACCTATCACTATCACTGTATCACAATGTAAAATCGTGTGTTTTTTCCTATTTTTTACTAAATTATATCCTGAGAAAAGAGAAGAGGAAAAGAAAAGAATGCATTAAGATGCAGTCGAATGGGGGAATCACTTTCACTGGGATGGAGAATGATGCACTACAAAGGAATTTTAAAACCAAAATCCTATTTTTCCTTAGCTCTCCACAAATTTCTACTTCATCACGCACACTTTGATCGCACATTCGAAATCGCACTACATAATCACATCACTTTCTGCGATCGAAGTTACTTCACCGTTTGCTCACATTACCAAAAAGCACACTTTTTCTTCAGCTGGACGTTACTGCTACTGCTGCTCCCGGTGGCCAGAGAACGACCCTCACTGCGATTTTGCTCCTTCCACCCTCGGTTTCGACTCTACCACACTGCAGGCAACAGGCAACAGGTAAAACAACAAAAAATCCACCAAACTCCCAAGCCACGAATTGGCACGTGCACACACCGAAACGACTTCTCAGCGACTGGTCTGCGATGGGTAGTGCTGATCGTGCTTTTATGAAATCAAAAGCCCGCTCGGGAGCATACTCTCGCTGGTTGCGTCTCTCTTTCTCTCTCTCTCCCGCTCTTCGTTCGTGGCGAACTGGTTTTCAAGCTTTGAGGTGTACGTGTGTGTGCGTGTGTATCGTTGGTGCGAGTGTGTTTTTTTACGTGCTTAAATCCGCGAGATCCGCGAGTTGTCGTGATCGTGCGGAAGCAGCAGCAGCAGCTTCGTTGCAAAACCCGAGTGGAGAAAGTTTTTTGGAGACGAGTCCGAAGAGCCCGGACGGTGCGCTGCAGTGGTTGGACGTGTGGATGTGCACGATCGGTTTTGCGAGATCTCGTGCGATCGTGAGCAAATAGTGAGCCAAGGCTGCACTGGCGTAGGTAAGAATTTGAAAACGGAAAAAACAAAAACAACGAATGTGCCTGTATGCCACGGAGCGGGAGGCTGTATCTCGTATCCGTAAAGGCCCAAATGGTGTCATTCTGTAAATCGTTGGGAATTTTTCACTGCTTTAGCATTCCCGGTTGCAATAAAACGGGTTTTTTGCATAGAATATTTTTTGATGTGGTGACTCACTCTTCTCGTATCCTTCTGAGCTAATTGTTTTTTTTTATCCTCTCGTGACTCATTTTTTCTGTCTTAGGTCAGTATTGAATTCCTAATTCTTTAGCTTCATGATTTAAACAAATCAATATGTATTTGTCAATTTCTTTTTCCTGAAATCCTGAAAAAAATCAGAGTTTTTTTTATCACAAGTAGCATATGTACGCTCGAATTTGACTATATTTAGAAATGTGTTTATTTCAGGATCATGAGTAAGGCGTCTTCTTTAACAATTACATTAATTCTCCAACACTAATTCACGTAAGAAATACTACTTAGTTGTTAGCCTTAAACATGAATCTTCAAGGAACGTGCTCAAAGCGCACTCTAATAATCATTACGTCTTCTGCACTTCACGACTTCCCCAGTGCGATTGTGTGACTTTGAATTTTAACTCGCTCATTTTCCACCGTTACATTAATGCGTTCGCATGGTTCACACACAGCAAAATATGATCCATCTTTATGAAACGGCACGTCCATTCGGGACCGACTGCTGACATTGACACTGGTGGCAGTGAGCGTTCTACTTTTCCTTGACGATTGTTATTGCCCACTAGGGGAAGATTAATTCTAGGCGAGGAGCTCCCATCGAGCAACAATACCCGATGGCAGCCATTCGCAGTGTCAAAGGCAAAATTCCATGTTCAAATTTATTTCGCAAACAATGCATGGAGGCTTCTTTTTTCTTCCATTTTATTTTTATTATCTCACATTGTGAAATTGTTGTTCATGAGCTTGGCCTCTGTGGCTAGGCACACTGGCTAGCAGCTCACCGAGAACGAATAGATTTTGTATTTCCATACGCTAAAAGGATTGAATTTTGAATGAGGCTCGATTTTGGGATTAAAATTATTAATAATTAATAGAATCATTAGCAGAGATATAAAACAAAATCGATCATCCGGTCGAAACCCATTCATAGTGAATGGTTTGGTATACTAGAGAAAAAAAACAAAAACATCCGGAACCAGAAAACTTGTCCCTCTTGAAGACGTTCCTCTCTACAGGGACATACCCACCGGCTGCCACCTCCGTCCGTACGTGTGTCGCTACACATGCTCAAAATTAATAATTAAGCTGCTGTTGCGCAACATCGCACATTAACGCACCTCTCTCTCTGTCTCTACCTCCGTCTTGATTTGAGGACAACATGGAGCAGTTCCGTCGTAGCGTAAACCAGGAGCGTACCGGCAGCTAACGGATTGTGTGCTGATTTTTTTATTGTTGTAGCGTGTCATCATTTGTTTTTAATGCGCCTGCGTCCTGTGCTTGAATTTAAAATTCGAATATCTCGCGGCGTGGAATGTTTGCAGCACCCGTTTGGTAGCCGTCGTCAAACTTGACCTCGATGGGAAGCGGTGGAGCTTTGGTTTGGTTTGGTGTCGTACGAGTTTTGTTTTAGCCGCACCAAGGTCTTCCAGTAGTTTCTCTCGATCCTGCCCTTGTCGGATCCTCTTCAGTCGCTTGTTTTTTGCCTTTCGTATCCCGAAGGCCGTGGGGAACCATAATTGCAACAGCTGACTCAGCTGTTATCATTGATTTACGGCTTTAAGCGTAAAATAATAAAGAAAATAATCTGCATGTATAATGGAGATGGAGACGAATGCCCACACCGGATGGTTCTGGTTCAAACCAAGCTTTACTTTCCCGAATGCAAGCGTGCGTGAAAAATAATTCGCAGGTGAAATACGTGCGATAAACAAAATTGTTTTGCGGATACACGATCAATTCGACCGCTTATGGCTGTAAGCAGGAGGACACACTGTATACAGTAGGAGGGATAGCGCGTAGAGTGAGAGTACAAACTGATATTGATTAATTTTCACTGCCAGGATAAATTTCATATGATTAATTTGAAAGGTTGAAGCAGTGGACGCGCATTAGATATTTCATAATATTTAGTCCGCATGATAAATCAATCCTTTGTTGCGCATTCAAATGATGTATTTTGTCCTACATTTTTGTGGCGGATAGTCATCTGAAAATAGCTAGGTACAATAGAAAAGTAAACGTTTTAAGATGATGCAATACAAGTCACGGTACTGAATGTTGCCATCGAGCAAAATGTTTTTCCTCAATCGAGTCGCTGAAAATGATAATTCGCTTATCATGACGCGATTGATTGTACCGGTAGAAAGTAAAAGTTTCTCTTTCCGGTGATGATTTGCCAATTAGTATCTGGGATGCTGTATCGCTCAGTTGTGATGCAGGAAGCAGCAGCTTTGATTCGTAGTGAATGCAAAAAGAAATAAATTTATTTGGTCGTGGGAAAATGTTGAGGGTTATAGGAGGAAAATGCTTTTTTCATCATAATATATTTTAAACCAATTAGCAATATTTTACCAGACATTTTCTAGATTTAAAGCACAACAATAGGACAATTTTTCTGTAGATACAATAATTTCCAATGTAGTAAACAGAAATCAAAAAAGGTAATTCAACCTTCATACGATCATAAGTTCAAAGCTACTCTCGACAAAAGTAAACTTGTTCAAACAGGTAATGTTTAATTTTTTGGCTGCCTGCTGGTTGGTTGGTGAACCTTAACACATTTACCCTGCATTTAAACCACATCCCATTATAATGTACGTATTTTTCTGTACCCTTACCCATTCTACCCCTTTGTTAATTTTATTTTTAACTCCAATTATTTGGTTTTACCCGTGTCATCGTCATGTTAAAGCTCAAACCATTTCAGTTTTCAGAAAACAACCAAAGTTATGAACCCTGTTAGATCGAATTGCCAACAAATTTGTATTTGTTTACATAAATTTAAACATTGGGTTTGATCCATTTCGTTGTTTAAAAACCTAAAATATTATTCCTCGAAAATCAACCACCGTTTAAACTCATACTTTACTTGTAGTTGTCCGATGGTCTTGAAAAACAATATAATAGAATGCAAAATTAGTAAAGATCACCAAATGTTTGATTTCCTCCGCGGGCGAAGAAGAAGCTGTAAAGGGAAATGTACATTTGGCATGAAAAGGGCAAATATCTACCAGCCGAGCGCTTCAAACCTAAACAAAGCGTAAAGATGCGCCGGAGGCGGTAGCGACGGGTGGAAGCATACTATTAGCCTGAAGTGGCTCTTTCGTCACATGCACCCGGCACGGTTGCACTCGTATGCTCAATCAACCGCACGGCCACCCGGCCACTGCGGGCCACGGCATTTTTCTGTGTCACTGGTGTTTTTAGCGTGTTTAGTGGTCGTAGTAAAAATAAAAAAGCTCGTACCCTTACGGAGGCCAAACAACGCTGGACTAGCGTTGCGGCCAGAGCGCCGAGATGGGAGAGGAACGCTGCCTGGCACGGTGGTTTGAAATGCAAAGAAGAAGCAGATTAACAACCGCCACAAGTAATTGCTTTTGATGGTGGGTACTTCACGGCGCGCTTGCCGCTTTGTTTTTAACGTTTTACTCTCATCCCGCCCGGTCCGGCCGCAAGCAGTCAGTCCTTCTGTTCGTCCGCCCGGTCCATGGTTGAACTTTATCGTAGCATACCTAACGATCATGCGCGTTGATGGCACACACACACACACACACACTCCGCCAGGGCTGGAGCTCCTGGAAAGAGCGCCAGATCGGGTCTCTTTCACCCGTTGGCGCTTGCGCCCGCTGTTGTACCGTCCAGCGTCCCGTGAGCTTCCCGCCCGGAATCGAGCGGAAGGTGATGAGGTTATGTGATTTAGAAATGTCATAATCAGCGCCCGAGTGGCACCGATTGCGCAATAGTGGAGTTGTGGCGGTGGTGTTGTTGTTATTTTTTTTCTATCGTTTCATTTTCGGGGGAATGACTGGATGGATCGTCGGAGATTTCTGGAGACGGTTGAGGAGACGACTGCCAGATGCCTGTTGGTCCACAGCGCCACCTTTCTTTTCGTGGTCATTTGCATAGGGAGCGATGTGTTATGGGCAACCCCATTTTTGCTGGGGGAGCGCGCGTGTGCACGGCGGGAGATTTTGATAATGATTTTTGGAGCACTTTTGGAGTTGTTTACTTGGCATTTGTTGAACCAACGAACTTTGGAAGCGAACGTGGAAGATTCGGTTTTTGTTTGTTAATTGGGATAGACTTATATTTTCAAAGAAAAAAATCAATTCTTTTTAGTTGACAAACCATTCCTATATTCGTTTCAGAAAGGGACATTCATCAACTTTGCACGTTTACTTTGTTGTAAGTAAACTGGCGAGTAAATTATTCGTCATACGGCCACGATAGCAGGCTGTAATCGAACGCCGGTGCATCGTAATGCATGTTAACGCACGCGTCTGCACGGCGATCGTGTGTCGGGCCACCGACTTGGTCTGCGCGGTATCGGGTTAACACGAGTCGCTGATCCAATTTCTCCCCTGGATGGCTTGGCTTGATGTTGTTTAGGCGCTGGCGCATTGCAGGGCTACCACGGGCTGCCACTACTAACCCGTAATCGATGGTGCAACAATGCACACTCGCCGGACCGGATTTGCTACGCGCCGGGTAACGAAGTAGCGATGGTGGTCACGCCGCCGTCGACTCCGATGACGATCGTTTGGCATGAAAGATATGCCTTTTTCCATCTTCAGCCTATTACGATGACAACGGCACGGACACATGTGCAACGGGTGTGCTTTAACCATTAACACATCCGAGATAACCGTGACAACGTGTTGCTTCCTTCGGTACTTTCTCGATCACCTTTGGTCACCTGTCGCGGACTTGGAGCGCTTCCGAATTGCCTTTCCTGTGGATGGCCGATGTAATAATTTAGACGTACAGCCAAACAAATCGGTGGTGGCAACAAACAAGGTTACCAACGTTTTAGCACATGAAACGAAATGGAAATCGAATCATTCGAGATGATAGATTTACTGTCGCACTTTAGCACGTGCATTATACACGTTACGGTGCGTCGTAATGTATGCGATGCTAATGCTCGAAAATGTGGTACTAAAAGCCGTGCTCAAGGTTATCCGGCGAGGGTGGACGCTTTCGCTCATACGGAAAATGCACAACAAAGTGCGTGCGAAGCAGTATTTCGATTGCAAATTTATTAACACAACTAGGTGTGTGTTTGATTTGACGTATTAAAATCGATGAAGTTATCATCATGCTTTGACGATGTTGTGTAATAAAGGTGGCGTTAATGAATTCCTCCAACACTTTGCTATTGCGCTCTTCGTTCGTGCAGGCAACAGTTACATCAGCATCTTTTCTTCTGGAGTACTCTGGACCACGCAGCTAGTTGTGTTTCACTTTCTACGTGATTTTTTTTGTCAGTACATGATTTACTGTTCGTTGTAATTTTCTTTAAACTGCCCTTGCAATATCTCCAGTGCGTATAATAATGATGTTCTACCTTTTGGCAATTTTGATTAAATTGTATCCTATAAAATTTGAATAAGAAAGAAATAACAACATAATTAATTAAAAAAATGGGGCAAAAAAAGGCTTTATTTTGTAGATAATTTTTTGTACGTTAGAATGATTAAAGTATTTAAGCGTAATATATCAATGCTTAAAATTGTAAACCATACATGACTTTTTCTATCATAGAAAAGTGCGAACTTAGTAGTTTTTATATAACTATTAAAATAAACAAATGTCAAAGATTCTGCAAGAGCAGTTTATACATGGAAATAGTGATATCATTTTTAAAATCAACCGTTCATAACTCGGTAAGAAAACCAACATGCACATGTGCCGCGTTCTGATAGCACGAACGTTCGCTTGAGAAGGAAGAAATGCTTTCTCCCTTTTGCTTCACAGAAAACGGCTCGATTGATTTTGGTTTCGCGCGCTTGGGCGGATAGGAAGTGGTAGGAGTCGCCAGCCAAACCTACTGACTGAGTAACATAACAATCCCAGCAGGTGTACCGGCGTTCCGGAGGAGCTGGAAACCATAAGGTATCTTCCCTTCACCTAGCCGTCCGTCCGTCGCCGAAGAGAGACCGAACAAAAAATGCAAAATGAAAGTGATCAACATTTATGTAACAGGTGTGTGGGGCTGTGCTGGTTATTTTTTTTTTCGCTGCTCTCGTCTGATGAATCGTGTCGTGTCGGGGAGACATACCATTATCTGGCGTCGAAGCCGGAGAAGAGAAGCCGTTCATTATCACGCTCACGGCCGATGACGGTTTTTTTTTGTTATCCAAGCCGGCGGGATGTGTGGCGACTGTTTGGATTATCGCAACCGTAACCCGACCTTCTTGCTGGTACGCGCTCTCCACCACCACCACCACCACGTTCCTTCCGTTTGTTTCGCCAACAAAACTTGTCGGTTCACTTTCGAAGAGGGTAGAAATTTTGGCGATTTTTTGGCGCCTAGGATAGGGACAACACGGTCGGTGACAACGACGGCGATGGGTATGAAGATCGCATCCGATTACGAAGCCTGTTGATGACTGGAGCGGAGCCGTAATGGACTCTGGGCTGTCGCATCGTGAGTGCTCTTTTATCGATTGTTACACATTAATTTCCGGTTGGGTTAATAGCTCATCTTCGATCCCGGCGATGTCACGATGGGAAGTTTTCAGTGGTGAGACGAGTCCGGTTTGAACAACCTCTTCTGATCGTACCGGCTGGAGATCTTTGTTCAGCGATAACTTTTCATACGTTTCTTTCTTTTTCTGAAGACTTGATAGGGTTTCAATTGATTTCTTCGTCCGAAACAATTTAAATAAGTTTTTTGTACTATAAATAAGACTTGGTTTGCTCGTTTTGATATGAAGAATAGTCGACTTTTGAAGCATCGTAAGCATCGGAATGAATGCATAAAAACCGAAGGGTAAGCCTGAGCGTTGGATCATGTCAACATGCCATCCCTCAAACGAGCGCAATTCACGAGCAAAACGGCCCATAAACGGGGTTGTGCAATCCTGCAATCGGGCCTGCTGACAGCCCACTTTAGGTTCTGTCCACTTCAGCCAGTCCATAATCGTGCGCGTGGGCACGTGAGCGCCGAAGCGTCTAAGCCACGGGCGCAATGCGTACAGGAAATAGTTGGTGGCGCGTACGATTGCGCGATGAAGCCCTCGGCGGTGTGACGGGGCGTTTTAGAAGATGTTCCACCTCCTGACGGACATTCGGAGGCATCGATCGATTGCGAAAGTAGTGAGGCCTAGCGTGTCTTCACAGTACGTTAATTCTATGCAGGCATTACACAGCTTGCTGCACTCTTGCTGCGTGCCGGCTGCATGGAGCTGGGTGAGAGGAAGAAAAATGTAAACATACTTGGTGGGGAGTCTCTTGACACAGCCAGCACCATTGAACCCGGACCAAACCATAACCCGCGACCGTTTTATCTTCGCTGCATATAATGCATAGAGAATAGAGCAACAAAAAAAAAAAATAAACAAAATACGGCTGCAGGCATAATCGTGCACATCTCTCCGCATACGGGGTGGGTGGCCATGATCCGAAAAGTGCACCACCATGCCACGAAAACACTTGGTGCGCGCGCCTGGTGACCGATTTGAGATGGAAAGCTATCGATCGCTATACTGTGCAGGTGCAACGGAGCGAAATTATAATTAAAATTTTGTTCCACACTGACGTTCCTTCAATGGCGACTCTTCTCCAAACACGTACCCTGCGTAGGCCATTCGCCGCTGTTTACCGTTCGAGTGATGTTCCATCCTCGCGGCATGACACGGCCGATTGACCCTCTTCAAACTAATAATCGATTGTGCGTTTCTATGCCTGTGTGTGCTGCGTACTGTGTGACTTTATTGATATTCAGCCGTCGTATTGAACCTCACGATGGGACAAGGGCACGATGTAAAAACTCACCCAGCTTGAGGTTATGTTGTAATCAAAACGCGATTGATTTTTGTCGTTGAACTTCAAAACGTGTCAAAACGGCAAAACCAAAATCACTTACGCCGAAGGACATTCTCACACGCACCGATTACGTTTACGTGGGAAATTTTACAAGATGCGGTTTGGTTCTGTTTTTGTTCTGGATATGTTGATATTGTTGTCTCTTCACTGGCATGGCAATTTTGGTTTGTTTTTACCACATATTTATAATATATATATATGTTTTGGAACAATGATACAAATAATTAATATTTTTAAATACATCTTTATTACCTTCTTTTGTGTCATTACTTTCATGATTTATTGATTGTAGTGGGTTATTGTTTTGTTTGATGTATCTAGAGTTTGTTTTAGGGCTTAGACGATTCCCAGAGCTTCTTTCCAAATGTGGTTCTTTTTAGTCTTTTCCTACGTTTTGCATGATCTGTATGCTTTTTCTTTGTAAAAAGTTCTTATATTTTTTCTATGTGAATTTTATGCTTTATTTATATGATTTTTTTTTCATTTGAATAAAATAACGTTCAATTTGAAAAAAAAAAATTGCACGCAATATTGAACTCAACGCTCGAGACGATTCCTCCAAGCAAGCTTTTTTGAGCTTTGACCTAGATTCATACCTAGACCTGAATATGATGCGATGTTTTGCTCGCTCTCACACATTGGTTTTCTACCTCTAGTGACGTCAACTGTGGGTAATTTGAGAGGTATTCACATTACTTAGATGCAGGGTATCAGCTGTGCAAACTTCAAGCTAAGCACGTCAAAAAGCTTTGCGTTGTTACATTATCTCATACATTTGTTTTGCATTGGAAAAGTGACAGAATTTTAGTACTTGGTTATAAATTGAAACAAAATATTGGATTGCAATTTCTAACCGAACTCATTGTTTTTTCTATCAAAAAATTTTCTGGCGTTCAACCTATATAGTAGCTATGTTATTTTGACTGTGCACGTTTTAAAATATGGACCATGTGTCGTGAGTTCCAAAAACATCGCATTGTTTGTTGTTTACCAACGGATGAAAAGAGATAAACGGAGCTTTCCACTGCGTCGGAAAATCATCGCTGAATGAGAGTGTCAATGACTTACCGAACGGTAAACCAAACCAGTATTGAGATCGTTAAATGTTTTATTTGGTTTGATTGTCATTATGTTATTGTTAATTCATCCATTTTTCATTGCGTAACATACGAGTTGAGATAGGTTTTTTTGTAAAGATGCCCGTAAAACTTACGATTATTAAGTTTTGTGATTGACCAAACAAAAATGTAGAATGCATCAATTTTAGTTTATTACCTATTCTAAAAGTTTTAACATTTTGTGTATCTTTTTTTAAGTATCTATTAAATTCTAAAATATTTCTGCTTTGCTTTAAAAACACCATTTTTATTAAAAACCTGTTCCCACAATTTTAAAGTGCACATTACCGATTCTCATAAATTTATTATAACCTTTTTCAGAGTTTTAACCAACAATCACACCGTTCGCTAAATCACTGTGCAAACAATTAAAACGCCGCTCATACAACGCTAAAAGTACGACGTTTTCCGGTGAGTACGGTGTTAGCTGCTGGAAAGAGAAAAGCACACGAAGCGCTCGTGAGTGAAGCTTTTCCGCTGCCCTCCCCCAAACGAGCGTTTGCGATGCGGGTGAAACGAACGACGACCGAACGAACCGAACGAACCGACGAATTTCCACCTTTTTTCTGTGCGCGCGAGGGTGGTGAAACGGCCGATTGCAGAATCCCCTCCGTGGCCGTGTCCGTGGCGCGGCCAGGCGCTCGATTTTTCTCAGTCAAGGTTGATCACTCGGCAGGAGCGAACGGAAAAACGACTTCCCCAAGAAACGGACGAGCGGACGACGTCGGACGGGACCGTGGTATGCTTAGGCTACGTGACGGGCAAGGCTAGGGCAGGGCAAGCAGTGCGTGTGCGTTTGCAAGTGCGAGGAAAAGCGCTCGGAAAAATCCACTGGAATGTGCGGCGTGATATGGGGGTTTGGGAAAGCAACGAAAAAGTGCAGCGACCGCGTGCGCGTGTGTTTATGTGCGTGACCGGCCATTAGCAAAATTTCCATCCTCCATCGTTTTGGGGCACTCGAAATGCGAACGGGGACAACCCTCTACCCGAAGCGGGGTGTCCAATAATCCCACTTTCCGCACCCACAAACAACCGTCTTGCCCCTGGAGAACCGGAAAAAGTGAGGAAAACGGGCAGGCAGATTTGTGCAAAAATCGCCCCAATGCGGTGCGGAGAAAATCATCGCGCAAAACCCGTATGGTTGACGGCATGTGCGCGCGAGCGAGTGTGTGTGTTTGTTTGTAGGTACGGGTGAGTGTTTTTGCGTGCGCAAAAGATAAAGAAAGAGTAAGTGAGAGTGAGCGGGAGAGCAAGCGAGGAAAATGGGAAAGAAAATCCGAACGGAATACACAGCACGCAGCGATGAAAAAGAGAAGAAAAAAGTGGTTAAACGCAAAACAGCTGGAACGGAAATCTTCTTCGCCACCTTTCGGCCCGATTACTGCCTTACCGTTGCCTGCGCCTGAAAGTAGGCAAAATGTGTTTGTGGTCGAAATTCGCATTCGCGATGGGAAGTGTTTCGTGTGAGCGCTACCGGCCACTTCCCTAAGCTACGCGTACTGCGTCACGTACGGCGTCGTCCGCTCTGCCGTCGGCTGGCCGTCGTTCTTTCGTTTCGCTCCTGCCGTGGTCATCTTCCTGGGAAATTCGTTCCTCTGTCTACCCGCCCCGCGGGTAGGCAAGGACGTAAGGTGTGAACGCGTGTGAACTTTCCTATCCCTGAAACTGGATAGCACCATAAGGGGATGCATTTGTTGTGGGGAGACCCGAAACCAGAAAACCAGAAAGGATACTTTGATTCGTTCCGTTCGCGATAGTTTTTTTTAAAATTTGCTATTTGTTTCTTCGCGGTGCATCGCCCGACGGTTCGGCAATGATTAATCTTTCCTTGCGGTGGTAACTTCAGACACATACCGTTCCCGAAAACAAACAATGAACGAAATCATCATCCTGTGCGAGGGTTACTCGAAGTTCGAGCAGCCAGACGACGAGACAACAATGCTGGCCAACTGCACCTGCACGCTGATCAAAGGCCCCGATTGCAACGTCATCGTCGATTCGATGACACCTTGGGATGGCGATCTACTTTTGCGGCGTAAGTACTTCTTTTAGGCGAGTGTGATAGCTATGCAATACAAATTTTGAGTATTATTACTACACAGTTTCAATTATTTCCCTATAAAGGACGTCACTTTGCATCGTGATCAAGTGTTACAATATTTTTTATAAATTGTTTGATTATTTTAATTCCCTAATATTTGATTAGATACATGTTCTCAAGTATGTTTTCATACGCAAAGGATTGTGTTATGCAAAAGGGTTTTGAATAGAGAATGAACGAATCGAGGAATTTAAAAAAAATGATTGCAATATGCTTAATTTTGATTTGTTAGAATATCGTCTTGCTGTCTATGCCTAAATACAAAACCATTAATGGTATTTAATTAGTATAATAACAAATTTTCAAATTTATTTAAAGTTTGATATAAATTGTTTGTTGAATTTCTTCCAATGCTGTCACCTGAGAGTAGAAGCACCTTTACTTTCATTTTCTTCGTACGCCAAAGCACATAATAAATATGTGCTGTTGAGTTCAATAGCGGATCCCATCGGGAGGGGACGGACAGGCTGTTATTTATACGCCCCCACTCGTATACGTCCTCTTTGCGCTGGGGCGTGTAAAAAAGCTCATTACCAAACCGTGGCGGGGCGTGGGCGTGGGTGCTGGTAACGTATCGAACGAATACCATTTGCACCCAAGTCCGAGGGCGCACCCGTTCCTTGCGATTTCGATTTGGCAAACAGCACTCGGGTCAAGTACGCCGGGAGCACATTTTCACTTTCCTCTGGACAGACTCCAACCAGCCCATGTCTGTTGTGTATGTGCTGGAAGGGAAAAAACATGGGACAGGGAGCGGTGTTGGTCGTGGTAAAACCACTTTCCTTAATCTCCGAAAGGACGAAGAAGACGTTTTTCTTGGTCGTGTTACGTCTCTGTATGACCCCATCCCATATACACAATGGCTCAATATCCTTCGCGTTTTCCCATGCGCCTTTACTACGTCCATTGACTCGTTTCGGGGTGTACAGGGAGGTGCCGCCTTTTTTTGGTTACGATTTTCTTTTCCCGATACTGTCGTCCTTTTATTTTGGCCCGTTTCAATCCTTTCGAATATTACCCCGCTAAATGATGGGTAGGTCATAGGGGAGGGAGACGATCGGAAAAAGGATACACGCATTGGAGCACGCGTTACACCGACGGACTGAGAACATGCACAAGTTTTGCGTTGTTCGACGTGATGTTCGAAGTGATAGCGGGTTCTGGCGAACGAAAGAAAAGCGTCGATGTGTGTGTTTGTGTGGCCGTGTGTATGCAAGACAACTTTTCGAAATAGTTTTCCCTACCGCTTCCCGCGGGTGGCGCTTCACAAATCAGTAAACTGAAACCTCTTTTGCGAAGTGAAAATGGAACGGACGAGCTCCGGCTCAGGTTTCTGGTTCCCGCAAACCAATCAATTCTTGTCACTCCGTGAGGGTTCAGCCGGGAGGAGGATTATAAAAGAGTAGGAGCGCCGTGCTCGAAAGGTGTGTGCGCGCGCGCGTGTGTGTGTGTGTGTGTGGTGCACAAAAGGAAGCTTTTGTCGGAAAACTAGCGCTGGAGTTCGCGTTCCAGCGTGTGCGTGTGCGGTAGTAAAACAGAAGCAGAAATGCTCCAAGAAAGGAAGCAGCTAAACGGGAGCATGGGAAGGCAAAATGGAAGGGCTGCAAACAAAGCGGGCGCCCAGAAGGGGTGTGCTGCGAGCTTGCGAACATTTCCGGAACGAGGTGAAACATCGGGAAAGCACGCAATGACGAGCAGAAGTTCTGCGGCACTGTTTGGCACACCGGCAAAACAACAGACACAGGCAGCAGAAATCGCACAGAGTGGTTTAGAATTGGCGTGGCGGAGCGAACCTTGCGTTTTAAGGTTTGTGCGATTTCTTTCCGCGAGGCCACACCAGTTGTGAACTTTTGATTAAGCTTTTGTCGTTGTGCGCGTTTGCTGTGCTCGGGAGGTTTTTTTTTCTCTCGTTTGTTTAACGTACCGCGCAAACTTACTCGCGGAAGAGTGGGGCGAAAAGATCACCCGGCCTCGGTGGTCATTTGAATCGTTTTGCCATCCGCCCTTTGCACGCAGTTCAGCACGGGTGCGAATGGTAAAAGAATGTTTTTTGTGCTGGCGACAACCTCCCCCCTCCCCCCTTCCCCGGAAGAAATCGATGGAAGGAAAACAAGGAAAACAAAAACAATCCAGTGAACACCCGCTTTCCTGAGGGAGGGGGTTGGAACGATTGCAGTTTGCGTTGGCATTTCCCGCATTTCCTTCCCTGTTAGTTCCTTGATGGTGGGGAGTGAGACAGCGGTGACACCGGCGGGAAAAATGGGAAAAATATTATTGCCTAACGGAAAAGATCGATTAGATGGGAATTTGGCGAAAATCGCTATACTTAAAAGCGTGTTAGGTTTACAAATAAGTGGTGTTGCTTTACTAGACTGTATTTTATTTTGTTTTCTAAACTATCAAACCATTCGGTGCAAGTTTTTATTTAATTCTAACACAACGTTTGATTTTGTTAAATGCAGTTGATTTAATCTTGTAACCTAGGTTTTATTATGTCTCATTAACGTCTCAAGTAAGGTAATAATTAAAATAATTTAATTTAACAAAAATAGTATATTTTGCCTCTTATTGATGTTTTGCATTTATTAGTATAAATTAGGTATAAATTGTTCATTAATGACAGCTCAAAACAATTGTCTTAGCAGTTTTACTGAACTGATCATAATCTAAAACACTTACAAACGTTTCAAACTTTTCAGCGCACCTTACAAATCCGATTCGACGCTATCGATTGAATGGAAGTCCCGGCCAGAGATGCTGAACTCAATAGCTCAAAAACAATTCCAGCTCAGTTCATTTATTTTAAGCTCCATTTCTTCCATTCCGTGTCCGCCCGCTGGTTTGACCGGTGGTTCTATCTAGTTCAAAATCGGCGAGTAGTTTAAAAAAATCCGTGAAACTAATTTAGAAAGTTTTTTCATTTCCGCTCTCCAAAACGACTAGAGAAGGAGAGAAAGAGAAAAGCAAAAAAACTCGTCCTGGAAGCTGTTTTGCAGAATTTGATATTGATTGCGATATTTTGACGCAATCACACACACACAGTGGTAAGAGTTTTTCAATTTTCTGTTGCGAAATGTATAAATTGATCTAAGCGATGGGAAGAAAAAACTGTGTTAATTTGTGTTGGGGATGTTGGCTTCTGACTCTTTGTATTGCTCCCGGTCAGTAATGATAATTCGAAAAAAAAAAATAATTACAAAAAATAAATGCAAAACTGATTGATGAATTTCAGTATTCCCCGCAAGACGCGGAAGGAAACAGCTTAACAATGGGATAACAGCGAAGGACATATTCATGAACATTAATCATTCACGACGGGCAGGTTATGCAAATAGCGATGAACGAAGTAGCGAAAAAATAGAAACTTTTTAACAGCGTACCAGTGCGCGATAAAGCTGGATGAGCGGACGCGGCATCATCGCGAATCGGGAAACGATCCGAAGTTCCCTAACACAAACGCACACTCGGGCAAGCAAATTATTTGCAAATTCCTCCGCCAGAAAGCGATTCCGATTGTCAGTTCGGACCGAAAGTCTAATAACTCCCTGGCAGCACTCCCAACTTCATAATGATGCCAATCAAGCCCAAACGGGGATCAACTTCCACCGTTCGTTCGTTCGCTCGCTCGCTCGCTCGTTTTTGTGGCAATCGGGATGGGAATCTCGCGGAACACCCACTCTTCTTCTCACTCGTCCCGAAACCGATGGAACCACAATTAACCGGCTGGCAGGCAGTTCCAAATTGAAAGTGGAGAATCAACGGGGGTTTGTGCGAGAGATTCTAACCTCGCTGGCGCTTCCGCTTCCGGATCGAGAGTTCTGATGCCCGGCCGGTAGTTTTCATAAAGTGGTTTTCGCAAACGGTCGGAAAGTTTTGTCCCGTACCAGTGCGCCTGAAAGTTCATCTCTTGGTTTCGGACGGACGGTCTAATCTGTTGTACTAATGGGCGCACCAGTGGGTCATGAGCAGAGAGAGAGAGAGAGAGAGAGAACAGAACGCATTACAGCCAAACACACTCAGCCACACACACAAACGCACAAAAACACACAGAGGTGGGAAGAATTTGAGCAAGTTGAGTTTTTGGTGGTTGGTATCTACGGATGTGTGCCTAAGTTGTTGTGTTCTTTTGGTGCTTTCGTTTTGTCTCTTGTGCACAATTCAGTCCGCCTGCTCTTTCGCTGAAATGAAATGCCGATTTGAATAATCTGCCAGCAGGAGGGAAGCAGGAGATAGCAGGGATGGCGGAGGAGCATCCCGGCACGCTTTACAACACGGGAACTTTTCGAATCCCAAGCTTCAGACGTACGATGGATGCAGCTGATGAGTGGCATTCTTCGGGCATTCGACCGCAAGACCGCATGGAGTATGGAGAGGCAATAGTCGTTTTTGTGGTAAGCTATGAAATGTTGATGAATATTCATCTCGGTGCCAATGCAGCGTAAAGTACACGATCCCAGACATGGATAAGGGAAAACATGGAAGTTGCTTCTAAAAACAAGACTTTAAAGTGACCTATTTCGTATGAATATTTTTACAATATTTCTTGCATAAGTTAGTGTGTTTTCATGATGCAAAAATAATATTCATCAATTGATTGTTTTCTATTTCTATGAAGCTAGAAAATTTTATTATTCATTGATGAATATTTACCACACGATGTATCTGTATGTATACTTTCTGTAATTGTTTTGTATTCATTTTACAAAGCGTTAAGCACAAATTCATTATTCCGAGATTCTAGTTAATGACATTGACATTGATGACATTCTTTTCGATGATAAAAACTAAGCAATATTCGGTTGCCGAGAAACAGTAAAATACGTTGCATACCTATAGGCGTAATATGATATGCTTCGATCTAACTATCCAGCAGCGAAAACAATGCCTGTATTCTGATTTGCTTTTAAACAACAAACTAACATTTAATAATGTTGAAGAATGTTATCGCCATTCATGCTTCCTGTGCACGAAACTTATGGAACGGAGGATGAAATATTTCCATCTTGATGTAAGAACAAAAATTTTGCTCGAGGAAATCCCATATGGCGTTTACTCTCGATCGATAAATTTAATTTAGCGTATTATAGCGCAAATCTACGTTCAGGATCAACGAAACCTAGTTCGAACGGTTTACACTTCTCGAGCTACACAATAACTTACCGTCTCCTGGAAGCTAGACGATGAAGTCGAGGCCCCATAACTCCCGGTGGACTCTTTGTGCCTGACCAAGTGTATGCCGGACCGGATCTGCTACGTTCGGAAACCTCAGCAACATTAACTTACCAGCAGCTAGACGTCGTCTAATCCCTTTTGATGTCCGATTATCGGGATTTGTGTGGAGCTTACACTTTTTCATTTCGATATCTTCATTCAATTTTCGTAGGTTTTAGTTGAGCGGTCGAGGTGGCTGAGCGGTATAAGAATGCTTTTGTTACCTTTTTCACCGCCCGGTCAGCGAATGATGATTCGTCTTTCGGAAGCTCCTACCCGCTGGTGGAGCTCCACATTCTACGTTCACCTGCGTGCGAAGGTAAACCTGAACACGGATTAAAGTCTCCGGACACCGGAGTGCCCCCAGTTCCAGCCAGTTTATTGCAGCACGGCGCATTTGTGGTGTGACGGCAGTCCGTAACACCGACACCGTCATCCGGAAAACGAAACCACAGAGTACATGATGCCGGTGTGTTTGTGTTACGAAGGAGAGGATTCTTCGTCTCCAGAATGCGGTGTTATTCCGGGGTGTGCGCCACCGAGTCACTCACGAAGACTGAGTGGAGTCATCGTCCGTATCGCGATGACGTCCCTTTCGGTGTTGTACCGATTGGCGTGTGGGTGAGAGAGCGAGCACTATGTGACGTCGTCGTGGCCGTCGAGTGAGTGAAAAATGCACCAAGAAATCCTCGGTCCATCCAAATGCACGGGGCCGGTGCTTTAGCTTCCGTTCGCATACCAACAAAGAGCCTTATATGGAGTCAGGAGATGAATGGAGTTATTGATTATCATACACCGTCGAAGATAAGATGGTCTTGTTTTACACTCACGTCCGCAATCAGCGCCACGGAACAACCGAAAGCCTCGAATCGGGAACGTAACCACCGTGAAGACACCCGTTGGGCCGTAATTTTGAAACGGCGCACACCGCAGGGCCATGGTGCGGGGTGGCAATAAAAAACGGAGCAGGCAATTGTGCGATTTATGTTACGCCTCTTGTTGTTTGTTCTGGTCCCTTGGTGCCTCCGGGGGACCATCAGCACCAGGGAGGATGCCTGCTGGAAGCGAGCGTGGGTTCATAATCGAACGGTTTCTGTGCCCCTTTTTTGTGTTGCTTAGAGCCGAGTGAAGGTGATAAAATCCGAGAAACGCAAACGCATAAAACTCGCCATCCTCTCGGTGCCGGATGCTGCGAGGCCGGGAGAAAATCAATACGAGCACACAGGGTTTGAGATTGCTGCAAAGCGCTCGACGCTAAGGATGCTAGTTTCGGGTTGCCGTTTCGGAAAAAGGGGTTTTGTTTCAATCCGAATGCGGGACGTGGACTTCCGGGCGTGCTACGACTGCTATCGCCACATGCCATGTCATCTGTCGCATCACGATGATGATGATGCATCACATCAAAAGATCCGGGGAGAGCAATTATGCCGGCGGGGCTGGGAATTGAAAGCGCTTCGTAAAGAAGCACACAGGGTTCTCGGTTCTCCGCGTTGACTACAAAGTGTATCGCATTTCTCATCGCTTCCTGTCCTGTAGTCAGTGCTGTGACGTTCAATTTCATTCGCCTTGTCTGTAGCGACCTCACTAAAAAAAGAGAGAGCAACAAAAAAAATACACCCAGTGTCCCACAGATTGTCTAACATGTGAACCCACTTCTTTCTTTCTTTCTTTTCACGAATGACAAATGCGAATCGCCGCGTGTCCGGGCGACCGTGCACAACAGGACTGCAGGAGCATCAGCTGCATCCGGACGACATCGACTACGTCGTGAGCACACATGGACATTCCGACCATCTGGGGAATAATAACCTTTTCCTGCGGGCGAAGCGGCACATCGTTGGCACTAACATTTCCCACCGGAATCGTTACTTCGTCCATGATTTCGACGCCGGTAAGTAGCCGAACGACGGTGGCAGATTCGTCGGTGGTTATTATTTCGTAGGCAAGATTTGTCTTACGCAACGGTTGCCTGAAATGATACAAAGATTGTTACGGTTTCGTTAGCGACAGGACAAATCAAGTTGATTCGTAGCGATTTCCAAAACCTTGGTCCGGATGATAGAGGGCGGGGGGAGGGGGAGGCGCTTATCTCTCCCGGGAGTGGAGTGGCTCTTGATGGCGACGAGTACGTGGGGGTGTTGTTTGTCCGAAATTGATACCGTTTTAGCCAAATCCCAAGCCAATCCTTGATGGTGGTGATCGTGATAATGATGAGCCCGGGCTCGAAGAGGGACACCGTCGACGCCGACATAAACTTATTTACTGAGATAAATAAACAGAAAATTGACACGTCACCGGCACGTCGGGCACTAACGAATGCGAAAAATCAAGTCGAAATTAGATCGCCTATGTGCCGTTCCGGTCGCGATTTAGCTAGCTGCTGCTAGGTGGGCGAGTGTTTCCACGCTTCGTTCCTTCCAAGAAGATGTATCATTTCAGCCACTGGTGGGTGGATTATTTTTTCTCCCCCGTCCATCTTATGACAAACGTCCTTTGAGAGCCTCGGATCTTGACTCCACCGGCAGTGCTGCCGGGCGGCGAGAGGTGCGGTTGGAATTTTATTTTCTTCGCCTCATTTCCCGGTGACATTCTTGAGCGGCTGCCAGCTTTTCGCTTATTTCCTTCGGCGCGTTCGGTGGAGGTGGCGGTTTGGAATGTTTTCCCGATCACGGAGCAGCCCTGGCTTGGCCCGGCCCGTGCTGAGCCAATTCCAGAGCCCATTTCGGTGCGGCGGTGCCTATTTCGGTGCGCATTCGATGCTCGTTTTACGGATGGTATGCCTGTTAGGGACGGTTGGTGATTTTTTTATTCTTCTTCCGTGTGCCGTTTCTGCTCGAGTACGAGTGTGGCTCTGACCTGGGCTTACTTTTCCGGTTGGTTGAAGCTATCAAGCAACGCGCAAGATGTACATACGCGCAGCTCGTGCGGAGGTGGAGGTGGCGGCACTACTAGGAACGGGTGATGGTTGTGGAGGTATGATTGGTCCTTAGAAAATACCTTATGGCAGGATGCCGTACTCACCTCGCGCTGGTCGCATATTTTTACGAGAGCAGCCATTTTGGTTTCTGGAATCAACTCCGGAGAATATATGACCTCGAGCTTTTCTGGCAGTAACAAGAAAAAAAAACTGTAGTGCATGTGCGTTCGTGTGTTGTGCATGAGGATGATGATGTTTGTTCGTAGTTGCAGAACAAAAATATAGCAATTTTCATATTGGCTCGAATTTGAGAGTGTTCCGGAAGGAAATAAACCCCAACCCAGGAGCAGAAATATTTATTATACGCTTCTCAACAAAGTTTACTGCTAAACGTTAAGCTAGTTATGAAATCTTGTTTCAATAGCATACTTTATAGCATGGTATAGCATACTAAAAATCTCTCCTGTGAATATTAATTCATGCTTTGTGTTCAGAATTCACTTCATGTTCTGCTAGTAAACAAACAATTCCTGAGTGTCACAAGTCGTAGATTTTGCGTATTCGACACTTGCTTTTGCAAATTACTAAAATGTGCTGGATATTGCATATCTTTAGGCGTAATATTCTTAACATCATCTAGCTTTAAATAACCATCGGGACTATCAGCACCAGCTAAGGTAGCAAGTAATCACGAGAGAATAATCGATAATTTTAATTTCGGCTCATAATTTCCATTATTCTCCCTCAATTTTGCCTCATTTAACAATCTACCGGGATGTCCTTTTTCCAGCCACACGGTTCGGTGGCCTCGTGACTGCGCCAGATAGTGCGGTTGTGCACTGCGGGCAAAATGACTGCGGGCAGGTAAAGCGGTGGCTCATAAAACTGAACCGTGCTTTCCACAGCCCTCTGGGTTCCGATACCGTGCCCTGTACCGTTAGCGCAAATTAATGGTGCGATTCTCTTCACCGTTCTGTGCTTTGTGTGTGTATGTGTTTGGCTGGTTTCTTGCCCCAAGTTCCATTTTGTTTGCTTTATGATGATACTGGAGCTGAAGATACTTTTCAATTACGCCTGGTGGGCTGCTGTAGCTTCGGGGTTTATTTTTTCGTTCAAATTCAAATTCCTTCAGTGTATTAGTGTGTGTGTGTGTGTGTATGTGTGTGTGTGTGTGTGTGTGTGTGTGTGTGTGTGTGTGTGTGTGTGTGTGTGTGTGTGTGTATTAGTGCGCACGTTACATGGGTCCTTTGTGATTAGGATGGGGGTTTCGGTGATATGATTTTATTTTTGCAGCATCACTACCACCACCATAACGTGTAATGGCGTTTTTGGGTAAGGAAGCGCACGTTAGCGACCGTGACTGACGACATGTTTATTAACTTTTTCAATGCCGATAGGTGTACCGAAAGGTAGCGAAGCGTCGTCTTTCGGCGCTCGGTGAAACAACTCACACAGCGCAATCGATGCCAATCATGCAGTTTACACAGCATCACACCGGTTAACCATATCCTGCAGGATACGGGAACGCGCCCGGTGAATACGTTCGTTCTCACCGCTTCGACGCTAAAAACAATGCAAGCGATAGAGTTTTTACTGCGCACTTACTGACGCATGCCGCTGCGAAGGAAGAATTTAGATAAAATTTTATGAAAACATTCAGCAGCACGCGCGAGCATTGGTAGCGTTTTTCGTTGGGATCGGTTGGCGTATTACAGCCGAAGGTGGAGGTTGGTGGTGGTGATTGTTCGCGACACTTCGTACAACAACTTTTCGCACACTGGCACACGAGAAACACTCCCAAAAAATGGGTTTCAGTTCGTTTGTTTGCTGCCGTTATTATGCTTTCGGTATGTTGAAAGATGAAAGTTTCATTCGTACTTGTGAAAAAGCAGAAAAAACAACAGGGAGGGAACGTGTCAAACAAGCTTGATTAGGGAGTTGGCAAAAGCTGTTGGGTTATGTATCGTTCGATTGCTAGTGTGCTGCGCCAGGGAGATAATAAACAAGCTGCAACCGAACGAACGTCGCCTCCATCGTGTATGGTGTGCGATATTGGATGTGTTTCTTAAAAATGACCACTTAAAATTGATTGCGCAATGGTGGTATGTCGTGTTGACGGTGGATCTACAGTGCTGACAGGATTATTCAGCGTTCTTAGAAGCTTTCCTCAAACATGGGAAATTGTTTTTCGTAAATTTTAAGCTCAATCTTTCACTGAAAAAAGTATAATAACAGCAACATTTTTCTGCCGAAGGGAAGGACTCGAAAAGAAAGCGTGTAATTTGTTTTATTCAAGCGAAGGGCGTCTTTCATTCGTTCATTTGCATACTTTTAGGCGCTAATTTATCCAAGACACATCTCATTAAAGAGGGGTCGCTTAATTATGTGTTATGGAAATCCTAATTCTTATTTTGTACCGACAGCTTGAAATATTTTCATTGATGTGCTTTAAATCGCTGTTTGAATTGATATGCTTTAAATCGCTTCAAGCTTTCCTTAAGGCATTTATTTATCCACAAATTGTTTCACGTGTCATCTGAAGCAAGGAAACATCTGAAGAGAAAGTATTACTTTTAGCGAATGGATTGTCAAAAAGTATGTCCAATTTGAAAGACGTACTCCCAGTTCTGCATCCAACCGTGTAGATAAAAGTGGCATTATTCTTGGTTCTTGTGCTGCGAAGCAGACATCATCCGTTTTTCCGATTCATGTCGGAAAAGAAAGAGTTTGAATGCAATTTTGATTCGAGCGCGCACTCGCAACAATGTGTACGGTGCCGTGCATTCAAGTGTCCCGTCGCCCGCGTAACGCTTCTTTATTCACCGTATTCGTATTTTCCGACCGGCTGAGGTTGTTGTTTTGCAGCGAACCTCGGATTCGGATCTCCGCCATCCGGTGTGTCCTCATACCGACATCACCGCGAACAACGGATCGCGGCGGTACTACGCTCCTGCGATGACGTCTCTGTCACTGTCAAGTCAAAAATCACACCGGTTGTCCTGGATCCGCCTGTAATTTTATCCTGCCTCCCCGATCGCCGGCTCCTCGTGCGCCTCGTGTATCCGTTGGCACGTATTTGTTCGTGGTAAGATTTCCTGTCTGTGTGCCTTCTCCCTCGCCCATCGCCGACCGTATTTTCCGTACCAGCGGGAGGGATTTTGATTTCCGCTTTCCCGCATGTGCGTCCTTCCCACCTTCCCCGTCCCTGCCAGATGTTACACGCTGATGTGAGACGTTTCGGAAGAGGAAAATTTGAGCGAGTACAACACGACCGATGATAGTAGGTACTTTGCGAAACAGGCCTCCCTTTTTAAGCTGCAGCGTGAAGGTGGGTGGAGGTGTTGCTCGGCTGCCGGAAAGCTATCAGAAACAGTGTGAAATTCCACACTTCTTCCCCACGGCCCACCCACCGCGGTTGGATGATCCTGCTTTTCGCTCCCTCCCACACACTCACACTCTTGGCCTTTTTTTGTGACGAGACAGCTTCGACTCCATATCACGCTGTGTGTACCGCCCGACGTGACATTTCCATAATCGAGTTGCCTTAAACCGAGGCTGAGGCTGAGGCACACAGAAAACACACCGCGCTTTGCAAGCCGAATTGACGGATATGGCTTCCCCGCTGGGTCTTCATGCGCTAGCAGCATCCTTGCACGCGGTTTGCCCGGCAAAGCGGCAGCAGAAAGCCTTTCTGCACATAAGTGTCGAAGGCGAAACTTTTATCCGTATTGTACGTATCCGCTCTTTTGCGTCACGGATCGATGCTTCCCTTCACACTGGCATGACCGTGATTCCGGCCTCGCTAGCCGCCTAGCAGTGCACATGAAGGGAGGAAACTAAAATTCAATTTCGTACCAATACCGGTCGGCTTGTGGCGACGGTAACATCCTGTGCGAGGCATCGGAGGCATGCGCCGGTGGTGAACAAATGAACCACGATCGACTCCCTCGGGAGTGGAGCGCTGCTAGCTTCGGGTTACAACTTTCATCAAGACGGTTATAAGTTCATCATTTTTCTTATGTGTGTGTGTGTGTTTTTTTTTTTGGTCACCGAACAAAGCCGCTTGTGGGACAGCGCTTAAGCTGAAAACCATTTGTTAGGAAGACACCACAAAACGGGCACTTCCTTGTTTCCTTGGCGGACTCAAGCGGCGCTTTCTTCCGGAAGCGCTCTCCGTTCGGACTAACTTTTACCGGATGTAGGTTTGTTATCGTCCGGTGACCGGAACCTCATTCGAAGTGGCTCGTTACGCGCATCGCTCCTTCGGGTGATTCTGTCCGTGAGCCTCGTGGGACACGCACACTCCTGTGGCTTTCGTCTGCTCTTCGTCCCGGGGCAATTTTAATGTCACCAAATGTTCGCCACCACCGTCCCAGTGTGACGTCGGCACGAGGCACGGTGTGTGAGGGCGGAAATTCGATTTCAACTGCGAGCGTATCACACAGCCTCCGGTGTCGTTAAGGCGAGACATGTGTCTCCGGTTGCACACTCCGGCCCACCTGGCGCACGCCTCCCTGTTGGCGGGGAAAGCGTGCGAAATAAAATATAAGGCACCATTTCTGGCGAAAAAAATGGCAATAAATGTCACGCGAGCGAATGATAATTGTCGGATCGGAGGAGATTCTTTCTCGCACACGCCGTTCTGAACGAGCGTCACAGACTCTGGTGCAAGTTTTCTTTTACGTCACAGTTTCTTCTTCTATGTCAACTTCGAGTGAAAATGTCCGCCCTGGTAAGAAATACACGCCTTCTGTCGATAGACGGCGGTACCATTTTATGAAAATATTTATGGACTTTCCGGGAAATTAACTTTTATCAGTCGATTAACGAATTGGCACCAGCCGACCAGGTGGGCCGCTGCGTTGGTCGGGCTTTGATCATTAAATTTTCCCCCCATTTTCCCGGTGGCTAATGCCATTCGGTGGCGGAGGTGTTATCAATGGTCGTGAATTAGCTGATCCGCCGGTTCCGCAGGCCATTTTTCGTTCTTTGGCATCTCCGCTTCGCGCTCTGTTTTGAAACACCTCCCGCTAGGGGGAGGGATTATTTCGTAAGCCTGCGGAAATCTCAATTTCCTGCCCACCACCTGGTAATGACGGTTTTCGTTATTGGAAAATATCATCTCACGCGCCGCGCTAATGAAAGCACGGTGGAAAGTTGTTCGACCGAAATGTGGCCATAAATAGTTGTATTTGATGGCCCGTATATATTTTCCAATCATAGACATCGATTTTAGAGTTCTTTTTCGATGCCTGTTGGGTGATATATGGAACATAATGGGGATATTTTATGATTTGATATATTTTGATGGGATAAATCGTTCCGTTTGCTTGCTTGTATATAATAAAAGTAAACAAAAGTTGATCGAACTTTGTGGTTACTTCAAGAAATATTCAAAATGTTTATGTGATTTTATCATCAAATATACAACTAGTCAAAGACAATTGCATACATTTAGGCGTAATGTCATTTGTAGCGTGGATTGACAACTAAAACCATATTAAAGTCTAGAATTTTTGTCCATTACTTGAAACACAGTGTAGAGAGAAACATTGAAATCATCGTTCCATCCTTAAGTACTCCATTTCCATTTTATTTCCTGCTTTTTTATTTGTACCAGGCTGGTGAAAGAGCACCCACTTGCTCCTTACTTGGAAAAAGTATCGCACCGTTTCCCTTCATTCACGCGCTCATAATGATTTGCGGTATTTGATTTCTTTCCTCTCTTTTCCACGCTCCAAAGCGACCAAAGCTCTCCGGATAAGATTTGTTGCCCCGAAATTTATTCCCACCGGGCGCGCATCCAGCTGGCAACCGAGTGGCACTCTTGGAAGGAAGGGCTCTTGTTTTTCGCTTCTTCGATCGGTAAAAAGGCGTGAATGAGTATTTTGCCGCCCGGAACGGAGAGATGCACGAACGAGGGGCAAACGAGAAAAACGAGCATCTTTGCGGCTTAAAAAATGGTGACTTTATGAATTTCTTGACTCATATTTCAAAGCGTCGCGCTGGCGGACGGAGACCTCCTGTTGATATTGATGATATGCGTTTCCAGGCTTGCGGTACGAAACGCTTGGTGCGGTGCGCTACCTTTTCGCTACCATTTTGCCGCTTGACACTTGAATTGTCTTTTCACTTTGCAGGCAGTTTATGTACCGGGATACAACGAGAGAATTGCGCGCGGCCCATGGGATGTGGGCTTGGTTGCCGCGCGATTCCACCGACAATGGCCGACGGTATTTCTTTTCGATGACAGGCCACCTTAATTAAGCGGCTGGTGTACAGAAACGCGCAAAGCTGTCGCTTTCCGCGTTTTGTTTTACTTTTGTTTTGTTTGATCGGGGAGCGTGGAGTTTTGCTTTGAATTAAGATTGTGTTACGCTTTCGTGTCTTTCTCGCGTCCGTGATGGTGAGGGGAAGCTTTTTGTTTGAAACAAGACTCATGGAAGGGAGCAGCTTCGCGTTTGGGTGTGTTTGCATTGTTCATTTGCCGAAGAAAGTGTCTCCCGGTATGTCTCTCTCCTCGAGCGTACGGATTGCGGGCGGATTTCGCTTACGGATAAAGGTCACGAATGGTGGAGAGATCGCGTCAACCTGAAATCCTTTCGGCATACGGCAACAGATTCGGACCACCATAAAAGAAAACAAAAAACGAACGAGCCTTAGGCAAGCAGTGCTTGCGAGACAACGATGAATAATGGATTTTTGAAGGAGCTACGGCGGCGGGGTTTGCGGGAGTATATTAGTTGGAAGCTTTCGGAACAAAGTTGCGTTTTGTGCGGATTAGCTCGGGCCCATGTTTCGTTTGCTTCCGCTAGCGAGGCGAAAGGGGTCCGAAGCATTATTACGTGCGCTAGCGAGGACGCAACTCGTTCCGGACCGGTGGTTGTGATTAATTATTCAACCCGGGGTCTATCCGAAAATTGTATCCAGCAAAAGCAGCAGCAGCAGCAGCAGCCCGGGAGTGGAAGCGAACAGCACAATCATCCATATGCTTGTTCCATGTGCCCTCCAAAGCTGAGGTTCCTCCCGCCCAGGCAATATGCGTATGGTTCAACAACCAGTTCGTGGAAGGATGAATCACAACACACAGCGTGTGAGTATGTTTTTTTTGTTGCTGCTTCTCTCGGACTTATTTCGTTTGCTTTAGTTGAGTTTTGTCTTCCCATTCCCTTCCGCTCGACTGAAGCGAGCTCCAGTTAAGTGCGGCCAGCAGCATACTTGCTTCCCGATCCTCCCGTGCCGGAGATGGATAGGAAAAAGTTTGTACCAAGTAAAGCAAACCCGTTATTGCCAGATGGAGTCAGGGCGTTGCCGGTAAACAACGCCCGCCAGCCCGTTTGCAACCACCGGCAACGCTTGATTGCTGCCTAATTTCTATGTTTGACTTATGGTCGTCACGGTTGGTCCCGAGTGGGTCGTTCCTTTTCCTGCCCATGTTCATCCGCCGGGAGGAACTGCACGGTGGCATGGTACCCTCAAGCTATTCATGCTGGGAATGTGTTTTTTTTTTCTCCGTTTTCCTTTCCTCGTTGCGATTGCATGAGCTTGTGGCCTTTTAAAAGGACGGACATAACCGGAAGGTACTTGCTGCCAGCTGTGTGTAATGGGTGCGAAATACGACCGGTATCAGCCTCGGGGAGGTATGGGACGTTGTTTTACGTTTTGCTTTCGGGTGTTTTGTTTTGGGTGTTTTTACATATCGAGGTGGAGCATTAAACCCAACAGCGCCGCCTGTCAAATAGTGTTTGTCATACATTGAAGTAGGTTCCAAAGGTCAGGTAAAGAGCGAATAGAAATGGGTTATGATATGAAAATTGTCGTCGTCAAACTATTTGGACGTACGAGAGGTTGTTATTCTTGAATGTGAGTGAGTCGGTACGGCAGCTTTTTATTTGCAATTTAAAGCTTCATCAAGAATGTGTTTTGTTTTTACACATTTTAGAGTAAAATTTATAAGACTGTATGCATTATAAATTTCGATAATTTATCTTTCGCCAGCGTTAAAGGTAATGCTGAATTGCATACTTTTAGGAGTAAAATTGTAAAATCAGCCTAGCATATTTGTATACTTTTTAAAGCGTGTTTTAAACGTCTTATTTTCATTTCATTTATTCGGCTTTAAGGCTGACTGTGCGGAAATATTTGACGTAAAATGAAAGGAATGGAATGAAATTATGGTTCTACCACAAAAAAGAACGGTGTCGTTGGCCATAAGAATTTGCCAATCAGCTTAATGATGATTATTAATTTTATCTTTTGCAACAAACAATCATTAAATAAGTATCAGGAGTCTTGTTGCGAGAAGCTTGAACACACCATGAAACTCGTCACCTACAGCTTCAAGTACCAATTTTACTACGTCACTCGATGTAAATTGATTATCATCATGCCATGTGCTTCCGTGTGGCGCTTAGTATAAGCCCGCATCCGCTACGTTTTTGAACAATGTTTTTATGCTCTGTTCCACCGTCACAAATGCGAAGCAAAAAATTTATTGGCCCCTCAGCGCCTGCCCCAATAAAATCGGAGCTCCAAAATTGCTATATCCGGTGATAACAAATACTTACGCATTCGGTTGGGAAGGTATGGCAGTACCACCGGTTTGTGGATCAACAGACCTTTTATTCAATTTTCCTTTAAATTCCGCCTGTTTAGAGAGGTAGTTCGGGTGAAGGCGGGGAAAGATTACAAAAACACGGCGAAAAAGCAGCAGCAGGAGCAGCAGCAGCAACTGAACGATGCACTTCGCGTAGCCTCCACCCCATCATCAACAAGCGCTCTCAGCGATATGGCCCCGTGTAGTGGGCACTCGAACGGTACTTTCGTTCCAATTTTCCTCTTCTTTCCACGGTTAGCGCTAGCGACGCGCGCGTTCGGAGAAGTTAGATTGGTTCTGTTGGTTCCGTCGTCGACGTCGTCGTCACCGTCGCCATCTTCGCTGGGATATCAAAATGTAACACAAGCGCAATAAAGCAGAGAGACCACTTAAACAACAAACTAAGTTGTGCTGTGGTGCTTGGCAAAAAAAATCGTCCCATGAAAGTACGAGTCTCGACAGGGTTAAACGTATTTTTTTTAGGTAAGTGGTTTCCGGGAGTGGAGCTGGCAAATAAAGCCAGAAACCTCATTGCACAATCCAGTTCTTTTTGGTTTGTGCTAAACTCACCACAAACTAACGATTGGTATTCGAACGGCGGTCGTTTCGAGAGCATAGGATTTCTCGAGACTCGTACTTTCATGACTCGTACTTTCGAGAAAGCCTGATAAATAATCAGAATTTCTATCAGTATAATTTTCTGGAACACCTAAAGTCAATTGAATATTTGAATATTTAGTGAATAACTTATCACTTCCATGAAATAATCTTTTAGATCACTTCAAAGTCTAGACATCATCACTTTTAATTTGTGTAACATGTTTTGGACTTTTCTCAGAAAAGGTTGTTTATATTTCTACTTAAATTTCTAAACAGTATTAACTTCATATTTATGTGTATTAAAAACTGTACTGCCACAGAAGATGTACACAACCTTTGTTACTATGAGGTGGTCAACATGATTCGGTGTACGTGTTCCGGGCGGTAGAAACTTTTTTTCCGAAAACATATTTACGACCTGCTTGTTCTGACCCGCCCTAATGTTCCTCGCAACGTTTCTTATCTTTCCATCCCGTCCCTCCCTCCGTGGATCCCCATCAGGCATACTGCCTACATTCTACCCATCAGCAGCAGCTCCAGATGTGGTGTGCTCACCTGGCCGGAAAACGGATGGTCTCAATCAGAGCCAGAAGACCACACGGGCAAAATCCTGCCACCACCAGCAGCAACAGCAGCAGCAGCAGCAGCAGGATCGTGAGCGTCAGCGAAGCTGCAGCAAAAAAGCGAACCGCCGCGGCATGGAAAATTAATTTGTATCCATTTCTCAGAGCTCTCGGACGTTTTGTCTTCTGCTGATGGTGCTGTTTGCTCCCTGCTGCCGGCGGACTTTGGGCACAAAAGAAACACTAAAGCCCCGGTAGCACGATCGTAGGTGGGAGGAATGTTTTGGCACCATGTTCTCTTTTTTTGTCTCACTCGTTTGACCCGCTGTTCTTCGCGTTGAGAAAGTGGATACGATTGAGGAGAAGGATTTGGACACAGCAAATAGCGCAAGGATGAGGAGGGAAAAAGGTGATAAGCAACGAAAACGTGATGGACATTCTGTGTGAGAATCGTTTTGCTCCCATTTTTCCCATTCCCAGCGGACTTAGTGAAGCGTACGACCAGCCTAAGAGGATTGTGGAACAAAACAGATGGCAAGATGCTTGGGAAATATTTTTGCAACAGCCATCAGGTGTAATTGTTTCAATGTGTGTGTGTGTGTGTGTGTATGTGTGAGTAGAGGTGTACATAAGAGGAATGACCGGAAGCACCGCACCGGTCAGTGGAGGAAACCGTTCTCGAGGGCTGCAAAACGAAGAACATTTGAATCAATGATAGCGCGGAGAAAAATAGCGAAGCTTCTTCGACGCCATTCCTCGGCGAGCGTGTTGTTGGCCAGGAGTGTGAGAAAGGATGTGCGTTGCTCCGTTGCGTTTAGTTACTCTTTTCGGGGTGATTGAGGCGCGCGCATTATTATGCGAAGGAGCGTTTTCATTATCATCATTCATTCTTTGATTTTTTTCTCGCTCTTTCGGTCTGTCTTCGCGTGCTTTGGCACACTCCAAACATACACTCACCCTCCCGCCCCTCGGTGTGGTGTGGGTGTATCCCGAAATGGCAAGTGGAATGAAATTCCACGCTCGGTCCAGTGTTTTCGCAACAGGGATGAGCGGTGGTAAAATTAATTTAAATTCCCCAACCAGCGCGTATCGCGGCGGTGTGTGTGTGTTTTTGTGCACGTGTTGGCGAGGTGAATCCAATACAAATGAGCAGTCATTATGCGTTTGTCGTTTGTTTTTTTTGTGTTTGTGCCAACAGCAGCAGCAGTTCTTCTTCGTCACGGTGCGAATTCTCTTCACGGTGAGGTTGTCGTCACAAACTGCTTTAGTGTCACCCGAAATGCCTAAATTTGGGACGGTGGAGAATGCAAACGCAATCTCTTCCATCCCGGCGTGTTGTTTGTGTGTTGCGTACGGTGCTGTTTGCAGGGTTTCTCTAACGCGAGTTTTGTGGGATTAGTGCGATTATTTTTGGCAATTTTTCATACATTATTGATTAAGACGTAGACTGGAAGGTAATATAATTGCAGATGTACTGCATTTTTAAACAGATATCATATTTATTTCCGATTGCTTATTTAAAATTAATTGTTAAATTGTCATAAAAAGAGGCTACAAATATAAATCGAACTGTACATTAAAATTGTTTTATCTTAATATTTAAGATTTAAAATCAATCAAATAATATATTGAAAATTTTCCTTAGCACTTCAAAAAGTTTACATCACTGAGATTAAGACATGCTATCGTTCTGTTATTTTTCCCAAATTGCCAAACGTATCGGCGACTGCAACCCTGCAATATTCACTCGGCGGTTGAAGGTGATCTCATTTTTTATTTCACCGCAGGGTCATAAACATGGGATGGTGCCGGTAGGTTTTGCTCTCATTTTAAATTTTTCCACCCGATTTTCTTCCACTCGAAAGCACTGCTTTTTGAAGCAGTCGCGGTTAGGATGGGCGTGATGTTGTTTTTTTTTTCGTTATTCCCACCAACCGGCTGAGGCAAAACCGGCGGCTCGATGGAGACGCCCGGTGGCTGATGAGACCGCGCTGGGACGAGTTCATGGTGAGTGGTTCGCGCTGGGCTTAAATTGACGCTGATCAAATAAATTTTAGCAGCTCACTACCGCCACCAGAACGGCCGGTGGTTATGGTGGTGGCGGTGGTCCCCTTGCGGGCATCTGCAGCAACCAACCGTGCAGCCATCGGGGCACGATCCATTACGGTCACTGCGCGCGCGATATGCCATCTCCTACCCCGCACACTGGAGATGGTGGGATGCGAGATGTTAATGGCGGGCGAAAAAAAGGGGGTTGGATGTTACGGTAAATTGTAATAGCTAAGAGTATGCTGATGGCGCGCTGGAGTCATTGTCGTCGGCAACGTGGTCCTATCGCCCTTATTCGAGTGTCATCAACTTCTGCTGGATGCTGGATCGCCTCGGTCCCGGTACGATTGCCGGGCAAAACGCCCGGGAGACACCGGGACAAAAAGGGGCCCACCCAAAAAGTGTATGCCCTCGCGCTGCTCGAGCTGGTCCGTATTTTATGCTCACATTTATTCGAAAAGCGCTCCGCTCCGGAAAGTCCACGATCGCACCTCGGTAGGTGAGGAGGAAGCGTTTTATTTTATTTTGCCAGGAAAGTGTCTCCCCATCAGCAGAAACATGTCATGTTTTTGCTACGGACAATGTGTGGGAATGTGGGCTGGGCACCCGTTCGAATCTGTTCGTGAAAGGTGTTGTGCGGCTTTTGTTATTTCTTGTTCACGCTTTCCGAGCTTTACAAAAGGGGTTTGACTTTATTTGTGTCTCTGTGGGCGCAAGATTTTTCCATCTTCGTCTTTACACTCGGCGGTTCTACACTTTTCGTGTTTGTGGAGGAAACATTTTACACTTCAGCTTCCTCGGCTCAGCTGCCATTAGCTATTGTAAATTTGCTAAATTGTTTTCGGAACAAACATTTCGCCAGACGAGTGTGTTTTATTTTGCTTGCATGTGAAAAAGTGAGATGTGTTCGAATTCATTTGCTTGTGTGGTAGGAGAATCCAATCAAATGCGTCTTTGAAGTTTTGAATGGTTTTGTTTTCGCTGTGGCAGAAGTGAAAGTAAATGCAGTTCACTTTGGTGACTGTGAAGAGTGTTGAGGATGTTTTGGGGTACAGAAAAACCTTGTGGAAGTTGGACGGTTTATTGTTTAATGTTCACTTTTTCCATAACAGCGATTTATTGAAAAAAATGCTCTTAAGAGGTATGTTAAAAAATGATTTCGTAATAAACACTTTACTTATCGAGAGTATTCACCTATTTGTGTTTTGAAATCAACTTTTCCTATCAAGAAAGTGGTTGTAAATTTAACATTTAAGCAGTTCTCCAAGCATAAAATCCACGCTTAAAATTGATTGTGCTAATATTTATTGCAGTCGGGCTTTTAACAATCCCCTCTATAAAACAATTTAGTTGCCCCGTTTCTGATTGAAGACATCAAACACTTAACCGTAAAACCGTATCCAACATATTGGCTTGGAACGCAGGGCGAGGAAGAAAACAAAAAAAAAAGGATTCTCAGCACCCACTAACACACAGAGCCACATTATAAGTCTCATAAAAATGGCGATCGTTTTGTAACCTCATATTTCATACGGAACAACCATCCGCTGGGCGATGGTCCATGAATGCATAAACCACCGAAACTCCTCCTCGCTTCCAGGCCGGTGTTTGGGTGATTTTTATCGCCGCTCCAGCTGTGCGGTAACCCAAATCAAAATAACGGCTCGACGGCGGCTGACAAGTGTGATACGTGTGTGGCAGTTGATTAATACACATCTACACTCACGGGCAAACAAGCTGCTGGGGTTGCCCCTTTCTGGAAAACGATCGCAATCTGGTGCGGTGAGGGGCTACCCCGCTGGGGGTGTTGCTGTCATGGGGTCATCGTAAAGGACGGTATCGAAAGGGAACCATCATAACTCGTTTTACTGTCGTCCTCGATGGTTATCGACCGGGATGTGGTTTACATCTTTCGCTGAGCGATGGGTTGCTGCACCCCGTGGTAGTCGATAAATTTTGAAAAGATTTAATCTCAACCGGGAAGCATCGAGAAAGTTTTGTGGTTGTTTTCCTTTTTGTTGCTGTTTGTTCCTTCCCTTTCTTGTTGCAACGAGAGCTGCTCATGTTTCATTGGGGATTTATCAACTTCCGAGAAAAATGCGACCGATACCACCGCAGCCAGGCTGTCATCATGCATCACGAATCACAACCGCCGTACCTTGCGGTTAGGTAATCGGAGACTTTCTTCCGAGAAACGTTACCACTTGTGACTCCCGCGAATCAATCAGCGTGATCAAAGCGAAGGCAAAAAGTTGCTTCAATCACGAAACGTGCATCGGGGCCATGTTTTTTTTTTCGGCAGGAAATGTAGCAGAAGAGCAAACCAGCTGCTTTCAGGTTCAGCTCCATTTCCACACCGAGCCCGTTACGCACAATGGGAAAGTGGCTTTTAATTTTCTTCATCGTGTTCCTGCTGGTGCCATCACCGACCCCGGTAGAAATAGAAAACTTTCTGACGTATGTCAAGCGCGCCTGGCGCGCGCCAACACTCTCACATACTAATTTGTTGGCAGTTCTTTTCTTCGACTTTTTCTGTCTGGTTGTGTTTTTTCTTCCTCTTCCTTCTCCCCTGTTGCTTCCCCGCGCGGCCGGACTTTCGGAAACAACTTTCACGGTCGGTTTCGGTTGGCATCCATGCGAAACAAATTACTTTTTGCCATCCCGGGGGCGAACTTTCGGCCCGGTGCGAACGAAATAATGTACTTTTCGTGTTTTTTAACGGTTTGATTGACTTGTGTGTGTGCGTGTATTTGCTTTTTTTTTGACAACACTCACGCATAACTTTCAACGTATCATTGGTACTTGACGTTCGCCATATACTGGGGAAGGCCGAGAAGTATCATATTAATTATGGGGCTTTGAGCTTTCCTCCGGTTGTAAGCTACCCTGGCCGGACTGACAGTTGATGCTGGCAAGTGCTTAACGCCGCACCAGTTAGGCGGAAAGGTTAATTCGGAATGAGCCTCACGTTTAACGAGCGGTTCGAGGAATCGTTCTTAATCGCTTATGAATGCGACCACGATCGTTGGATCCGACCAAACGTTTCGCGGGAACGCCCGTTAGGAGTTTTGTAAAGTTAAAATGATTGTTTGTGCATTCTGCGCCCGCCCTCCTCATGATGCCTTCATGATGCATGATGTGCATAGTAATGTGCATAAAACTTTGTCAGTAACTATTAGCACGTACAGGGGCTTGTTTTTTTTCGTTCGTTTCTGCATGTTTGTGCTGCTTTTCGTTCACCTCATCATACTGCTTCCAGCGCTCGCGCTGGCTCGTTGGGTATGCGTTTGTGTTCGCTTTAATTGATACTATTAACAAAACACGCCAGCCTGTTAGCAAAACGGTTTGCAATTTAACTTCATCCTCGGGCAGGTTATTTTCATTTCGGGTGGGGTCACCCACCTTTATGGGTGGGGGATTCTTCCATGTAACGAGGTCGAACTCGCACACACATACGGGTGCGCGTTGCGGTGGGAATTCGGTGTTCCGGTTCGCTTTGACAGTAGACTTTTTTTGGCGTTCCCGCTTTCCAAAATGTCCACCAAAAAGCGGTTCAACTACGCCACCGCACAAAGCACAAAACGACGGCTGGACGGTTTTGTTTGCTACTGTCGGTTTGTTTTCTTTCTTCACGTAGCGCCAAACTTTCTTCCCCACCGATACAATGTAGAAAAATCCATACAAGCTAGCGTGGGGGAGGCTATGGGTAGGCTTGGGCACCATTTTCATTGCCCACCGGGCAGAAAGACACAAAACGCATGAGAAATTAGAGTTTATCAAATTTCCCACCGAACAAACGACCGTACTCCAAATGCTGCGACCGGTTGTGTGTGTGTGAGTGTTTTTTTTGGGAGGCGCAGGAGGGAATTTGTGTTCGCTTTTTCGTCCCTCCCCGTGCACGGTTGGACGCATGTCCAGTTAAAAGGTTAGATTCAAGTTTTTGGCTGTTGTTTTTTGTTGGTGTTATTATTTTGTTGCGAACGAGCCTGCACGATAGATGGTGCGGTGTCGAGCATGGTGCAAACTGGCGTCGGGTGTGTGGAACATGCCCGGCCATTTGAATGTTTAGGAAGTCGCGTTGAGAAAAACGGCCGACGGTAGTTGGTGCCATGGGAAACGTAAAACAAGCGAAAAGTAGGAACTTCGGTGCGATATGTCGTTTTCAATAGGCGCCCGGAGGCGAACAGTGATGGAAGCGACAGTGCTGGTCGATAAAACCGGTAGGTGAAGCATTAAATTTTGATTAAAGGTGAATTTATTTGAGATTGCTGCATTCTACTTTTTCGAGATTTTTGGCAATATTTTTTTATTTATTATGATAATTCATTGATTCTTTAAACTGCAAGATTTGTACATTAAAATAATATTTTTAATATCGTTATAGACAATATTTATAACACCTTGTGAAACAAAACAAATTCAACTTTGCATACCTTTAGGCGTAACATCGAAACTCCTTATGAGAGCAAGAGATGTATACATTTTTCAACAATTATTAATAAGGAAATCGGTAGGAGATTTCAATATACACGCCATATAAATCAGCGCTATAAAACTTCAATAAATCAAGGAGTAATCTTTTCCTTTCCTGCCGTTGTTTTGCATCGCACTGTTTGCTCGTGGAGTTCGGCTGTTCGAAGCATTTCGACCAACGGTGAAGCTGGTTGGTGGGCGCTGACGACGGTACCGTTACGTTGGTATGCCGTGATCACATTTCCGCCTCACCTCACCTGGTTTCATGTCCTGGCCACGACCAACCCACTACAATGCTGCACTGTTGGCCCAATTTTTTGTACTGCAGTGGTGTGGTGGCGAAAGAGTGAAACTCATCATCAAGAGCATTTCGCTATACTTGCCCGGCTGGGAAGCTTGTTTAGTGTGCGAATCCAGGACTAGCAGAGAGAGAAAAAAAGAAACAGAGCGCACTATAGCTCAGATTGCTTTTAATGAATGACGAGTGCTGTGTTGCAAACTGCGCGCGCTACAGGACCCTCGGACGCTGTGTGCATGTGTGCGTTTGCCTGCAGGAGCACGGGATAAAACGGCGAGGCTAAAGCGGAGACACACTCCTAAAACAAGCGCATCAACAGCAACTTAAATGGAACACATTTGTTCAGTTTTCGGGGAGAAGCGGGGACGCAAGTGGCCGTCCGGAATTGGACGGATGTTGGACGGTGGTTTAGTTTCCACATTCCCCACACTCCCTCCCATACACACATACACACGTACTGATAGGGACGACCGCTCGAACCATGGCCAGCCGTGGACCATCGGAGATGATGGCGTACACTCGGGGGAGATGGCTTTTCCTCATTTTGGCATCATAACCAGCTCCTCACTGGCTGTTTGGTGTGTGTTCTTTTTTTTTTTGTGTGTCCTCCATCTATTTTGTTCACTTTCATTTTAGGAGAAACGGAAAATAGAAAGCGCTCGGGGATAATTCGCCGTCCACCGTACGAGGATGACCCAGTGGATCCAGTCGGGTCCGTCATTGTCGCTGTTGATGTTGACCGAATGGAGACAATAAAGTTAGATACCAGGGCGCGGAACGAAAGGGGACGCGCCGATGGTGGCTGGTCCTTTTATAGACCCGAGGCCTCGGGCACTTTCGAGCGCGGCACGGAACAGAAAAAATCAATTAAAACCAAGTCACCTAATGAAGCGGCTTATCTGTTACAGCAGCGCTCCAGCTTGTGCCACTCGAGGCCATTTACCACAAGGATTGTGGCGGGTCCGTTGCTCGATGGTCGATGGCGAAGAAGCGTCCACCGTTTCGCGAAACCGTCGGTGATTTGATTGGCGGTTTTGATGATGCATGCGTGGCTGTACTGTGCTGCAAACCGGACACGTGTTTTCGAGCCTTCACGGTTGAAACGCAGCTGAACGCGGACCGGTGTAGCCATTTGCCGTAGCCAAATGTTGATTGCAAATAGTGATTGGTTTTGTCACACTAGCCAATCATACGGCTTGTTGCGGTACCGACTCACGAAAGGGCCTGGAGTGGGTACGTTCCAGTTCGGCTTCGATGAGATAATGCCACGATAGGGTCCCGCAAGCATGATTAGGTCTCTTATCGTCCTGAAGAGGGACGCAATGCCGTAACCTCGCACTGTGATTGGGTGCTGCAAACGGCGAAACTGATTTATTTTTAGTTCGTCCGTCCACACCGCTCGCTGGTGGAACTTAATCCCCTTAAAGATTTCGCTTCACGACTGGCGCCTGCGTGTAGCGAACGGGCCCAAGAAGGCCGTTTTTAATTGATTGCGGCACAGCGTTGCCCTACATGTCCCGAAGACGACGATGACGACGACGGCCTCAACGTGAAGGAGTGGCACACCGGGTTGGTGCCAGATAAAAGAAATCGACTGTTTGCGTGACCGAGCACAGATCGAGACCCCATCGGAAACGTGAACCACGCCGGAACGAGCGAAAGGGAGACCTCCAAACAGCGGCGATGATGTTGTGAAATGGTTCGTGCAAATTTGAATCCTTAAGGATGTATTTTTTTTTCCTCTTTCGTTTGTTTCGCCCTCCACCACGCTTTTGAATGGGCCGAAAAATCGTGTCAAAACGCAATTCACAGGCGAATCATTTCTGTGCTGTTGCTGTTGTGGTGATAGCAGCCTGCCCGGGTGCCCTGCGGTATGCTCGTGTAAATATTGATATTCCGAGTGAACGTAAACGCCCCACGCGCTCGTCTCGTGTGCTTTTACAAAATGCTCTTTGATTGGTTTCGATATGATGTGTGCAAGGTTGGTTTCTTTTTGTGCCGCTCGTTTTACATTTTCTCGAAAATATGTCACACGGTTTGCTTTTGGCACCAGCGAACCGCCGGCGCGTTGACGTGTTGAGCAAATCAATATCGATATCGGCTGATGGGATTTGGGGTAGGTTTTTGATGGAAAATAGAATTGCCAAATCGGGGATTATGATCTATTCGGCGGTGTCCGGGTGTTGCGTAATCCCAGCGAGGATAGTTTGCTAACATTATGTTCCAGCGAAGATCAATTCAATACTTAAAATAATTGTATTAATGAACAGTTGTATCTGGGACTTTGACATTCTATTCGAAGTGCTTGAAAGTATAATTGGAAAATGGTTTCACATTTGGTAGCTACACCAATTATTGTCTTAAAAATGTGTGATGTGCATAGGATCTTCATCATGCTGTGTCATGTAGAATATGCTGTGACGGTATGTCTTTCCTGCTCGTTACGCTCGATTTCCATGGTTCTCTCCGATTACCTACAATAACAAATGTGTCACCCGCCTCGAGATCCAGCACAATCGTAATCATCGTAGGCGTGGTCGATTAGCCATTGGCGTAAGATACATTTGCGTTTCGGAAGCCGTAAAAAAGCCATGATGGGAAGAAAATCAGGTAATAAAGGGCAGCCGTGTCCAGTTCATTACGCTTTTGACGAGCCATAACGCATGCTAATCGATCAGCAGTACAACGGGAAACCGTGTCCTTTCGCTTCGAGCACGGGGAGGGTTTGGTCAAGCGCAGTAACAAAACTGAAATAAAATGTGAAGACAAAAATCGTGAGACCGTGATTACCGCAAATGGTGAGAGAGAACCGCTACGAGGAGCGGCACGCGGGCTAAAAAGCAAAACAACCGAACCCAAAAGCATAACGAACTTGTCGAAGAAGTTCGTCTTTGTTGAAGAATGTCCTTCCTTATCCCTTATGGTAAAGTTTTCGCTTCAGGAGTTTTCCGGTGAACCTCGTTGGGTCGAGCTGGTGGTTTTTTGTTGTTTTTGCTGTTGGCTCGCTAGTTTCTCTCTACTTGGTGTTTTTTTTTTGTTGTTGGTTTTCTCGCCGGTTGTCGTTATTTATCTGCGGACATAAATTATCATGAAAAGAACGACGAGTCGAATGATTGCGGTGGCCGGCAATAAAGTTAGGAAACAAATTAAGAAACAGTCCTCGGAAAGGTCGCTGGGATGCGTCCGTGTGACAAATATACGTTCGCTGGAAAGGAGTGCGGTGTATGGTATAAGAAAAAATACTGATGACGTTGGAAGGAGAGAGATAAAAAACATGAAGTTGAGAGAAAATTCGAAAACTAGCACAACGAAACTGTCAAGTGAGCCGTTTTTTTATATTTTGCTCCTTGTCTTCCCCCGAAAAGCTGATGATGCATTGCGGAGACAGTATTTAGGGTTCAAAGGGGTCTAACAATGACGTCAACAGGCGCGTTCTCGCAAGATAGGGGAAAGTGGGAATATAGAAGTGGCGCAACGTCCAGGAAGTGGGAACCAAACCCACTTGAGTTCAGAAGATAGTCAAGTTTTCGACGGTTTCCGGTTTCCGAACCAGTTCCTTTTAGGCAGTGCATCACGTGCACTCGATTGCTGAAATGTTCTCGGTCGAAATGCGAGAAGCTTGCGGGAGAAAAGTTTGAGTTAGAAAATTGTATTTGAATTGCAGATAAACCCGCGTGTGCATCGGATGGCTAAGTGAGCCGAACCAGCTGGTGACGAGACGGGCGGGCGTTTTGTGCATCAATGTAGTGAGGATGGAGGTTGCACTTTGCCAAGGGGAGGATTATAACCGTACCTGGCTTCAGGTGGCATTGAAGTGCATGATTCACCCCTTTCGAAGATTAAATTACTCATTAGCATTAGGAAAACGAGCATACGGTGGTTTGCTGGATCTCGTGACGGTGTGTTGAATTTATTTGCAGTCGTAATATAAATAGCAATTTATTTGAATGGAATAGTGGGTCAAATTTAAGGATTAAATGAAAGTGCGCATTGCAAAGATGATTACGGCAGATGTTTATAATCCGCCTTTAAATATGCATTTCTCACAGTATAATCAAATTAGTTTTAGCGAGGATACAAACCAAGCCAAGCTGAATTTTTCGAAGAGTCTATAAATTAAACAATTTAATTTTGATCTGGATTATTAAAATGATAACCGCTTAAATAGATGGTTAAAAATGATAACCTAAAAATTGAAATTATCTTTTTGAGTTCATCAGAAGCTGTACCACGTACTATTTCGACCGCCGACAAAGGCGATCTTAAAAGAAGCTAATAGAATGGTTCCTGTCTCGGAGAAACTGCTTTTCATTCTGTGCGATGAACATATCAGATGTCCAGACGGTTTGCTTTGCTGGTCCTTTGGTTTGCTCAAGCAGTATCTAAACCGATTCCACTTTCACACACATCGTTCTCTCAAGAATGTCATTTGGTCGTGATGTTTTTGCCTCTCGGAAAACACTCCATTGTAACGCTCTAGCACGTGCTACCCCGGTTAGATGAGCGTTCATTTGTCATACAGCTCGTACCGATCGTGCCTGGTACTGACTCGCAAAAGTATCGATGCATTCTTGCAAATCGAACAGTTGCAAAAACGAGCAGCACCATTGGAGGCAGCTGCCAGCACGTACTGTAAAACGATGCTACAACTCGCAGGATGGGTCTGTTCAGCGAAATGTCTTACTTTTCCTTGCGTTTCTTTTTTTGGCCGTTTGTCTATCCCCGACCGATTCTTTTCGATGCTATTTTGTGTGTTTGCATTCGCTTTTGGGCGAAAGGAAAACGCTCGAACACTAACGACTCTCCGGCTGGCAGATGATCTCGATTCTTACTGGTTTTTGTCTTCACTGTAAGAAGGGGATTAGATTTTGTGGCGAAAGCAATCGACAATCGTCATCGCCGGTGTGTTGTTTGATGCTTTTCGTTTTTGTTCTTGTTTTGCTCAGCTCACTTCACGTTTCAAGTTTGCACTCGCTCGCGCTCGTTAGGCGATAGCCTGTTATGCGATACCACAGCCATTGTCATCGGGCGTAGCAAAGATGCCGCGATAAAGATACCATTATCGTCCTATCAGATATCATAAATAATTCACGCGGGTGGCGCGTCCGGTTTCGTGACGCGAAACGGCGCGGGGGCCCGAACCGATTGTAATATCAATTTGTTTCGTTTTGTGGGTAGTTTAGTGTTTGTTTGATTGGGTGTGTGTGTGTGTGTGGCTTCGATTTATTTTTGGGACGATTCCAGTTGTGGGTATTATTTTTGTCCCCCATTTCGTGGTGTTCCGGGTAGGAAAGTTTGCGTTGGGGACGAAAGGGAACCACCCGAGCTCCGATCGTCCGCCATGTCACATCTTTCCAGGGCAATTGATTGTGATGGATACACCGCGCTTTGGCGAAATTAATCTATTTCTCTCTTTCGCAACCGCAACGGATAGGTGGATGGCGGTTTGTTTGCATTTCATAATCGAAAATCTCATCCCGTGTCGACATTGTGGCCAAACAGTGTGTCGAGGACGGAGAAAACTCATAATTGATTGCATGCTGTTTTTTTGCCCCGCTTTGTTGGCGTATTTATTTTGTCCGGCTTCCATTTGGAATTATTTTGCTTAGTTGAGCTGAAAACTATTCGATTCTGGTTTTCATAGAAACGACCATAAATCAATATCCGCATTGGCATTGTTTTCCTATCATTTGTCTGTATCATTTTTAACTTGATAACCTCGGAGATAGCTTAAAAGTTGATTAATGATGTACCAGTATTAATATGTCTGAAAACGAAGACAATTTTTAGATTGAATATTACTTTAAAAGTGTTTTTTACTTATGTGTTGGATTGAGCATTATTTTACATACAAAATGAACAAAATAAATTGAAGTTTTTGTGCAGTTTTTTAAATATATTCATAGTATTCTCTGGAAGAGATAAATTTAACTCCAAACAATGCTTTCTCGAATTTATTTCATTATAAGAATTGATTATTTTTCGAAATTTAATCATCATAGATGAGGGATGTTCTGTATTCTTCTTCATTGAAGATTAGTATCGAAATTCTTATCAATCTTTGATATTACTTTCTGCTCTGCCGCTTTCGTTTCCGATCCATTTATCTTGCGCCCGGATACGTTCCCCCATCATAAGAAACTATTTCCAAATGCAAACAATTTCCGACCGGATACCGATAAAAAAGAACTTGTTAAGGGTTTTTTTTGGTATTTCATCTGTCTGTTGCTCAGTTTTGTTTGCCGGCTTCTCCGATATCGCGTGTTTGGAAGCACTTTTTACTCATTGTTCCGAGACCGATACTCGCTCATCTCGTTCTTTGCTAGCCGAACGAAAATCACAAAAACAAGTGATTACAAAGAAATGAAATAGAATAAATAATACGGCGCGTATTTATCGTACTAAGACCGCCCTGCTTCTCCCTTTACAGGACACCCCAAAGCCATCAGATAATGCCGTCGGCCGAAGGCGAACCGAATTTGAATAGCTCAGTGTGTTTTCCTTCCGGCGATTACGCAATTCACCATCGCCCACCGTCTTCCAAATGAACGAATTCGCTGAAGGAACGCCACACGCCGGCTCGGTCGTCTTTGAAAACCCGGACCGGGGACCGGGATTGTTATCTCAGCGCGGGTTTTCGGACCGAGCCCGGCCGAGCCGGTGACCGTCGACGTCTTTGGAGGAAAATCTGTGGAAAAGTAAACTTCCGCAGCCGTGTTCGGTGTGTGGAAGGGTGGAAGAGAGGTGTGCCTTTTTGCAAATGTCAATTTTCTCATGCGCCAACAGAATGGTGCCGTGCCGATAACCCGTTTTGTGTTGGTTGCGCCAGGAGGCGGTGGGGTGTAAGCTGCGGACACATTCCAGTTGTCCAGTTTGCCTGCTTCTCGCCACGTCCACGGCTCTGTCAGCTCGTGTCCGTAACATTAAAACCTGCTGAACTAACTCGAATGCCGAGCCCCGGAGATGACTCAAAATCCCTACCGGACAACCCCTGTACTCAGGCGTGGCGGGAGTGAGAGATTTTGCCATTTCATTGGGTCCGGCGAGGCAAACTGCGATAAAACCATAAATATGCTGACGCATTTCGGCACCGTTGGGGCGGGGGCCATAGGGTTCATGAGAGACCCGAAACGCGCTAACTACGCTTTCACATCCTGACGGTGTGTGCGTACGTTCGATTTTCGAGCTTATCGTACTTTCGGAACCACTCGGATCATCATCGATGGAGGAAATGATGTGCTACAGTGATGCACAGGAGTGAGGGTTTTTGGCAAAAATGGTGTGCCAAAAAAAACATACCCAACGACGGCTTCTCCATTAGTAGAGCCATGTGACCGACTGGCGAAAGGAGGAGGAAAAGAAAGCGAACAAAACACACACACACACACACACACACACACACACACACACACACACACACACACACACACACACACACGAAAAGAAACGCCCGAAAAGTGAACACTGGCCCGCAAAAACTCTGTGAAATGGAAATTTCGACATCAATTATCACATTTGTTTGACACCGTGGCATACTGTGGGTGGAGCGAAGTTAGAGCGGGTGGCGCTGCGATGATGCGTGTTGCACGTCCTCCGGTGCGAACGGAACACGTGTGGCCATCGACTACACTATCGATTAGTGTTCGGCCAAGCGCTGCTGCTATCGGGGCTGCTTGTGGTAGTCGGAAGGACCGTTTATTGGATTTTGTGCTGTGGTCGAAAAGTGGACCAGAATGATTACACATGCACAAAAAGCCAACTGCACACCGGAACATGACATGAATCACTTTCCACGGCGTGCTTCTGATGTACGTTGGTGTCTGTGAGGGTTGGCGTGGGAACCGGCGGCGGGAGGAATAACGCTGTAATCGTGTTATTTCGTTTCGAACGGCAGGATGCTGCGACAATCTGATCAGGTTCGGTTCGGTGCCATCCTCGTGGTACATCCGATCTTCCGATGGATGTTACTAACTAACAAGCTTTAACGAGGTGAATTGTTGGGCGGGGGTGGCCGCGACGTCTGCTGGTTGGCAATGCGGACCGACAGCTGATATGCGCGTGTGTTCGCTCGCATCACATGACGACGGGGAGATGCGACGGGGATTAAGTGCAAAGAAGCAAAAACCTTCTCGAGTGCGTCCAGCGTACATACGACCAGCGGTTTGCGTATGTGTGTGAGTTCGGATTGAGTCATTTAATTAAAATTATGTAGCCTGTCCGATGGCAAGCGATGTGTAAAAGCATCAGTCTCTTATTATATGTGACAGGCATGTCAAACGCCCGGATGGTGGGATCAAATTATCTTTATCGTTAATGGTAGGCCGTTATAAGTTTTCATGGCCAGAAACACAATTACAGCAATTATTTTGTGGTTTTTTAATACAGTATCGAAACGTGAGTCAAGTAATAAATAATTTGTAACATTATATTTAAGAATTGCATACCTTTAGGGGTCTCCTTTTTGGGTAATTACGCCAAAAACTATGCTATTTATAATCATTTGAAATTTGTAACATACAGGTTGTTGATATCTACCAATATGTTTTTGAATACGTGAATTTTGCTTTAGAAATTTAGTAAAAAAGTGAATTGTAAGATTTTATTTTCTGCTTACATTAAATTCATCGCCATGTGCGACAACACTGGCTTAGAAAGCATGACATCAGAGTTACAGAATCTTGTGTCACCGACCGGCAGGTTCCGTGTGGTGTGCGGTTCTCCATTCTGCAATTAATTTCTGTCCTTTTACCCCTCCGTATGCATATGTGCAATTAAACACACCACCCGGCGCACCTCAACCCTATCAACCGACCAACCATCGCGCAAGCTCACCATGCCGGACCCAGCACACGAATCCGGTTAGTTTCACCGTATTCGTTTGCAAACGCAAATATGACCAAAATCGTTAAGTCAGTTGACGAGTCGGGGGGATGCCCGATTTTACGATTTAATTTCTGCACCTTCTTCAAACGATTTTAGTGCCACCGTGCCACAAACAAAGTAGGCGATAGGTGCTGTCAGGACCGATCGTATTCCTTTTGATTCACTCCACGTTTGGTTGGTTTCACTGCACGGGGTGGGTGGAATAAAAAAGAGATGTCAATGGATGCAGATGGAAGTAACGGTGGATGCCGACAGTGCTACGTGTGCGTACGTGTGTTCGGTAATGCCCTTACTGAAGCAGAAAATAAGTTCCTCTTTTCACCCACTCAGAATCCGTAGCAGACCGAGCACAATCATTTCACGTCTGCCCTTATCATTGTGTCACGGAGAGGACATGAACCAAGCAGGAGAACATACGTTTTTTCCTCCTTCCATTCACAATTTTCCGCTTCCGGTGTAATGTTTTATGAGTTTACGCAATTTCCCCGGTAAGCATTCCGGCCAAACTGTGAGTAAAAGTCGTCGCAAGCGTTTTTAAGTCACTCCCTAACTGAGGGGGAAGGAAAAAGGGTTGCGTGTATGTGTGCGAGCGAAGAGAGGAAGGAAATGTAAAACATGTCCTTTTCGCAGCTGCACCCTCGCACCGTGGAACACCGGTGGAGGATGAGGAGCAAGTGTTTTCGAAAGTATTTCTCATGATGGCGAGCAGCGATTGCAAACAACCGGCGGCATAGAGAAAGTGCCGCAAGCTATTGGTAATTTTGCATTCCGCCCGAATTGTTTGTGCACTTTTACACGGTCGGTATTTCCGGGCGCATCAGGCATCCGGTTTCGGGGGCGTGGAAGGAAAGAAACCGGTTCGGTATCGAAAGAGGGGTGGGAACGCAAAGCTGAAGCTGTTACTATTTTACGGTGTGCAGCAAACGCTATTTGCGCATCGGAGAGGATTATGTTTACAGATGCATAAACATGTGTTTGGAAGGTGTGATGAAGGGGAAGGGGAAAATGAGCGGTGGGTAGGAGGAATACACACTTGATCAAAGGAAAGTGGATAATATTTGCTGCGAACGTTATGAAGGTTCTTCGGAAATCGAACAGTATTGGATGCAGTTATTGGTACGCAGATGATATGATCGTTTTATTTACATGGTTTGAATCATGCGAGAAGCTCATTTATGGGCTGTTTATTAAATTTATTTCATTTTCATGGTACTAGTTCGAAACAGTTGTCACAAAAATCTTCATAATCAATGTTTGATTTCTTTCGTTCAAATTTTATAATTTCGTATTATAATACCTATTATATATATTATAACTGAAATAAAATTATGTTCTTTTTTCTCAGTTTAATACAACTTTGAATGCAGATTGTAAATTTCATTTTTTTTTTAGTTGAATTCACTAATAGTGCAATTTACGACGAACATGCTCCCAAACCACTCAAAACGTCTCCTATAATCAAATGAAAACGTAAAGAACGCAATAGAAGAGACAAAACCATTATCATACTCGTCAACTCGCCGAAAGTGACATTTCAAGATGGTTCCCATGACAGCAAACTCTTATCGCATCCCGAAATGATGCGCTGCTTGTCCCGTTTGCTATTAGTTGCAGAATTTTCACCAAACACACCATCCCCACTCGCATCCCAGTTCGTTCCACCCGCGCGTGCTTCAAATGAGATGGTTATAATAAATTTCACTTCACATTCTCAAACACTAGTTTGTGGACGAGTAATGCAGAAGAAGTCAGCTCAGATGCTGATAAAAAAGCACCCAAGTGCTCCTCATTCGCACACCAGCAAGTTCATTATAGTTCTGTAAATGATTTATTCTGGGTATTTCGTTGCGGAGCGTGTAGCGTGTAGTTTTTTTTTTTTTCGTTGTTACTCCCGCTCCCAAGTCTCCCGTGTGTCATCCAGTGTCGCCCGATCCAGTACTCCGGCATCTGATGGCGTCTTGTATTTTTGCATCCTATTTTAATTCCGTCGTGTCATGGTGTCGCTGCGCGGTGGTGCTGCGAAAGTCGAGAGTCGTCGGGATGGAATTTCTTCTCGAGTAAAATGGGGCCAGCACGGGGTGTGTTATCCTTGACGAGCATATGATGCTGACGCCGGATGAATGCCTTCGGGCGGGTGTACTGGAGAGGGCGGGGAAGGGTGGATCACAGTCACACACATATACCTCCCCTTCCCCCCTTCCCGCAAAGCAACAAAAGGGAACGAAGTGAAATTGCTTTGAAGCTGATGCTACTGCTTTCAAAATTTCCTTTCTGGTTGGCCTAGTTACCATATCATCATCACTAGCAGGAACGGTGGAGTTGTTCGTGGTAGTGTTAGTCGTGTGGTGACCCCTATTTTCGTCTCCGTCACGTACGGCGCACCGCACGCCGTCGTCTCTCGTACAAAGAAGAGGATTTTTGGAAGACACCTCCTGTTAGACGTCCTGCTTCCACGCCCCCAGGGTGCGCTCTGATTGTTCTGGAAAATGATGATTCTTTTGCTAAAGCTGTTCTGATTTCATCCGGGAACGTCCTGCTTAGCTTGTTCCTTTGCTTCCCCTTTTTTATCCACCCACGGCCGGATGTGCTGTGCTTAAATGATCGGTGGAAGGGAAGGGGCCCCGTTCGAACCGGGCGAATGTGCAGTCCGGAGTCCTTTGTTGTTGTTCGGGTCTTTTCGGGAGTTTCGGTGTCGGTGCCGGGAATCCCGAGAACAGCGCTATCGACAGTCAAAAGCTAGCGCGTGGGGAATGGGAAAATCCCACCAAAAAGCACAAGAAAAAAGAAATCAGCAAAGCCTACAAACGGAGCGTCCACAGAGACTGTTTTAAAGAGCAGCGAAAGCAAACTTTTCAGACCCAAAATGAAAAGAAAAAGACACGAAACCAACGGAAGCCGGGCCCGAAAACTTCGCTTCACCGCCCGCCCGGTTTGGTGTGTGGAGCAAGCAATCGGTCGAACGGACGAAATTTCTTTTTGATAGTAAAATTTTTCCCCCAAATCGGTACCGGCGTTTGGGTGCGCGGGTGCGGCGAAACCCCACGGAAACAAGCTGCAAAGTAGAAACACTTCTTGGCTTTTGCAGTTTAACCGATTTTCCGACCGACTTTGCAGGGGTTTCCTTCTTGCCACGAGTTTTGGTTTCTTTCGTTTGGTGGCGTGTGTGGGTTTGCTTTCTTTTTTTTTTTGGAGGGACTACTTTTCTTCACCTAGGGTTTCAGCTGATTGTGAAGAGATTGTGTAAAAACTCCGGTAGCAGAACTTACAGCCGACCCCCGTGAACAACCGTACACACAATTTCACTAGAGCTCCCGGCGCGTGATACACGTGATGTTTTATGTGCGGATTCTTTTTCTTCCCGTTGTTTCGGGTTGAATGTAACGAGCCAGCTTGGAGAATGCTTTGACCTCAGAGGCACTCAACCAATTATCATTACTTTATGTGATGCTATAAAAGTGGAAGAAAATCGCTAGTTTTCTCAAAATATTACATTATTGCATCTGCTGGATTGAGATTGATCGATGATAAATTTACTTGAACACATCGACATTTATTTTTATAAATTGTTTTTATCAGCAAGCATAAGGTTTTCGAAATAAAAATACATACATTGCATACATTTTGGCGCAAAAGTACTTTATCTACATTTTTGTGTGTAGTCTTCATTAAAAACTATTTCGTATTTAAAATATAGATTAATCTAAATTTTTAAAGTAATGTGTTTATAAAAATTCATATTTACCTAAGATTTTTATAAATATATTAGTTTAAAAATTTATTTTATATTTTATATTTTATTTTCAATTTATTCCGAACCATTACTAAATATTCAAGTTCTTGAATCATTTTATTAGAAAGATATTTTATGGAGAATCAGATGGGTTTAGAATCACTGTCTCGCACTCACCCGAACCGCATGTGGGACGAAAGTTTGAAGATTTTTTTTCCCAACATTGCACACCTTGCTTGTTTTTTTTTGTCTGTTCTGGTCCGCCTTCTCCATCCACGTCATGATTTGTTCGGTATTGTAAGACTTCAATATTTTTTCCCTTGCTTTCTTTTTTCGCCTTTTTTTTAACTCACGGCTCCATCCTGGCTGTGGTCCTCGCAAAGGAGGCTGGTGATGCGGGTAGACGGCGCGGTATTGGCAACTTTGTGATTGCACTTTGCTAAGTGAAGCGCTGAAGTGGTTTTTCTGTTTCGGCGGTTTTTCCGCCTCCGGCAGGGGAGATGTTTGTCTCGCGTTTGCCCACGTGGTTTTACGAGCGCTTAACTCAAGGATCAATTTTGGGCTCATAATTTCTTCAATTACGCGCCCGTGCACCGCCACCGCCACCACAACCACCATCGCCGCCACCGCCGCCACCGCCACCGCCACGCTATTCTTCACGCCAACCGAGCAGAGGATCGGGTGACGCATATTTGGCACGGCTGAAGGAGCGAGAACGGATTTCTTGCTCGGCAACTTTCCGCAATGATAATATGCTTTATTTAAAGAGCTTGCATTCTTTTCGCTTGCAAGTTTTCTCCGGGGCGTAACACATACAACAGCACCCACCGGCGCCATTTTGTCCGTGTTTTGGTTCGGCGGGTTGCTTACGAGTTTGACTTAGTCGGCGGTTTGCGTTTGCCGAAAGTTTGCCGAAGCGTGGAATTTGGATGCGTTAATTGCGTCTAATGCCTTGGCCCTGTTTAGCCCGAGCCGTGCACGTGGGACGCGTGCCGGAGGGATGCAGTGTGTTTGTAATTAAGTTTGATAAACGACACCAACGGTGCCGGAACTAATGGGGATCCTTTCGGCCCTGCGAAAGTGGATGTGGGTATCTCAGATAAGCGGCGAGGAGTTTTGGTGCATAAATCTCGGTCAATGAAAACGTTTGCTCCACAACGAGAGCAAACACAAATGCGGGACAAATGGGAGTGGGAGAACGAGAAAATAGTTTTGCTGGCACTGCTAGTTCACGTCTTTATGCGTGAATAAATTCCACTTATTTATGAGCGGGGTTTCGTTTTCGGGGGGTCCCTCATCGGCGTTGAATCATCGGCCATTTGTTTGCTTATCTTTGTTTATGGTTCAATTATCTGGAGATAAGTATTTTTGCCATAAACTGATGTGCCCACTAGTACGGAATTATCCTGTTGCCAATAAAGCCACGCTCGCCCGAGCTAAAGCGATTACGAATTTCATTTCCGATGCCGATAGTTCCGAAACGGTATGCGCCATGTGTGTGCGTTTAATTAAGTTGTCTAAGTAATTTAGTTCCGGTGCGTTTTGTCCACTCATTGCCTGGCGGTTACGGTGTGTAGTTTTGATTGCAATTTGATAGTTTCATTACGCTTCAGTTTTCCACCGATCGGTATGACGAATTTAATTTCAAAATTTCAAAGAACCTATTTAATTTTGCAAACGCTCGCAAATTCTCTCGTAGCCGCGGTGGAGCTTATAAACTGTGCATTGCACATCATCATCTGACCCGATTGGGGTAGCCCGATTACGCACATGTAGGCAGATAATTATGATGGAAAGTAGGCACGGTTTGTGGGCAGTGTTACGTTACGGAATGGGAGGCGAATTGATTAGTGACCGTGGGCACTTTTTGCGAGTGTGTGAGAGAATTTTGGGACAAAGTTAGCGGTTGCTATGGAGGTTGCTCGTATAATGCAATTACCAATTTATTTATATTACCCGAAATACGGTTGGTATCCGGGCTTAGCAGGCTCTCGTTTATTTATTCAAATCTGTTTCAAAAAATGAATTGGAGTTGAATATCGCCCTTAAAGTATGCAATCCTGTGAGAATATTTAATTGAAAATCGTACAAAATACGTTGACAAATCATATAACTGAATAATTTAAAGAGGTTTAAAACACGTATTAGCTGTGTATAAACTATTTAGTAATTAGTTTCAAATTTAATTTAAAACCAACAAAGGCTTGAAGGCCAAATCATTTCTCAATTATTGAATCTAGATCCATTTAAAAACTGCCGATGGTGTGCCAAAAGTTTGCCACTATTCCGCAAATAAACGTCCTTTGTGTGTGTGTCCCACTACTCGTTAAAGCAATCACGATTTGCGAGCGCTCGGGTCAACACATTTTGGGCGATTATTTGTGGTAGATAAATTTCGTATCCTCTGCGGCCCCCGCAGCCACCACACTCGTTTGACGAAAGTCGAAAATGAACACAATATGTGTCAGGACGAAAGTTTTCGCCCGTCGTACCCCGTCCAGGTGGACAGGTGAGTGTGTGTGTGTGTAGCCGTGAGTATTCAAGGCAGTCGTGTGCAAGAGAGCACACACTTCGTACCCATAAATATTCACACTACTGATGCCGGGGTGCCCGAGCAGAGTGCCATTCTTTCCGACACTTCTTCTCGGGTGGCTAATGCTTCGCTGGAATGGGTCGAGAATGGGGTTTTGTTCGAGCGTCTAGAAGCGTCGGATATCATCTTCTTCGAGGTTTAATGTGATTTTGTGGTCGAGGCAAAATGTGGCTTGCTCAAATATGCAGACACACAAACAGACACTAACACGCACGTACCCAAGCGGAGTCTTGGAATTGTGCCACTGCTTGTGGGCAGGAAACTCCACCCCAACGTCCCCAGTTGAACCCCCACTGGCGTACGTGGGTGAGGGGCTACAAGTTCCTTTGCGCTATTTCGCAAGCAATTACCTATTTCGAACTTCTTTATTGGCAATGTTTAGCCGGCCGGACGGAAGCTCCCGGGAAGCGCACCGGTGCGGTGTGTGGTGTGCTTTGCATTCTACACGTTTTATTTCTCGAGCCTGTTTCTTGAGAAACCACGACGACCACGAGGACAGGCTGCCTTACCCTTGTTATCTCTCGACCAGGCATTTGAACCTCGGCTTGGCACAACCGATCTGACCTTACCGAGTGCTCCATTTAAGTCACCTCGTCCGCATTCTCGTTCCTGCTACGTGTCCGAGTATTTTGGTCGCCCGGTACGCTGTGAAAAGATTTAATTTACGTCAGCGAGTTTCCGCTTCGGAACAACAAAATGGGTAGCGGCGGTTGAGGACAAGCGGGAGGATGTTCACCAGTATCCGGTCGGGATCTGAGCTTATGCAGAGAGGGAGAGTAAGAGAGACATAGAGAGAGAGAGAGAGAGTACCTCCATAAATCAATATTCAACACCGCTCACACGAAATGACACACTGTGTGGCGCGCACGGGAAGAGGTTATTTTTTTGCCATGCCGGCACACTGTATTCCGTTGCTTCGGAACGATTCGAAATTGAAATGAATCGATCCGGGGGCATCCGGTGGCCATATTTTTTCCCTCGCATTTCCGAAGCGCCGCCGATAACTCGGTAATCCCGGGTTATGTTCGAAGCGTACCGGCGAGCGGTGCCGCGCGGGCTAAGCCATAAATTGGACCGTGAAGCATCAGAGTGCATTTTATTTATTTGAATATCACATTTCTGCGTGCCTTCGGAGTGGAGTTGTTGCTTTTTTTTATTGTTAATTCAATCACTCCAGAAGCAGTGCGATCGGTGGGTACGGTCATCCGGCGAGCGCTGGACTGTTTTTTACTGGCCACGACGCGGCTGCCATTTTCCATTAGTGGTTCAATTTTACAGACCTGCGCTGCCAATGTCGCGTTGGCCGAAAAAAAGAGCTTTTTCGGTACGTGGCGGAAGGATTAATACGTTAACTGGAAACCGGGACGCAGAATGGGTTTCACTTACCGGCTTCGGTATGCTTCGGAGCGTTTTTATAGAGCGAAAGGTTTCGCGGAAGTGACAGTCCTTTTTGCGTTGTGTCGATTAAATTTTGGTAGGAAATGTGAGAATGTAGCTTACCGAATGTTTCGTTTGCCAGCAAATGATAATATTTGGTTGTGATTATTTTTAAGCTTTTCATATTTAAAATCAATGTTAAGTTTGAAACGGTAATAAACAAACAAACTAGAGTGAAGGTTGAAAAGCGATTTAGTGAATTGCATACTTTCGGGCTGATAAAAATTAGTTACTACAGATGGTTGTTAATGAACTTAGATACATTTATTAACAACTTTTCGTCAAGATAACTCGCTGTTCTAGTGATGTGATAAAGTTTGTTAACGATCTTGGATATAGCAGAACCAAACATGAACACTTTATCCTTTTTTCCCTTCCGTCAATAGGATTATGTAAGCGTGTAGTACAGCGCGAACATAAGGGAATAAATTCCCACACTAGCAAACAAAGCCGAAACTTTCATCGGGATGCAAGCGAAACAAAAAATCTGTCGAATCTGTCCCGTTCGATGTCGCACGGGCGAATACAACGCGCGCACTACCGTAAGAAGAAGCTGATGCGCTGATATTTCCGTTTCTTTGTGACGGTATTTTTAGTTTGCCAGCCGGTGGAGTGTTCGCTCGCAATGGTTTTTTTTTTATATGAATGAAAATATCCGTAGCTCGCCCGTTTCTTATCGAAATTTGTGCCCGATTTATTGTAGCGGAAACTTTTCGACCCTGCCGTGGCATACGCCGCGGGGATAAGCAATACCGGCAGTAAGCTTTGTCGGGTGCAAAGCACGGAATTGCCAGTTCGAGTGTTTCGCGTTCGAAAAGCTGATAGCATGAAGATGGAAAAAGTGCAGCGAGGAAACTTTTGAAGTGGAACAGACTTTTGTTGGTCGTTTTGTCTATTTCTGCAAATATTTATGAGAGTTTTTTTCGTGTTTAGGAATTACATAAATATAACGTTCCGTTCTGTTGAGCCATGATAACGTTTTTTTTTTTTGAGAAACGAAGAAAAAAGAGGGTTTAAAAATTCTCTTCTCCTGAAGCTAAACAGCACGTCCATTTAACCAGAAATTTGCTATCATCGTTGCGAAACCCCTTTTAAAATATACAATATCGAACATCAATAATGTGCATAAAATGGTTCAATTCTGATTCGCCGCTAACCGACCTGCATTGATAACGAGAATAAAAACTCAATCTCGGTCGAACACTCACGCGATCCCTTTCGGGCATGTTGGTTTTTTTTTTTCGTTGCCCAAGTGCCTGCAAAGGGAACAATTTATGGCATATCACGCGGGATAATACTTTCGGCACCGGGCGGCTAATAATTAATCATTTTGGCGTTCGCTTCCGCTCTGCCGACGTTTGCGAAAGAAAAGAAGGAAAATAAAAACGACGGCCGGTTTCCTCTTGTGCCGTGAGTGCCATTTCAATTGGTGCACTCGGTGCGGTGTTCCGTATATTTGGGCGAAAATTGAACCATCGAACGTGGGAACGATAGGTTTTTTTCCTGTCCTTTCATATTTTTTCTGTACTCATTTTATAAAAAAAATCACCCATCAGATTGCCATCAGAGAGGCGGTGGGATGAATTCTAACGACGATTTATGTCATCCATCGATTACATAAAATCGTTTTCAATTCAATTCGATGATTTCCATTCCATTTCCGTGGAGAAAGTGTGGCAGAGTATGATGACGCGCCCGTTCTTTCTTTTATTCTTCGTGTAGAATTCAATTTATATTCCTATGGCTCCACCATCCTCAGGCTCATCTGCCACCCGCGTCAATTGGCAAGAAATCATAGATTACAGCATTATGGAAGCGCTCAACTTTATATGGAAAATAATGTGCAGCTTTGTGTGTACATTTCGCTCCACTTCACTTCCGAGAACCGGTTTTGGAAAGTTCGTACCCAGCACGTGGCCCCATGAATACGCTCATTATTTTGCACTCGCAAACAAATTCGAAACATTTATTTCTTGATCAACACCCGGGACCGGTTGGGTCGGATCCAATGCGAGCGCGAATCGATGATGATTTTTCATACGTAATAGTTTTGTATGTTACGTTTCCCATTGCCGAGAGGAAGGTAGGCGGGTGTGTGTATGTGTGTGATTTATAAATCATGCCCGGTGGAGTGAAAAATTACCCGCCTGGTGGAGGCGCCTGGTTGGACTTCCGAGTACGCCGCGTCCTAATCGAAACCGGGGATAAGATTTTTCATGGATGATTGAGTTTGACCCCGTAGTGGGCGTACTTTCTTGCTAGTTTATGCGAAAAATTTATTACCAAACTAGTGATCGTAGGTGATAGCGTGTAAATATGTTTAAAATATATCGTCATAATTTTAAAGTTGAATGTGCGAATGATGATAAAAGGGTAAATAAACCCAAAATAGCAAAAAAAAAAGATTGTTAGTAGATATAACATTTCAATAAATGACATTTATCGTTCCATTATTAAAGTTTTGTTTTTGTGTGCCGTAATTTATTTCAATTTGCAATTTTCAATCGAACCACGTGTACAATCAATCTCAAAAGTTAGGCTGAACAAAAAAGAAACACAGTACGAACATATGTTCTTCATTTATGATGACTTTAATCCAATGATCCAATGATAGAAGGTTTTTCCCCTATGAGGGTCTAATCTGTGAGGCGTAGTAGAAAATTAGTAAAGATTACCATCTTGTTAGGCAAATCCCTAAGGCTCGTTACAACATCAAACTGGCATAAAGCCAGCACCATTTATCATCCCACTACATAACTGTCTTTGAAGGTTAAGAAAACTTTCCCATGGGAGCAAAATGTGACCTTTGCTGGCAATGGGGGAAATTTGTGTAACGGAAAGAAATACCGCAAATCATTTGCGTAAAAGTTTTAGTAACGAATAAAAACCGATTCTGTGTTTTGTTTCTTCTTTCTATCGGTTTACATAATTAGCTGATTCGGTTCGGTTCCCAATGGCCGAATGATTTTCACGCTCGAACGCAGAAATTAATGTAAAACCGAATTAATTTGTGTTCGAGTGTGGCTGTGCGAACGCCAACCCTGGGGTTGCCATAAAAAGCATCCCAGCCCTTTGAAACATCCCATCCATCATGTTTGCCATTAACCGATCCGCGCTGGGTAACTTATTAATATTTGACTACGCTCGACTGTCCGCATCTAGTATCTCCCGATCCGGAACCCCTTTTCAATTAGCGGACGGTCGTGTTTTTGTGCTGCTAACGAGCGAAAGCCACCTGCCACCTGCACAGCCCGCCATCACACCCTTGTTGCCTCCCGGGCAACGCCGTGTGATCGAGAAAGTACCGGGAATATTTATTCCACTTGGAAAATATTAACTGGCTCCGAGAGCTACCTACGCTGCGTTCGTTAATTTACGTTTAAGGGTCGATTGTGAGCTTCGCACAACACCTGAGCTCCACCGTCGTGATGAACTTATTCCCTTGTTATACTGAAGGAAAACCTTCGAAGATACACGCTCCGAGGAACGAACCGGTGGGAATGGAAAGCGAAGCGAATGCATTTTTTTATTTTGTGAATGTTTATGTTATTACAAAAACGCTCGATCGTTAAAGACCCTCGAACGAGAAGTTTCGATAAATGGCGGTGCGAAGAAAAGAGCAAGAAATGTAAACTTTTCCCACAGCACTTCAAGAAACGAAGCAAGAAAAAAACGAGCGGCAAGCAGAAGGGTGTTTGTTGGAAAATGTTTTCCCTCCCGAGGTTCATCTGCTTGCTTTCCATCTCTTTCACACGGTTAGATTTTTATGGGAAATTTTTCGAGGGTCGCAGTTTGCATGTTTTTATTTCATTTAGAACACAAACCACGGCAACGGCGCAAAAAAAAAAAAAAACAAAAGTTTCCGCGTTTTACGATAGAAAAATAAGCTTTTCCTTATGCGGAAATTCGTTCACATACCACTCGCACTCGCTGTCGAACCGACAAACAGTAATCAAGATTTTCCGCCAACTTAGATCAGTTTCCCGTAAAAACAGTGAAGTAGGAGCGAATGAGAAAAAAAACACATACGATCACACTCCCGCACATGATAGCTCACGTATCGTCGGCCCGGCACGGTGGTGTGTAATTTTACGTCCGGGTGGGTGGGAAAAAGGTGGACCCCGAAAACACACGCACACACGCGGGAGAAAATAAAACTCTGTAACATGTATTTATCGCACGGTGGCAACGCTATCATCCAGCGGGTAGAGCGAATGAAAAAATAATTTCCTCCCAAATATTGCGTTCGTTGGGGAAAGCTTGAGCGTTTGTGCTGGCGGGACTTTCGAGGGTAGGGGTGGCGATGGAAAGCGTCCCACCAGTCGTCTACTGTCACACCGTGTACTACTAACATTCCCCTGGAGAGGCACAACTCTAAGCTCTCGGTGAAATATTAATGCAATCGCTGTTGGACGCTTTTAGAGAAACATTAATATTTTACCCGTCGTGCTGTCGGTGGTGGGAAAGAGGGGGGAGGGGTTTGGAAACTGTGAGAGGTCAAGGTGGGAAAATCGTGCTGGAAACAAACCGAATAGATCAACATGACAGCAACAGAGTGGGAGCGGGAGATCGGTAAGGGTACAGAGAAGAGGTGAACGTTTGGAGCGATTTCCCCGGAAATGGTAGTAGATTGGAGTTTGCAGTTTACAATTTAATACGCATCACTTCACTTCAAAGCGAACTTCCAGTGTGCGTGTGTCGAGGGTGCTCTCGATGGAACTTGGGGCGTGGGTTGTACAAATTTTGACCAGTTCGAACTGTTTGATGTAGATAAAGCTTGCAAGGTTTGGGCAAAGGTACTGTGGGCAAAAGGCAAAGCTCGTATGATGTTATGGTTTAAATAAGATTTCTACAAATTGTCCGATTAGCAATGTTTCACTAGACTACGTTTATTCTGTATGTCTGTTGCAGATTTTCAATTATGAGAAGAAAATATATTTGTATATGTGCCTTCTTCGCAAATGATCATTTATCTAATATCAATTATCCATGTTATATTAGTTCAAATTCATCTCAATTAAAAGTTATCAATTCAAAGGGTCTAACACTTGAAAATGAGTTGTTCTAAGAAAATATAACACAATATGTCTTTAAACATTTTTTTGAAGTTTTTTTCAATATTTTTTAACGAAAATGATCCAAAATATCCCACTGTCCCTTGTCACCGTTGGGTTGAGTTTTCATTCGAACGTTGAATCGACAGGACGCAGCGATGGGATCGAATGGATTTCAGGTGGAATGCTTAATTTCGGTCATCGGATAACGTCCCCGGTAGCAATGCCATCAGGTTGGTTGTTTGGTTCGATTGAAGTTGGCAATTTTCTATCCGCCGGCCCCCTCGCCACCCACCACTCATCATGGTTTCGGGTGCGCTTCGAAGTAAAATGTTTGATCGAATGTTTTGATGCATTCCTCGGTGCAAGAAACTCGTCGTCACCGAATTAATTACCAGTTCCGGCCAGGGGATGGTCCGCTGTAAACCCTGCGCCAGCAAAGCCAGTCTGTTGGTTGGTTTAGCCCACCAAAAGGAAACCCGATATAAATTTCATTACGAACAGGGACCGTTTCGTAGCACGGACACGCGAACCGCATCGATCAGCGATTGAGTTACGCCGCCGTCAATTCATTTGAAATCAAACATTCAAAAGCATTTTAGAATGAAGTTATTATGGTCGGCGGGCGCTTCCGATGCATTTGACGCGTCCGGCCCGGTGGGAAATTATACCTTGCGGCGTCAAGCAATACGCTCGCCATCGAACGATCGAGATTTATCATTCTGATTTCGAGACACTGTTGCTTACATGGTAGAAATCAATTATTGTTAATTGCGCACCATCGTAGGTGGTTTTCTTTCACCGGCAGTTTGACGCCCGTGTCCGTGCGACATCGATTTTGGAAGGTGTTAATTTGATTTCGAAATCACTGCATCACGGCGTTGTTTGCACTCTGTTGATCGAGCAAATGCGGCGGGTAATTGGCGGGTTTAACATTGGCAGGGGACAACAGAATCGAAAGCAATGTGGTTTTGGAACAATTGAAGATAATCGCCTAAAACGTGAGTTGCAAGCTCAACCGTTTTAGTATTTGTTTGGCTGGTGGAGTACCGTGCCTTTGTATTTATTTCAAGATCAATTTGGGTAAACTACAGATAGAGTCTTATTGAATTGTTGTCCATGAGAAATAAAGTTGTATGATAATTTTCCTCATGGTTGTTAAAAAAAAAACTATTGTAAATTCTATGATCCGTCGAAAAACATTACTATTTTAATCAAAACATTGTTAGGTTTGATTAGAAAAGATAAGGACATTTATAATCTTTAATAACTTTCGCCATGCTTGTCATCTTCTAGCTCTAACTATATTTTAATAGTTCTTTTTAAGCATAATTTTATTTTTCGTTTGAGCATCTGGCACCGAACATAAGTTGGTTTGCATTTTCTTTTCATTTTATTTACAAAACAAACGAAATGTTGTATGCTTTTGGCTCCGATTTCCACCTTTTAAATGGTTTTCCATTTTACGTAGAAGCGTAACGCTTCTTTTATGCTAATGTGATGAAAAACTGCAACTGTTGCTGGGATCCCGTTGATTGGAATATTTAATCAGCATCAAAGTATTCAATTTCCATCATTGGAAACGAGAACCCCCTCGGGCTGATCATCCCACACAGCTGGTCACCAGCTGGTTGGCTGGCTGGCTGGGTGGCCGGTGAGCTTCTCATTTTCCATCTGCCGCCCCACGGCACGGGGAGAAGGTGAACGAAAACCAATTACGCGGTGGCGCATTCTTCGGGTGCCGCCAATGAACTTTTGCGATGTAATAATTTGTTGCAACAAAGCCTTAGACGAAACTGCAGGAAACTGCCTCCGCACACGTACCGTTTCTGCTTCGGTAGATGAAAAAGGCTCCGGCACAGACACACACAGACACAGGCACACACACACGTTTGCCACGCGGTTCGTCGTGTCCCGTGGTTTTCTAGCTTGTATGCAAATGTATGCACTGCAGGAATCGTCCGATATCAAACGCGCGCACGGATGAGAGAGCAGCGGGTACGGAACCCTGCAGTGCGGCCGAAAGTTCACCGAAATGAACTTTCTGGCTTTTCCCTGCGCCTTCGCTGCGGTCACCTAGTCCGAGGCCCCGGGACCATGTAACACCGGGACGGGTGTAAGCGTGGTGAAGCGTGAAGCAGCGAGCGGGGCAAGTTTTCATGGCTGAAACGTGAATGGAAAGCGCAGTCGTGTCTCGTTACCCGACTATCGGGGTGGATAGATAGGCCATCGAACGGATGAAAGGAGCCGTGACCATGATGATGGCAATCTTCATCGTTGGGTTCCTGCGTCAGCTTTAACGCAGTGTGATTGTGTTTATGCATGTGTGTGCTCCAGTGTCTACGCATTGAAAACTCCTCCGAGTGGAAGATGAGCTGAAATTGAGTCGATAGCGTCAACCCTTCGCCAACAGCGGAGCGTGAGGAGGAACGCCCTAAACAAAGAACTTCTGCATTGGGGCGAAGCCGATGATACCTTTTGCGGATCTCATCAAATAAATATCTCACAGGGTGTTGATGAATTTGTGCTGGCACCACAAAAGGCTTCCGTGCGAGGAGGCGACGGTTTGATCGTACGAATTCGATCAGGGCGATGAAGCTCGCTGATGGACGCTTTATCGATTTCACCTGGCACCACCGACCGCTGTCAGTTTGGCTGACAGACTGACTAGAGGATGCTGTTACGACTATCCTTTCATTTTCATGAATGCGTCATAGATAGTTTTGAGTGTTTTCCAATTTACAAACAAAAGAAAAAGAGAAAAGGACGTACCGATATAAAATGCTTCCTCTGAAAGCTTCCCATGTGACTTCTTTTAAAAAAAGCTCATTTCTGTACGCCTAAAAGTATGCAATTTAAAGGCACGCTAATTTAAGCAATGATTCTTTTAATTGTTCTCTTCTTGGTTGCACACTAGAATTTTTTTTTTGAAATTTTCGGAAAGTATTCAACAGATTGAAATTAATGACCTCTCTTTCAGAGAAGCAATCGCTTCCCTCCGACATGGTCGATAATTGTTGTGACCTCGTTGTAGGCTACCGGGCCCCAATCGATAGTCACCTACGCTCACTGTCCACATTCACTGGTCATGTTTTGGCCGGCGTTCAAAAAACCACATTTTCATCTTTTGCTTTTCTCCGTTTCTCTCTCTCCTTCTCTTTACTCCCGTGCAGCTCCCTTCCGCCTGACGGATGACATCGAAATTCAGGCCACACCGGGCCACACCATGTCCTGCGTGACAGTGCTGGTTGCACGGAGCAATCTGTCCCCGGACGGGCACCGTCCGGTTGCCATCACCGGCGATCTGTTCGAGCGCCAGCAGGACATCGAGGACGAACGCGTGTGGCTGGATGCGGGCAGTGAGGATCCCTCGGCTCAACGGCACCATCGTGCTCGCATCGCCGATCTGGCCGCTTGGATTGTGCCCGGCCATGGAGGCCCGTTCCGGGTGGAGGAAACGATGCGTGAAACCTTACGTCATCAGCAGACAGCCAGCGAGATACCAGCACTAGCGGACGGCGGTACCTTGTAACGCATGACAGCCCCGTATGAAGCTCCGGTACGTGTGTAGCTCTCTGTTGCGGGATGTTTGACAGGATGGAAAATTTTTTGGGACCATGCGGGATGAAGCCACCGTTTCCTTTGTTCCTTTAGTGCGTTAAACGATTTAAGAAGTTGAAACGTTTCACACTGCTCGTTTAGCTCGATTCTCATGCACGCGCATATGCAACACAGCTAGCAAAGCAGCTTCATGGGTGCAGTTTGAGTTCCAAGAGTTTTCTAATTAATTACTATCTCAACAAGGACTAGCGAGAGGAAGTATCGCAAAAAGCATATTTAATATAAGTGACTATTAACAAAATGATTATCAGTGTATCAAGACAAAACAAAGCAAGCAAACCAAACAGAAAGCTATCATTGTGCAATTACAATTTATCGATTGTTCGTTCATAGTGTTGTTCATGTAATGGGAAACAAAAGGCGCAGCGGCAGCTGAAACCGGAATAACCGATGAAATGCAAGTTACTAATTGTTAGTGCAGTTAATTGTTGTTTGTGTCACGTCAAGGACGTCCGTTTCTTTGCTCCGTTTATCGTTAAACCTTTGACAAACTGGAGACACACTCAGCGCCGGCATCGGGCGCCGCTTGATTGCGTTACGCGTTCGTGTAAACTTGGAGCAAACATTCGGAGGAAGAACGTCCATCTAAGCGTTCCGTCACGTGGCAACAGTTAGTTCGCGACGGGCGAGCTTGATGCCGAAGCGGCCGTTACACGAAAGAGCTTTTTATCGCTTTCTTTTCGTATCCTAACGCGGTTTGATGATGGCGGCGATCGAGAAACACCGAAAGGGTGAAATGGGGAAACCAAAACCCGTAACTTTGTCTGGAACAGCGAAGCGCAAATCGGCCGTGCCGTATGCGTGGGTGTGTTGAAGATGTAAGCTTTATGACTACTTAACTAACTATGCTTTATGGTGAACAAAAAACAAAACAAAACAAAGAAACACAGAAAACCAAACCTTAGCTTTCGATAGTGAAAGAGGCGTTAGAAGCGTTGAGATGTGTGGAGTAGAAGTGGAATGGGAAAGAAGTGAAAGATACATACACAATTTACATAATACACAGTATATTAATAAGCAGTTTATTGATCATACATGTAAACGTTAGTGGACTTAGAGTTTCAAAAAGTTTCTTAAAAATTACAAGCAAGAACAAACAAACTATGATACAAAAGACACAGACACGGAAAACACTTAAACAAAGCAAAACAATAAAAAAACACACAAGCATTATAACGTACCACGTACGAAGCTTATCGCATGCGTAAAAAACGTGCAACAAACAAACAAACAAACAAACAAACAAAAAACTTATTAAATGTTGAACCGTATTGTAAACACAACGCAACACAACCACACGAGATAACACAACAGTTCACTCACAAACACAAACAAACGGTGAAACCAATGGTACCAATTTTGAAAAAGGTTGTGCAAAGTAAAACATACAAACAAAACAGAGAGGAAAACAAAATACCCAATACCCTTGATAATCCCGGGGACATCGCTACTTGATCTTGCAAGCACGCGGCATATAGAAGAAACTTTGACATTTGCAAAGCAAAACAAGAGAACACACATACACACATACACGCATACAAACTCATACAAACACACGTTTGAACTCTAATGGGCTTACGGACAGGGACAATGGTCGCTCGACGACGCTCTTCAGGCGCTTCTTCTGCTGAAACAAGGGAACAGAAGGACGCCGAAGACGCGCCGGTCAACCACACACCTGATGCCTTCTTTACGATGCTTCATACCAACTTTGCCAACTTTTTGAGACAAAACCCTACCCTATCACACGCACACGGACCCGTGGAGCGGCAGGATGGTGGCAGAAACCATTTGGCTTGGCCGCTAGACGTAGTTTTTTGAGAAAATAAAACACACACATACAAATTCACAACTACACGCGGACACGAACATTAGTGGATCATGCTGAGGCGTACACTTTGGCTGACAAATGTGGGGCAACCCAAAACGCAAATACACTCACAAGTACATCTACACAAAAGAAAAAAAACATGCACACTACAGCAGCAGATAAAACAGCAAAGTAATTGCATAAACCAGACGTATAATGGATGTTTAGTTCTTAACGATAAACAAATGAAAAAAAAGCAAACTGCAAATTACAAGAAAAAGTAATAATAATCGAATAAGAGTTAAATATTAAACAAAACAAGCAAAAAAACAAATAATCATCTCATGGTATCACCCAAAACTCATCAAATTAATATTTAAAGCAAAACAAAAAACTTAGACGTACTCTCTTTAGGTGAATAAGGTTAAACGCAAACGCAACCGCGCAAAAACACCATCGATTGCGCGGCCGGCGATTCTACACCACTTGGATCCGAAAACTACTAGTCTGTAAGTTGACGAAAACCCTGGCAAACAAGAAAACCCGTGAATTATGAACGAGTTACGATGTAGATGAATAAGGCAAAAACGCATTTAGGAAAAGATACGAGCCGCGGCGAGTTAGGATTAGTGATGAACGAGACGAACAAGGATGGAGATTAGAACATTTTCTCCACCGCTACGACGAGCAGCGTGGAGGAAAGCCTGGCAAACACGATTTTCTACTAAGAATATTTATTCATATAAGCATATATTATATACAAGAGAAAGCAAAACAAACACGTACACCTATATACATATATGTATGGATATACAAAAGCAAAACGCGTCTAAAAAGCGCAAAGTGTAGCCCTTACAGTAGTTTGCTGAAAAGAAAAAAAAAACAAAACAAAACAAATGCAAATGCAGCATGTTTAATTGTTTCCTATAAAAGCATTGTAAGCATAAACAAGCAACCATAACCTTATGCAAAAACTGATTTAATGATGATGATAACGATGGCGATGTTCATGACGGAAAGCCTTGGACTTACAGGCTCCAAAACAAGGGGCGGTAGGGAGGTTAGCAGGAAGCGAAAGAAGTGACGCGTGTATGTTTGTGCTCGTGTGCACAACCGGAATGTGCAGCAAAGGAGGCTTTGGAACAAAGCGCTGCAACGGAAAGGCAAGAACAGTGAAAACAATAATTTGACCGTTTTAGTATGTAGCGAGTGGAAGGAAGACGGCAGGCGGAAGAATACAAGTACCATTAAGTACGTATTTGCTGTACGTGTGTGAGTGTCTGCATGGAGCTTTGATGTTGAAGAGAAAAAAAACATAGGTTAATACAAAATCTGAAAATCTAGCGATACAAATAATCAATAAAATCCAATATTTAAAACCCGTAGCAGAACAGTTTAAACGCCGGGGAAGAATAACGTAGAAGCGTATTAGTGGAGTGGGCGGGAGAAACCTATTTCAAAACTCTATATGACTAACGTTGTAGCAATTATCCTATCAGTTGTGTCATAACAGAAGAACAAAAATCAAGCAAAACACATGCATAAGTTTAGGGTGCCGAAATAATAAATAGCGACCAGCAAATTGAAGCAGGTGGGCGATCGATAATAATGTTACAACACAGCAACACGTACAGAACAACATGAAATTATATATACACATACACACGCAAAACGAATGAATACACAAACATATATATTATTATACATATATATATTATACATTAAAGAGAAAAACAAACGAAAGACGTTAAAGTGTAAGCAAAGCATTTGTTTGACGAAAGCAAACGTAAAAATGAAGCTACAAGAAGAAGAAAAAGAGACAACCATATGAAAACTACATTACACATTATATCTTATATACATTAAAGCAAAAGAAGCAAAACAAACCAATAGAATGATGAACAATGCTATATGAACGCGCGAAAATTGTAGCAAAAAAACAACACTCACACCCAAACACATGGAAATGCAAACCAGCTTCGGTGGCAAACCAATTTAAGACACATTATTTAAGCTTGTACTTGTTAAAACGCGAGAAAGCGCCACGGCCGAGGCCTGGTAGCTCTCAAATAACACAAAAAAACACACACACAAATACAGAACACGTATTACATACGACTGTAGTTTCACACGCATGAAGGCAGAGACTTAGCAGAAACACTAGCAAAAAAACAAGAGAAGTAATGAAAAAACACACACTCTAGAGCGCAGAATACTATTTAGCTATTTCACCACTACCTACTTTGAATGATACGAACGGAGCGTAGAGGAAGATAAGAGGCATTACGTTTGAAGCGACACACGCATTGTTAAGTATGAAGAATGAATGATAGCAAACATACAAATGCACACGCAAAACCAGTGGAAAAAATAGAACACATCGGATATTTCAGTGAAATAGGAAAAAAATCAACCGCTTTGCAGAAACAGACATTACAAGCGGTACAAGTACTACTTCTGGTTCCCCGCACCTGAAACCCTACAGAAGCAGGCAAGTAATCAAGCTTAGGACAAAAACACAAACAAGGAAGACGATGAAAAGACACAATATTAGGAACCATCATTCCCCGGCCGCTGGTCCGAAGTGGTTTGTTACGTGTTACAAAACAGGCAGTAGGTGACAAAAACCGAACCATCCATCAACTGAAGATGAAAGATGTCACGGCACGACGGAACGATACATGCAAGTTACAAATAACACCGTAATGGAAGAGCGTGATAGGCAGCCGGCCATAGAACAAGGATCATGTAAGTGTGAAATCAGACGCGAACAAAAAACGGCCGTAGACCAAAGTTGATACAAAGAAAAAACACACACGAACACAAAGCAAACCTCTACAAGACCAGACCTATTTGATATCGGCAAAAACAAAAGGGAGCACATGAACCCACAACAGAGCAGTAATAACAACAAAAAAAGAATGGGAAAACAGAAAACCAACCAATGCACAAAAAAAACACACAAAAAATGTGAAAACAGCATACAGGAGCATATATTACAGGAATATACAAGCTACAGAATTTGCAACCACACCTACACACTCAAATCAAATAGCCAATTGCAAGCGACACGCACACAGCCAACTAACACAAGCGTATAAAATGGCGCACGGTTTGCTTTGACTGGCTACATGTCATGATGCTGCAAGCGTGATGCAAACGTCGGAAATGATTAATTGTACCCCGTTACACATGGAAAGCAGTAAATGAAACATTTCACGAAAAGTGCTTGAGATGAAAGGTATGAAACGAAGCAGTGTTGTTGTAGATGGGAAGAAGCCGCAATATGGATCGGATGATAGTGCTAAATAAAATCCTAGCTCCCAAAACAGTGGCTTTGCTGTGCGCGGCTTCGTAAGAAGCGGGGGAAAAAAACGGAAAGGACACAACAACTGGACCGGAAAGTGGAAAAGAAAAGAAGAAACCAGAAAGCAACAAAACAAAACACAGACAAACACAAACCACAAACCCTCGTGTTGTTTCTCGTTGCGTGAGTGTGTTCTTTCGTTTTTGTTTCGATTGTTTTTTTTGTTCATTCTTTTTATTTTATCGAACCCGAAATTCTGATTGTTTTTGCAATTTCGTCCCATCCTCCGGTGTGATCGGTCTATCAATCGCTGGAGAAAAAAAAACGGTCACGTTGAATTTCAACCGTCCGCGTTTGTGTTCCGGTGAAGTTGACCTACGCCCAGAGAGGTCCACGGTCGTAGGCGCCGGCCGATTGCCGAGTTCATCATTTATTTAGACCGATCAGTGTGGGCTGCTAAGGTCGCATTTTAATCCACCCGGTCGCGTGGAGGACCGTGCCGAGCGGTGCGGTGAGCAGGAAAACCCTTTTCCCTGTACTATGCCGCCACCGTCTCGGCGGTGGGTTCCGATTTAGCGAAATGGAACCGTGACGATTGTTCTGTGTGTGTGTGTGTGTGTCGGTGGACGTGAGTTGTGTGCCGTGTAGCCTTTCGATGTCCGGATTCATCCTGCCCGGACGTACCCGTGGCTGATTGGAATGGGAATTCGAATGGCATGTGGCCCAACCCACCACGCCCTGGGTCTCGGATTGTTGTTTAGGGTTTTCATCAACGTTAATGAAAATGTGAAACGGTCACCGGCCCAAACCCGGGGGGCGAAGCGGAAAGAAAAACTGGACCTGGACCTTCATCAGCCAGCGCCAACCAGTTCGATCGTAAACTCTCTGTCTATCTCTAGCTGGGCGTTGTGTATTTCGTTTCGCTATTATTCCTTTTTTTTGTGCTCCAGAAGCACTTTCCCACCTGTCTTTCGCTGGTTTATGGTTTCACTGGTGCTTAAGCTGGTCCCCCGTCTCGCCGTTGCCTCTGTTGAAATGAAATGAAAATTTCGTTTCGTTCGGTTTCGCTTCCGGTTTACAACCATTCGCCGTGGTATGTGGTTCGTTTCACAGTTTCACAGTAGTTCCATCTTTACGACCGCTTCCCTTTGTTGCCATTTTTTCTTTCTAAAGGAGCGAAACATTCACCCCCTCGGATGCAGTACTCAGTTTTCGACAGGCAGAGGACGTAAAATTTTCCCCCCTCCCAGTTTCATCCACCACCGCAGAAGTACCCGATGCGTACGGCGTGATCGCGTGATTGGCTTGTATTACAAATTATCACATTCTCATTAGCTGTTCCGTGGGCGGAGGGGAAGCCGCTAATCGACAGCCCACGAGGCGGCCCTTCACCACCACCACCACCAAAGCCACGCACGTGCACGCTTTAATCCGCGCTGAATCGTGATCGTTTGGCGTTTCGATAAACAGTAACTAAGATTCGATAATGGAACGGCACGCCACGAGTGGCCCATCGGTGCCTTCAAGCGAGGGGGCCACGCTTCCCGCTGTGTGCGTGAGAATGGTGCGGGTTTGGGGTTATGTTGTAGTTATTGAGTAATATCATCGTTAATTGGAATTTACATGCGCACCGGTAATGGCGTTTTCTCCGAATGAACCGGAATGAATGAATGGCGCTCGAAAGGTGCCATAAAATTTGGTTAGTACTTGTTGCCAAAATGGGAAGCCCTTTGCCAAGCAGCGCTGTCGCCGGCGTGGAGTGTGTCGTTCGAAGCGCGTATCGTTCATTAAGCGCCCTTATCGGGGACGAGCGACCTCGTACGTAACCTCGAAGAAGAATTATCGACGGAAATGTAATTAAAGTTTCGTTTGCTATAAGCCCCAATCGAAGGCGGTAAAAATGTCATGGGAATGGTTATGGTTATAAATTGATTTTTATTTTCGTGCATTTGTTGTTGTTTCGTGGTCTGGTGCTTTAAAAAGATTGATTATTTTTATAAAAGTGGCTGGAAAATATTCCCTGCCAGCTGTTACGTTTACGCTTGGGAAGTTTTTACTGTCTAGCTGTATAAATGTTTCTTATTTTTAAAGAAATCCATGTATAAATACAAACAAAATATTCGTTCCTCGCCGAATCTTACGGCAATTGCCACCGTCTGAAGACTTCTTCATAGCTTGCACGCTGTCTTTACTCCTCCTCTGCTTGACTTGAACAGATTCCGGCCTTCATTTGAGGCTGAAACTCAAACATTTCACGTTAATCCTTGCAAAATTGTTTCTGCAGAATAAATGCACAGGAAGCGGGAGAGAACGCGGGTGGGTGGGGAATAAATAGAAAAATCCCCCCCCCCCCCCCCACCCCCACCAACCGTAACAGACGCCACCGAATATTTAATTCATCATAAGCTTTGGGAGCTTTTCAATTAGCCGCGTATTGTGTTTGGCGATGGCGTTTCATCCTTGACGGGCAGGAGTAGGCCTTCCATCAGAGTAGGCCGCTCGCAATATGCTTAGCGTTTCGTTTCGTTTCGTGTGTGTGTCTGTTTGCCGTGTGGATTCATTCCAGTATGTGAAGGAATCATAAACATGGAGACGCCTGGTGACGTGTACGCGTGTACAAACACTCATTCCGCCTCATCGCCATCGCCATCATCATCATCATCATCTAGGAATAATTCGACGAATGTTTTATTCACATCGCACTAGGCAATTGGTTCCGCGAGCCTGCTCTTGTGGCTCTTGCTGCGATGAGTACTCCCACAGCATCCGTCCCACCATTGGAGTGGATTGCATGTCGACAGTGGCCTTGCCTTTTCCCACCTCCTCCCAGCGGAATGCTACACACGTTGGCATCCCACGGTCGAACCGCGGTGGAATTGTTGTGTGCGATATTTATTAAACATCACTTGCTTCATCGGTCGCGATGGAGTGGTGAAACTTATTTTTAAATTTTGATCGCTGACCTCAACCTCTCTCGGGCGTGGATGATGTATGGCTGAGTGCCAGAGGAAACCAAAAATAAAAAAAACAAAAAAAACACACACACACACACACACTCGCAACGAGCCGAACAAGAATCCATAATTGAATGCACTTAATGAGTTTGTGTTTATAATCGCATTATCGATTGCACATACTTACACACATGCACTCGTCGTGAAATGTGCTTGCGAAATCAATTAAGGTATTAGCTTTAACAGCGCACACGGGTTGTGGGTTGATTGGCATTAATTTTCATATTTCATTCCCGGTATCGATTGTCGTTTCGTTTCGCATGATTTATGTGTCTTCCTGCAATTGTTGTTTTTCGTACAAAGCGGAATGTGCGCTGGCTCAAGGGGGTAGAGCAATTGCGTTATCTGATCGGAGGTACAATTTTGCGAATGGGAGAGAGCTTTACATTTTACAGGTTAAACAGTGAAAGCGTGATTTCATTCAAGGAATACAATTCTTTGAGTTCATGGAAAAATATGAATATCGTTTATTTAAAAACCCATCACGAGCTTTCTGGGAATTTATAAATTTCTTCTCTGCTCTATAAATCGTTAAAATAAATCAAATGTAAATAAAAGATCTTTTATCGTTTAATACCGATTTGGAACACATTAAAATCAGGATTTTATATCAATACTGAACTGTCAGTATGTCAGTTAATTTTGTTTATCATTAGAGTTTGTTTATTGGAATTTCTACTAATAACGAATAAAACATGCCTGTCGAAGATATATTTAAAATGCCTCTTTGTATTAACAAAGTGATTCTGAAACTTGCTAGAGTATAATTTTATGCGTTCAGCCCGCAATGTATACAACCTACGGTAATATTTCTTTCCTTTGTTTCCAAATTATTCAGTGGCCTTTTGGAAGGGAAAGGGAAACTTATTGTGCCAAGAGTTTCATACTTTCGAGTTTTTTTTACAAGTATTGAAGAGTAAATGGTATTATTACGCAAATAAAACGTTTTTTTCACTGGATGCAATTATTCGTTTTTAACGTTTAATTTCACTTTGTGGTTTAGGTTCCTTTGATTTACAACATCATATGTATTACCCTTACCACCCTACGCACATACATTTAGCGTTCATATGAGAGCTCGAAATTCCCCCGTTCATTACACCTATTATCACCAAACACCTCGAAACGCAATATCATCCGGCCATAACTCAGCCATTCAACCGAACATCTTTATCTATTCCCGCGCCCGTTCGCCCAGCTTTGCTTCCCCAACTTTCCCAGAGCTTTATGGTCGAGCCACTCAAACGCACACAACCCACTCCCGGCTCACCGGCTGATGTATGATTTACGACACACACCGAAAATGTCGGTCAAGATCCCCCGCCACCGATACCGAACCGACCGGAGGTGTGTTCCCACACGCACACTTTCACACTCCGTGGTGGTGGTCGAAAGCAGATATTATCACCGAGACCCGGGGCTCATCACTCGGGCTATCATTTAGCGACCGTTGCAATCGTTAAAGGCTGACGTCAATCGTGACGTGATTTCGCGCCCCTTCCCATAACCTTTCCTCCCCTCCTCTCCACTACACACGCTGGAACGTTATCGTGCACCGGCTGTCCGGTGTGAAACCGGTGTCACATCAAATCTGTGCCTGCTGTGGTCCCTTTAAATAAAGGCTGCAAACGAGCAGGCAGGGACGAGAGGAGAGTTTAGGAAATTATAACCAATTCTAAAACCCTCCAAACGGGGACTCGGAGAAGCAGGTATGCATTACATTCGCTCGGGCACGACCCATTTCATCAGGCCCGGGCCGATGGAATTAATCCTTTTCCGGTCAAAAATAGAACACCACCGGTCTCCTCCGGTTGAGTGGATCCGTTCCGTTCCGTCCGCCGGTTCGTTCATTCATTCATGTTACGCCTGCACGGGTACAGGGCCACCCGGACCGTGCCTTCCGGCGAATGAGAAGGCCACTTCAGCCGGCCGTGCTAAGGAATATTCAACATCATGTTCACAGCACTTCGTTCCGCCGTGGGAAGTCGTCCACTGCTGCAAGGTCTCATCTGGTTGACAGTATTTGAGCTGCCAGTTAGGTGGATCGGGCGGTTCTACACGTTGGGTTGTACAATGAACCTGTAGTGGAATTAAAAAGATTACTATATAAATTAAAATCATTGGAAATGGAAGGTAACTAGAATGCTAGTACAAGCTGCATTTTACGTTTGTCATCTTAAGTAGCCATGACAACTTATACTGTCAAATCAAATTCAAGACGTCAAAAAGTTTAAAAACAATACGAACCCTGTAACCCGAATAACCCTGCATTATAAACAATTGCGAAATTGTTCGCAATTACTTTTCTTTCATAAAATGGTTTAAAAATTGTAATATAGTAATTTCTCTTAACACTTAGTAAACACTTCCTGTTGTCCTTTTGCTGTCCCATAGTGATTCTCTTCGATGGGAAGGAAACACAAACCAGGTACGGGAAACCCGGTGCCGCACGACAACGGCTACGACGACGTGAAGGATCTTCCGCCTGTCGTCCACCTCGGAAGATAATGCTCTTTGGTTCGTGTCTGAGGAGAATCGAGCCACCGGCCTTCAGCCACTCCGGGTCCGTCCGGGGGTGGGTTGATGGGCCGTTTGGCGAGGGTTTGTTTGCCGTGTTGACATGTAGTGGCACATGAAGTGTGCTCGTGAATGTTGCACTGCAACAAACGCTGGCACACCGCACAACACACACACACGCACACGCACGCACACGCACGCACACGTACACGAGCCACGATGGAAAGAAAACACCCCGGAGCCGTTTTAAATTAATCATTGATGCGATGATGCTCGACGGTGTGGACGTCGGCGGGCTCCATTTGTCATCGTGTGCTCATTGGGTTCAATTTTTGCGTCTGTGCTGGTGTATTCTAGATCCCTGAACACGAAGACGGTGGCTTGGAAACTGTTAATAGAGTACCGTGGCACATCATCCGTACTTTGCACCTAATAAAACCGACCGACCGGCGAAAGGACATTCCGTTCGCGGCAGTTTTCCGTCAGTCCGCTGCCGGTTGACACACTGTAATTGGGTTTTGCTAACCGAATTTAATAGTTAAAATAATGGATTATCCACAAGATGCCGAGGAGGTGGGTTCGAGCGTATGGGGGGAGGGGGTTGATAAGGGTTGGGGGTAAGGTAAATGGTGGAGCGAGAGGTGCGTGTTTGAGATGAATCGTCGTAATCACGGTTGGTTTCATCGCTTTATTTAATGATTTAGTAGGCTGTTTGGGGGATTGCCTACATTCAGGCGAGAGAATACCTTTTCAAAGTGAATGTAAACGAATAATTCGTCGTACTCAGAATTTAAAAAAATAATGCAGTCATTGAATTTCACAGCATTGTTGAAATCAACGTTTTTGCTTTTTAAAACTAAATTAAAGTAAAATTTTGCCCCAGCACCTACCGAAGTTAAAAAGGACTGAAATCGATCACTTTGATTGGAGCTTTAAAAGTTAATCTAACGAATCTGCAAACCCCATCGCACATGCGTCTCACAGAACGGCATCCATCGGGCGGATAAATGCTGCTCACATAATCCGCCTTTTAAAACCCTCTAAGCATGCATATTTTCAATCCCCTCCCAAGAGACGCATCGTCTGCTTTACGCGTCCATTTCATCAGCATATTCTTCACTTGGCGCTAGTTTTACCTAAACACATCCTTTTTTTCTGGGTCGTCCTCTCCGTCGGTGTCGTTATGACCAACAACGACGTCGTCCGTTCGTTCTGCTGCCATGCCAGTGGCAAACACATTCGAGCACAAGCTAAACGCATCCCCCGGGAACATGACCCCGCTATCGGTGACGAATGCATGCAGGGATTCGTCGTCGGGTCCACACCGTACAAATCTGGTGCGTGAAGTGGTACGCAAAAGTGATCCCACCAGAGCCCACCTCAGCAGTGCTGCCAGCATGAAAGATTGTCATAAAAACGGCTGCTTTATGGCGATCGGGTGGAACCTTTTTCGAGGCCGGTGGCCGGTGAACCTGGTGGAATACTTTTTTATGAGGTGTTCATCACCATCGCGACCATCAACGTGGCCACCACCGTGATGACAAATAATTGCGCACGAAAGTGATAATGAGTTCCAATGGATTGGTGTCATTAAAGCCCGGCCGGTGGTTTTATTTCCCTTTCGTGAAGCTGCATCACGCAGCTGCTGATAGATGCGCAAAACGTTGTCGTAAAGAGTTGGTCGACTTCTGGCTGGGGAGATGCTACCAAAAGTGACCAAACATTTGGTTAATGTCGCAGTAAAAACCGTCGCCTACTAGATGCCTAAATGTATGCAGCAACCAAAAAGAAAACCATCAACATTTCATGCCTCACGTCACAAGCAATTACATGCATCCCATCGTGTGTTTTAGATCAAAAAGAGGATCCACGTGTTAAGCCTTCTCGCCCGCCCTCGAATTAAAAGAGGATTTCTCCCATTTAATTTGATAATGACTAACGCCAATTAGCGCGCTGTGCGAAATGAGTATCAAAAGGTGTTTTTGGGACGGATACACGAAAGCTGTGTGCCGCGATTCCACGAAATGGCGCGAGTTTGATAGCTTTAAATCATCACCCGCGCGTTCGCTCGCAGTGGAGGTGGTGTTCGGATTTTGTGTTTGCAGAACTTTGGGTTTAGATAGGCGCTGCTCATTTGTTAAGATTTTCAAGACTTTTGTGTACTTGTTGGGGGATTGCTCCGGGAAGGGGGAAAAGAACCTGAGAAGAAGGTACGGGTGAGCCTTTTCAGAACTGAAATCCGATACTTCTTAAGGTGTTTTGCTTCTCTTGGCGGATGGATAATATTGGCGTGTAAAGTAGGCTACTCTTTTCCATACTTTTGAGGAACGCGATGGATCGCAGTAGCCGGAGAAGGAGAGTCGTTTTGAAGGCGATGTTTGATAGCTTCGCTAGATTGTTGCTGGAAAACTTTTGAATTGTAATTTAGAAATTTAAAAAAAAATGGAAAACCTACCTGAACCTCGAAGATGTTTGTGTTGAACATATTTCAATACCTTGTTTCGTTTGGATGGGCTTTCCAAAAAGAGTAAAAATATTTCACACAAAGAAACACAATCGTACGCTTTAAATATCCACTTTATTTTGTACCCCTCGCTTGCCCGTTTCTTGCGAGATGAGCCATATGCAGTCGAATACATTATCAGTTTTGAGTCATGTTTCCACTTGTCCCCCCACGTGTACCATCCCCGACCCCTGTACAGCAACACCTTTGGAGTTTCGGTTGTTCGTTCAGTTTTAATTTTGAACCCCACCCAACTGGGCGGTCCCGCTGTAGCCGTACAATAAATATACCCATACGTGTCGGAACCCGGTACGCCAATTACGCGGTAAGTTCTCGCATCGTGCCTTTGTTTAAAATAATGCCACACGATCGGTTCTTAATTACATATCTAAATAATATCTCATACATGGTTGAGTGTGTGCGTTTGTGTTTCAGTATGGCTGCCAGGGCTTCACGGGGTAGATGAAAGTAAAATCCATTCGCTTTCTCCACCGCTTCTAATACTGTAACCTTAAACCGCGTAGAATACATTTTTGTCTGTCTCAGAATACAGCACCATCGACGGGAAAGGAAGTGGCAGTGTGGTGTTTAGTTTGAGTACTTTTTATACTCTTTCAACTCGATTTCAATCGATTACGTTTTCTTATTTGTTCTGTATCGCTTGTTTTCCTGTTCATTTGGCAGTATCGTTCGTTTATTTTCGTTTATATAATTGTATTTGATTTTCTTGTGTCAATGATTTATAGTTATGTTCATTTTTATTATTTTTATGAGCAGCATCCCACGATTTACTGTGAACGTTTAGCTTGATTTATAATACAATTGATTTAGTTATGTGTGTTTCAGTTTTTTGTTTTTGTTTTCATTTACAATCTTCATATTTTTTGCTTTCGAGCGCCACAGCAGTTTGTAGGTTTGCTCGCGGGTAGAGGTTGGATAAAAATAGAGGAGATTTGTAGTGCATCCGTAAAGGTGTTCTGCATCAATTTTCCCTTCGCTACTTATTGTCTCTGGACGGCTTGCTGCCACTGTTCGCTATGCTTTCGCTTTTCCACCATACATTTGTTTTGTACGAGAAAAATAAAACTGCGCATAATGCAATAAATGGTTTTCGTTATGCAATTCAAGAAAATTCGATCCTCGCTACGCCATTCGAGTTGCTTAAATAGACGGACGAATTCGATTCGAGCGAAATTTTCGTAGCCTTTTTTTCTACATGATAATCTGAAAACAAAGAGTTATGTTTTTGTTTTATAAATAACCAATTCAATTTTCATAAACTGTCGATGAAAATTTTTGCAAGGGATTTGACAGCCCCGATGGGCAGGATATTTCGAAAAGGATATTTTCGTAGACGGGAATACGTTTATGTATGCGAAAATACACTGTAACATTTCAGGATTCGTATGCACAGAGAGCTTTACCATTTGAATTGCCAATTTTTATCAGAAAACCTCATTTCTTTTCGTTGCTTTTTGATTAATTCAACTTGATAGCTAATAAAACTAACGTTCGCGTATGTTTACTGGACGATTTAACAAAAAAAAGTCATGTCAAATTAATCTTTCTACAAATAAACCAAGCTAAATGTATCCTTCATGAGAAAATCCACATGAAGGAAGCAAACAGCGCCATCTGTCGATACGTAGTGCAACTACAGAACAGCTGTCACACAACATTGTATACAATCGATTCCAAACAACATGCATTACGATGTTGTAGTGATGGGCTTTGCAGAGAATTCTCAGAACATACAGGAATTAAAAAGTAATTAATTTTGATAATGTTTGCAAAAAATAAAAACAAATCAAAATAGTTTAAAACCGAAATGTTCGTACATTCAGCAGCCCTCTGTTTTTTGCCTAAATTCACTCCGCACGTTATCTTCCTCGTCAACCTCTCTGATCTCTGTACAAATAGGTTAGACCTAGTCTTCAAACCTACCCGTCTCTGACTGGCTCGAAATGGCATCGCCGGGCAAAAACGGCCAGCTCAATCCGTGCTATTATTCCTGTAAAAATTGCCGCTCTCACAGTCCTTTTCCGTGTTGCACCCTCATTCTTACACCCATTCTTCCCGCGCCATCCGTCCGACGGTGGCCACTTACACGTAATACACTATATTTTCCGCTAGTTGTTGTTTTTTTGTATAAAATCTTGTTTCTTTATAATATCACACAGTAAATCTTCATCGTTTCGTTAAGTTTTGCCTTAGAATGTCGCTAACCATTTTCTATCCATATGTGTGTGTTTGTGTGTGTTTTTTGCAACACCTATCTATTTACATACGCACACCTATTCACATCAACATTCGTCTTCCTTCCCTATCGGGTGAGAAGCACGACACGTAGAAGGACAACATCGACAAGAGAAGGATGATTATGAGAGGGAGAAGGTGGAGAATAAAATTAGCTAACTCGCGTTCGGACGACTCTCTTGTGGAAAACACGCTAAAGCCTGAAGAAAAAGAGAGCCGCATTACGATGCGGGATGTTTACATGTTCTGCGTTCGCTATTGTTGCTGGGTTTGCGGTATCGTTTATGTACTAATGCCGCTGAGGAATTAAAAGTAATACTTAAAGGTATGGGCTGGCGTCGAAGACGCGGGAGTCACGTTCGTCGTCGAGCACTGGCGGAGCCGAGCGGCTCGTGGAAGCGATCACCTGCGCCACCTGACGGCCGTCCTGCACTCACGGGGGTTTGGTTTTATCTTTAAGACTAGACACGGTTGCCTGAGGGTTCCCGCTACCGTGCAGAATGGCGTAGAACGGTGCGGGGGCCGGCTGGATGCCGCTTTGGCTTGAGGTCGGACTGGCCGCTTCGGCCGTTTCGTCGTCCAGCTGGACGCTGCTGTCGGCGGCGGACGGGATCGTGGGCAGGAAGCGCACGCCGAGCCGGGGCGGCGAACAGGACAGCTCCTGGGTGTCCTCCTGGACGGCCGACTGGCGGACGAGGCGTGGTTTACCGCCGGGGATGGACTGGCGCGCGGTACCTGGCGGCGAAAAAGCAGGTTAACGTAATTCGAAGTAGAGCGCCTAAATGTATGCAATCTTTTGCGTCATTATTTTGACTCGGTTGCTTTGATGTGTTTCATTTGATTGAATCAAGAAAATTTGTTCCTTCTGTGTGGCGTAACCACCACGGAATCATCTTTTCTGCAAACCAAAAAGAAAGATACTCACTCGGAACGGGATGGCCCACGCCATCGACACGGACGCCCGGCAACACGACCGAGGTACTTCCGCTCGATCGCGAAATGCGCCACGTTCCCGTGCTCTGCGTCGCGGTCGAACCCGACGAATCGTTCCGCGAGCTGGACAGATTCGAATCCTGCGATGTTTTGCGCGTTATCAACCACGACGTGTGCCGACGCCGTGGATCCAGCAAACGCAACGGTATCCCGCAATGGTGCTGCGCATTGCGCCACGAATCCGACCGCGAGGAGCTAAAGTTCTCGCTGGACGAGACGGACCCGGCTCGCTTGTGTTGCTTCTGCTGGATCTCGGCGATCTGGTAAGCGTATTGGTCGCCGTTGCGACCACCCCGACGTCGATTACGCTCACCGGTCGTACCCCAGCCGCACAGCATCAACCGACGCCAGGTGCGTGCGAACACGTTCTGCTGGCGGAGCTGCTGCTGCTGCTGCTGGTGGTGGTGGAACCGAAGCCGGGCCGACTCTTGCTCCATCAGCTTCGCCGAGCAGTTGCACGTCTGGCCCGGGAGCAACGGGGGCAGCTCTTTGGACGAGCGCTCCACGAGCGAGTTGGTGTTGGCCGGCGTGTGCCGATTGCTGAAGTTGGAGCTGTGGCGACAGCGGCCGATGCCGCGCGTCACCCGCGACTCCTCGATCGCTTTGCAGATCAGCACACAGTCCTTCTTGAACTGCTTCGTGAGGATGGCGTAGAGGAAGGGATTGCAGCAGGAGTTGAGCGGCAGGATGAAGACGGTGAACACCTTCGCCTGCTCGAGCGATATCAGGTGCAGACCGAAGACGGCCGTCAGCGAGAAGAACGCGATCGGCGACCAGCAGATGAAGTCGGTGAAGACGAGCAGCGCCATGCGCTTGGCGATGCGCGAATCGTTCGAGTTCCAGGCCTGGGAGCCGCGTATTGCGCAGTACATCTTGAGATAGCACCCCATCAGGATGAGGAAGGCCACTCCGTTGATGAACATGAGAAATACGACGTACGCCAGGCTGCCGGTACCCTTCTGGATCTCGAACGGCAGGCACACGGCGAACACGCGGTAGTCGGACACGCCCAGCAGCGGCAGGACGGCCATCGTGATGGCGAACGTCCACCCGACCGTCATGATGTAGCTGGCGTGTCGCAACGAGAGCCGCTTGTTCAGGTGCATCGCATGCGTGATGGCGTAGTTGCGCTCGAGCGTGATGACCGCGAGCGTGTACACCGACAGCTCCGAGCTGAGGACGGCCAGGAAACCGGACAGCTTGCAGCCGGCGCTCATCTGCCACGGGATGGCGTACATGCGGAACTCGCCCAACGTCGACGCGTCCACCACGGCCAGAAACCCGAGGTAGATGCCCATGAAGAAGTCGGCGGCGGCCAAATTGCACACCAGAAACCGCGGCACGTCCATCTTCGAGCGGGAAAAGATCAGCACGAACACGACCGTACCGTTGCCGAGCATGGCCAGGAGGAAGACGACCCAAACGCCGCATCGCAGCGTCCACCAGTCGAACAGGTCCTGGCACGGCAGAAAGGGACCGGGCTCGGGCAGACATTGGATCGAGCCGGGTTGGGCCGTCGGTGAGGCGTGCGTGATGCCCAGCTCGTCCTCGAAATATTCGTCCGGGAAGGTGGGCACGTGTCCACCCGGGTAGCTCCCGTACTCGGCACCATACGCGTTCAACAGGTCGTTGATTTGGGTGCCGAACTTTTTGCTTAGGTTTTCTGTGCGAGCAGGGAGAGAAAGAGAGGGAAAAGAGGAGGTGCTTTAGAAGATGAAGACATCATTGTTGAAATATTTCACCATAAGCAGAAGGTGTTCGAAGAGGGTTGTAGTAGGCTATGGAATTGTATTTCGACATTAGGGATATTGCTGATAGAATGAGACCAATTACTAAGAGAATTGTCATGTATAATTTCAGTTAAAAAACTAAAAAGTCATTTGAAGAAAATCCAAACTATTTTTGTAAAGTTGAAAATCTTTCAAACCTGGCGCTAAACAATTTAAAATCTTTAAAGTCTTTTTGAAATCTTTAAACCCATTAGGCTAATGAAGTAATGATACACTTTAAAAACTCGTTTGATTCTCTTCGAAGTGGTAACACTCGGATGAGCTTCGAGTACCATAGAAAGTAAGTGCACTTCTCGGGATGGGAGTCTTTTTTCGAGTGCTCATCGTCACTACTTTTCATCGTGTTCATCGTCACAAACGTGCTACCGAACCGAACGCAAGAGCGTTATCATGCAGTCTCTTTGAAGTGAATTCCACCGAAAACGGGTTGCTACCCGAAACCGCGGGCAGGGAGCAACTGCGTGTGTAACTTACGCAACTGCGGCCAGATATCGTTGTAGCTGTTGTTCCACAGGCTCATGTCGAACTCGTTGTCGGTCGGGAAGAGTACGTTCTCGCGAATGTTGAAGGTATTAGGAACTTTCGGTAGGGCCGTGGTGAGCGGCAGAAAGGAACAGCAGTGGTAGGCGTACGACAGCACCAGCGTCTGGATGCGAGGGAACGCCTCCGGTGGTGGAAACTCGCGCAGGTGCGGATTGTTGAACGTTTTTAGATGCAGCAACCGCTCGAGCCCGGCCGTCGGTAGCGTCGGGAATAGGTTATTGCCTAGGTTTCTGCAACGATAAGGGAAAGCGGATGAGAGTTTGCCGTTGCCGTTCGCACGTCCAGCCACGGCGTGTACTTACAAGTCTTCGAGCTTTTTCAACGGCCGGAACGCGTCCGCATGGATGAAGAAAACTCGGTTCGATTCCATGTCTCTGCACCGGGTGGTGGAGGAGAAGGGTTCAGGCAAAACAAAAAAAAAGCAACAGAGAAAACATTCCGTTAATGTGATCAATGCGATTGAATTTAATTTCACCGATGATTTATTCGCAATCGCGACTGAATGCTTGGCCCGTCCGCCCGCCCGCCCGCCCCGAGGGAAGCGGCGAATACTTACAGCACTTGCAGCCGAGCCAGTCCGATGAATGCATCGTGCGGAATAGATTCGATTTCATTGTTCGAGAGCAGCAAATCGTGCAGCTGACCGAGACTAGAGAACGGTGCACCGTGCAGCGAGCTTATCCTGTTGCTGGCTAAATCTCTGCGGGAGAGAGAGTGTGTGTGTGGGTGTGGTTTGTTTTTCCGACGCGTTCGAAACCAATTTCCCGGGGAACACGGACGCCGGGACGGTAACGGAAAAGATAATAAAGAAAAATGTAATTTTCTGTAACGCCACGGTTTCGCCTGTCTCCGGCCACGCTTCGGGCTAAAGCTCGCTGGAGAGGTCGCATACTTACAGCAATCTTAAATCACGACAGTTTGTTACATTTGGAATGCTTAACAATATATTGGATTTCAAATCCCTGGAAGCGAAGCCAAGAGAGAGAGAGAGAGAGAGAGAGAGAGAGAGAGAGAAAAAAAATAGGTGATAAAATGATAAGAAATAGGGCATGCGGGACGTGCCGGCCACACTTACAAGCTTCTCAAGCGGGGCGAAGTCTTACAAATATGATCAGGTATTTTGGACAGGTTGGCTCGGTCCAGCCGCAGCACCTCGAGCGAAATGCACCCGTCCAGTGGAGGTAGTTCATTGAGGCCGCGCACATCGGAAAGAATCCTGCGGAGGGAAAGCGAAACGTGAAACGTGAGTAAAGCATTTCCCACCACCTTTTTTTTTGGGAGCGTTCGAGAGTTGCAAAAGGCGAAGGGTTACAGCTCGACTTACAGCTTTCGGAGCCGTGGCATGTTTTGCAGTGCGCCGGGTTTGATCCCAGCCAGCGGATTGGACTTCAGGTCCAGGGAGACTAGATTTTTGGGAAAATCGCCCTTCGATATCCATCGGATGCGATTGTTCGATGCAGAGCTGGAAGAGACGGGAAAGGTCAGCGGGAGCGGTATCAATAAATGGAGATTGTGAATCTTTTAAGGCTTGTACTATTTTGATTTTCATCAGAAGAAAATTCGTTTTCGGTTCGAAAAGAAGAGTGTTTTTGGGTTTCTTACATTAACATAAGTTATCTTAAATCATCAGTTTTGTAAGTAAGATAAATTTGATGTCATTGGATTCTAATTCTAATAATTACGCATAATTCAACTTCGGGATACATACTTCCTTACTGAAGGCAATTCTTCGAGAACAATAAATTAAAACCTAACAAAAAGCTTGATTATACGAATCGAACGAAGCACAATGGAAAACTTCCCGATGGAGTTTTGATCACTCCGCTCAGTAAATAAATGCAAACCATTCCAAACTATGGCGACGGATGAAAATTTCTATTTCTCATCGTCTTGACGTATTTCTCCAGCGCTCTTTCCGTGCCGACAAGATGGGCCAGCCTGAAGAAAGGATCTGCGGATCGCATTGTACCGTCGCAACAGGAGATCCTCATGACAACTAGCAGCAGCTTCACGTCGCCCAACAGCGCTAGTGGGAGCGCAAACTGCTGACAAAGCCAAAACCCTTAGCTGGCCACTAATAGAAAACGACGTAAATCTTACAGCAGAAATGTTGAAAGGCTTATGAATAATGAATGAAGCCGGAAGCGAAAGCCGGACACTAGGCGGCCGACTGCCCTGTGTAGTGCTGGTGCTACACAGGGTGTCTGCCAGCATGCCGGCCACGTTTGACCCCGCGCAATAGGACCGACAAAGCACTATCGTAGTGCTATCAACCCGAGATGGGTTGAAAAATCCTCTCCTTTTGATGGACACGGCGCACAACGCAAACTGGCGTGCATTAAAGAGCAGCAAACGTGGACGATGCGATAGTTGTTCCCGATAGTTTCATCGGGCTTCTTCTAAGATATGCCGCTAGCGATACTCGGCCAGCAACACGGCTAATGGGAAGGTAAATCCAATTAGTTAAAAAGCGAACAACACCGACCGGGGCGGGGGAAGTGGGAGACAAAAGTTGGATAATTGCCCCGGTCGGTTTTGCCCAGGTCCATCACCAGGGGGTTCTTCCCGTTCTGTTTCCTTTCGTTTCGTTGTAGAGAGAGAGAGAAAAAAACACTGCTTTTTATTTTAATCGCATCGCATTCGTCCTCGCTGGTGGATGCTGGTTTGATGATGGAAAATTGGCTACCAGTGTAATTGTGGTGTAGAGCTTGTTTCTGTGGACAGTTACTGAAAACTGTGGTCGAAGAAATAAAATAAAAAATGCGCTTTAAGCAGAAAATGCACATAACACAACTCCTCATAATGCATGATTTATGATTATTTTATAAATTCATCAGTCAAAATATGGAGAAAGATACAATTGAGCCAGATAACAAAATTTAAATGTATAAAAGAGTATAAAATATAATAAGAAAAGCCCAACAATATCTGAATAAATTCTAACACAGGGTGGACACCGTTTTAGAATGTAATGTGAATAAATTCCATTACAGAATCGTTCCTTTACTGCACAATAAATTTCGAACGAGGAAGCCAGAAGAATAAATGCCTCGAAACTTCTTCATCGCAAAAATGAAATATGACCAGTTGCATCGAATTCGCTTCACAGTGTGTGGATGCGATGGGATAGGAAAAATGAGTGATGAGGTAATGTGAAATAAGAGATTAAATTGCCAGGAAATAGGTTTGCCCACTTGTTCGCTGCAGTTTTTACCATCCTCCTCTGGTTGGTAAAGAATTTTGCTTTACGATCCCTGGCAACGATGTTCCGATAGATGCACGAGCACGGGGAGGTATTCTTCTCGTGCAATCGTAGTCGGCCATTTAACCCCGGGGTAGCACGCCAGGGGAAGATCTCGTTTTTTTCTCGTCCAGATTCACCACTACCAGCAATCGTTACCGAACCCGATTATAATACGCTTTGAGGTCAAAAGGGTAAAAAGTTACACATCACCTCCCGCATCGTTTATGGCCCGGCTCGAGGCAAAGTGCATAACTTCTATCGTTCCCCGCGACTTCCCGATATCCGCCCTTCTCACTCGCGGTGGCATGTACTTACATTTCCTGCAGCATCATTAGGTTCTCGAGGCCAACAGGCACGGAGCTTAAGCTATTATCATCTACATCTCTGCAATGGGACAAATGTGGGAAAAGTGCAATCGTTTAGAACACAGGAAATGCGATGCATCCTCACCGAAAACCAACCCAAAAAAAAAGAAGTGCACACACTGCTTAAGGACAGAAAGTTTTAATCGCCTGGTAGGCGAGCGGAAGAGAAAAAGGGAACGTAACCGACGAAACGATCGAATGGTTCTACCGGCGCGTAAGAAACAACGAGTCGGCCCGTGAGAGGGAATGGTTTTATGCAAATAATTTTGGCAAACTTTTTCGCACCCATCCCCACCCCACCAACAGCGTCACCCGCACGGAGCGGCTGCAACCGTTGCATGCGGATTGTTCTAGGAATCGCGCCCACCCCGACCAGTTTGGTGCTCGGGGAGGATTTATTTACGTGCGAAATTTATCTACACCGATCTGATGCGAAGTTTGGGGCTATGAATTGTTTTCTTTTTTTGTTTGTTGCTGGGGTCGCTCTCGTTGTCTTGTGACCTATTGAGGCCGGTAATGGGTGGTGGGTCTGTTTTTGGCGAATGACGACGACAACGACAAACGATTCGATTCGGGAGGGACTATTATTTTTTTTTTTGGGTTTCGGTGGGTAGGCAGGTGAGGACTTGGATTGTTGGCGTGACTTGCTGAAGTTAGTCGGTCACGGTGCGGGCATACTTACAAAACTTTGAGTCGTGTTAGGTTCGTTAAAGCACCGGAAGTAATTTCACTTATTTGATTTCGTCTTAATATTCTGTAAATAAAGCGGAAATGGGAGAGCATTACAACGGGGTGGGTTTGAAAACGAGTTTTCATCACGCCATCTACTTACAACATGTATAAATTATCCAAAACTGGAAAATCTCTTTCACTGATTATTGTGAGTAAATTATTACCTAGATTTCTGCAAAGAAAGAACAAAAAATGCAAGCATAATGTATCAATTTCTGCTGGCAAGTCGTGATGCTGACGAGCGATGGCGAAAGTGGCATCATTTTTCACGCCGCAGTGCATTCGTTCGCCTTTTCTTCGGAAGTGGAATGATCCACCGAACAAAACACAACATGACACCAACCAGCCAGTCAGCCAGCTAGCTTTCAGGCTGATTGCGCTGCTGTGGGAGAGAGCGCTTTTTTTTGCGCTTTCTTAAACGACGTACGCCCGGGTCCGCCCGGTGACACATTTTCTCAGCTGTCAGCTGAAATAATGTCATGTGCCCAATCCCGGTCAAAGCATGCGACATCACTCAAACAGCGGGGCGAAACCCGTCCGGAACCCGCCGTTTCCGGCTCGGTAACGGAACGGTTCGGAACTTCACCGATTTGTTGGCGTGCGGCCAACGAAAGTTGCATCTTGCACTAGAAACAGATACGCGCGTATTACGTATCACGTGATGCGGGAACGGAAGCGACGGAACGGGGACCATATTCATGTCAAATAAGACCCAATGTGCAATCATACGTGGGGCGATTGATTTCTGGATGCATTTATTGTGAAGCCAAAGGGGCGAGTGGACATTCCCGTACCAACGCAAGCGAAGGGCGCGCGCTGCATGTGAAGGATATGATTGATTATTCAATTGAATGTTGATGATGTTTGGAGCAAGTTTTGACAGATCCATTCCGTTTCGAGTGCTCTCAGGAAGTTGAAGTTGAAGAATCAATTCAATATCTCCAGATGCGGGGATGAGCTGATTCCTCGGAATTGAGATCACCATTGAAACTTGTTTGTACCCAATTAACTTCCGGTTTCGCTGTGCAAAGTGTGCAAACTTCTCGAGCGCTGCTGAACTTACAAAGCTTCTAATGATCTCAGTCCGATCAGTGCGTCCGTCGGTACCCGCTGCAGCAGATTGCCCTCCAGTCGCAGGCTCTTCAGCAGATGAAACCCCCGTAAGGTAACGTTCTCCATGTCGGCGATTAGGTTGTTGTCAAGGTAGCTGCAACGGAAATAACGCTGTGGTGAGTTCTTGGAAATTGGGTGGTGAAGCGGCACGGTACGAAACTTACAGAGCGTTCATCATCCGGAGGCGTCTCAGCGCCTCCATCGGGACGCGTGTTAAACCACAGCCTTGCAGAGCAATCTTCTTCAGGTTCGACAGCCCGAAGAACGCCTCGCTGTATATGTTATCCAGCTTGTTGTGGGAGAGGATGCTGGGGAAAGGAAAAAAAACAGAGAGACAAGCAAGTTAGTTTGAGTGAGGTTTCTCTAAATATGTAATATTAAAAGTAGTTTTGCTGCAGAATTCTGTTGAGGAAACTTTTTAGTATAGAGATTTGTTTTTGATCCTATCTCAGCGTATCGGAAGTTAAACTATCATAAATCTTTCTAATGAGATAGATTCTCCGAGCGATCTATGTCTAATATAAAAAGCAATATAAATTAGAAGGTACCATTCGAATGATGTATAGTTACCCAAATTAAACTAAAGAGCAAATATTTGAAAAACATCTAAAAGTTGAAGCCCTAAAAAGCCCTAAAAGGTTTGTGTCCTGAATATTTCAAATGAATATAAAATATTTTCAAAACTACTAGCGGCATAAATTATTATAAAAAAAATTTATAAAAAGGTAGAAAAGCTTTACTATTTCTCAGCACAACTCAACTGTGTCTTGAAAGGGGTTAGTTTTATTTTTGTGTCTACCGATTACAAGGAAGAAAAAAACATAAAATGTTAATCATGCTCATGGTACATCTATAACTTGGGTCTAACTGTTCTTAACACGATTTCCAAGATCTAATAGAAGCTCCAAATCATTGCAGCAAACTTTTTAATGCCATTTTCCTAAGAAAACTTTTCCAAATGAATATCATCTCATCAAAACGCCGGTTCCAGCGGGTAGGCAAGATCCTCATCATCAAATCCATTACTCAACAGCGCGTCAAACTAATAAAACTGACGACATAAAACCGGCGAAAGTACCGAGGTTTGGACAGGGGAGCGGTAGAAAAAAAAATCTTTTTAATTACAAAATATTTGCACTCATCGGCACCGTCGATCGGCAAAGCGGAAACTCGTATTCCAACGTATATCTTCCCCATCCAACATCAGTGGTGGAATGGGGGGGAAGTCTAAAGACGTGCAAGCCTTCGACGGTGTTCGATTTAATTACTTTTGATAAGAAAAGTCCTGTGTCAATTGCAGGGCAGGGTAGAGTAGAAACTTTCTCCTATAAACCGGCAAACACGAACTCTTTTGATGCATTTTTGTTGCTCTCGCCCTTTGCTGCTTCCTGCAAACGATGGTCGCTGGTGGTACATTAATTATTGCTTCGCCGAGACTTTACTTCCAGGCGAGCGGGAAGTTAATATTTCATACTTACAGCTCCTCCAGATTTGGCAGCATGTCGAATGACTTATTTGGTAGGTTGGTTATGTTGTTGTTACTTAGGTCTCTGTGGAAAAAAAACGAAAAAAGAGAAGCAAAATTGACTCCATTAGAAATCATCATTAGCCGATTATTTGTGGAGGGAGATCACGAGCTACCGACACGCAACACCGAAAGGGTCGAATTTATTGCTAGAAATAAATGTTCTTTTTATTCTTCTACGCTCTTATATTAGTGAGAAAAACGAAAACCTTCTTTTTCGAAAAGCCTTTTGTCGCTTCCAACTGCTAGCAACATTACGACAGGTAATTTATGGTCCACCAACGTTCGATTGAAAGAAGCCTAGATGGTGAAATAATTACCACCACCCCCCGAAAACCAGCACGATTGGTCGTCGCTCGATAATAGGTTTGGCCTAGTTGATGTTCAGAAAAAATGAGCAAACTCTTGGATGAAAAGAAGAAACTTTTCCTACTGCTTTCGAAAGTGTTGTTTACACTCGCGCGCAGTGATAAACGGCAAATACGAACGTTTACCATAAAGCATCGAAAATATTGTTATTCTTGTTAGCCCGGGCGCGTGGTTGGATATAATAATCCAGTTAAGCACGGAAATGGAGACGGCTGAATTGCCCCAACCGGTGGAGGAACCTCCGTTTGGATGGGAGTAGTAGCAGCGGAAAAGATAATGTAATAAAGTCGGAGAAAATGTAGCTTTGCGGCTTCCGGAATGCTTTTGCACGAATGCAGCATTCCGAAAAAAAGCCAACAGCCAATACAATGGTTCTGCTTAGGAGTGAATCCTGCTGGAAAATCCCTTCATTTCGATTCTTTCCATCTGTTTTAAGCCTGTTGTTCTCGGATAACACTCTTGATGCCGTTGGACATGTATGGTCGTTCTAGAATTGATCGTAGATACAAGTATGAACACTAGAGAGACTGGAGAGAAGTGTTGGGTTTCCTTTAATATTTTAGGATAATTTTTTGTACACCTGTTTTAGAAATTTGAAGAATTTTATTTTGTTCCCTAGAATGGAAGGAATTTCTAAGGATTATTTGTTCTTCTGAATATTTTTTATAAAAAGAAATAAGGATGTACAAACATGTTTGAAAACATTGAATAAAATCTAAGCGGATGTTAAAATAAAAATGTTATAAAGAATCTTCATCTAGACATTTATATAGCTAAAATTTAATTGCTAAATAAACCTTAAAATCATAAACCAAATCGAAAAACTGTCGAAAAGTCTCCTCGATCGGTTACAGTAAGATTAGAAACATTTTTTTTTCAATTTCGGTTGTGGAAGAAAAAACGATTTACCGGACGCAAAAATGACGTAAGCAACATTCAGCACCGGTCCCACTGATTCATCAGTTTTACTATTACAACGGATGAATATCCGGCAAGCAAATGTCTATATTTTTTGTGTGCTTTATCTTCTCGATTCCAAACCCACCCTGCTGTGACATTTACGACCGCGACCAGTAGCGGAAAGAAAATAAAGAGCCCGTAATAAAAAAAACAAAAACAAAATCTCGCAACAAAGTTTGTAACAATTCGAGCAAAACACTGCGTGAAATGATTCTTGCGAGATTCGAGGCCTCCACTATCAGTTCGGAGTGCGGAGGCCGAGGTGGAAAAACAAAAACGAATCCAAACCGATCCTGTGGCGATCCTCCCTTGGGCCGTCAAAGCGGAGTGAAAGTAGCGGATCAGATATCCAGTCACCCAAGTTGGGCCACCCCTCAAAAAAAAAAAACCAGGAGCCCATTATTTTGACCATCCGAGCGATTTCGTGTATCGCGATTTTGTATTACGCCGGGGATCCCCGCGGTGGGTCGGGACATAAAAATAAATCCATCATAGTCGGTTTGCGTGTCTCCTTTTTCCCGCCTTCCGAAAACCTCCGAGCTGAGATTTTACACAAAGGAAACGACGGAGGAATGACGCGTAAAGGTGTCGGATTGTAAGGAAGCACCTTTGCAAGAGGAAGCCCTTTTCCACGCGTACGAACGTACTAATTTGATACAACTTGCCCTCACCGTGTTGATCCACGGTTCCGGGTCGTCAGGAGGCCCCTTGTGGCGATGGTTATGACACTCGACACATACACACACACTCGTGACGCGTGGTTAATGGGGCACACAGTGCCCGAAGCAAATGACATGCTTCACAGCCCGGCCCGGCTGTGGCTTCCTTTTATCACTGCCTTCTCAGGCGTTGCCCGTTCGCTCGTTCGGTCATGCATTAAAAAAAAAAATAAAAAAAATTGATTTGGTAGGGGAAAGCAAACGAAGGTGGAAGAGCACAACAAGATGCGGTGCCAAACAAACACAGCTTCCAGTTCCGCGGCATGCCGGACCCGGGCTGGGAGATTTGGTGGACAGCAAAGGGATAACGCAAAATAACAACTTCAGCGTCTAGGCAAACGGATGGGCCTCCGAAAAACCAATTTATCATCCCAACGTGTCAGGGAGACCGTTTCCAGGGAGGTCCATGGACCGTTCCCCATCACCTTATCGTGCACAAATGGCCCCACAAGGAAGAGGATCGCCTCAGACGCCTTTTAACGATCTCGTTTCGACCGGTTGAGGCCGGCAAGGGAAGGAAAAGCGACACACAAAAGAAAACCTCCATAGACAACACTGCCTCCTAGGAGGCGTCAATTTCGAGACCATTTTTTGGGATTCTTTTCTCGGCACAGGCTGCCCGTCGGTGTCGAATGAACCCGGGTGACGCAGGTGATGGCGACGACAACGGTTCGAGGTGAAGAGATTAAAATTCTATACCCCAATCCACCGGGGCAAGCGGTGGTAATTCATGCCTCCGATTGTTTGTCACCAAATATGACGCCGATGAGGACGACGGTCACGCTCGACCGCGCTGGTTGCGAGCGGCACCGAGGTTCGGGGCAAAGGTTTCGCACCGGGTAAAGTGTCGGCTGATGAAGGCACACCGTTGGGATTCACCGACCAGCCGGCCGGCCGGTTTCTGTCGGTTGCTGTGCAAATATGTCTCTGCATGCATGAGACCGGTCGGCAGCAGGTCGTGTGTGTCGATGAGCCTACTTAAGACACAAAATACGATTTTATCCGACCGTTGATGATGCGAGAGGTTCCGTACGGTCGGGTCGGATAATGGACAGTAGCAAACTATCAGGATTATGTTTCGGTTTATTATGTTAAATGGTTTAGGGGAACGCATTATTAATAATGATTGCAATGTAATTTGGTTTTATTCGAGTCGATTAATAGTGTGGTTTCAAAGTTTCGAACCCTTTTTCCAGGATTGTAATCAATAAAGCAGCAAGTAATGTCACACTTTAGAAACGAGCCTGTGATAAACTCTAAAATATAGAATTCAAGAATAAATAAGCCAAGCGAAAGCTCCAGAGAGAAGCATGCGTTTGCATACATTTAGGCGTTCACTGCAGCAAAGGCCGCATAAAAAAGCGGCTGGCAAGTTCAAAATGCGTTTTTTAAATGCAAATTTTTCACAAACCAAAATACGAATGCAGCAGCGTGTACAACAGCATATGTGTGATTTTACCGTTTCATTGAATCAATATTTTCTCAAGCTTTCTTTTATGGCAAGCCGAGCCAACTGACCTACTTTCATTCTTTTGTTATGATGCTCTCTATTCGACGAAAGCAATCGGTCGAGATAAAAATGATAACAGAAACTTACACTGCCTTAGGATCCATTGAAAGGACAAGATAAATGAACACGACACTTTACGTCACACCATGTATACTGCTGGGTTTTTTTAATTTTTTTTGTACGTCTCCCACAGGATTCATGTGTCAAAATTTCCGTTGCACATAATCAATTTTCTGTACATGGGTAAGGTGAGAATATTGAAGGCGGGATGACGACATACGCTTGCTTTAATGGTTTGATAAATGTGGAAAAGAATTTATTGAAACCTTAATGCTGCAAATTTTATTTGAAAAGCAGTTTAATTGTTTAAATAACTTATTTAGCTGTATTTTTAACACTGGAATGACCTATGAAATCAAGCTAAACCCCACTACTCAATCGCGGAAAGATACCCAACCATCCCTTTTATGCACAGTTTTACAAACTAGTCATAAGTTAGCATGTCGAAACGGGCATGTTTATGACAGCCAAATGAGATTCCTGCACCCCCGTTATAATAAATGAACGGGAAGCGGATGTCGTTTGTGATAAGCTGAAACAGTTTCTCCTTCCCCGCTCCCGAAACCCCTCCCACGTGGACAGCGGACCACCGGACTGCGACCGATCGAGGGCACAATCTTCCATCACGGTTCCATACGGCACAGCGCAAAGCGTGGGCAAAGGAAAACGCACGGAAGCACATTTGAAATAGATTTGGCAATGGAAACCGTGGGAAAAAAGGCATCTCGCACGCAGAATGTAATTTTTGACAGGGACACACCGAGTGGAGGAGGAGGAGGAAGAAGCAAGCGCACACACAAAAAAAACGACACGACATGGCGAGACCCTTTCGAAAGTAACCACACTTAGTCCGAGCGCCGGTGCCACCCAATAGAAGCTTGGAAAACAATCATTTATCATAAGAACACCTCCGACGGGCGGCACCTCCCGGTCGGTTTCCTTCTCACAGCAACCTGAGCCGAACACGACCGTGAGCCATTTTAACTGGCTAGCGGATGAGAAAATGGCGAAAAAGCACGAATCTGTGCATAACTTTTCCTTCCACTGCGAGGTTTGACTTTTCTTGCCATTTCCTTCCATGTGGGGTGCGGTGGCGGGAAGTAAGGAATCGTTCTAATATCCTTACGCACGATGCTTTTCCCATCGCGCTTCCGGCTAGTGTGGGTTGAATGGTTTTATGAGGGCGAAGGCTGATGTTCTCATTTGTCCTCGCGCTGAGTCCATGGTAAAAAGACACACATGAAAGCACGCATAAAGCCGGCAACAAGAGATAAAGCAAAAAAAAAACAATTTTCTCATGGCCTGCCTTTTTTCCCTGCATCTCACTGTGAATGGAAAATAAAAACTTTTTCACTAAATTTTCCCCCGCCCATCCGATTTCGGTGGTTTGGTCGCGGAATCTTTTGGTGAAGCAAGAGCAGAGCTGGAAGGAAAAAAAAAACAACCGTGATCGTGCTGGGCAAAAAAGGTTGTTTATCAACGAATCAGTGCCAGTGCCAGTGGAGACAAAAGGCACGAACACGATAAGACGCTAATTTATACACGATGCAGCGGTCAGAACCGAGCGGGCCATAAATCATGCATCACCGAGCATGGAACCATGGGGATCCTCGGTGTCGGTTGTCGTTGTTGCACACTGCCGCTGTTTGTCACGGTAGGAACAAACAGGTTTCGGTTTCCGGCTCATGAAAAATGCAGAAAATAATGCACCGAAAGCAGTTGCAACACCAGCAGCAGCCGCAGCAACATCTTCCTGCGTTTGTGGGTCATGGTGGCCATCAATTTCCTTCATCATTTAGTGGTTGCTCTCAAAGCAAACAGAGGAAACGGGCTGGAGAAGTTGTGGGAAGATCGATGTAATGTTTAGATGCAACGTTTGTGAGAGATTTTGTTCGTTCGTGAGGCAGCGGGATCGTTCATGCATTATTTATTGCTTGAAAACTTACTGGTATCACTTTATTGTCCCCTTGAAAATAAGAATCTTTACGTGCTTTGGTATTGAAATCATCGTTTGTGTGTGATGCTCTGTTGTTTAAATATCATTAATATAATTTAAAACCACAATATTTGTAGTTTAAATAATTTTCAATATATGTTCGACGGATTGCATATCATGCAGGCCTTTCAAAGTCAGCCCAAAAGTATGCAATGTAATGCGTACATATTGAAAAATTAAGCTTAAAATTATTCGAATATGTTATCCAAATAGATTGCTTGCACTTCAGAACAATTTTGTGTGGAATGGTATCACTGGAATCTTAGAATGAACAAACAAAAGCTTGTTGAAAAACAAGCTAACGTCACAGGCGTCGTTTTTAGTTTTAGAACATATCTAACGAAAGCAAAAATTGAATATAAAGTAAGGAAAAAAAAGATTGTATAAAGCCGAGGAAGCCCAGTTTGACTAACTTTCATTCCTGCTAGCACTCGAGACTATCGCCACAACGCCGCACAAATCCGCCTCGTATGCATTTATGCATTTTGAGTGCAAAACTTTCCTCCACCATCCGAGATCGGTTTGTGTACGGTGGCGTAGAGAAGAACTAGTTCGGGTACAAATCGACGGCGTCTGGCTGTGGCATCATCTTGAATAAATCTTTCAGGCTGCTGTGTGCACATGCGGTGGCGTGATGGTTCAAAATTTTAGCATTGTTTGTAGCGCACAGCATGCATCAAGTGGGTTGCTTAGCTACGAACGCACGGCAACGTGATGCGGTTAGCTACGCCGCTGCAGAAAGGCGTTCGCTCTGGCAAAGGCTGGCCGGCTCCTCTGGAACGGAGTGTCAAAAAAGCATCAACTCTTGCGCAATGATTTACGGCAGCAAATTGATAAGGGTTTTTGCACGCTCGCGGCTTCTTATGCGCGCGTTTAGCACTGGAAACACTTGCTTCGTAACGCACGAGTAGCGAAGGTGGTGAAGCTTATTCGAACGAACTTTACCCCGGTCACACCACACCATGCACGATGCACTTTCTGCAAACCACTTTTTTCAAGTCCTTTTCTTGTGGCAAAAGATGCGAGTGAAGAGATAATAGAGAAAGTTTGCTAATTCAACTTCATCTCCCCTTTCCCTTCCCCGGGCCCCGGAGTGCGCGAGAGAGTTACAGTGTTATTCTAGGACTTCTTTGAGGACTTCTTCCGTTGCGACCGTGGGACGCGGGATTATGCTTGAAGTTTTGTGTGCGATATGCGATGTACGATTGTTTGTAAATTGTTTTGCTAAAATTTGCCCTCTTTCTGGCTGCATGTTCCACGCGACAAAATGGAATGAATTTGCAATCAGCGTTGCCGACTCGTGCCAGACTTGGGGATTGAGTTAGCAATCGGTAAGTTTCATGCAGCGAAAGTTGCGCTGTGACGCATGAAGTTATCGGTAATTGAAATGTTGGAATGGTTTGTTTCGCTGGGCGAAATCGGTGCTGTTTAGTACGGGTTTGTGCAGTGAAGCAAACGAGTTCAGATGTGAACTGTGAAGATCATTATGTTTTGAGTGTACTTGAAAATATTTTGTTTTAGGGAAACAACTAAACTGAGGCAGACAAAAATCAAAAACACTAAAGGCAAACTCATGATCTGAATATGTTTTATTTAATATATTTTTGCAATCAAATGGCTGATGTGTATTGTACAAATTTAATTTAAATATTTTTTTTTGCAAAGGGAAACGGAGATATTTTACAAAGGCAGAAATTTGGATTCTAAACAAAAACATCAGCCGATCGTAAATGCGTAAATTTATCTTTATATCAAGCAAAGTTTCATACTCCAAGCATAATTGAATTTCAAAGCAAAAAACAAGATTGAATTTCAAATTACTGTTCAATTGGGCCATGAGCACAAATACTCCAATTGATACTTTATTTTGAAAAAAAAAATCATTGTAGTCTACCACACTATAATCTCTTGTTGAATTACTTCCGTCAGCACGATTCATAACGTCATGGGAGAAAAGAAGTGAAAATGTTCGATCCGACTGCACTCATACTGCGCTCTATTCACGAGCTAAGAAAAGCTTTAGAACCCATGCCAGTATGTCATAAAAAGGAGAACATGAAAGTCTACTTGCGTGATCTTTCCTACCCTGCATTTGACCGCAGCGCACTATGGACAATAACCATTACAGGCGTCAGCATCATTGTAACTACTTTCCATTGCTTTAGTTACACACTGTGTCCTTGGGTGGCAGGGATGGTAGCGAACCAAAAACGCACACACACACACTAGCCAAGCTACAAAGCCACCGACTGAAAAGCTGACTAACATGCAATAAAAATAATGATACGAAAACTAATGTCGCTTGTAAGTGGCGCATGTAAGATACGTAGGAAGATTGTAAGTGAAGGGAAAAAATGGCACCGGACGACATTCACATTCCATTGTTCCTGGGGATTGCTTCCTGCACACACACACACACATATAGACAGTGCTGTTCGTGCTGGCGCAAGAGTGTACGGTAAACATTATTCTATGGAAATCTGCATCGACGACAACGACGGGATTCTTCTATCGTGCTGCGAGGAATACTCTTTACTAGCGCCTAGGAAGCGAGACCATAGCACAAAAAAAGTGTGCGGGATGATAAGTAAAGAAATGCAACAAATGCTAGCACAATGGGTGGGGAAGGGAGGGGCTGGTGATAAAATCAATGGCGCTAAAGTGGCGCGAGGCATCGATAAAACGCACCGACGAAGTGACACGGGACGAAAAGCAATTTATTCGGAATGTAAGAATGCACGAACATTCTGCAGGAACGGGCGAGGGAAGGATGGGCCGGCTGCACGACCCTGCGCTATTGCTAATGGCATATCTAGGACAAACTGTTACCGATACTGGGAGCCACTGGGATGATATCAGCATCATCCGCCTGGCGAGCTGTTACAAAAGCCGGTTTAGTGATCGTTTTCGTTTCTTTTTTTTTGGATTCCGACACATGCGACCCCGATTCCACGGTCCGACTGCATACATTTCCGAACGGCATTCGGTGGGACAAATGGGCATCATCGGGCATCGCATTATGGGTGCTCCGGTCGGGAACTCCCTTCCCACCCAACCTTCCGCAAGCCAAACCAGGCGCCTCCATCGATCGTTCGAACGTAAGAAAATTCATCAAAAGGCATCAATTCCCGGTGCCAATCCCGGGCCCATTACTCTTGCAGCGCTTCTGACGGTGGAGTTGCGTACATTTTACGACCCGGCTCATCCGCTCGGTGTGCGCTCGAGAGCCGTACCTCCCATCTGATGATGTCTGCATTCTGTCTGGCCAATTTTTGCCTCACGCCAAATTACCGCAGTTGATCGAAACGTGTTACACCGGGAGCGGTTGGGGCTCGTTAGAAGCGGTGGAGGAATCGTCCGCATCCGAATCCCGAAACTGCTTAAACTTTCACTTTTTTCTTCTGTAGCCTGTGGTTTTGTGAAGCGGTTTGTAAAGCAGAAGAAGCAGAAAATAGGAACGAAATCGCAGAGTACGAACTAGCTGACGTTACATAAACGATGTGTGTGTGTGTGTGAGGGAAAGTCTTGAGCAGCCGTGTGTTGGGCGCACCCTAATCGTTTTATCCTGTACGGGCTTACGGGGTTTACTTGCGTGCCTTCTTCTGTCGCCCTTTCGGCGGTTTGAAGGTGCACCATGCTGCACGTTGTTCATGATCACGGGTAGCGAAGCACGGACGAGACGTCCCTGCCCAGCGTCTATCGAGAATCCAGACGATGAAGAGGAATCAAGAACTTTTCCGCACTGACACACTGGCCGTCATCGGTGAGTGGAGGAGGAGAAAAAATAGCTCGTTCGTTTCATGGTCCACCACTAGTGCGCCACTTTCGTTTTGCAAACACCAAAACGGAAAAGAGGAGAAAAAAGTGTTTCAAAATACCGAACACTTTTTCGGAGGAATTCGACCACCCTGCTGCATGGTGCTAGTTTTGGGAAAACTTCAGAGCCGGGTGTGAATGAAACGTATCGTATTTTTCTCACCCGATGCACCAGCAACGACGGACTATTTGTTTCAATGCCACACCAACGTTTCGCAAAACGGAGCCGGTGAATTGAAATAAAAAGCGATACAACGCGTCGGGACGGGCGACGGACGAAATGCGTCAACAAACCGACGTAACCGACGGCGTCTGCACACGGGTGGTGAGTTGATGAAAAGATTCTATTTCCATCGTAATGTCCAAAAAGGGAATGTTTTTTTTTTAACTTCTTTTGAGGTTTTTCATGCGAAAACAGGGAATGGAGATGTCACTGGGTGGAATGTTTCTTGCAAACAAATAACACCGGGCAGCATGAACTCCGGTGATGCAGTAAAACCGGGGTACAATTGGAATCGTTCCTTTTGTTTTTTCGTTTCAAATTAAAACTGCACGCAGCGAGTTGTTGTAGCTTTTAGCGCCAGAACGAGCTCTTTGCGCTGCGACTGCAGCAACAACGGCTCAAATTAAATTGAGATCGATTGCAAGAATAGCCTCGAGCGTTGGTAGTGCGGACGGTATCGCTACCGTGCCTTCAATGCGGAACATCGCAAGGGTCATCAGAAATAATTGGGCTTCGGAGGCTACAGCTGATCCATTTTAATTATTTCCAGTTCCAGGCTATGGTTGTGAGTGACGATGTTTTTTTGTTTTCATTTAGAGCTACAGGGAACACAACAAGTCATTAAAATGACCGGGATGAATGACGTCAAATCTCAGACGATAGAGATAGAGATGAAATCTATTTATTCAAGTGAAGTATTGAATGAATTCAGTGTTTTGTTCGTTGTAGGCTTGATTTTCAATCTTATTTAAGTAGAATCTTAAAACAATGCTGTAAAAATATTAAAAACAGAAGATTGTAAATTGTTCCGTAAAGAAGCACAGGATTCACTTCACAAATATTTTGTGCATACATTTTTACGTGATTTTTAGAATAATAATCTTTAAAAATATATAATCCTTGCATACTTCCAGGCGCATACCTCGTTCATGGAAAAGGTCTAAGGAAGCGGAATTTTTCGCAACTGTGCTAGCGACATCGTAGTTACCAAAAGTAATAGAGTAAAACAATACGTAATAGATAAAAGGAAGATGGAAAGACAGACTTAGATACTGGCAAGCAAATACGTAACATAGAACCTATCCCCGAAAGTCAAATACAATCAACCGTTGCTAGCGTCAGCACGATTAAATAATCACCTCCCGCGCTTACGCACATAGTTATCATTTATTTATGATGAAACTGTCACAAGAACCCAGTGGTGAGTATCAGTTCCGCATTGCCCACGCTGCTGTGGAACGAGGCCATTCGAGGCTGCGAATCGACAGACGCACACGCACCATCCGCAAAGGATACACGCATTGCATTGTCGGAATCGATATCAAAACTAGATCAAATTTCACTTGTCATTGAGCAAGAGGTCCCATCCATTATCCTTCCCCATACGGGCACAGTGGATCGCTGAGGGTGGATGGAAAAGAAACAAAGCGCGCCAGCGTCGTGTGCAAGTACAGGCGCGTACGAGCTAAAACCCGCCAGCCATTGTTTCAAGCTCAAAGAAGCGGAAAGCATAATTTACGCTACATAAAACACTGGACATCAGGTCACGGGGGTGGCTGCGATGCTGCGTTCCCGTAGATATATGTGGCTCGAGGATCAAGTGGTTGCCTTCACTCCGACCAGTCGGATCGATTTCATACACGGGACTCTACCGAACACAGCCACTGCGAACATTGTGAGCCACGGGAAATGACTTTTCATACCTAACCACGGTAAACCGGCGTGCGACGTCCGAAGGGACCATACGCACACATACACTCATCACCGCTCGAAAGAATCGCTCGCTTATGATACGATAATAATAATTTCATCATCATCAACGCTGCATCCTGCGGGAGCCGTGGGATGTTGCTACGGAAATCGACCGTCAGGGCAAAACTTGAAGCAACCATGAACCCCACCATGAATATCCGTCGCTAGAGCCGGACCTTATCCGGTTTGCCGGTGATGATGTCAATCCCACCCCGAACCGAGCGCAACCATTTTCCGCCCTTTAAACGGTTCTTTAACCTCGCTGCCACTAGGTGCCACTTGTGCGCGGGACAGTGCAAAGGATGATATTTCCTGAAATCAGGATAATAGTTGTGTTGCATTATTCCCACAGCATCCGCCTCTATTCCGTACCCTCTGGCGTACGGCGAAGCGATTGCGAGAAGATGAAGTCAAATTGTAAATGCATTTCGAATCGATATGAAACGATATTTCCACCCTCATCCTCGTCCTGTGTGAGTGTGTGAGCACGTGATCTTTTGACCGCTGGAATGACGTTAAAGAACCACCACCGGACCGGAGAGGAAACTCCGGAAGCTCGCTGCGCAAGGAAAACGCATTTACTGACCTTTCCCACGCGCTTTTTCGCTTCTCCCATCCACGGGCACGTGTTCACACGCTCACGGAAAGGGCACTGACCGTACGGAAAGGCACACATATGTATGTGTGTTGTGGTGGGAAGATACGTACGTGTACGAAATTAATAACGCTTCATTCGATTGTTTTACCGTGGAAGTTTCTTTATCATTGCCAAGCATATTTTTAATATTGCTCATCCGCAGAACTTTATTGAAAAAAAGCAGGAAAAACCGTTTCGGAAATAGTTTCCTCCACTGGCTTCTCGTATGGTTCATAAAATCTTCCTCGCGACTGGTGCCTACGGCTCGAACGCAACGGCATACGTGCGAAGGTGGCTAGCGACGACGAGCAGGAAGACGACGGTAAAACCGTGAAAATCACTATAATCCAAACTAATTGACCATAAATGTCAACCGCCGCTATAAAAATAAACCATTTGCCAGGCCAGCGCACGAATATACTCGCACTGTCGCGGGTTCTTCTGTTTTGGGATTCGCGACACACTGCTAATAAAAAAAAAGAAAGAACAACAACAGGAAGGGCATTGCCATAGCGCCACTACCACACGCGGTCTTGGTGGTGCGCTTTTGGGGTTAGGTGAAAAATAGCGGCTCGTAAATCATAAAAAGTTATGTTACACCCGCACAACGCGCAGGCAGCAACACATCGCTGTCATTGCCACTAGCCGGCACCGAGCCGGGCGCGTACAGTTTTTCGATGAAGATGAAAGCAAGAGAGCGAGAGAGAAAGAGAGAGTGAGTGAGCGAAAGACAGAACCGTGATATAAAACGTTTCCTTCCGTTGGTGGTACGGTCTTGGCGGCTGAAGCTGAGGACTGCAGTTTTGGCTACCACCAGCAGCCCGAGATCATAATCAGGACGGACGGAGCACGGGAAACCATCTTGAGACACACGCGTGGGCGAATAAATATACATGCAGGCACACATCATTCTCTATTTAGTTAGTGGTGCTTGCTTTGAGTAGTGTGAATGGGCGAAAAAATATGTTCTTTGGCACGACAAGGCTCTTGGTGTGCGGAGTAGATTTCGCAACCGTAAGCGGATCGTGCAGCAGTGGAAAACGTGACCACATTTTTTATAAAATGTCATTGAAAATTTCAAATAATTTTGATATTATTAAACCCACCAAAGAGATCACACCTAATTGCATACATTCAGGCGCTCGAAACATTTCAACCTGTTTCTATGGTAAGCAAAATTTAATACAATTTTTCAACTAATCATGCTATGAAAACAACTGTTGCGTCATACAAAACGATCTCATTTTATGAAGATTACCATCATCATCGCGAAAAACCATCGTAATAAGCACAGTTTGGCGCTGCACAGCGATAGCATAATTAATACATCAATTCGAGGCATCATTCGTGATTACATGAGGTGGAATAACGAGCGAATTCATCTCTTTATGCAGCAAACGATCAACGACTTCCCATTTTGCGTGCGCGTGGGAGCACCGAAATGACGCGCAAGTACCGGCATCATAAAATTCATAATGTCGTGCCCGCTTTTTATGATGTCGCGTGCGTCTTTCGAGTGCCATCTTGTGTTTTAGAGACGATGCCACTTTCTTCTCGCTATGTAGAGAGATGGGACGAAACAATGAAGCGCAGAGTGAAAAGATGCAGTTTGCGTTCGAGCTGTTCCTTCCGTTTCCTTCGTATAATCACACTTCGAGTTGAATTATTCATTCAGCATTTCCACATTCAATCAAACGATGCAAAATAATATCTGCCACTGTGCTGCTACTGCTGCACAGTATATTGCATCCCGCAGCGTATTTACAAGAACAGGACACTGACATGGAAAGAAAAATCGAAAAGCGATTTTCCGTAACGTCACCCGGTGCTCGACCGGGGTGAGTCGAGAACGATGTCGTGCGAATCTCTTTAGCACGTGTTTATCCGATCGAGGGACCATCCCTGCTTTTTTTCTTCCTCTCTCTGAGTATCTGCGTCTGTGTTGTCCCCGTTCTGGGAGATTGGATTCGATTGATTCGGTTTTGGGTTACAGTGGTGCTGCGATTGCGATGATGCTCTCTCGGCAACAGCAACAACACCAGCACTAAGGAAAGCTTATTCACTTATTTTTTTGTATTGAAAGCATAGCGAGAGCGAGAGAGAGAGAGAAAGAGAGAGGGGTTCACTGCATCTCCATATGCAAAGCAGTCGTTTTTACCCCCGGGAACACAGCAACAATTGAGCTACTGGAAAGTTCAAATCGTGTGTCATGGTAAACCGAAACGAGCACAATCACATGCAGTTTGCTGTGACCGCGCGGTGACATTTTCGTTGCGGATGCAACTGGCAGCTGCAGTGTACGTGATTTTTCACCCAAAATGTGAATTCAATCGAGCTGCTGCTGCTGCTGCTGGTGCAGCTGTGTGGTTTACACGCTTCTCAGGCGACTCGAGCCAGAAGAAAACAAGACGTTTAGATCATTTGCATTTTTTTCGAGGTCCAAGGCCCGGTGAACGAAACACGAGATACAGAAGTGGAATTTTTGTTGTTGCTTCTCTCACTCTTTCTGGGTGTGGAGTAAAAATTGCACGGGATGGCACCGGCAATCGGATTTACATGCATTCAAGGCGAAATAATGAAGACAGTGATCGTGCTTGTTGATGCATGCTATAAGGATGTCTGACACACATTGCACATGTTTTCTTTGGCGAAGAATAAATAAAAAAACAAACCCTCCGCTGTTGAGAATTGGTTACAATTTTGAAATCAGGTTATATTTATAGAATACGTAGGTTTTCCTTTTTATATGGGTCAACCACATAGAAATCATCCTCAAACACATGTTGATGTTTCTATTCATTTGTATAAATATTAATTGGGTGAAGTATTATTCCACAAATGTAATAAAATAAATATACCCGAAGAAGAAAGCTTCTTCCAGGAAAACATATTGCACCACTTCCGAGCGAGAAAAGCTTTCGATTTTCCTACATTACGCACATTTCACGACAAATCGGTTGGTGATGAAAGCACTCCATCCCGCACCACGCCGAGTGTATGTTTGTATTTATTACACGTCATTCATCCGCTTTCGGGTGTCCTTTTCGGGTGGTGTCTAACGCTGCCGGTCGGATTGATGTAGTGTGTTTGTGTTTAATTAAGCACCCTCGTTCGTTTGTTCTCGCTGTGGAACGGAGTTCAACGAACGAGCTCCCGGCGAAAAGAACGCTTGCCTAACCGGAAATACATTAATCAGTCGAACAAATAACACTCACCCGGTGGTAATGGTGGTGGTGAGAGGAAAAATGTGTGGTTTCGTAGGAAGAACACCCTGTGAGAGCGGTATTGAGATAGGTCGCCATGTGGAAAAGCTCCCGGAGAACGGAAAATTATTTTTTATCTGTAGATTTGATTTAACCTGCCACCATCGGTGGATAAGTAAAACTACACGCGCCACGCTAGAACTATTAAGTGTATTTACACGTTCACGCATGAAGAATGAATATTGATTGGGGCGAAGCTTTCTCCGTGGGCTTTTTGTTCCCTATCGACACCATTATGTCGTAAAATTTCTCACGCGATCTGTGCGTTTCGTTTTGTCTTGGAAGCGATAGCATTTACAGGGCACCATTGGGTAGGCGGAAATTTTTCCACCACCTATTCCACTCGCTTCCCTTTAAGTCAATGACTCTGGCCATGGCTTTTTAACAGCCGAAACGAGATAAGCTTTTTACACGTGCGAGTAGCGATGGTGGAAAAGCGAAAGCGGACGAAAAGTGTGGTAGCGTGTGTTTATCTGGCCTCAAGGTTATCCGAGTGTACCGCAACCGTGGTTCGGAAAACCCTTCGTACGTTTTATGAGCTGTTGGCACGCGAACGCACCACCACCCCAGGACGCTGTCAAAGTGGAACATCTCTGTTTGGAAGTTTTCTCCCGATTTCTTTACCCTTTTTTCTCGGGAAAGCTTAATCGTAAGTAGTCCGTTAAACCATCTTTCACTTTCTCTCCACCCAACTCCCCCCATACACCACTGTTCGTTCGTTTCCGGAACCCGGTCACTAATGCACGCATCCCTAGTTTTCACGCAACGAACGTAACGTAGCACCAGTAATCACTTATATCATCTTCGGGGAGTAAAATGTTTCAATACCTCTCGCTCCACACGCAGGATCGAGCTTTTCGATTCACATTTCCGGTTTCCGGGGCTGTCGAGCGCACGTGGCCGGTATGGGCACCCGAATGATGATTACATTACTGACCCTAAATATTGTTTTGCGTGCGTGGGAAAATTAGATTTCATGATTTTCAGCGCCAGGAAGGGCCACGCGATTCGACGGTGTGAAAGGTGTAGCCGATTAAATTATTCCGATCCGCTTGTGATTTAGGTAGCGTTGAAAGATTAATGGGTTGTTCGGTGGAGTCGCTGACGCGTAAGTACGAATGCCGTGTAGGGGAATTATTGCTATGTTGTGTGACTTGAAATTATGTTTTGATTAGAGTGTACGGTGTTTTATCGTTGGTGCTTGAATAAGTCATATTTAATAGAGCGGTCTGGTAGACTCGAGTCAATGTTCTACAAACACTATCGAGTTTATCAGCTAGTAGTGTTAGCAATATCAACAAAAACAATTTAATCTGTAACAAATTCAATGAATGCCTAAAACTGGGAAGGAAAGTAAAAACGAAAGAAATAAAAACAAATCGTAAGACGAATTACATAGCATCTGGTTCTTTCTTTCCGTATGCCCCTAAAAGTATGCAATTCGCTATAAATTTTAATAATTATCGCATATTTATCGTTTTTATCCGTGAAAAAGTGTATTTCATGAGGAATTCGAGACACGAACGGTCTTAATATGATTGTCTCTCAATCGATACTTAAGCCCTGTCACATTGAGCATTTCATCGCCGCCAAAATTAATCATCTTAATCAGTCTTTCGACTTTCGAAGCCGGTTGAATTAATTTTCATCCCAACACGGAACGAGGTGAAGGCGGCAGCTCATCAAATAATCATTACCGTCGGGATCGCGACAGACAGGCCCTGTCGGCGGCTCTCAATCATCAATCGTTTCTCACGCGGGTCTGGCAATTTTCACACCCCGTCCCGCCCATCCATCCATCCATCCATCCATGGTGGTTTATTCCACCGAGACATTAATCCGTTATCAAATGATTCAAGTGTCGTTAACACTTCATTTCCCACTGGCTGGTCGAGCCACATGATAACCAGTGGCGAAAGGATTCTTTTCCCATAATGGGACTGGAGGTTGGTGAAAATCACACCGCCCTTCGGGAGGCGCGAGGAGTATCCGGCCAAATGTTTTCTTTTCTCGTTCGATACTATTTCGCCGCAACACGAACCGAGCCGAAGCATACCAGTGGAGAAGTGATCTCGGATAGGAAGAAAAATGGAACAAATTTCCCGGAACACACAAAACCAACCGCCCAACGTGAGGAGAAGGGCAAATCTGTTGAAAGGAAATGAATTTCTTGCATATCACTCCAGCCTGCCCTGACTATCGAGCTCGAGAGAGTTTCTGCACCAGGCCACACAACACACGAAAGGATAAAAATCAAATTTGGATATTCCAACGTTCGCTCGGGAGAGGAAAAGCTTGAATGACGCGCATCCTGCGGAAACCGGATCCAGGCTGTGTCCCTTCCATTTCCCAAGCGCTCCACCCACGGGGTGGTGCGCTCGTGTGAGTCCAAAGAATAGATCAGTTACAAGAATGTAATAAATTTAATAGAAATGATTGATGAGATGTTTTCCTATTCTTCAATCAACCGTCGCCCCCGATGCTCCGTTTCGTTCCACATGCATACTTTCCTAGCGTCACAAGCGTAGCGAGCAAAAAGTAGTACCCCGAGAAAGCTCGAGCAAACGTTATTTATCGCCTGCAGAAGACGCACGCTGGCAGAATAGTTGCGATAAAATAAATTTCCTTTGCGTCAACCGAAATTGGATGCTACGCTTGGCAGCTGGCAGTTGAAGTGGTTGCCTCCATTATCAAGCAAAAGGCAGCCACATTCACAGTTGTGTCCCGCTGGAGAATGAACTCAAACTAGATTAGAGTCAACATTGTTCGATTTATTCAGTCGGATTCGAATATTTTCCTGTCGTCTGTTGCGTCGCACTAACGAGTTTGTCAAAAGGAAGCGTTTTGAATACGGAAATTCGGGCTCGTTTCAGAAACAATTGACCTAAATATCTTCATGATGTTCAACAAGATAGATGTTGTCCAGCATAGTCAGATTTGTTATCCTTTTGATATATATATTTATCACACACAAATTGATTTCATGTTCAGTCTGTGTAACATCGTCTCAGTTTTAATAATTAAAACGACTTAAAAATAAATATTTCTGTACTCATGTTCGTTGATTTTTTATAACTAATCAATTTTCAAGCAGTGGTGTCACTTTCACTTTTCACTTTCTCATGAATTTTAAATTTGCTGTAAATGTTATTTTTGTTCCAAAAATATTCTGCAAAACAGACGAAATTTATACACAACGGCAACCAGATAAAGCATGAGGAAATTAACCCCATGCTGCATATTACAACTTCCATCATCATATTTCATGCGCGTGCATGTGTGTCATCTGCCCCATTCCGCCATTAGTTGCAGGCAATCAAAATTCATGATGCTGTTAATTTCACCCCGAAAAAAAAACACTACACCCCACCCCCACATCGATCCACCGCACTCCGATGCACATTCGCACGTCATTCGCACGCGGGAAAATTCGGACAGTAGCTGACCCCGTGTCAGCACCATTTCGGTGGCGGCGGCGACGGCTGATGGTGATGCACAAATCCCGTGCCGCGGTCGTTAAGAAATATGGGCAACACGTTAAAATCGGACATCACACGGACAATTCGCAGCAAGGAAGAAGGAAAAGAGATCGCTCCAGATCGAATGCAACCAGCAACAGTTGCAGCATGTTGTTTTAGTTGCACGCTGGTGGACTTTTTTTTTATTTGTTCGCTACTGCTCTCCACGCCACGTTGACAGTAATGCCATTTTTCGTCTAACGTTTGCATGTTTCTTATCCTTCGCGCGAGCCGTCGGCGTCGTCAGAATGGGGTAATTTATAAATTTTCGACTTCATCACTCCCCGGACACTGTCTGGGCTCATCAAGGAGGAAATGAAGCAAGAAAAAAAACAACCGAAAAAACAAACGAAAACCTCCACCGGAGAGTGCATTATATTTAATGCCCCCGTTGGGCGTACGAGCAAAAAATCAAACAAAACGATGCGTTAACGACGCGTGAACAAACAACTGGTCAACGCACACCGCACACACTCCGACCGCAACTTTACGAAACGCGCAAAAGGTGCATCGTTTCGGGCATTTTAACATCATTTCCAACCTCACAAAAAAATACAGGAAAGAAAAACACACACTGCATTCTGGCGGAAGAAACAACCCGATGTGTTATCGTTCGCAACCCGTTTTTTGTTTCATTTCCATCGCTTTTTTGCCTCCATCTCCAGCACCAGGTTTGCTTCTCGCAGCCCCGGTTGTTGACGTGAAATAATGTGCCAAACAAACGGGCACAAGTCGTAGAATTTGCCATCAATTTGCCAAACTAAAAATAATTACAACAACGCTCGCCGCCCCAGACTTTGGGTGTTTCGGGAGGCGCACGATGAAACCGTAAACACAGACACAAAAGTGCAGCCAAATGCAGCAGCACACGACTGCAAATGTGGAATGTGTCAATACTGTGTAATAGGCCCATTTTTTTTCGTGCTACAAGAAAGGATGTACCATCTGAAAAATGTCTGCACCGGGAAGTAAAGCACGCGTTGTTTACAGAAGCTAAAAGCAAATGCGCATTTGTTATCGTATGGTACGTTTTTGAGGTTGAAATTGAAAATAAATATCCCGCCCCAAGTTTGCGGTACATTCATGTAACCGGGAGATGAAAGCAATTCCTCCTTGCACTCTTCCAGCGATGATTTTCAAATCAGCACTGAGAAGTGGAAAAGAAGGGAAACGAAATTTGATTACAAATTTAATCCCATCAAACTGGCTGGATGCATCTTTTTATTCTTCATTCCTCGCTCTACTCAGACACATACTTTTCCCGTCGACGGCTGAGGGTACTGCGGACGCTCCTGCCACAAACCCCCTGGCCCTGTGTTGGAAAGTCATTACTCTGGTGGCTCATGGCGGGCCGCAGCAAACTGTTAGCCATTTTTCCTCCTTATTTACCGACGGGGATTAGCGTGGCGAGAGCTCGAGGCTGCCCAACGTGTGGTAAGCCGTTTGCCGTTACGATGGATGTAGAAGCATCATTTTATGATGCCTTCTCAATAGGGCATGACTGGAATAAATGCTATTTTCCAGCAACAATCCAGCGTGCGATGGGAGGAAGGAAAACTTCTTCATAAAAAAGAACTCCTTAAAAGGCGGTGCGGTCAGCGGCAGCGAAGGAAAGCAGTTGGGCCAAGGAAAATTCATCCAACTTTCATCCGAGTCACGATGTGCATGATGGCGATCTAATGGCAGATGGTTTTCCCTTCCGATTCTCGCCACACCTGCCGCCTGCCGGCTGTATTTCCCAGGAATATTATCCGCATTTTACCAAACACGCACGCACACCAGCACTGGCAAGATTTGTTTTGAAGTCGGCTAAAACGGCTTCTGTCATTGGTAAGCGTGGCGTGTAAGATATTGAGTGAATCGTTTATGGAAAAGAAGCGCGCGGGTGGATGCCGTGTTTTTTTTACCAGGCGCGTTTTTAGTTGCATCAGTGTTTTATGGACCTGTTTGTTTGCCTTTTTCAGAAGGCTTCACCGTTGTGTCATGTGCCACCGTCCGTACTGGGCAATGATAAATTACAGTCCATCAGCTAGCGGCGGATGGAATCCATCGTTTGTCCATCTCCGCTGCCATCGTAGGCGGCCCGGTGTCCTTACTAATCATTTCGAGCGATTACTCATTCGGTTGCCTTCAGGGTTTTTTTTTAATCTGGAAGGCGAAGGAGGCGGAGAAGGAGGCTGACCTTATGCTTTTCGCTTTCGGAGCCGGATGAAAATTGTTGGGATTGGTGGGAGTCACAATGAACACGTTGGAACAAATAAACGAGAATTTTTCCGCACCGCCTCAGAGGAGCAGTGATATCGGACGGATTGAATGTTGACGCTTAACCTCGCAATGCTCATGAAACGCTCTATTTTTAGATTACAAATTGATCATGTGGCGGAAGGAAGGCGATTGATTTTGTAAGTATGCTAGAAATTTGGGATCAGTATCCCTGTACAAATGATGTGATGGATGCAAGTTATTCTGCTTTAAAATAATTTGTAATTCATTTAACAAATAACTTCTTTTCAAATCTAGGCAAACGTTTGATAATTTGCGTAATAAAAAAACTAAAATATTTTATTGTCATTTAATTTAATTTTCAATCATATTCATATGTAGTTGCATGAATAACCATTAACTTTATAATTTTTACTAGTGAGTTATAATTATTACAGCGAATAATTACAGCGCTTCAACCTGGTAAATGAATATTTCATAAATAAAGCACACCATTTAAGGGTAAGCTACAAAAACCGTTTGTGGTAGGCAAAACAACCCTTCCTGCTACACTTTTCCTCTTTTTTTCTTTTCCTCTACCTTGGCCATTGTTTTCCGGCCACACGATCAAAATGAATCCTTTCGGCGTAGCGTACCCTAATGTAACCACCGAAACACGCCGTACAAATGGTTTACAATTTGCGTGCAAATTGGGCGTATAATTTAATTTGACACTCGCACCGATCGTCCCCGGGGTTTCGAGTGTGTACCTTGTCCGAAATGGAAAATGAGCCCATCACCACAACAAATTAGTTTTTATAACCGGTCATGCCGAAGCGCCCGATGTGACGACTGTCTTCACCGTCACCATGGCAACACGCTTGGACATGGCGATTGGTTTAACGATTGGAATTTCCGGTATTTTTCGGCCCCAAAGGACTAGAAAGCCAGATGCTTGCTTCCACCAGCACCAACATGAAATATGGTGAACGCAATGAACACGGATGGAACCGCGCGTAAAGCAACGCCTGACAACGCAACACTCACCACCGTGTGCTAAAACATCGTTTGCCAAAACAGCGCTCATTCTCGCCGTCCCGTGCCGGCGTTCGGTTCACCGAGAGTAGTAAATCGTGTACACACGGGTTGAAATATTGTGACACTCGGTGAAATGTTGTTTTTATACAACAATCAACCAACACGACCAACGGTAAAGCGCCTGGAAAATGAATTTCCCATACCAAATGCATCTTTCAAATGCATTCACCATTTCGCCGCGGTGGATGAATAATCTTCTCGGTACGAACCATTTTTCCGAACCACGCCAACACCGAAGATGGATGAGTGCAAATTTGAACGCTTGTCGCGTGGTAATTGAAATTATTTCGCAACAAGCTTGTTTGCTGAAATTGACGACATAAATCAAAATTGACGACGTGCAACAACCGATCGTTCGATGCGTTAGTATTATTACGAGTGGGGAGCGTTGTTGGCACGGCGATGACCTATCGCTTTCCAACGAAACAGTGGATGACTCAAGCGTTGTCTAGCCAAGTGGACATTAAAATAAACGAACGCACTGAAGTGAGGCATTCGGTTTTCACGCAATGGAAATCTGACACCAAAAGGTTCATCACAAAAAAGACGAATCGTCGGTACGTGACATAAATTTAGAACATTTTTATTTGCTTTTAATTAGAAGCAAGTCGTGAAATGTAATTAAATTATTCGATTTTTTATTTACAGTTCGAAGAAGAAAAGCTTTGTGTCGAGTGAAAATTTAATTATGATATTGGAATGATTTTTCTAAAAAAATCTTCACGTTAAATTTCGCTTGCTAAGTTGTTTCCAACTTCACTGCAATAAATATGAATGCTTATGAAAGACAGTTCCAAATTCATTCATACATAGTACTAACCTAAATATTGTAAATGATGTACAGCAATTTTGAATTCAATATTGATATTAGTATGCATTCCAATTCTTAGCGCCTACTAAACACAATGAAACCAATTAACCATTTTTAGAAAGTCTTCACGTCTTTCAAGCAAACTGAATCAATTTCGCATAACTGAACGTTGACAAACAAAGCAGGCGGATCAACATGCAACATACGAAAGTGAACGAGACAAACAAAAACTTAACCAATAAAACAAGCCGGTCGGCCTCAAAGTTTGCCGGCGACCCCGGCCATAAGACCCGGTACGCCCGGGTCCGTGCGAAAATCGTGCCACGCATGGCAAAGCCCGAGAAAGACTGGCCGGGAATGCTGATGAGAATTCGCACCAATCCACCACAAGCACCCGTACCAAAATCAAATCAAAATAAAGCAATAAAAGTGAAAGAAATGTGCAGTCGGTGTCGTGTGCGTATGTTGCTTTCGTTGATTGATCGAGAATAATCGTCGAAAAGGAGGCGATGATGGGCATGAGGTGGAGTACGAGGTTTTTTTTTGTATTTTGTTCCACAGGCAGGAGCCAGCTGTGGGTCGCATCCGCAAATCTTCGCGATTAGTGTGACATATCGCATCGATGCCACCGGCACTCATGAGCGAACGAACGCGTTCGACACACTAAGGACGTCGCCTTGAAGGAGCCGATTTGTCTAATTCCCCCCACCTTGCCCCCGAACCACCCTTCCGCGTTGCAGCGACAAAAGGACGTAACACGAAATGAATACAGATTAAACAAGACCACCACGTGCCGCAGGGTTTTCCTGTCGGATCCACCCACCGCCACCGGGGTCGAAGCACCGTTCGTTGACATTGTCATCAGCAAATCAAAACATCAAATCCGGAGCTTCCATCGGTGTTTGTTGAAGAATCGATGGAGGATACAGTGACCAACGGATAAAATACACTTTAACGATCAATTTTAAAATACAATGTTCAGCATTTACTTGCATTACTTTGAGAGAGAACTAAGTAGAAATATTTGGCTAAATTTTCGTAACCGTTATCTGCGTTAATTACAAATTTTACTAAAGGGATACTAGATTACTTTAAATTATTCATCAACAAATCAAGGCTTTTACGTTCTTTGTCTTTGTAGTTGTTTTAAAATAATCCCAAATCGATAAAGGTATTCTTAATTCATATAAGCTACAGAAATGCGATGAAAAATCAATCTTAAATATAATTCACTTTTAGATTTAAATTTGTTAAAGAATGATATGATATGAAATGATTTGAACACGGTAACGATTTTAATATGGTATTAAAATTTAATATTTTAAGAATATTACTGAACACAGAACAATAAAAGCTTGTTTTTTTTCTGTCTGTTACTGTACCACTTGCTACCGCCACGCGCGAATCTTCTTCACAGTCGCGCCAGGAAATAGCAAAATGAATGGAGCAGGAAATTGATGCTCGCAAGAAGCTCGCACAGCCACATGTTACTTCCGGGGAGGAATGAATGCACGGCGGGGTAAGTATCAACTTGAAGATGCAGTCAACGATGATGACACCTCAACGCTGTTCAAGGTGATTAAAGCATCAGATCGTGACAGAATAAATTGAACCGACCCGCTGTTAGAAGCCACCGATCGAATGCTCTTTCTACAATGCCAATGCGTGTACCATTCTCATAAAATCGTTTTGAAAGCGTGCTTCTTGGGATGTTCAAAGTTTAAAGAGCTCCACCAAATGCGACAAATAAACACACACAAAAAACGACAGTGGCAACGAATTATGCAAACGTTTTCCGTGCATTAATTAAGCATACGGATTGTGTGGCTTCGGCAGCATCTCGCCATTCGCTCATTACATAGAAACTTACGTGAAGGCATTAGAATGCTGCAAAAGTTGCGCGAACCCAGAAGGAAGCTGCTGATTTATGTTTACGTAATTGCCTAATCCCTCGGATTCGCATCGGGCGGCTTTAGGCGGCGGCGAGTTTCTGCCTCGGTGTGCCATACCTGTTTAGAGTAACTGATAGCGAAATCCTTTAATCGTTTCAACCGGTTTCGGCGTGTAAGTCCATTACTGCCATGCGAGGATTTGCCACGACCGTACGGTGGTGGTGATTTCTTTGTTCAATTTCCATACGACAACAAGGTTTTGTCTTTCGGTGTCGGTGCACGGAAAAGAAGAGGTTAAATTATGGACCAGTATTTGTGGCCGTAGCTACCCGACACTACATTATAGTGTCCCGGAGCCGGATTAAAATTGGTACAAGCAGCTCCCACTGGTCGAATAACAAACTACAGGCAAGCTGAATTTAATGGGAAACTATAAAGTTTTTTTTTTCCTTCCCGATGGCGATGCCTTCGAGCAATGCTAGTTTACGGCGAAGGTATCTCGAACGCCAGACACGTCCACTCTATTTTCGTACGCCGGAGTTAATGTTTGTTCATTAAAACCGCTTCCAACCGACCGTGGTAGCCATTTTTCATGGGCAGAACCAAACTCCCGTACCGACCCGAATGGAAATTTATTCTCCAATACCTGGCGTAAAATGACAGTCGCGGTCACCGAACCATTTTCACCGTGTCCAGTGTGGGGCAGGGGGAACACGCCTGGCCATCCTGTTGCGTTTAGTAGTTTTGGTGCGAAATTCATTTCACCAGCAGCACCAGCGCATATGCAGGGTTTGGTGCACCGTAGCGCGTCGTGATGAAAGGTAGGTTGTAAAATGCATCGACTATTTCCGGGTGAGTGCCTATTTCCGTTAGTGTATGCGCTACATTTATTACAGTGCTCGACTTTTCTGCTCGAAAGGAGGTTACTGGTTACTAAAGCAAGGAGTAAATGATTTAAAATGATTTTTTTATTTTTTTAATCATATTACTTTTGATGTCATAATTGCTTCAAAATAACGATATAACAAAATGTGACGAAATTTAAAAAAAATACAAATTCATATTTTACCCCAAGTATCAAATTGCCAACCACTGCCTTGTTCTAATTACTTTAAACACACTGTGTAAAATGTCCTTGTCTGATACGTGCAGCTTAGGTGGAAGCAGGGGTCTCAGCTTTACAAAATTGTCCAGTTCACTACAATCGAAACACGTTGTCAACATTGTATTCAAAGCTCGAACCGACACCGCCGCTCAACCTACCGTCCGCAAAGAAACATGCCACGGGTTCCGGAAGGGAAAACCCCACCCGTCAATTGTAGTGGCACGGAAAACCGGGCATGGTAAAAAAAAGCGTCACACACTTTACGCCGTGAAAAGGCCCATCGGTTACACACTGCACGCGGTCATGAGACCACGGGGGAGCATTTTGATTACGGGTGTTATTACCTGTCATCAATTTAACCTGTTCCGTTCGTCCGCTGAACGTCACACCCAGCAGCCCGGTGAGTGAATGAAAGGCCAGCGACAGTTGGAGGTGAAGGTAAAAAAAAAGAACGAAAAAACAACATCACCACGAAAAGCCTATCTGACAACAGCACTCAACACACACACGGACAGCGCATGCTGAAGGGGGGATAGTTTTCCTTCGTCCCCCGCACACCTCCACCGTCCGGTACAGGCGACGCTTTTAATAATAATAATCACGCCATGAATAAAATAATAAACAAACTTTTAATAAATTGCTCGTTATATCGTTACAGCGTTTAGCGTAACAAAAGCGCAACGGGATGAGGGGGAGGTGGGAGACGCTTGCGTTATTTAAGGGCCATTCGCATGTCCCAGTTGAACAGGAAAATGAGTTCCCCCCCCCCATGCCGGCTTAGTTCACGCAGAGAAAACCCCCTCCTTTAATGGGGTTACATGTGCTGCAGCTTTTACAAACCGTGCTCTTATCAGCGCCGAAAGCGCCCGTGAAGGTCTCGCAGTCAGCTCCCCCATTCGGAGGGTGCAGAATATTTAGAACAACATGTGATTAAATCGTAATCCGTGCGAGCGAGACCCCAGCGACGACCGAACTCTCTTCGGATTCGCTACACCTCCAGCCGCAAATAGTACACGGAAGCAGACGGAAGGAAGGTGTATTATGGTTTTTATCTGTTTTGCCAACAGAAACTCCACACGGTCCGCGGAGTGGTTCGAACGCTTGCCGGTAAAGGTCCTTATGAGCCTTTGGTGCGCGTGCTACATGAGTGGTGAGAAGCAGACTGGTGGACCAAACTTCCTGCCAGCTGTTTCCGGTACTGTTCCGCACTCGGGGCAACCTTCGCGATGATGTTTTTTTTTTGTTTTGCAGGATGTGCCAACCAAGCGCACCGACTGGCAAGTGGATGGTCGTTTTCATTCGTGGGTATGATTACAAATGGGTTTCAGCTCATTTACTAATGAGATTTGGAAGTGATATGCGCACCGGGTGGCTCGTTTGGCCGTTGGGGTCTGGTTATTGTAGGGTTGTTTTGTTTTTATTTGTGCTTGTTTTGTACGTATTTACGGAGAGTAAAGATGAATCGTAATCAGTGGTTTGTTATTTTCTTTTAAATTGTTAGCATTGCCAAAGCATTTAATTTCTGTCAGTGAGAGACAAGAAATAAAGCTTGACTTATTAAATTTAATTTCATATCAATGCGTGATTTCTCAACTAATATAATTTATAATTGAATTACCGTCTTTAAAAAACGTGCCAACGACGACACTCAACACACGGTTATTTCTTGGGCAGCTTCCCACTGGAAATACTATACTCTCCGCTTTGCTTAATTGAATAACCAAGCTAATTAACCCATTAACTCGCATCTAACAGACGTTTAGCATGTCTCTAATCGATGTAATGAGGAATCCGAAATCAATCACCACACCGCGACCACAAAACTACCCCGCCAGCGATGAGACTACGCACCCTCCGCTGCTCGACACATCGTTCACCACGAAAACGTCTCGCTGGCACGCCACCACAGCAGGCGGCGCTTTGCTCGAAAGCGAGCTTTGCTACGGGGAGCGAAACACGCGCAAAAAGAAAACCACATCAAACCACCATTAGCCTGAACATGATGCCGTGAGATTATCGCGATACAATGTTGCATCACTGGGGAAGAAGAAAGAAATTACCCTCAGGTGCACGGTGCATTAATTGCCCGTCGAGGGTATCGATAACATATCCCTCGCGAGGCGCCTTTTTACCGGTAGTGACGGGTTTTGTCCAAAATTAAATGCACCGGTTTTATGGCACACGTGCTTGCCGGACTTGTCCCCTATGCAAACGGAGCGTATTGGTGTGATCAGTGTGGAGGATAATTGAATGAAAGCGTAGCGTGACGTCCTGGGGGATGCTTCTGTTCAAACGTAGCTGCGGCTCTCGTAGATCATTGTTGATGTCTAGACATGCTTTTCTAGCAGTCAATCACCGTCCCTAGAGCATGGATTAGATCTTATCGCCTGCTTTTCGAGTGTGTGTTTTTGTTTTCTCTTTCTATCCCACTCGACTGACATTCCCGAGCATGCCCGGGCGATTACACCACCCGTTCGTTTTTCCTTTTGTGATAAAGTTTCACACCGCACCCCATCTGCGCTTAATGTGTGCGTATGATGAATTTTCTCATCGAACGGGCGCCATAAAAAATAGTGCCCATCCGTGCACTTTTGCACCACGGCAGGACGCGCGTCTCGAAAACGGGTGACCAGACCGGTGGCTTGTTGATTTAACTGGCACGGCCGCGTGAGACTCGTCTGCTGGGAACCTCATAAATCACAGCCCACTTTCCAATGTCGTTGCGTTGCCACGGCAGGGGACAGCTGCGTGGTGCGATGCATGACAGTGAAAAGGGCCACTTGTCAGTCCGTACGCGTCCGCGTCCATCGTTTTGACCATTGCTTCAGGGCTTCGACAAGGGGTTGTCAAAATAAATCGATGATGACCTTTCCATTTGTAAAAACGCACCAATCCCCACTACCAACACCCAAACCACAGCAAGTATCGTTCCAATAACTTAATTGCTTTCCTCACCTCCACCGTCACGGCGTTCTCGAGAAATATTCTAAACTAAACCCTTTTTCTCTAATGCCACCGTTCACCGTAGATAAAGTTTCGGTGGTTTCTGTCCGTACTTCAACCCGAAAGCCGTGTGGGTGGGTTTGCTCGCCTTTTTTGTCATCCCGATCTAATCGAGGGATTTCACAAATGGGAATCACACTCTCCCGAAAGAGACCGTCTCTGCTGCTCACGATCGAAAATTGGACATCCCGATCGTAAAAAACCCCTCCGGTTCTCTTGGCGCGCACAACAGGCGAGTGTAGTTTACGATGGCAATCAAGCCGAAAAAACACAACCAACACGGGCGGGGTGGTGGTTTTTATGGTGTCCACGGTGCGTGAGTGAGAGCGAAAGCCAAGGATACGGTGGGAAGGAACGCTTTCAAAGGAGCAACCAGCAGCTGGCTGATAAATGGTCGTGAAATCAATGAAATGCACTCGACGACTCGAGCACTCGCTGGGGCTGGCTGGGGGCCGAATTCGGGAATAAAACCCAACAAATGGTTGCTTTATAGCGTGTTTGTAGAGCACAGTGTTTATATAAAATGGAGTGATTTACGTTCGAACACTGGTGAACGTTTCATTGTCTACACGTTGAATGCTTGAATCAAGGTTAAAAATCAAATCGACGACCATCACCCGATGAACTGATTTATTTGCAATAATTTTCAATAACAGTTTTAAAGTTTGAATGTCATGTTAAAAATGGTTTATTCCAGTGAAAAACAGGTAGTTCTTCCATGTCATAAGTGGGTAAAACAGGGGTTTACATTTTATTTCACAAAATATTTCATAACTAATTTTCTTTTTATTCATTGTCGGCATATGAGAGCAAAGTAAACATATAAGTGTATTGTTAATTTAAACAAAACTCCTCACAGTTTTAACACATCATTTTTGCTAAGAAGTGCATCTAAGGGATCTTGAAATTCAACGAAAATGTAAGTACTATAATTGACTAGCAATACTCAGTATCAACGCAAAATTAAATCCTTACTTAATATCGTAAATAAAGAACAAATATGTTTCTATACGAACGCCTGAAACGAATCCCTGAAACACTGAAAAAGTCGCAACGTAATTAAACGCAGCTAAGTTCCTTTTGCTATCAGGTATACATTTGATTTGCCTATTAAAATCGATAAATTTCGCAGCTACCCAAGCGCATGATTAGACTCTTCCAGGGCCAATCGGAATCTAAATCCCAAAAAATCCAGCTGACAGCATCATACGCTCGTGCTCACACACTTGTCACTCGCTCCACCCGTCTGTTCGATTACTTTGCGACGGCGAAATGCTCCATCAAAGCAAATAAATAGACTTCAAAATCGATCCCGGAGCCCTATAAACGCGAACGCGCTCGTACCCATTTACGACCGCTAGTACGCGTACCGATAAGGAGGAAACTTCCAGCGACGACTAGAGGGTGCTGCGAGGGATTTGTTATCACCGGCACCACAGACGATCCAAACCGTATGGGACGCGCACACTTAGCCGAAGTTACTTTCGAAGTTGGTGACGGAGAATTTTTCCCCCGCTCCCCAAACTGCCGTCGTCTTTGTGTGGCCCTGGGACGGACATTTTTTGCCGGTCAGAAAAGTGACGATGCAAACCGACCGACCGACCGACCGCCCGGGTGTCTTACCACCCGCAAGATGCCGCGCCCCGAGGGTGAATTGATGGGATTTCTTCCACTTTGAACCAGTCATTTATGGAAATTTCGTTTGTATCGTTCCCGTCGTCCCTCGCTGACACAGATACCGGCCACTGTGCCTCCGGACACCGATAGGTTTATTGCCACGGGTGGGAGCGCTTCCACATACGCCGTATCACTTGGAACGAACGGGGTTGGCACGAACACCACCCGGCAACGACCACGATAGATGGGTTTACGATCAGCGCAGCGCAAAAGTGACACACAAGGAGAAGGTTTTCCACTTTTCACGGCCTAAAATGAATATTTCATGAAGCACTGGAACCTCTCCGCTGTTGGGTGCGCGTCGTTGGCCTCCTCCGGCGTGCGCATAATCAAGCCTTGCCGCACTAAAACCGATCGTCTGTCGGTAATCTTTTCATTCATCGAAATGAGCACTGCTGGCGGGGAGGTATCGAGCCGTAAGCAAATCAGTGCTGTTTCTGTTTCGCCTCAATCACGCACCAAACTTGGATCTCGAAAGGGATCTGCTTACGGAAGCGAAAGTGAGCTTCGGATGGGCCCACCATCGAGGACAAAACACCCGGAAATAACACCCAAGCAGTAGCTTAATTAGGTCAATCGCGTAGCGTATAATCAGGATTCAGCCACCCATACGACACAACCCATACTGAAGCTACTACGCACTTTCCTCCAGTGCCGTATGTTCCTCCAGCGCCCGAAAACTATCGCCGAGGTTAAGCGCAATCACCGTGCCGAATCGTTGCTTCAGCTTTTCGTACCGCTTTGCCGCCCGCTTCCGTTGCTGGTCAGCCCGGTCCGGATCTGTATGGCACAGTTCGGACTGAAATTTCTCCAGCTGCTCCACTACCTCGAACTCACGGTGCAGTTTCGCCACGTCCAGTGCCGTCCGACCGGCCGTGTTCATCTCGAACACGCTGACGCCCGCCTTCAGCAAACACTCAACGCACTCACGATGTCCACCGGACGCGGCCAGATGGAGGGCCGTATTACCCGAGCGGTCCGTTCGGGAGAGATCTCCGCCGCGCTTCAGCAAAACGGTCAAGGCGAGGGTCTTTCCACCGACCGCTGCTAACAGCACGGGCGTCAAAAGGTTCTCGTCCGGCGCGTTCACTTGCCAGCGCGTTGATTCCTTCAGCACGAGCACGTTCCCAGCGCTGGCTGCCTTGTGAAAACGAGTCGTACTGCCCATGCTGCTGCTGGAAGACACTGTCTGGACCGATGCACTAAGCCGAACAGAGCCGCACTTAGCGCTCCCGGACGTGAAGTGGCGAGTCTTATCGATCGAAATCATTGCGCGATAAGCGGCTGGACTTATCTTAAGTACTTGAGGGTTATTATTGTTTTTTTGGCAAAGATGTTCAGGTTGATATTTGTCGATCCCATCGCAATTTTGTCTCTTATCGCGAACTGCTGACCCAGCATTACATTATTATGACATGCATTGGATTTGATACTGGCAGATCATTGAGCTATTATAAATTTTCAAATTTTAAACGCATTGCATTGTCATTGGGATTGTTATATAATTTTGGGTAAGTTATTATGTATTACTTTCACAGTCTACAAATAATTTATGATCTCTTGAAGAAAGAAAACAAACAAAGCTTATCTCTCTTGATCTTGTTTCACTTTCGTAATAACAGCAAGTAATTAAAAAGTTGAAATTAAAAATAAATGAAAACAGTAGTTTGTCAAGATTAATTACATCAAATTTGCTAATCTGCTTTATCATGCAGGGATCTATTCCGACGAGTATCATGAAGCAATATCATCTTCTTCCCGGAACACTTTCAGCGCTAATTACTTCAAGCACCCTCGCCCATCATCCGTACAAACCCTCGCACAACTTTTTCTTATCCGTTTCTTACCGGACGGCGAATAATGGCTACTGCCGGCTGCCGACGACACCGTGACTTGTGATGACGAACGTCCGATCGGATGTTATCTATCACCTCCGTCCACGATCTGGGTCAGTCAGGCAAAAGTTTCGTCCGGCCGGAACGTTGCACATCGTCCTCGGCGGCGTCATCGCTTGTGCCGGGCGTATCGATTATACTTCGGGACAAAGTATAAATAATATGCAAATAACTTCATTCGCCCTGCAGCCATCGCTTTCGCACCTTCTGCCGCTTCAGTGTTGTGCCACGACACGGTAATCTAATAGCAGGTTGATGGCACAAGCACGGCAGCAACAATCCCGGAATTGCAATCGGGCAATCCGGTTCGAACACACCGACCCCCGACGTGGTGTTTGCTTGCGAGGTGTAATTAAACGTAACGCAGCGTGCAGCTGGCAGACGGTGCTACACGCTTTTTAATTACTTTTACCACAAGCCCACCGCCACTGCAAGGTGCATTTTCTTTCATTGAGTTGCGAAAAAAACCTGATTGAGTTGCTCTTCCTGATCGTTTTTCGTTTCGGGAGGGGCAAACCTCATTGCACCTAGTGTTTTCCTGGTAGCAAATGATATGCTCAAGAAGCACTAGCTACCCAATCGTCACCGCAGGTGCGAACGAACGAATGGGGAAGAAAAACTCAAAACTCCCTCACTCACTTTCCCACCCAACGAGCTGATTTTTCCATGCACCCCAAACCCTGTCCGCCATAAATCGTCACGGCTTTTGGCTCGGAGCGACATTCCGAGATGAAAAAGGGCATGAATACGATTAAACCGATCGACTCCGTTTCGAACGTGTCTATGTGAGAAGATTGACTTAATTTGTCCGTTAATGAAGCGAAGTGCCGTCTTCAGTCGGCACTCGAATCTCGAATCTTACTCGCGCGGGAAAGAAAACGCGTGCTTCCTACGACGCGGACGGAGCTGGAAAACCGGCCGACTTTGGGCGTCACGGTGAAAGACACGTTCCGCGCAGTGTCGCTTTTTTGCCGCCACCGCTCGGTTTTGAAGCAACCTGTTCGAGCGTGCAGGCGTCGGTGCTAAGGTAAGATGGATTGAGCGATCGTTTATCCACGGGAACAGCTGCCACGGGCAATGTACAAAACCCGTACGAGCCAACGTGTTTTCATCTCTATGCTCTGCTCTTTTGCCCACCACTTGTGCTTTGGAAGTGGTGAGTAAATCAAACGGAGATTTATTTTAATGACACGCATAGTTTATGTTTCATAATTGCAAATAATTCATTCACCGCTCCGGTCGCAACATTTTGAAATCTGGCAGTGGCATTTGCTAGATAGAAATTTGTATTGACCTAATAGACAGGCGATATTTTTCTCGCTTTCATGTTGTTGATGGTTTATATTTATCCACATGTAATATTTATATGTTGGATAGCAGAAATTAGAGAATGTTTTGAGTACACAAAATGTCGGTTTATTTATTTAACAAACAGGCCCGTCAGAAAGATGACATTATTAAAATTATTGAATATATTGTATTTATGACTTGTAATATGTGTCGAAGGTTCATAAGAGAAACTATTTTCGAAACGAAAGATAAACACGTTTATAAAAGATAATCTGGTTGGATTAACAAAAACAAATGATGCGTTATTAATTCTCTTTGTTTGGCATAAATAATATTTGTTTCATCGAAATTTGAAACGAAGTTGTGTATTTTGTACACAATAATAAACAATCAGGAAAATGTTAAAAACGTATATGGTCTCATCTAAACAAGTGATAAGAAAAGCATTTATAGAAATATCGATACAAAAAAAATTTCCCTGTTTTATAGAATTGGTGTGCATTCTTAACAGTGCCGAACAGAATTTTATTGGAACAAAACATGACCCTCTTCCTCATCCCGTATATTACACCTTTCTCAGAAATGTCCTGCCAACGAGCCACCGGAAAAGCATTCATCTTCCCATCCGCCGCTAGTCTGACAGCGCACCCACAAAACCTTTGGAAGGACCCGACGGCACTCCCGAACGCCGCAATTTCTTTTTCCGCCGTCCACCACAGACACACACCGGGAATGACGGAAATCGCGCACTGTCACAATCCATCGCTTCCACCGGCTGTCTGTCCGCGTTCGGCGAACGGTTCGCCCAGGGGCTGGCGATGATTAATTACTTTATCACCACTCACGTCCGGTGCACCACAGCAGCGGCACGCTCGGAAGCGATCGCGACGACAGCAGCAACGTACGCACGCACGCACGCACGCACGCACGCACGCTCACACGCACCGCATTTTGATGGACTGGCGAGAACCCGCGGAAGAAAGATCAAAGGCTCGGCCGACCACGGGGAGCGCGCGTTTGCACTACATTCGTTTTGATTTCTATCACAACCACCCCACCCTGGATGCCCCGCTGCGGTGACAGGTGGAAAACTTGTAATGCTTTATCTGCACAATAAAGCTCACCGGCTGCGGAGGGAGGTTGTGGCCTCGAACGGTTTTTTGTTTTGCCTGTTGTTTTCGTAAACAACACCCCGTTGAACATGGGCGCCTTTACCAAAAAAGGACATACCGGTGAGTTTTCATGCGACGGTTTTGCGTTCGGTTTTAACTTTTTGTAAAGTGATATCCTTCGATGGGGATGTATAATGCTTGAGGTTCGCAATAAAATAAAAACCGAAAATAAAATAAAAAAAGCCGGACAGCGCAACAAAGTCGGCGCTAGGGTTATTGAGCGAATTTTTATCATTTTATCGCCATTATATTGCACCGTTCGACGTAATCATGCCCGATTCGGTGATGGAGACTTAAACATCGAAGAGGTGATAGAGTGTGATAGCATGTATGGTCGCACAAGAAAAAAAAAAGAACACGACAACAACTATCAACCGAACGGCGTGCAACGTTCGGATCCGTGGGAAAAAAAGTCACCAGCTTCGCCGGCTTCGATCTATGCCGCGGTCGGATTTATGGTTAGGACACCGGATCCGGACCCACCAACGTCCGATGGGGTTCGACGGTGAGTCGTTTTTCTTTTTTAATGAGCAAAAATGTTTCCTATTTCGGTGTGCTTGTTGTGGGGTGGGGGTGACCCAGAAAAAAAATCGCAGCACTTTTTTCCTTAATCCTCCCTAGGAGCATTCGCAAACGTAGCGATCTTGGCTGATTGTAAGCGAATAAATAAAAACGGAGTGTATGGAGAGTAATAGTAGCGCAAATAAGCGTGCCCTGTCGAACCGTGGTTGTCATCGAGGAAACGTGGCCCGCATTGGAAAGGGAATCGAATCGAACTGGATTCTGATTGAAGCTTGAATTAGGACGAATTTAACAACCCCGATCGGTTGGTTGCGCCTTGGTAGCGAGTAAAATATAACGCAAGAAAGCGAAGAAAAAAAAAACATTACATTAGCAAAACACATTTAATGGTGCATTAGAGATTCATGTCCATGGGAAGGGAACTTCGAACAGCAATATAGCCCTGCATAGCGTTCTCCTAAATCAGAAGTAGATCGCTTTTCGTACGCTTCACCAGCCGCCCGGAGCCGGTTACACCGAATTGGCCACAAATCAGCCGCCGTACACCGAAATGCAATGCTGACATAAAATGACCTCAAATAAAAAGAAAATCGGGGTCAATTGATTGGTATGCATGCGTATTGTTGCACCGGCGTGTGTGCATTAACGGCACCACCGGGGTGCAATAAAAGCAAGCGAAACGCACACAATCGTTGGCAAAAGCAAAAAGGGGGCTGCCGCAATAAAAATGTGCTGCCAGCTCGACCAGCCGTGTGTGATAATTTATTTCCCTGAGTGAGTTGTTGCAAGTGCGTTTCCGATGTAACGACGAATGCGATATCATAAACGATGCGTTTTATGCAGGAAAGAAAAAGGGAGTGTAGCAGCGATGCGATTTTTACTGCCGCAGAGCAGTTGTTTGTCGTGAAGTTGTTTTTATAACATTTAATTAACGACCTGAGGGTCCCTACCGACGGGATGCCAATAAGTGAAGGATTTTTGGGGGGTTTATTAAAAATTAACTGCTGGCTCTTTCGTGGGTCGAGGTCGGCGAATGTCGATCGGGTTGTTGTGTTTATTACATTGCGTGTTATGTTTCCATTATTAGCGCTCTGGACGGTAAGAGACATATGGTGCTAATGAGCTCATTTATTGCATCATGTTGTCAATAGACATTGTTATCAGTAACACTTAATCGTTTGTTGCATCACCTGGGTTCTAATCCGCTGTTCTACATCACTAGGGCAGGATATTGCATCACACAATGTCTTTGCGAGCGAGCGAGGACATACTAGCGATCAGAAGTTCTGAGAAACATGTTGGAAAAACCCATCGTAAACTGAACGCCTGAAAAATAATTAGTTAATTTATATTCACTTTACCTTGTGACTTACGCTTGCTGTCTAGATTTTAGAGTGACCCGTATAATACAAGGTAAAGTCTCATTTTTATGGATTGAACACCTAAACTTACGATAATATAATAGTTCTGGATTTTTTTTAATATTATAAATTCTCTCGGCCCAGCCAAATCGCACTGTTTTTAAAATGATACTGGTTTTTTTTTATTTTACAGCATTAATTATCGCTTCCGCAAACCTTTTCATGATCTAGCACCCTGTCTTGTTTATAACCATTCGCAATTCGGTTCCGCGTACGAAAAAAAAAACAAACAACCTCGTAGGTAAATGAACTCTCCCTCGCTAGCTTTAGACGATGTATCGTTCATGTCTTAATTACAAATTAAACGACATAAATTCAGCGCGGCCATTCAGAAAAAAAACTTGGATCCTTTTCGCTCCGTGCCTCAGTTTGATGAGTGTTTGCACTAAAACCACTTCCACAACAAGCGGCGATTCCCAGTCATTGACGATTTACTGCATCCGACCGAAGTCAAGGATTCGAGCCGCGAGTGACGACTTCGTCGGACGCGCCGGTGTCGGAAATTTATGCGCCCCAGACATGTCAGCCCCGATGGTGGAGGTCACCACAGAAACACCACTCGAAATCATTGCCCAGCTAACGCCCGAGGACAAATTAGCTATCGAAAGCTTCAAACACGCCGGTTTGCACGGCGAGAAACATTCTTCCCAAAAGGAGATGAGAAAAAGCAACAGCAAAAACGTACCACCGAACGTCACATGGTTGGATGAGCTAAATTTGGCAAAACTCTTGCCCTTGCGCTTCTGCCATCGCCGGTTCGGGGTTGGGTTGGGCGGTTAACGATTGTTGCTCGGTTGGCTGATAATTAAAACTAGCAAGCGCGATTCGGATTCTATTACTGCCACAGAACATGCAGACAGAACAAAAGCACACAAAAAAAGACGAGAAATCTCGACGCGTCAATACGATGCAACTTTTATGCGGCGGCACCCATGCCCGATTATGCAGTTTGGAGAGTAGGTGTCGCGGCAAATGGTGCGATCTGTGATTTGAACGTGGCGAAAGATTCGCCATTCTAGCACCCACGGGAGCTGATTTCTTTTCGCTTTTTGTGTGTGTTCGAACGCTCCGAATGCGAGCTAATTGAATTGACGAGCCAGACGGGTTTTATGTTGACCAGAAGACACAGCAGATTTCGCAGATGATTAGCTGCGCTCGATGGAGCATTCCTTGAGGTCGCACTTAGCGCAGGTCGGGAACGCTGGTGAAACCTTAAGAGGGCTCCCGCCCGTGAGTGCGTCCGAAAATGAAACTATTTTTATTATAATTTTATTCGACCGGGAACGGACCGGGCGGTCGGGAGAGGAAACAAAAAGGCAAACACAAACAAACAGCGGCACCGAAAGCCGGCGAGACAGAAGCAGGGCAATAAAAATTTACATGTGTTTTTCGTCGTTTCGGAGATTGTTTTCCCAGGCCAATGATGGGAAAGCAAACTCGGGGAGAAAAGGCATCGAAATTTGCTGATGGAATCATTAATGTTAATGTTGCCTTACTCTTCTTCTCTTCCTTCTCCCCTTCGCTAGTCTGTCAACAGGGTAGAGGCGATAATCCTGCACGCGTCTAGACATGAGACAAATATGACTGCATTAAAAACGTTGGATTGAAGGGATAACATCCCGGCACAGAATATGTAGTAAATTTTATTTAATTCGTTTCCTTTTTTATTATTTTTTTATACTTGTAAATAAACGTTCAAAAACCAAACTATTATCATTTTCTACAAAAATTCTACTCATTCCAGTTTTGTACTATTTCCACTAAAAATAACATTTTAACAACATAATTCGAATCTTAAAAATTATCAGCAAACTTAAATTTTATTTTTCTAAAACACCCTAATCATTGGTTTTCCTTGGTGCACAGCAAAATTCCAATGGGACTATTAGCTTTTATCCATTTGAACGATAAATGTAAAGTGATATTCCCAGTGCATAAAAAATCAATATTGAACGAAGTTTCTGCAACTCTCGAACACAGTGGTGAGAAAAAAACCGACTCGATACTCATAAGATCGTGCGAATGCGATCGCAAAACAGGAGCGTTACCCGTCAAACGAGCAGAGCAAAAGCATACACACAATAACAACTTGTTCATGTACTTGCCATTCGTTTTATCACTCCGTTAATCGCTGTGCCAGCAAGCGCCCATCAGACTCGAGCTGCACGGGGACGTTCGAGGAGGGAAGCTGGGACTAAGGATGCAATTTTAAATTTAATGTTTTGTTTTTTTTTTTGCTGTTGCATGATGTTGCACACGATGCACCGCTGGCAGTAGTGATTCGATAAGCAATAGCACACTGCACGTTTTCATTTATATTGTTTTGTGAAACGCCAAGGGAAAAAAGTCCACACACAGCACACTGACCAATCGGAACGGACAGGGTCCCGACTCCCTGGAGCAAGGACATACGGCAATGGTGAGTATTTTTTTTTTCTTAGTTTCCTTATCGCCACCGCCACCAATAACATCATTTCGCGCTACTGGTTTCGTTTCGTATCATTTTCACCGACCCGTAGTGTCCTTAGCAGCGAGAAAAGTTCAATCCTTTGGGCCACCCGCGGGGTGAGCGAAGAGGACAATCCATTTGTTATTAAACTTTTATGTGCGTTTTAGTGTTATATTTCATCCCGTTTTATATCTCGCTCGGCTTTGGGTTTCCCCACAATTCGGTCAGTGTCAGTGCGATAGCTTCCGAGGCGAAACCGAAGAAAACCTTGGCCTGGTGGGAGCTTCCGAAGAAGGACGGTGGCTTAGCGCAGCGAATCGATTGCAATGAATCGCTGCTTCGGATGCTGCCAGCCAGTAAGTTGCAGTTTCTTTAAAACTCGTAAAGACTGCCAGGCGACGACAGGTCGGTGTGGTCGGTGCATCCTGTCAATGTGCAATCCTCGCCCTGGCTCGGTGCAGCCGGGCTATCGAAAGCGTATCATCGCACGGAAGATGGAGCCATCTTCCTCCGTCAGCACCAAACCATCGCCACAGCGCCCGTGTTGTAATATGCATGGCCCTGCTGCATGCAAGTGTACAAAAGGAAATTAACCTACATTCCACGAGCCCTCACACACTGCCACACAACGCACTGGCAACCGGATGTTGCTCCGGAACATCCTTTCGCTACAAGTGACCAACACCCTGCCCTGCCCGCTAGTTACCCGTAAGTTCGTAACTCCTATTGCGTAATTAGGTTAGGGCGAGCAGTTCACGTTCTCGGCACAGTACCTCGCCGGTTGGAATTAGTTTTTCCCACGACAGAGACAGCGGGCTCGCTTCTTGTGCGGTGCCGAAGGAGGTATCCTGCGCGTGGATTCAATCAAGTGCCCACGGGGGTGAAAGTGATCGACCATAAAAACGGTTTGATTACGGAGTTGAGTTTGCGCTCCGTTCCTCCGTTCGCTCGGCAAAAGGTCGAAAGTTGTGTTTTCAACGATTGTTGATAGAGAAAATCGTAACTCGGAGGAGAAAAAAAGGAGAAAAACATCATCGAGCCAATTCATAGCTGTGTGTAGCTGGCAACACATTTGCATGTCGGTCATTAAATGCAAAGCTGAGTAGGGATTAGTTTCACCAGTCACGATGGGGACGCAACCGACACAACAACAAGTCCTCTCCCTGCCAGGATGAAGTTATAATTTGAGCATACAGTTTTTAACCGTGGAGCATCACGGTCATCATGTGTGGGTATAAAATTGTTCACTTTATCTGTACCGCGCACACGGACCGTTTATGGTCGAACAAAAACGAAATGCTCACGATATGCCACCACACACCAGACAGTATTCTAATCATCGCAACAATCTGCCCACCAGCGCCGCCATCGCAAAAACCGACCACCTTTAATTTCTTTCCAATAGGGCCATGGAGACGTGAATCGATTTCTTCCAGCGATTCCTATCTGCGCGCGGCTGGCCAGCCGGCAAGTCAGCCGTCTGGAAACTTGTTGACTTCTGGCCATCGCCAGCAAACGACAGCCCTAGCGTCTGTTCGAGGGCGATCGGAGCTTTCCGAACACTCTTCGGATAGACACGTTTTTGCTGTTGTGGGACATCGACGCTGGAGGAACAATATGCTGCTGCTCGACTAAATATCGCCCCCACACATTCGAAAGGCAGCAGTCATGGTTTTAATGGTGGCCGATGGCTATATTTTACCTCTGTACTGCAAAAAAACAAGCGAGTTTACTTTCAATAAAAAAAAATATCTGACAGAATAAACAATTGTGAAACGTAAGCCTTAAGGTTTTATATTAATTCCTTTCGCTTCTACCCTCTTAAATAGCAGATGGTTCTCTTTAAATTTCTTTCCACGTAAAACACAAACGACCCAGCTGTAATCTCATCTGAAACTAAAAAATCTCCAAGACAATTGTGCGGACTTTATCGACCACCGTTTCCTTCGCAACAGCGTGAGTGACTCCCTAAAACGCAGAACGGGTTATTAGCAATAAAACTGAAATCAATATCCAGACGGGACCACCATAAGTTCAGCGGGCAGTAAATCCTTCGGTGCTGGGTTTTTTTTTACACAACGGTCGTGAGCGCCCGTATGGTCCGTATATATGCGAAATCGACGTCGCAAATGTCGATAGATTTGGCCGGCCGGCGGTAATGGCTTATTTTTGGCGGCAGCACACGGTTTTATTGGCTCATTGATTTATTTATTCGCTCATTTACGGTTTTTGTAGGAATTTTGTAGGAACGTTTTCTTGCTTGCTTGTTTGTTGTATTTTTTCCTTTTTCTGAGGCTGATTTACACAAAAAGATACACAACTAGAAGTGGGGAGAGCAAAAATGCGTTAAATTTATTTTAAACCATTAGCGAAAAGCGATTTCAATCTAAACAGTAGCGAGAAGAAATTGCGTTGAGAGTCTTTTTTTCTTTGTTTTGATCGATTTTATCCAGCATGAGAATAATGTAGTAAAAATTGGATCGTTATGACGGGTGCTTTCGAAAACGCTTAAGTCATCGTCTGTAATAGCGACCATATGGTTATGGGGAAAGCCGCCTTTTGCACCCCAACCACCCCACCCTCCCCACCCACCTTGACGCGACAATGCCAGCCGCACGGCGACCCATATTTCGATTCGTCCAAGGATCGCTTTCAGTTCGGGACAAGTTTATAATACCCGTCAATTATCCGATATGCACCGCGAGCCACGGCGGCAGCAGAAATAAATCGTACATCCTTTCGAGCGAACAGAAAAAATGGACGGTATTTATTTTTATTAGCCACTATCCGATATGGCAAATCGGTCCATTTGCCGAGACGTCGTTAAATAAATCAATCAGCGCCAGCCCCAGCCGGAATATGATTAAATTTAAAACGAACCCGTTGCTTTTGCGCTGCCCAGTCTCATCGGCCGTAGATCATGTCCAGCCATGTGAGAGACAGAGTGCATGTGTTCGCTAAAATCGAATCATAAATCGCACCGATACCTCCTAATTACCCATCACGGGCGTGACGTTCTTTTGTGGTGCATCTTTCATCTTTCTTTGCGAAAAAATTCAACAAAAAAAAACCAACGTTAAGTGGAATTTTAGCTTCCAGGCTCGGTCCGGCCCGGTTAAGTGTGTGCCAGCGCAAATGAACGAATCGCGACCATAATTCGCGACCGAAAACGGATATTTCCATTAATAATAATTGCACATAATTTATAGAATCACTCACATCGGGAATGGGGTTTTCAAAAATGAATTAAAACCCGGTGGAAGGTAAATTGTGTGTAAAATTAAAGCCGGTGGTTCACGTTTTAATGGATTGGTGTGGTGAACCCCGTCTCACTCCACACCCCATAGCTCCGATGTCTGGTCGGGGAGGCACTCGCTCAATGAATCAAGCGATCCCAAGCAGACGGGACACAGCAACCCTCCTTCCGTGTCGGGTGTGTGGCGAGTACCAAAGAGGACAAAATCAGATGCAATTAATAACCCCAAGTAGTGTGTGGCCGGTTTGTTTTCTTTTTTTTTTGTCACTCTATCCCTCCATTAGCCTTCATTTGTCGTGCCGGTAATGGAAGTGCGTGCTCATCTCTCCTTCCGTTGTCTCCGGTCGCGCTGGGGAAGCTTCTGGGAAAGCTCTTTACAAACGAGTTCCTATTCAGGATGCAGACTCCTTGTCCTTGTCTGGTGCAATAATTTCAACCGGTAGTACAAAAAAAAAACGCAATGCGCCGACTCCACACACGAACGGGGAAACGCTTTAAATTTATTGTACACTCCGGTGCAATTATTATGCACATTAAAACATATTTATAATATTGAGAGCGTCGCGGCGATGCAGCGGAATGAGAAATGCGAAAAATACGCGCCTTCGCTGCTGCTGGTGTGCCATTTCGTGGTCCATAAAAAGCGTGTCACTTGGTGTCGCGCCCTTTCTCACCCGGAGGAAACGATGAAAAATGCGTAAAAGATGCACCAGGAGGAGGTTGTGCAAATGGTTCGCCTGCGTAATGACATGCTCAGACCCCGTAATGATGATCGTTGACATCGACTCGATGACATCCGAACGAAAAATTTCGGGAAGGGAGCAGAGGGACCCACAACCCGGCCAGATATTACAGTAAATCGTGTTTTGCGTTTGTGTGTGTGTGTGCGTTGGGAATAAGTTGAATGAGAGATACAGTAAAAAAAACATATCACACACTCAAAATTCGGACTTCTTTATAGTAATGTCCGCACCGAAAATCTGTCACACGACAGTGGCTCGTAAATAAATGTACGATGGGACCCGGCGCATGCAGCGTGTGAAGTTGAGTTACGGAGTCCATTTGCCACCGCCAAAGGTCGAACCAACTGGAGTGCATCACGCGCACGGCAGGCAAATTTGCCGATCACGCTCCCGTTTTCTTAGCCAAAATTCTGATTTAATGCGGTGCATGAGAGCAGCAGCAAGTGGTAGATAGCGTGATAAATTACCCACCGTAAAGTTTGTTTATGGGTGAAGTAAATGGGTTCGGTCGTGGATCGTAAGATGAGCTCATGCAAATGCAGATGCTACAATAATGGTAAGTATAAATTGTAGGTTTATTATGGAAGGATGATCGAAGATGAAGAGCTTTAACTTGTAGGGATTTAAAAGTTTTGTTTTGAAAAGGTCTTTAAAAAACTCAACAAATATGTTTTATAGATTTTACATATACTAGTTAAAACGGTCAGGTTACAGGATTTATGACAAAGTTTTCAACTCGATTATGACTTGTTTCGATCTGCTTATCCGTCTACCTTAATCCAACGAAACCCATTTACTGATGGATACACCAGTTTCAACTATAGACTTATACTTCAACAATTTCTTTAAAATATTCATTACAAAATATTATATTCCAGTTTTGTAAAATGTCGATGTACGATAGAGAAACTACCGATGATTTTTCGTGTGTAATTTTCTTTAAGCAAATTATAAATATTCAAAGACGCTTGCATGATATATCATTCCCGCTTCGATTGCTTTATCGCTTCCCAACTCGACATACGCAGGCACACTGGAATACAATCCTCAGACTCTTCCCGATAGTATACCCGAAATCTCTAAGCAACTGCTACTCTCTCGCTCTTACCTGATCGTGTCGTTCTTTTGCTCTCGCGTTCGGTCGCACGCACGCATCGGATCTTCGTGTGCACAACTTTTCTTCACACACATTTTGTTTATAAAATATCTTCTATAAACTACAAACCAAAATGTGTTAAATTTTAAAAAGAGAATGTGAGAATGTAGTACTTTTAAAGACAACTCAATCAAGCTTGTATTAACGCATTAAATGAATCGATTATCGATTTGGTTAAACAACGCGCAATTTATTTTAATCGCTACATCACCGATTGAGTACAAAAATGGCAAGATCACTTTTGTTACCATTTCTTATCCTTCCCTTACTTCATGTGTCATGCGATGAAGGTGCAATAAATTTTGAAAGATTTTACAACAACAAAAAAATCGTGCTTCAAAAAACGAACTGTACGAAACACTTGCACCTGTCGGGATGATAAATATTCGACACAAATCATACCACGCTCCGCAGTCAATTAAATGTCAAACTGGCAATTAAGTGTCCGCTAGTTGTCGGGCTTTCATTGTTCTCTTTTCCGGTGCGCCTTTTAAGGGATCGTTTAAGATGGTGCAAATAATACTGCAAACAAACAAGTGAAAACCAGTCCTCGGGAAGGGAACACTCGTTCGAAGGGGTCGCTTATTAAACCGTCGAAGAACGACACGCCTGTGCAAATGATCGCACTTCCCGAAATTTGACACCGCAGGCAAGCCCTTAATATCGGCAGCTTAAGCCCCGATGCGGTGTCAGTTGCGGATTCGGCCCTCGGTTTAATGGTCCCACAGGTTGTGTGTCCTCGTGTGTCCCACCCGGCCCGGCCCAGCTCGGCCCTGAAATTCCGGACGTAATCGTGGCCGCAAGTCATCGAAAACCGTCAATCATAAACACACCCGACAGGGCGAGTACGTGACGCTGCACGATCTACCGAAAACGTGAGCTGTCGCACGATCGCTTTGAACACGCGTGAGTAAGGGATTTTCGTCGATCTCGGTGCCGATCGCTAGAAAACGCATTAAATGCACTTTACCTCCGATTAGTTCCACCAAGTCGTGGTGCATCGGTGTCAGTTGATTGGATCCTTTTTTTGTTCATTGCTGTCATTTCGTATACCTCATTGCTTTCGGAAGCGTTCGGAAAGGAAAAAGAAAAACTGGACAGGAATGCTGCTGGAACACCCAGTGGTGTCGCCAAAGCCGAAGACAGAGTGGGAGGAGGAAAAGGGAGGGGGAGAGAAGGAGTAAAATGCATGCACACGCACGCACACCGCAGCAATGCGCTCAATCAAGCTTATCGCGGCGATCCCACTACCCGCCGCAACATATTAATCGAAATTATAAATTGATTTATTTACAACTTTATTGTATCTAATTAATAAAACCAGTTTATCGCGCCGTCGCCGATGCGCACAGCGAGATAAAGAAGAGGAGAAGCGGGGAAAAGCATGATCGAGAGCAATAAAAAAAAAAACAGAGCAGCAGTACGGAATTAAAAAATCAGTTTTGCAAAGTACGCACCGAGCAGCGAGTCGGAGTTTGTGGCCGTGCGGACGATGCAACATAAACGACGTAATGAAAACGTGCCCATTTCTGGTGGCCCACACAAACGCTGTCTATGTGGGTTTCATTTTTTTTTACGCTCTCCCATCTCCACGCCATACTTCTCTTTGCGACCAGGTTTGACACATCTGCGAACGAAATCGCGCAATCGAAACGGACCGCATCGAAACGAAATCGACAGCTCGGCATCCACCGGTTTAGAGCGAAATAAGGCGTTCCCATCAATAAAGAGTACGCAAGAAAAAAAGGCAAGCGAAACCTAAGCAAGGGCAAAAAACAAACGGCGTTCGATTTCGAGATGCAATGCAGCTGAATGTTGACTCGTGCTTTTTTTATGTTGCCAGTTGGGACGCTTTATAGACCACCATTTCGAGGGTGCTTATGGTCGATTTATCTATCTCGATATCAAATACGTGCCCATTCCGAGGCGTTTGGATCGCCCCTGTTTTTATTTTTTGCACTCCATACCCGGCGATATGCTGACGGGGATCGAGTTTTCCAGTGTTTCAGGAACTGAAGCGAGAGGGGAGGGGAGAGAGAAAAAAATGACACCGGCATCAATCGTGCGTACCGAACCAGGCAGGGCAATTCGAATTCATTTGCTTTTCAAATAAATTGTCACATACACACACATTCCACGGAGCAACGAGAGCCCAGCCCCGCAACTAGCCCGGGAATGCTGCCCGGTAGAATGTGTGTAATGAATTTTCCCCACCGATTGGGGCGTGTTTTTCTACCATTCCGCTCCTAGGTGGAGGCTCCGCACAGCTGCTGATTAGCGGAGCGAACTGAAACGGAAGCCCTTATTTGTAGTGCGGCTGCCTCATTTGATGAATTGTTATGTTTGGCCGTGTGCCGCCTTCGCTCGGGTTTGCAATTCGAGATAAATAAAGCTATCGATGAATCAGCATCACCGTGCGGGACGGTGAGGTGCGTTTTTCTTGCCACGACCCGATCCTGCTCGATCGTGCTCGATAGAGCGGTTCAGGCTTGATTTATTGAGCCTTTACGTGCCGGCGACCGGAGCGAAGATCGTGAAGCATCGGTACCTGCATCTCGGAAGGAAATGGACGATGCCAGCTACCGGTCGACCCAGTCCGGCTGGTGTCTATCAATCATTTTTGCAAACATATCAACGCTCCACCTCTCGACCGGTTCGAAGGAATCTGCAACAGAGGGTTTGCGGTGTGAGAACGTCGAAAAGGCAACGTGGAGTTTTTGACGGAGGTAAGGTGAATCTACGAAGCGACTTTCAGGCGGGATTTGTTTGCACAGTGTCAGAAGCATGTTGAATGTTGTCAAATCATAATAAGCAAGCGGATGAAGAGCGCGTAAGAGGTTTATCCATATGCGCCCCGATAGATTGGAACGTGTTGGGTTCGAATTTTGAAAGATTATTTTTTGCTGTTCACAAAGAAAACGCAAGAGAAGGTTGACCTTGTACGGCGCAACCGCTAGATTTTGGGAAGATTCAATAAGCTAAATATTCAAAACATTTCCTACCCTCCGCTAGCGCTTGGCCGATGAAATATGGACCCAGCAATGCGAGAAGATTTACGAGCAACGAAACGGCAGATGCCCATAATGGGAGCTAATTGCCCGGCAGCCGAACGAGCTGTCTTGTCAGTGAAACCCAACGTCAGGCACAATATAATTAACATCTCATATCAATCCATTCAATCCTCATTACATCGCTCGCTGGCGCGAGTTTTCGCCTACTATGCCGTTCTGAATCGTGACACACATATTTCCCTCGACCATTTCTATGCGTTGGAAAACTATCCTTCAACTCTCTGTCTTTCTTTCTCTCTCGATCTCTCTCACCGTATCTTTAGCCTTGTGCGCTATAAATATACATACGGGACAGAACTCAGAATCTCTACGATGAGCAGCCAAATTCATTCTCGGCATCAATGGGGGTGGGCTTGGTGTTTGTGTGTGTGTGTGTGTGTGTGTGTGTGTGCATCCGTGTGTCGCATACACGCATTTCGCAATCCCGGTCACCAGTCCGTCAAATTAGACATTCTTGTCACAGCGGTAACCAAGCATGCCGGCGCTATTATTCCGCCCTGCTGCGAACGCAAATTGTCTCTCTGGGAGTCGGAGCTGGTCCTGCCGCCATGACCCGCTAATCATGTTTATTTATCCTCCCAACACACACACACACACACACACACGCACGTATTGTGTTGCGAGGCTTGCGTCACATTTGTTGCAAACATCGGTTTTTAAGACTGAATGACACTAAGCTTGTGGGCATGTGTTTTCTAGAGACGCTAAAATAACATGCAACAACTGCACGAGCACGAAACAACGGGAAGAGATCCGCAGGAGCGGAAGAAATTAAAACTAACTCCACCATATGGAACGTCTTCTGGGCCGATCGGTTCAAATTGGTAGCAGTGCGTGAAGTCACGTTTTACCGTTTGAAAAGATTTGGTTGGGGAGTGTTTTGAGTGGAATAATGTCAATAAATAAATTCGCTGAAATCAAACCGATTCATGGTTGCAAATAAGATGTTTTTGGTATAAAAACGTGGTTGATGGTCATTAAAATGAGATTTAACAAATATTGCCTAACAAATTCAAACATGAAAATAAACTCAAAACTAACGAATCTCTTGTGCCGATATAGAATACCCGCGAAAAGACTATAAATCCAAAAAGTGGACTTAGTGGACATATTTCCATAACTCTAGTCCACAACGTACGTAACGTCATCGCAAATCAGCTGCTTGCCAACAGGCACGATCGGCGTCTTTAGTATGACGTTAACTTCCCCATGGAAGACAAATCCCATGCATGTTTGGCTGTGACTAAGCACAAGTCAAACGCAACTTCGAAACGTTCCGAAACATCCATCGCCGACGATGATCCAGGCGCCAGGTCCGGTAGGTAAGCGGTTGAAGCGTCTCCCGTTCGGCCGTCTTGGATAAAAATAGTCAGCCCGCCTCATCCACCTAACACCACCACACGACAAGTTGGGTGGGAAATTATGAAAAATGAGTTCGTTGCATTGTTGTTCGTGGCGGGTCGAGCAGTAAGCGCGTCTTGTACGCCGGTGTGAATCACGGCGACGGCGGTACCGGCGGCGTAAAACGTGTAACGTGTTACATCGTCTCGCGCGCGCCCGTACAACGACACAACTGCCAGGTGACATGGCTCCAAACACGCCAACCCGGGGGCTAATGGTGACGATCGTTATGGTGCGGGGTTTGCTTGCTGCTTCGTTTTTCGGTACAAAAATGGCCAACCTTCTCCAAATGAAACGACAACGACGTCTTTGGAAGTCTATTATCCGGCGGCCGAGAGTGTCTTTAGTCAAATCTCTCCATCCCCACAAAAGGGCAGATAGAGAGGTCTGGCAGTGGCAACCAGACACGACGGACGGTGAACAACAATGGCAAGTTACGAAAGAAGACGGATCGATCTGACCGAGTTACGAATGTTTTCTTGTGTGTGTATGCCGGCGGATAGTTCATCTCCATTTGCAGGTAGTTCATGTCAGCGCTCCGTTTAGCCGTGCTGATAGCAGCCAGGTCCAAGATAACCTCGACCGGGGCACATATCTCGTCAATCTTTCACGCGAAAGATTCCACTATTCCACGGAGACCGAGGGTCCCAAACGGAACGAAACTAGCTCCACGCACGCGATTGATAATTGTTTGACACCGGAGGCGATGGTACTCACAGTTTGACAAGCTCCGTCGGCAGATCGACCGGTATGGCGTCGAGCCCGATGCCGCGGCAGGTGAGCGACACCTCCTCTTTGGTTCCCGTGCACTGGCACCCGCGGGAGACCCACGCCTTGCAGATCTCCTTCAGCGTCTTGCCGTAGATGCCGTACTGCTGCAACGCCTTCTCGTACATCGCCTTGGCCTCCTTCTCCGGGTCCATCGACGGTATCAGCAGGCTCTCCTTCAGCATGATCTTCGTCTGGCCGGTCGTCTGGGCCGTCGGCGTGAGCCCGTGCGCCCGGTGACGGCAGCAGGTTTGGAACAGCAGCAGCACCAGCAGCACCAACACCACGTGGCCCTTCACCACCGGCTGATGGTTGATAATTCGTATAGCCATGCCTTCTCACCACTGGTCACTGACACATTCGCGTGCTCGCGGGCACTCGCACACAAACACTCACATACACACGGCGCGTTACGGCGACCACATAAGTGTACCACCAACAGCTCCGGAGATTCTTTTGGGTACGTACCGTGCTTTCACTTTCACTCACAGACACCACGCACCGTCGTCATCTGGGGAAGATGCTGCTCCACGGACAGAACCTTAAGCTGTTCCGACATCATCATCATTGTTGGAACGGCTCCTACGTTGGGCATGTCGGAGCTTGGCACCACCAAAAGCACTGGTTCCACACGCATGAACTTGCAACGACACCAACACTTCACGATACTGTACGGACACCCCGCGAGGACACAGGTGTAGATGAAGAGCCGATTTCCGTCGAATTAGCAGCTTTGTCGTCAAAATAATCTGTAATTAAGAGCACAAAACACAGAGAAAGAGTGAGTATGAGTGAGACCGGCGAAGAAGGTGGTTGACAAGATTTTTTGTTTGATTTTTTTTTTTCTCGTCGAACTTAAAAACCTCGCATGAATTATGTCGCTCATCAGTGGCGACGGCAAATTGCCAGCAAAGCGACTCGTAATTACGGTTAATTCGCGTGTGTATGTCCTGTGGAGGTTCGGTTTTTGTGCATTTCTTTACCTACTTGCCCTGCTACTTTCCGACCCGCAGAAAATGATGTATCATACGGACGTTCCAAACGTGTCCTGCGTGTAGACGCGTTTTCTTTCTTGCGAAGCCAAAACTGTACCAACTGCACGAACTCAACTGCACGCGCGATCGAACGGTCGTAGCAGAAACAGAAAACAAGACCCAATCAAGTCGCGCGTCGCACGCTTGCTGGACGGTTCGAGCCAAACGCACCCAGCAGACGGTAAGGAAGGCATTAAGGATGGTGCCACCGAGCGTTCCGGCGCGTTCGAAAGGGAGACGCCTGGGCAGGCATCCAGCGTCCATTTCGGGCGTACAATCTCTCCACGCGCAGGCCCAGCACATGGTGGCCGGCCAGGCCGTTGTTGCACCCCGTCGCACAGCTGTGAGTGGTGCAGCATAGACCTTATTGCGTAAGGCGAGAGAGTGAACGGGGGCTGGCGAGAACCGTCGGCAAAGGGACGGGGCGGGCGACCGTACGTACGTACCGTCCCTACACTACTGCACGGACCAGTTCCAGTTCAAGGTGAACTGCGCTTGATTCATGTTTTTATTAATCGATCATTATTATTGACCTTTCTTTTGTTTACATTTTTGGTCACTGCTCGACGTCCGCGGGACCGCGGCGCCATGTTGTTGCGGACGAGGTTTGGGCGACGTTTGCAAGACGCAAGTATTGGGCTTTGATTGCTGACGTACACTCTTCCAATAGATAGGAAGACTTGCTCATATGCACTGCAAAGCAAAGTGTCTCGTCGAATTCACCTCTCTTGGCGGGACACCTTCTAACATTCCAACAACATGGAGCTTCAACACTGACCCTGACAGCCCTCAAGATGATCACGAGATCTACCCGCAGTGCACGATCAAGATCAGGCACAGATTGGTACGTTCACTTCTTCGCCGAGCGACACTAACTCGATTAGTAGCCAGATTCCAGCAGCGCATCAGATTTTCAACTGACCCTAACCCCTAACCCGTGCCCGCTCAATGTCTCCCAAACGGCAGCCAGCAAAAAGCACCGACCAGGGTCACCGTCATATACTAACGCAGCGTTCTGTCAGTATCGTGCACGAACGGCTGTGTCATACTCACCGCATGACAACTGATCGAATTCGCAACCATCAAAACCCATACATGCGAGCAATCGTGGCTCGCACAGCTCCACCATATGGTAAGCTCCTGCGGCGAAGGTAACTCTCGCGTGTGTATTAGTGTATCACCAAACGCTGGCTAGCTGCGCGGCGCAAGCATCTCTCGATCGCAAAAGCTTTCAGATCGCAATCAATGACACTGAAAGCCACCCCGCAACCGGTGTTGTTTGCAATGTTTTCGGATGCGGGTAAGACGCGAGACGGTGTGTTGTAAGATACACGTTTGTTTTACGTTCTTCTTTCCGCACCAATTTGCATGCAGCCTGCGATCATACGTGCACCAACACACTCACATACACGCGCGTGCGTTAATGTTACTTAATTAAAAGGCATTCGTTCATTTTCCGGCAACCGAAACAAAACGGAACCCCTCCCCGCGCGGGAGCATTTCTTTAATTACGGTTGTTTACATTTACGATGGGGTTTGGGGCGGTGTAGTGAGGTGGTCACTTTCACAGCTTCCGAGCGGTAAGCTTGAACTTGATCGGACGAGAAGAGAAGGCTACCGCGGGCATCGCAACAAACCGTCGCTAATTAGCGCGTTTGAATTGGGATGACGGGAGACAGGAGAGAAAACGGGTCGGAAAAGAGTGAGAAGAGGAATAATTACGCTTCCAGTAAGATGTACGCTATACTCTGTAGATCATTGATAGGTCTGTAAACAGCTGTACAAACAAAACCTAAGAAGACTTTTAAAATTTTATCAAAACGATTAAGCTTCAGTCGCAAACAATCCTACCAAAATTGGTAAACACGGGGCATTTTTCACAAGCGTCGGTGGTGTAATGGTCAGCATAGTTGCCTTCCAAGCAGTTGATCCGGGTTCGATTCCCGGCCGACGCACGAGCCGCTTTTTTCTTTTTTGCTTCAAAATACGTTATTCCCACCAAACTTAATTACTAACGACGGCAAATAATCATAATTTTGCCGTATTTATCTACTCAAATCCAAACACCAAACTGTCACTCCCGGTATACGTTGATACATTAGCACCTTTCAGACGACACTTGTCAACATCGACACGTGCAGAGCGTCATCACCAACACCACCACCCTCTGGCAGAACCGATACCCACGTCACGTTTGGCCGGTGCCGTACGCGCCGTCGTACATGGCTTAAATTACTTTTTAAACGAACCATTAACCCTCATGTTGAACCCTGACGGTGGGACCATTAGCGAAACTGACACTCCGCGATGAAAACGTGGCAACGAAAGCGAAAGTGCGCGATCGCGAGCGCGGTCAAAATGTGCATCTCTTTTCCGGCCAAACCGGTATGTTTTTTTTTTTTTTCGAGCCATCCCGGAAGCGAACCGACCATAAAACGCTAATTCAAACTGACTGGTTGACCGAATTTTACCGCCGCCGCTGCCGCCGTCGTTGGTTTTTCTTCCAATCAATTCTCGCCCATCCCTGCGCTCGCAGACGCGGTATCGGTGGCTGACGGCGAGTGACATACCAATTAATCTTCCTGCCACTAAAATGTCAGCGACCGGTGTGCTTCGCTCACACCAACACACACACACAAACACACACACAAACGTTGCACAATTTCTCCACCGCGTCACCGTAATTAACTTTTGTCATTCATCAAAACTTTTGCGCCCAGGTAAAATGAACCCCCTCCTCGACGTTGTCGACGAGAAACCGGAGAAGGTGATGACAATTGCCGAAGGTCAGACCAGAGGGGGTGATAGGCTAATTTCGGAAGAACAACCGACTTTCGTTTTTGATTTGCTTCCCACAGAAAACTTCAGTCCGATAAAATGAGCAAAATTATATCGATGAGAAAGCTATGCTCATGGAAAAGCAGTCAAATTTAATCAAGAGATTTTGAAAATGACACGTTTAGAACTAAAAAGGAAAGCTTATCGTTGGTCATCTTTGAATAAATTTGAACCAAGCATCCCAAAGTAATGGAGCACGTGGCTCGGAAAATCGTAATTTAGACTGAAATGTGAAGCGAACTCAATTAAACGTCAATTAAAATAGTTTAGCTAGCTTGTCAAATTAACTAAGATGTTATTATTTTCGATTGAATACTTTACATTGAATACATAATTATTGATAAAAACCAAATAAAAAATGAAACCATAAAAAACACGACAAAAATAGTTTACAACAAAGTTTGCAAGAATTTTTATAACCATCAGTAAAACGGTGACATATTGTTCCTAAAATTCACTGCGTAAATTCTGTTCCGTATTTACCATCCGTTGTTTACTTCGTTCCAGGGCCATTTCTCTATCACAAACCGTAGTGCGGGATAACAATATGCTAAATCCTACCGAAAGTTACAAAAAAAACAAAATCTGCCACAAAATGCAAACAGCTCCGCTGGCGACAGTGTTCTTATAATTCCGGAACACATCGGCTACGTCGTGCTTGCCTTAGGGGAGAGCCGAACGTATCTTTCCTCACCTTCTCTGACGTCACGACATGGACGAATTTTCACCGCAACCGACCGGCCGTTGCGTAGTAGTGCCGATCGCCAGCACGCCGGTGGTGTTAGTAACTCCCTGTTTTCGTTTTGCTTTTTTCTCATAACAAACCCGACCCCCTCTCGGCATGCATGGAGCCCCGTGCTTCCACCAACGCGTTGCACGGTTCATTAACATTTGTGCATAAATATTTTTCCCCACCCAGTGTTTCCCACCCGTAACCCCCACTGCTCGTAGCGATATCAAAAAGTGACCTGATTTTGTGCTGCTCCATGCTTTTCCACCATGCCATGCGCCGGGCTCTAGACTCCAGAGTGGCATGTTTGTTTCTTTTTGTCGTTCACTTCTTCACTAGATGACTTTTGACCGGGTGTGTAGAGATTTTTCTTTCTATTACAGAGCTCCAACGGGCTTCCATCGCTCGAAAGGTGAGATGGGAATGTTTTGTGGAGGAAAAACGCACACACACACGATACTATTAGAGCACCACTCCACCTACCAAATGGTTGTTTCTGTTGTTGAAAAAGGCTGCTGCTGCTACTGCCGCAACCACGCTGCGCGACATTGCGTGTTTATTAATAAATTTCCACCATTTTCCATCGTAGACGATGACTTTAGGGGCGCTCATAGAGGCAGCAGTAGTTTTTCTGCAGCTCGACTACGGCGCACTTTTCCAAATGTTTTTCCATCCCACCTTCTGCAACCAGCCGTTCATTCGTCATCGGCCGAAATCAGTCAAAGCAACCGTTGAAATTGGTTTTGCTTGAAGTCGTTGCACCATTTCCGGATTTCTACTGCTGTTTAACAGTCCCCAAAACGATTCCTGAAAAAAAAAAATGAAAACAAGTTTGACATTTCCCATCCAATGGAATTGAAAAAAAAATAAACTTTAACTTATCCTGCATATCGAAAATCGTTTTAGGGCGATCTCGCGTAGTATAATTTGAGGAGCGCGATATAAAAAAACACACACACACACTTCCGTCTATGCAACACGAACGGGTTGCAAGATCGGATTGAGGTTTTTTTCTGATCGAAATTTACATTTTACACAACACTTCTTCCGGTCCCAGGCGATGGGTCCGCCGTTCCGTTTGATTAGCCGTGGGGCTTTGGGAAAGCTCCGACACCGGGTCGCAGTCGGACCGAATTAACATAACTTTAGTGCTGTGTCACATGCAAGCGGCAAGCGGCAAACACGAACTTTTTGTTCAGCTCGATCGCTCACTTCCGTTTGGTCACGTAATTTGGAAGATTTTTTGATTTTTTTTCCGCCTTCCCACGTTTGTTGGCCCAACTTCTCTTGTCCGTCTTATCGAGAGGTGTTTGGTGCTTCGGGTGAAATCGAACGGAAAACTTCATTCTTTACGCCTTTGGCGCTGATAATGGAGCGTTAAATATTTTATCACCAATGACATTTGCGATTCATGGACCGAGGGTTTTCGATCACCTTGGCGCTACCGGGATGCAAAGATCGACCGCGATGGGTTATGGTAAGGTAAAGGTGAGAGTTTTAGCATTTGCGGTATGCTATTTCATAACGGATACTTTGCTTTTATTCGTAAATTTAATACGAAAAAAATAATTTTAGCTTACTTTGAGCAAGAAAATAGTTTTAATTTGTACATCATTTAATTGAAATTGTCAAATCGTAATGCAAAATATTGAAAATAAATAAATCAAACTTAAATACCTAAAAGCATTACAATCTATTCGTACAAATTAATATCAAACAGGTTTAATATACTTTACACTTTATACAAAATATAAACTGTGTACAGCAATTTCAAAAATTACAAAACCACATTTGAATATTTTCTCTCGCCAATCCTGATCGGTAATGCAAACACGACGATACCTTTCGGCAAAAGCTTACACCTCAATCATGTAATTCACCGAACACTGCCTCATCGTTAGAGCAGCCAATTAGCTAACCACAACCTTCCGCCCCGTTCACACACATCCCCATCGCCAATAATCCATTTGTAGCTGCTTTGTAAGCCGTTTTTCCATATCCTAACTAGCCACCACTAGGCATCCGTTAAAGGGATCACATTGAAAGCCTATTACCACCGCACCGGTACTACCAGTGCGACCGCACGATCCATGCTCGGTGGTTTCAGTCGTCCCACCCGGTCCGTTACTAATTATCTAGCATGCTGCTGCACGGCATTCGACAGGGCCCGGGGAGAACCTTTCCATCGCAATCACCCCAACCTCTGAGCATCGTCGTTTGCAATCACTTAACTCCCCGGTAACGATACACATAATACACCGAAAAATCCACACCGAAAGCAGGGCAAACATTTTCGCAAGGACTGCATGTTTGTTTTTTTTTTTTTTTTTTTTTTGCTGTCAAAGATGTTAATACGGAAAAGCCGCAATTTTCCAATACTGTTTGAACTCGTGAGTCAGCTTGGGAGCCAATGAACTGCTTGAGCTACCTTTGCAACTGTTGATCTCCTTCTTTTACATTTTTATCAAATTTTCACTTCACGCGAAACCGATGTAATGGTGTGTGCTGTAATAATAGTTTTTACTATCCTCCCCAAGCTCACGAGCATGTGAGGTTGCACTCGCCATCACGAACGCGAGCTCCACTTGTTCCCACAAAATGCTATTAAAACGGTTTTTTTACTTCTTCTCTCCCGCAAACACGCTACACGACACGCTTGTGCCTGCCTCGGGTCGGGTTCACTCCACCTAACAAGCGTGAAATTTTGCATAATTTTAACCCATTTCGGTCACAGCAGGGAGCAAAAAGCTCGTTCACACAAAACGTAACATGACATCATGGTGTTGCTGCTGCTGCTGCTGCGGCTGCACCGATTGCATTCCTCTAGCACGGCCTTCGACCCGGGGTCGGCCGGGTTGTTCTGGCTTTTAAACGCACCGGGTGCCGAGGCTTGCGCATGATTAGGCTATCGCGAACGAAACCCAAACCGAGAGCAAATTGTAAATGTCAAACAACTACACCATCCGCGTATGTTGTGACTTTTTGAACCTAACAACTGCTTTTTTCGCGTTTGTGGGCTCACAACTAAGGCGAGTTGTCGTGTACGATGATATCTATGTTAAGTGTGGCGTGGATTTTGGCAGGCTTCACGCTCACGTGCGTCGTTCGCTGGGTGACATTTTGCAGCGGAATGCGGCGTATTGGAGCAGTGCGAAGAGACGTTGCACGCGAGCAGGAGATCTGGAGTGGTGAGATAAAAATAATGTTTTTGCAATCGAAATAGGCATATTTTAATGACATGCATGTGCAATTAACCATTCGCTAAACATGCAACGTGAATTTGCATACATTTGTAAATGCTCTAAATGCTCAATTCTGTAGAAAAAAAGACAACAATCGTCATATACATTCACGTCTGCCAATTTGATAATATACGAGAGCACTCTTTAGGTCCGTCACAAAAAGGAGTTCACCATATAAATTTTTACATTTTTTTAAATGTAAAATGAGGCATATTTTTGCCTAAAAATTTGCTAAACTAAAATTCGGTCCAAAACTACTAAGAACATATGTGCTATAGAGGTTCTTGTCTTTTGATTTCATTTACGTCATGTCTGTCTAGTAGCTTTTAACAGTCTAATAAAACAAACACTAATACCTAAATAAAACTCAATTTGTTGCCCATAAGTAGCAATGGTTTATTCACAACAACAATGCTGCAACAGAACTGCCTCAACTGCTTTGTGCTCAGAAGTTCCGTTTAGAGCCACCTTAAGCGCTCTGTGAACATCGACCAAAAATACGCTTTATTTTTTCATACATTTCATTCCACATGGTAGTTTTTCTCCACTCATCTTCCCTATCGGTTGACCTTTTCTGTTCGAGAACGTCGATTATCGGCCACCTAACGATAGATTATGTGTCAAACCAGGTTGAGGCACCAAATGTGGGGTGTTTCTTTGGCGACCGCTCGCCACGGTCGACTCCCTGTTCTGAGGACCACCACAAATTGGAGTTTTCCCATTCCCGCCCAAGCGCGTCTTCCCTCAACCGGCCGAAATCGATCGCCACCGCAAGGAGCATGTGTGCGAAATCGGTTTGTCGATGAAGAAGAAGCAAATACACAAAAAGAAACCTTCGTTAGAGGCAAAGTGACATTTACACTGACAGTGATTTGAACGTTCGCTCGCTCAGATCGTACCCACAGCTGACAGCTGATTGATTTGTTTCGAGATAGTTTACCCTGCCGCATCCCGCTCCCCTTCGAGCTCGCCGAATCTTATCGTCACGTCATTGCATCGGCCAACCTCCCAGAAGTGGCTGAGAATGCGACGACGGGACCAACAAACGATGACGAAAACGACCGAAACTTGTCATCGATCCCGATCCGAAGAAATGGGCGGACCTGGGGTACTGCTGTTCTTCTCGGGTGTTTTGTTTCGGCCGACGGATGGAAATTCCACACGCATCACAACGTCCTCCGCCACCGGTCGGGAAAATCGCGACCGATGAAAGTCTGCCGCGCTCCAAAAATAAGTGGCACAATTTATGACATACAAAGTGACGAATATTTTATAATCTTCGCAATCTTCGTGCGTGATACTAACTGTCAAGCGGACAGCCCCGAAACACGCGTTGTGCGTCGTTGGGGACTATTATGCGCCTTTCGGTGCCGTTTGACTTTGCCCAACACCACACGAGCCACTTCATCATGCGAGAAATTTCAGCTGATAGTGAAGAAGGGCGAGCGAGAGGGACGTAAATCATTCCGACGCTAACTTTGCCTAACGGCTTAGGGAACGAATAAATTTGTCATTGGAGATGATATAGAGTAAAACAAACGAAAAGCGATAGGAAACGGTAAATTGGGAAAAAAGGGAAAATGAAGTGAGGCATTTGTTGTTTTGTAAAACATTAAACATAAATTATTTTAAAGCATCATAACTCACCAACCATGAAACAGCAAAATTTTAATTATTTCTACAAAAAGACGTGATTTTTCTTTTCTAACAAAATCTTCCTCCATTAGCTGCATGCGTGAGACAAAATCGCACTTTTCGCACAGACCAATATTTACACGCATTTGGCACGCGGTGGCGTCAAAACATTTTCAAAACATCGCCACGGGACGACCCCCTGCCCAAAGGCATAAAGTATCGTGCGTGCCCGTCGGGATTTGATTCCATCCGGACAGAATGTATCCATGTCTACAAACAGAGCAGTTCCAAAGCATGATAAAAAATAATAAATAAAAATAAACCACCCCGGCAACTGTTGCTGGTGCGTAAAAATAAATTTCGCCACCAATTTTTCGCCGGTTTACTAATTAATAATTCCGGCAAACGACGAAAAGAGGCAGACAGGCCGTTTCAGCCCCATCATTCGCGTACCTTTCACCCCACCCCTCGCTCACGGCTGCTTTGATGGGCGTACGCATATCATGCGCCATTTTCGCAAACTATTAGCCCAGACCCATGAGCGAGCGTCGTGAGAAGGTGTCACATCCGGCGGTGAGCAACGAGCAACGAAAAGACAACATTTTTCCACGCTGCTCAACATGCACACATGACACCGTGATGTGGATTAGATGCAGGGTTTGCTGTGCCGTGCGGCAGGTGGGAGGAGGATATGTAACCAAGTGACACATTTGCTAACACGTATCGCATTGCCCGTAAGAATTTGGAACAAGCAGGCAATGGGAGAGATCCAAAAAAAAGGAATCACCAGCGAAAAAAAATCACAACACTAAAAGCTAAACCAGTCTAGAGCCGCATCTAATCCTTTACACGTGTGTTGTTCTACAAATGTGCGTACAATGTATTCCGCGGCGTATTACCAAATCGCAGCCATAAATCTTGCCCCGAACTAGATTGTTTCGGTATAGGCTGGTTTTTGGTTTTTGAAAACCAGATGCTTTAATCGATTTTTTTCTATTAATTTAAGATTATTTGCCAACGTATGAAAAAACATGTCATTAAAACGGAAAAAATACGATTTTAAGACGACCCGATTTCATGTGCCATATTGCCACTAATCTTTGTATATATTGTAAAGTATTTTGGATATTATGAAACATGCAATATCTCGTCATCGAGTGATGGAAAGAAAAATCGGAATAAAAGTTGAAATCCATTCAAAAGCTAATAAAGCAATAATAATAAAATAGTGACTACCATACTAAAATCTATTTGTATCGATAAGATTTCCACTCCATCTCTTTTAACATGCCAAAAAAAATAATACAGATCCAGTTCATAATGTAATTTTCAACCGAATTTGAAACATTTTGCACAGCGCGGTAATAAAAAACAACCTCATTCACACTCTGTTGACCAGCAAAAAAAAAAGTGCGTCTTGCCGGAATGATCGTGTTTACAAATAGATTTTATGACCGCATTAAACAAGTTCTGTCAGGTTCGGTGTTGTTAACGCCAAAGTTTTTAAGCCGATCGTGTTGGTAGACTCGCGTGGTCCGAACACGAGACCCACGTTTGGGATAAAGTTTCCGACCCCGTGTTTCGTCACCCCTCCCAATGCACCGGTACCTGGGGAGGTCATTTTCGGAGGAACCACAAACCCGTATGGGACAAAAAAGAAAGGGAGAGGCGTTGAAAAGAAATCAAACCACCGCCACAATCAACAAATGGCCCCCGGGGCTATCGCTGAGCCACCCCGGGATCGTGAGTCATGCCGGTGGCCCGCATATGTGGCTCAAGATACATGCTGCACGGGCAGCGCAACACATTCGGGGTGGATTTGGTGGCATTTAACGCCACCCAAACAACCGTGCAGCCCCACAGGATTAGATGTCAATTTGCATCGGACAACTCGCGCGGTAAAGCGAGACAGGGAGAGTGCGAAACTGAAAATGAAATTCCATTCCAAGCCGGATTTAGGTCACAGACTACCCGGCCTGTGCGATTTGTACGGCGAGGGTTTGTAGTGGAGCCTGCACACGCACTAATTAAACCACGGAACTATTTCTGCCCTGCGGGGGTAAACCGAGCGGCGGCAAAGAACCGGTGGGTAACCATTAGCTATTTTGTTTGATTTCTGAAAGTATGTTTTAATGAAATGAAAATACCGCACGCGTGGGGTTGGTGGGGGAGGAGGACGATGGAATGCGCAGCATGGAGAGCGAAATTGCACTCTTCGTCTGTCGGGTGGAAGGGAAACCGGCAGCCACATTTCAAGAGCAGCTATTTTTAAATTAATTTATGGAAACCATCAAACTATGCCTGCCATAAGTGCTTTTGCTCGGTGGACACATGGCCGTTGGTGGCAGTTTACCAAATCAAAAACTAGCCCACAAAAATAAAGCCCAAAAACCGTGCCCTACATTAGCTACCCCGAACAGGTCGATATCACTTGGGCTCTTAAAGATGAAACTCTTCTGAGTCCTCGACCTTGCTTCCCAGCTCCACCGATTTCCATTTACCACACAAAATTAGAACAAAGTATGCACCATCATCCGTAAGGCGAACTCGACAGCTTCATAAATCACTTCCACGCGAGCGTCCGTCTTGCGGTAAAGTGGCCACTTTTCTCCGGGTAGCTCGAACGATGATCCTTTACACCCGCCGTCATGACAAGGATCCGCCGGTGGCGTCCCTGCAACCGAAACGATCAATCGTTGCCCCGTGCACAACGAAGGCAAAACATAAACACAGAATGGATGAACTGAGGTGCATCTTTGTGCATTTCAGTCGTACCAGCGTTCGGTTGCGGAGCTTACCCAGCTCGCCGTATCGTGCCGGTGGTGAATTAATCAACCGGTCAATAAATCTTCCATTCGGACGGAGAGGCAAGCGTCTTTTGGGGTGAAGCGTCTTTTTAAGCATGTTACCACATTGGCCAGTTAGCAGCAGAAACACGTGCTCCGTTGAGCAGCTCGGCAGCCTCAATAATCCCCGGTAGCCGACGGTCAATCTTCTCGAAATCGACCGACCGTATGGGACTAATAATTGCAATTACCTTGCGATCACACAGTGGGATTCATGCCAAATGCAAAACTTTGTTTTATCTTTTTATACATCTCAGGAGTATGTTATGAGGCAAAATTCAAAAAACTATAAACATCTAAAATGAATTCACGAGTTTTGATTTGAAATGTATTATTAAAATTATATTGATAAACCAGAAAGTTTTTAAAATAAACGTATTGTATAACGTTAAAACTGAGAATTTGTTTTTTTAACTTCTGCTCAAATAAATGGTGCCGAAGCCTTTTAACGATGGCACTCCTTCGATTACTGGTGATCGTGCCTATAACATTGCATAAAAGACCATCAGCTGGGCAGAGAAAGAGAACATAGTTAAAATAACATTACACGATGAGAAAAAATATTGCTTTAGGCATGCCGTCTTTATTCACTCCTCCTCTTTGGGATAAAAACAATCACCTGAGCACTGGGAACTTTTGCTGGTAGAATTTAAATTTTTAATTCCAACTCCACCGACACTACAGCCGAGGGTGACTGGATTGACGAGCGAATCTTTCACAGCAAAAGCCAGACACGAAAAAATGCAGCCTTTGTAGCCACGGTCGGTGAAGTTTGCCAAACAATGCCACCTGTATGTATGTGTATGTGTGTGTGAGAGAGAGAGAGAGAGAGAGAGAGAGAGAGAGAGAGAGAGAGAGAGTGAGGTGTGAAATGTCGAAATCGTTCGGATTAAAAGCAACACAAGGCTTTCACACGGTAAAGGACACCTTTGGTGGCATGTCCTGTGTACCGAGAAGTGAACGAATTTCGTCTCTTAGACCAACTTTGTACCGTGTCCAGTGGCACGATGAATCCGCGGGCTTACCCTGTCTGTAAATCCTTTCCACCTTCCATCGCCGAACGACAGGATGGACAGGGCCGACTCTAGGATGGGTTTTAAGTTGAAATCTAATTTTGAAGCTACACTTTTTACGATCACGTTTACTCCATTTCTGTCTCTCATTCTCTCTTGCTCTATCTATCTCGTTCCTTCTCGCTCAAGCTCATCCTCCACCGTACTACTCGAGTTGAATGGTTACGAGTTTTTACAAACTGCACTTGTTCGTGTTTGAGGTACAATCGTGCGGGTTTTCTGGACACAATGTGCCTGTCCTATGGAGCATAGAGCCGAGTAGTCTGTGTCTGTGTGTTCACTCAAAAGCAGACCGATTGCAATAGGAGTTTTTTTCCACCTCACCGGCCAGCTCGGAGCGTCCTGCTAAGCTGGCTGCTAACACAAACAATAAAGTTCACGCAAGCTGCATGAGGTGTGCAGAGCGAACGTAGTGGTGAAGTTTAATTGCCATCATAAAGCCTACCTCATGTGTGACGCCTTGCTACTGCCGCTGCTGTTGCCTCTGCCTGTGAGTGAACGTGTGGAATTGATGCACTTTAGTTGCGTTGCACTTTTTCGATGTTTAAGTGGAATGAAAAATTCACTAGATGGTGCAGAGCGGGCGTGTTAAATGTATGGCGATCAGAGGAGATTAAATGCACAAAAAAACACACCAATAAAGATGCATGCTACTTTCGGTATGGAGGAAGTTTAAAGTTTATGAGACGATTAAAATTACCTTAAATTTTATTTGGATGGTTTGATGACTTTTAAATAAATCCAACTATTTATCGTTTTGGGACAGTGACAAGAATCGATTATTTCATTTTTTATGTATGTTGTTTTGAATAAAAATAATTTAAACGCTTTTTTAAACGTTAAAACATATTCAACGATTTATATAAAATATCTTTCAAAACAGTATCAATGAAACTCAAGCCGGATTACACATTAATTAAATAATTTTCTTACAAAATTCTTTATTATTGGTTCGAAAATTCCATCCAAATGGAAATAATTCTAATCAATAAATATTCTGTTGGATTTTTTACAAAGAAAAAGCAAGTAATAAACGAAGTTTTCTTTAACCATATTGCGATGTGTCACTTGCGCACTAAATTCGAAGAAAAAACCCTCCGTACTTGTCCTAACTAAATGGTGCATCGTCATCAACCTACTGACCTACCAACCTTCCTTCCCTTCAGTCTTTTCTCCGAACTTTTCCGACCCATCAGGAGAGCAAATCGGCTTGGATCTGATTTCCTTTACTCAACCAGCCCGCCCAGCAGCAGCAGTACAACAATCGAAGGAAATCATTTAGCATTAGTGTCACTATAAACATACCCTAACGATCTCCGGCGCCCACGCCGCTCCGGCCCTTGGCTTTTGAACCCACAAATCCAACGCCAAACAACATTACACGGCATATGGTATCGCCGTATTTGCTTTTGTATTTGTGCTGCCCTGCTTAGAAGCTGACGCGAGTAAGAGTTATCCGAACGGCTGGAACGCACCGAAAGAGACAAAACCATCACACCACGATCAATCGATCGATCGATCCCGGTCGGGCATTAGGAATTTATTTACGACCAATCTGTTTCTCATATCGTAAAAATTTATGCACTATCGTATACCGCGCGTCCTTGGCATGGACTCGCGGCAGCTCCAGTAGCAGGCCTTTTATGGGTTCGCTCAACAGTGGCCACAGCACAGCGTGTTTTTGCGCCGCATTCGGACGGTGTATCATAATAATCGAGCTTTAGGGCTTGCCTGTCTGCACGGGGCAGACACAGATAAACAGACAGTGAAAGAAAACACGGATAGCATATCGCGAAATAGTGACCTCGCCGCCCAAATCGGTGCGCATTTTTATTCACACACGCACGGACTTCTTTTTTTTGTCGACATCCGAGCCCAACACCTCATTGCAAAGGCTCTGCGTTTTAATGCACATGGATCATACAGTGTTGTCATGCAATTTATCATCCCGCACTCATTGTCCGTACAATGATTGTGTCCCGCGGCGGGGGTAAAAAAAAACTGTACGCTTTTTTCTTTACTCTCTCCTATCTGTGCGACACCTCGGGCCAGCATCGACAGCTTTGAGCGGGCGATGTACATCGTTTATGTATTTTATCTGGATTTCATACCCACCATCACCGTCGTGTCACCGTACGGTGTTGATGATTGTACGTTCTCTGCCAACGGGAACGTACTCTTTTGTGCAACCGTTTTCGCTTTTGATTTTCACCTTCGGCAGAGGTTTAATTTTGCAGGTAATCAATGGAAGTAAAAATGTCGCAATACGATACGGAAAAATGAAGGAGACTTGAACCAAAGATTATAAAATAATAATTTTAGTTTTGGAACGAAGAAATATGTTTAGTAAAAATTGTATAAAAATTGTGTTTGTACAAATAGTATTGTACAATTGAATAATCCTGTTAGTCAATTGAACAATTATTTTCAGTAATAAAAATAAGTACACAATGATACAGATTATTTCATGTACATTTCCCAATAGTTCCAATAATTACCAATTTGCATATTATGAGTTTAATCGCATTTTGGAATCCAAACAATTCTTTAGATTACCATCTTCAAAGAACTTGTTTATCACTCACTTGCCGATAAATAACAATAAACCCAGCTATGCTATCCATGTCCAAGATGTCATAGAAACGGAACAGTGGCTTGGAAATGCTGTAAACTCTCTTTCAGTAACAGCCTCGTGAGTGTCAAGTAAACGGAAACCGGCCTCAACTTAAAACCCCAACGAGCAAACTTCCTGGCACTTCCTTTCCCACACCAAACGTTCGGTGAGTTTGCGATTCCTTCCATTTAACCACACCGGAATAATACATCCTTGCAGCAGGCGACGACTGTTGCTTCATCCATCAACCGGATCAGACCGAGGGAATCATGCGTTGTTCGTTTTTCGGGAAAGCATCATAATGGAATGTGATGCCTATTTTCCTCCTCCACGTACTTCGACCGTGAACAATGGAGTGCCGGGCAGCTCGTGTTTCCTCGAAGACGAACCAAGTAAGTAATTTCCTGTCCGAGCACTTCGATTCTGGGTCAGGAAGGGCCAGCACATCTTGTTGCACGGTTTCTTCCGAGAGCTAATGTAAAAGACACATTCGATTCGGCACGTGATGATGGGCCGGTGAACTCATCGACCTTAGGGACCTGCCATTGGAAGGAAGCGATTTTTGCCACCCAATTTCACATAAACACACGCACACACAGGCAGAGTGATTTTACGAGCGCTCACTGACCATTAAGCCGTCGTCGGGTGCATTCTTGGTGGATTTACTGGCATGTTCTAGTCTGCTGCCAGCAAGCGTCATAAAATGGTAAGATACTTGGTGATGTTGTTCAGCAGCCGCACAACCGCAGGAGACATTCTTGTGCGATGAGTTCATTTACATATGGCTCATTTCCGGTTGCCGTCGGTCGTGTGGCTCGGAACTGCACACTGAGTCTGGATCAAACAAGTGACCCAGTGATGGTTATGCTGCACCCAAGTATCATAACCATCAGCATCAACATCACCAATGAATCTCAGTCCGTTGCGACGTAGACTCCAACGTCCGCCCTTAGTTCGGCTCTAATGAGCTAAGTGCATTAAATAATAAACCTCGGTGGAATGATTATTGACACATTCGCCAAGACAGGCGAGGAAAAACTGGAATCCACCCAAGTCCTCTCAGTTCTCGCTTTTCTCGAGACGATCTCTGCAATAAGGCGATAATCGTACGGCTAGGAAGATCGTACGCCACATACTCAAAACGCCTGTCAGGACACGATCCGGGCCACAAGTCCGGGGTGCGCAAAAGTGGTTGCGTTAGATAAATATACACCTTGCCACACACTCTCGACCTTACCCAATCGATAAATGACTGTAATTGAGGTAAATGGATCTTCGGGGGTGGACTGTGTGAGGCACCTCTGCTTTTACGAGTTTTTAATACTCCCGGCTCTCAGGATCTAGTTTCTGTTCCGACAAGGCAAGGATGGTTCGAGGTCGGATTGACCGTGCGTGTGCGTATCGCAAGTTTGGAGGCGATAGTTTTCTTGAGAGATTGGAGAGAGGAGCAGCAATTAGAGCCATTTCTGCGCGCAACGTTTGAGTGACTGTCCATTAGGAGTGGTTCAGAGCGGCCGGGAGTCTGGTGTGCCTGCAGATGATAATGCAAAGCGTTATGGATGCTATAAATTATTTGCCGCAGCTAGTTTGGATCCGCAATCTGCGTAGGTCGAACCAGATTGACGAGGTTCGACGGTTCCAATTGATTGGACGCATTGCAATGAACAGATGTTTATCTATTAATGAACACTGTTAGCGCGTTTTTACGACCACCAGATGCGAGTGGCTAAACGAGCGTCGCACACATTACGCGAAACACTTTTCCTCGGTAAGATTGCTGATTTCATTTTGCTTCGTTGATTGCATTCAAACTTGATTTGCTAACTTTGTAAGCTATATATGTTATAATAGAACTCTATATTACTTAAATCATCATAAAGTAATTATATTTAATGTACTCTCTAGTAAAACTGACCAAACGATGGCCAGGACGTCTCCTTGTCGTAAATGTCAAATAAATTATTCATTTTATTAAACGAATCCAATCCTGATCGCACCACCAGGTACTGTACAATTAAAATTCGCTATGAATAAATTATACACTCCCGAAGCCTAGCACGTTCAGTATGTCAGGACATTATTCGAATAATCGCTATTCGCCATAAAACGCGGAACTGGCTTAAGGATGGCACCGTTTCTTTCCGGCTGCACAGTCGATTCAACCACCTCCCCAAAAGCAATGGTGCATCCCTGGCAACCATTCGTGTCCCATTTCCGTTTTCCGTTTAGTATGGGAAAACCAGCGACAAAACTTGGGCGAGCGGAAAAGATGAGGGAACAAAAATGAACGGAATTCTTTCGAAACAAGGCCACCACCGCTGTGGTGTGAAACTTTTCTATCGAAGGGAACATTTCGCCATCAATGGCGGGCAGCGCCAGAAGGAAAGTTTGGGAATAAATTTACACCATTCACGGTGTCATAGACAGAGCCACCTATTTGTTCGGCAATACGCGCCCAGGATAAACGTTTATTCGACGGTTTTATTTGACGTTTATATAAATGGAGTTTCTTAGCCAAACTTTGCTCAAACCTCATTAGAAGAAATATTCGCATTTGATCGGCCGCCGCCTAATTCGACCCCAAACATGGCAGAACCCCCAGCGAATCGTAGGAAAACCACATTTCCATCATCACGTCAACTCACTTTCGCTGCACTGCGCGCGGTTCATCACGCTCATCCGCGCAAAGCAGGGGTAATTAAATTTGAATCTCGGCAACGCCTCTAATTTATAGTTTTTCCTCTCGGTCTATAAATACCGCCGCCAGCTCGTAAATAGTAAAATCCGCAAACATACCCACCTCGGACTACGGCCATACGTTTACTCCACTAACTAACATAACCCCGTATGAATGCGAGTATTTTGTTACCTCCAACGCCAGGTTTTTCCCCGCCCTCCTTGTGCCACTACTCAAGAAAGGTGAGATAAAAGGGGAATAAAATACTAAATGAAAACTGTGAAAATTACCCTCCACCAGATCCGGATGACCAACCGTTGATGATCGGTTTACCAGATCCCGGCCAGGGAAATGGCAAACCGAACCGAAACCATAAATCCAAAACGTGAAGCCAAACGAACAAAAATACGATATTATTGTCCAAGCATCCAGATGAACGGGCGAGAGTTTGATAGAAAAAAAAAAACGAGAATAAAGACGGTTCTCGCAAGACATTCTCAATGATCCCCTGATTTATGCCGGTATTTTCAGCATTCTCTTATTCCCGCTCATTGCTTCGTTGCGTTGTTGTTGATTTAGCAAAGGATTCCATGATTCAATCAACGCGTGCTCCCTTTTGCGCTATCGTTTCTCATTCGATTGCGTGGCGTTAAGCGGAAAGATCAACACGACAAACGCGCAAACCATACCACGACCTCCGGTGCCGGTGCGATTGTTGTTGGTTAACCGGAAGCACTTCATCATCAGTCCGGCGGGATCTGTTTTTCCGACACATACACACGCAATCCACGAATAATACCCGTGAAAGCTTTTCGCAGTAATGTGTACGTATTTCATTTTCATCGCGCTATGAAGCCGAGAGTGGAAAATTCATTGCATGCTGTCTGTAATCATTTGTCGAGGGACTCTCGTCGAAAAGAATTCTTTCCACACGTTTTTCCATCTATCTGCGGACTGCTCATGATTTTTTGTCAATATTTGAAGATAATAATTCTTCTTCGACCATAAGCAATAAATTGGACAGAAAATTAAACAAACCGGCCAATGATCTTGCAGAAGCAAATTCTTTTTAGAATCCATGCATATATCAGCATTTTCGTATTTAACTAAATCAAAACGATTTGCTAGCAGTAAACAAAATTAGAAAAAAAGTGTTTTTATTTGGAACGTTTGGATACCATGGATTAAATAATAGCGATATAAATTTCTAGATAAATTTCTATTTCGCATTCTTGATTTTTTTTTGAACAAGCACAACTGGAGAGAAAATGGGAAATCTCATTGTTAATAACTGCGAATGAAATGTCTCGCTTCAAAGAAAAGTACACCAATTAAATATTGCACCAGAAGAAAAGCCCCATTCGGTCCCACAAAACCCCAAACCCGCCATCGAATAGCAAGAAATTTTAACGGCTCCCATTTTAATGCTCCCCATAACTCAATGATGTAATCTCCCTAATGCTGACGCTGCTGGGTGTACTTTTATTATTTCCCAGCACCGCATCCGCCCGCGGTATGCATGCATTATGCAGGATGCGCCTGCCACTGCAGCGAATGTTAATGGTCCCTCCCATCAAGCTTTCCTTGCTTTGCGGTCGCCCACACGGTTGGGAAAATTAAAATTCTTTTCCGCTGCTTTGATTTCCCACAACCGCCAGCCGACCACCGACACCACCAAACACCTATGCACGCTGCGGGAGCGTGGTTTTATGCTTCTCGTCCCGTCCCGAAAAATGCTCGTAAAATGTACCACGTAGTTGTGGTTTTTCTGCAGTGGTCGAGGTTTTATGGTTACGTACTTTTCCTTTCCATTTTTTTGTTTTGTGTTGTCTCGCCAATCGGTTTCATTCATCCACTCGCTTTGTTTAAACAACTGCTCTGGCAGAAGTTGCAATGAGCTACACAGTCTGATGTAAAGGAATGCACTGTACCATGCTGCCGGAAAGTGTTACGTGTCACGAAGCATTCAATCCCACCCCCTCCCCCGGGGAACTCAACTCCTTTCGCGATGGAGTCGCATGGTACTTCACGTTCGCATCGTTTGCCGAGATAATTGTTTTCGTAAACCAATGGCACCGTCGCTTCGGTTCTCGAGGGACACCCTTTGACCCACGGTGAATGGGTAGTCAATTTTAAAACAAACACATAATCGATCTTCCACTCCCGCCGGTCGCTTCTGGTGCCAAATAAAGGCGAAATGGGTGCCGACAACGAAAGGGCGCGCGCACCAATCATCATCGCCCGACGTCGAACGTTAACGACCGCGGGCCATAGAGATCATCTACCGAACTTCTAGCTCATCTCACCGTTCCAAGGGCTGCGTGGGTCGTAAATTTCCCCGGTTTTTTTTTCCATTATGCTCCAACGTTTTGCGAAACGCCAATTGCCAGGACACCGCGAGCAGTTGGGGACGAGGCAAATGAACACATTATTTATCCTGCTCCTCCTGGTGTGTGTGTGTGTGTGTGTGTGTGTGTGTGTGGAAATCGTGTAACCCCTTTTTTCATACCGACCTGCAATCGAGCGCACGGCACAAGCTCTTGACAATGAAACGTGATGACGTCCGCGAACTGAATCATTCTCCCAACGCACAAACACACACGCAAGATCGTCCCGTGAGAAGTAGCAACAGACTAACAAATGCATCAGAGCGGTGAACAAAAAAGAAGAACGAATCCACCACAACTACGCACGTGGGTGGTTTTGGTTGGAAGATTGGAGGTGTTGAGTTAGGAACGTGGCAACCTCACATGCGAACAGTTCACCAAAAAACAATGAGAAGAAATTGTGCACGACCTACGTTGCACGGCGAGCTGCAGCAACAGCAGCTACAGCAGCAGCAGCAGCAATAGCAACAGTTTAAACAGAAACATCTGGCAGGATGAAGTTTGCATTCCGCTGAAATGGTTGCACCGTACCAGTAAAGGGGAAGTGCACGATAACTCACTCGAGGCAAAGAAAATAAGCAGCACCGGGCAGGTTATGACCCGTTGCGATCCTGGCAGCGGTTTTGAGAGTGAATCCTTGATCTCTATTTGCCCGGTGCCTTGAGCAGGAGCTATTCCCCGGGTCAGGGTTTTCGGGTGAATGTATCACACACTTGGCGCAGTTTAGATGATTTTTCAATTCCAGTGGGTACCAACTGTACTGGAGGTAGTAAATTGTAAAATTGCAACACTCATTTTCACATAATTCTTTGATGTCGTGAATTATAATTTTTATATCTTCATCAATGACGTATACTAAAATGTATGTCATCTGTTTTAAATTTTCTCAGATAATCTTCACGTTTCTTAAATCTACGTAGAGTAATAATTTTAAGAAAAGAAAAAAAAACAGATAAGTCAAGAAAAACTGCGCAAGCAGCAAATATGTTTGATAAATATTCGCTATAAATCTTACGCCTCCAAAACTGTATTATTGACCTTTAAAAATTAACCTAAACCATGCCTGATCTTATCAATAGGAAGTGTCGCTCACTAATGATCACGACCCTTTAGCCTCGTGACTTCTAAAATACAGCAAATCTTAGAACCAAATCTCACACCATCCAACCGAAATGAAACGTCATCGTGGGCAAGGGTTTCCATCCGACATTCCATCTTGACACCTGTTTCGGTGTGCCCTTTTAGCGAACACCTACCCTCTGACCCACAATCAAAGCAGCCTCTCGATTCCTTGACCTCAAAATTCCCCAGCCCTTAGTCTGGCCAAGGTGTCCAGACCGGCTGTGGCTGCTGGGCCGGGGCGCGTGGAGGTTTTCGGGCAGCCACTCCTTCACCACACCACGGTACGATTGTGTTGCGGCTGCATCTGTGATGAATGTTTTGTGGCCTTTTTCGGTGGTGACGGTGAAGCAGGTGGTGGGCTCCTTGTGTGGCTTTATTACAACGCCACTCGTGCCTCATGCCGAGAACTAACGCTTCGCAATCCGAAACCGAACCCACCACTACAAATGATGAACAGCAGTGAAATGTGTGATTAATGAATGCCACTTCTCGTTTCTTGCTACTAATGGCTGCTATACTACTTACTACGAGCGCTGAAGAACCTCATCGAACCATCCCTGTGACAACCCTTTCAGTGCGGTCCCTCCCTTGCGTCCTTCACCGCTCCAGAACAGTTGATTCCGACCTATCCGACCGGATTGAATCGTACAATGATGTCCTCGATTTCATCAAGTATCGCTCACGACCGAACCGACCGAAGCACTTAAGCAATAATCTCGGGCGGCATCATCTTTCCGCGGGCGGACCCATTTCGGAGCACTCGCACGGCCGAAAAGTTGCCTTCAACACCCATTAGTGCGTTCGATCGGCAAACTAAACAATGATTAATTAACACCCGCGGAAGGGTGCGCGGGAACGGGCATGGTCAAAGGGTGAACTTTTCGCACGTTGACCTGTTCGCGGGCGCCCTTCCCACCCGGTGCCTCATGTGGAGGACAAAACTTTCGGTGAGTTTGCAATTTCTTTCTGCAATGCGCGTGGAGCAACAGCCCGAAGAAATGCGCGCTGGCTTAATCGAATGGGTGTAACGACTTTTCATGGAGCGATAAATTTTCACACTGTCAGCGTAATGACAACCGGCTTCCGGTGTGTGGGCATGGGTTGGATGAAGAAGGAGAGCGCGAGGAGGGCTTTGGATCATTTTTGTGAGGAATTATAGTGGCATGATTAATGGACCGACTGGCTGGATAGCATTGGCTGGTTGGATGGTTGATGGTTGATGTACGTCATCACCCATTTGCGTTGATCGACCTTTACACGATCAAGGTTTGAGAATCAAGCGGAAGTTACCGAAACCGAAGGGTTTGAAACGGCAAAACACACCCTTTTGTAAATATTTTATAACTTAATTCCCACTGTGTTTTTGACCACGAGCTACGCTACGTGAACGAGAAGTTTCGAGATGGAATTTTTATTCTCCACTCACCCAACAACCAGCGCAAACTGTTCATATCGGTCACACTTCGTAAAACCGACACTCTGTTTACGTTGGACTGCACCCAACCCAAGCGACCACTCAAAACTATGTTAGATCAACTGCAACATCGGTCAACATTCCACGCGCCTCCACCGTGCCACGGTGCGAATGGAAGCAAATAAAAACTTTAAAAGAAAATTACCCTTCACGCAACGCGTATTTCAAGATGGACTGGACGTTCCGTCGGGCGGAGTGGAGCAGAAATTCATTTATTTATATTTCTATTTTTTATGCACTTCCCCTACTGCTTCGGATAAACAGAACCCGTAGTGGCACTGGTGGTGGGCACCAGGCCCCGACGTGGCATGGCATTTCCCGTGCGCTTTGAAGGATTTGCAGCACGGTTGGTAAAATTGCATCCCACAGCGAACGCAGCGTGACAACGCACCAAACAGCGTACAAAGTAGCGAGCGCGTGCGACGACGAAAGCAAGCCGAAGCTGGAATTGTGGAAAAGTGACCGAAGTAAAATGGAATTGTTATGAATGAAAACTTCCCCATTTCAGCGGAGCATGGCAGGAGCGGTTGCTGCACTGACTCAATCAAGTTGCATAATGAAGCGGGGCCGACGAATTGCGATCGGATAATTAATCGCGCACGGTGGAAATCAAAACGATGCTGCTGTTTGGATGGAGGGAGAGATAACAAACCATTTTCCACGCGGAAGCAACTTCGTCTTTACGCTGGTAAAGACCGGATTCCGACGGGGCCGAAATCGGATTCAAAACTTTGCTCACGGACGATGCCAAGGGGGAATTAAAACAGCATCGAAACGAAACAAGGGTTTGAGATATTGTTCCACTACAGTCAAGTGGATAATGTTTTTATGCTCTTTCACTTTCGCCTCTACAGAGGAGGAAATATGTTCCGAGTAAATTTACTACATCAAAGAAAATGATTGTGCTTAACACAATATGGTATATTGTGGTTCAAAATATGGTTCAAATTAATTTTACACAATACGTTTAATTTAAAAAAACTCATCAGGTTATGTAAACTTTTTTGTAAAATATCCCATGATCACGAAGTTAGAAATTAGAAAGATAATTATTTCGAAGAACTTACTTTTAAATCAGAGTCCCATCGCAGCGAATAAACATTAAAACTTTTGCTTGGGATTCCAATAGGATTACTATAATCCCAGTCATGTTTAGTAAAGTGTTTTGATGATCTCTTAAGTACCAAGAAAATCAACGTGAATAATTTTATTTTATAAACCCGTAGCGAAATTTTCTACTAAAATGACCTGCACACGCACGCTTGAAATGTGTGTTTGTCTTCAAGGAAAACCGAAACTCGACCACTTTCTGTAGTACCCCGTTCAAACACCCTTACACACCACCACGCACTACGGAAATACCCGCTGGATTAATGTGGTATGCCACTTCTTACCACCGGAAAAGCGCGCAACGCACTTTTGCACTTTAAACTTTCAGCATCTTCTTACCACAGCGCCGGAATGGGCGACGCTTGTTAGAAGGCCGTAAATGGAAAACTCCTTAACTGGGTTTGTATTTTTCTTGCTTCCATCGTTCCACTTTTGAATTTTCCAACGCAACGCAGAACGAGGCGGCGTCGTTTTGGAGTGTTTGATTTAAGCCATCTCCCAAACCGGGGGGAGGGGAGGAAGATTTTCGTACGTTGTCTTTGTTGGGAGAACGAAAAAAAGGCATAAAGAAATAAAATTGGCAAAAAGTGGACGGAGATGCTTTGCATTCGAAGAACTCTCGGAAATTGGGGACGAACGGACGATGGGGAAATCTTGATATGTTATTCTTGCCGTCGCGTCGTTCCCGACCGATCCCGGGCCATACTCCTGATTGGGCAGATTTTCCAATTTTTCCCACACGCTTGATTCCCGGTGGTCGGGTTTCGATGTCCGTAAGTTTATTTGTTGATTTGCCTTCATTTTTTGCGTTCGCTTTTGTATTCCGTGAGGAACAGGCAAAATCACCAAACGAAACACGTATGACTGCTTTCTGACTTGTTTTTTTTTTCTTTTGCTTCATTTTTATAAGTTTTTTCGTGCCTCTGTTTCTTTGCGGTGCGGAACGAATCATTCGACGAAATATTTATAAATACACACTAAAAATACACACACTAGCGCGTCACCCACTCACCGAACCGTACCAATCACCGATTGTCTCCGACTCCGAGTTTCAGCGTGAGAATTTGTTTGGCCGAGCGGAAACAGCCGTGTTTACAAATAAAACACGTTTTATAAGCTAATGGTCCGCTTCCGGATACTTCACCGGTGTGTTTGCCGCCTTTGAAAACTGACGGAGGCAAAAACGAGGGCATGGAAAGGAACATTTACTTACACGTTTCCCCATCCTTTCCAAACCCAAAGTGGCCAACCCGCTTTTTGCCATCATTTTCACCGTAGTCAAGTGAAAGCAAAAAAAAACTGTTAAGAAAAGTTTCTCCTTTTTTATTACTTCTTCTCCCCCCTTCATATTGGCTACTTAGATCGGAGAAAGGCAAACTGTCATGAAAAGTTTTCCGCGTTGACATTTCCGGCCGACGACAACTGGGTGAGGCACGCATAAACGGCAAATGTCAAACGTTTCATCTCAGTAACCGTCGCCATCGATGACAGCAGGCAGGCTCCATGATCAATTTATGGCACTCGCTGCGAATCGATTTGTTTTGTTCGGATTTGTTGCGAAACGGAGAAATGGGGGTCGTAAAATTTAACCCAAAACCCGAAACGTCCCAATCCAAACCGAACCGAAACGATGATCAATAACAAATCACACTGTTTGCATGCGATTCAGGAACTGAAATCGGTTCTCTTAATCTGCAAACAATCGCTTGCAGCCGATTGTTCTAAATGGAAATTAAATCGATATTGGAGAGGTTTTGTGGCCTATCTCACTGTGTCGAATGCAAATGGTCAGCATGCAAAACCGGGACTGACACAATAATAAATCAATGCATCCTTCTGTTACGTCACAACCGCGCACCAGCTTCAACGCAGGTAAAAGGCTTTCTCTTGCTCCTTTTGTGTTCCTATTTCAATAACAGCAACGAAAAACCTCAGCAAACAAGAGCCGGGCATCATTAAAATCACATTAATCAACTAAGGAAAAATGATGCTCCCGAATCGTACACCACACAAAACGAGGCATTCGAAATCCTCCAAATCCACTTCCGGGTGTGCCCGTGTGTAAACAAGTTGATAAAACTGGTAATGGATAAATCAAACTGGAGGTACAAGTGTCGCCACCGCCACTAGTTCATTTATTTGATGATGCGGCCTACTTACTGTGCTCATTTGAGGATGAAATTATCAATTTTCCAACTATCCTCCCTCGCACTTTGCACTTTCTGGCTAGTTGAAAGGCCTTCTTTCGCGTGATAAAAGAGAAAAAAGAACCAAACTTTTCCAGTTTGCGGGAGACCAGCTTCTTTCCAGTGTGCAACCATCCCTCCGATCGCCCCCTATCGATGGAAACAAAATGGAAAGTAAACAAACCAATAACTATCAACGGAAACCGCGACACAAACACAAAGCAAGGCGATGCGAAGGGAAAGCGCGCGTGAGTACAAAGGGATAAATGCGACAGGATGGTCGGGATGATATTAAAGTTTCCGTTCACGGGCGCCATTTCCGGGTGCTCGTGCGGAACTTTGCGTGTTTGCGTTTCGCTCTGCCACTCGTTGTCGTGTTTCCGGGATATTTTTTCCCCCTCTGTCCTCGGATTGTCCTCGATGCGCTTTAGCTTGCCACTGTTTCCATTTGGATTCTGTACCCATTCTATCGCTTTCTCTGCTTGTAATTTAGCAAGTGTCCTGGTGGTTTGTTTATCCTGTTTTGTTTCAACCAACCACACACGCGTGTGCCAAAGCGGACAAAACATAGAATTTATCTCCTCCCGGGGAGTTGTGCCCGGGCTACCGAATGCAGCAGCAAGCACAGCGAAACGGCTACATTTTCGCTCGGTATTAGAAGCGCCTGATTGTTCCTAATGGAAGCTCCTTCTGGCCCCGTGGCACTCGCTCTGATAAATGCAACTAACGAGTTTGGGTTCTCAAGCTGCTTGAAGACACTTCGTCTGCTCCAGTCAAAACACGCGGCGAACGACGCGAAACAACAAGCAAGCAATATTCATTCCTCGCTCCCCCTGCCTTCTAGACGATGTCCTAGTATTCGATATCCCCGATCGGAAAAACATGGAAACTTTTGGCCGCAACACAAGGGGATACAACTTTTTTTTCCCATCCCGAGCTTGACGACGTCTGTCGTATCGATTGCCGAATCGGAAGGATGTCGGGATAACGGAGAACTCCTCGTACAGGATTTTTGGTAACGAGCGCACAAACAAGCACGAAACAGATCAGAAGAGTATGGATTTGGGCAGGATCCATTACAGCCAGGATGTGGCGGGAGTAACGTAGGAGAAGAATAATAAATTGATCTGTTCCAATAATTTACTACTGCAAAATCGTCCAACATTCGGTCCGTTGGCTGCACCATTGTGCTGTTTGTTTACTTCCGTTAGTCTGTCAATTGCCATTAATTGACAAGGAGATAACTAACGCACAAAGCGTTTTGTTTATTATTAACACTAAGTAAAAGCATTAAAAGAAAAACAAAAGTCTTCAAGATAATTTCTCCCCAGAAAGGAACCTCTCGTATAATCCATTATTTAATTAAATGTTTTTTTTTTGATAATTAAGTTGTAACCTTTCTGCTGGTGTTTTATTGACTAAACTAGTTCATGGTGCACATCCCATATTTATATCACTATGGTTGCTATGTCGACACTAACTGAACATATCTACTACGACTTCCAGTAGCGGTGGCTACTATGATTTCAACAGTTTTGTAGACGTAGAGGGTGTTCTCTTATCAATTCAATTTCGGAGGCAGCTTAAGCAGCCTAAAAACCTGAAATATAAATGCAATTAACACACTTCTTTCAAAGAGCATCTGCACGTTCCGGGGCAATAAAATGATTCCCTCCGCTTTACCGAGCAATAAAATGACAATTGCTCGATTATTGGAAACGTTCGATTAAATTAATTATTAACGATCCTAATTATGCTGTCCCTAATTTCCTGCGCTCTCGATCTCGCACCTACCGGGTAGGCGAATAAAACTGTCATAATTTGTGACCACACCGAAGGCGTTTGCTTCCCTGCTCACTGCCCTGACAAAAAGGCACATCAAAGGTCTCTCGCATTTATCACCCTCGAACACGGTGAGTCATAAAAACCATGAACACGGGCTGACAAATTCAACCACAATAAAAACCACAAGATACCTCCGCTTCTGCTCCGCTCGCTCAATCATATTGCCGTTTAATTACATTCCACCCGTGTTTCGGGCTCGGGGCAGGTTTACGGACCGGAAGTGACAGTGCCGGATTATTATACCTAACCCTAAAATTTTTCTTCTTCTTCAAACTACCTCACGGAAACGACTGAGGTGAGTGGCGTAAAAAACTCCCCCCAATCCAACGTGTTAAACCGAGCAACCCAACGGGCACGGACCACCATAACCCCACGGCACGGAAGCTGCCACCGTGGGTCCAGCTTAAGGACGTGTTCATTACGGCCGGCGAAAAATCTCTCGAGAGTTTTAAGGACTCTTGGCCCAGCGAAAATGAAGGAGACGACAAAAAAAAAGCACACCGAAGAAAGGTGTTCGCTGGAGTCATCGTACGAAATGGCACGCTGGTTGGTTGAATAAACGAAGGAAGGGATGGCTAAAAGAGGATGAAATGAAGTGATCATTAACTCATGCACACGGAAAAGAGCCCATCGAAAGGTGGATAGTGAGCGGGAGGGAGCAGAAATCCTTAGCAAATCGACCGCGTAAGTGCTTCGTGCAAAGATCGAGGGAGGTGAGGCATCGAAAAGGAAAAAAAGAGTAAATAATGCACTGCACTTGGGTTGTTTATTAAATAAACCGGGTAGGAAAATGTGAACGGGGAAAAGAGTAGAGAAATACATTTATAATTAATTGTTTTATTAGCGTTTTTCATAATGTTAAAAAAGCGATCTTAACAGTGGCCAAAATAAACTTTTCTAACTTTTATGCACGTCTATTTTCATTAGCGAATAAAAATTTTACATATTGATCTCAAACTTCAAGATAAAGTTGTTTATAATTCGAGCCTTAGCATGCGTTAGTCTTTGTTCAATTTTACAACCCGAAACCCTGTCCATATACGACAAAGAATTTTCTGCTTTTGAAAACAGTCTGCTCGTCATAAAACTCTCAAATAATTGCCAAAAGATTTTTTTTGTCACTCACCTTAAACAGTTTCGGCACACCTGCGGAGGATTGGCGCTTTGGTTCGATTTAAAATTCGGTCGTTCGTAAAGCCACCACCTCCCAGCACCTTTTCTAACGCGCACACACAGCAATCACAAAACAAAAATCTCACAGCAGGCTGGTTCGTGAAGCGCTCGAAGAAAAAAACACTACGCGTCAACGCAATTCAACACCGATCGGGTGGCAAATTGGAGCTTTCATCATTCATCTTTATCGCCATATCGCACGGTGGCAGCTGCAGCATACCGATGCTGCGTCGTTATGCGCCACCACTTGAAGCAAACACACACACGTAACACTGAGCCGACGGAAACATATCAATTAGCACACGCTATCGCCCGCTCGCGGTTGAGGTTTTGCCGTGGTTGAGGTGCGCCCCGCAGTCGGAGGTCAAACTTTCTTCCACTTCAATGGGCGCGTTAGGCAGAATGGAAGGGTGCTGAAAGGGTTTTAGAACACCGGCACACAATTAATCACGCGCACTGCACAAAACTACACGCCCGCCCCGAAACAGCATCGAGTTGCGAGTTTAGCTTGCTTCCTTCACATTCTTTTCTCCGCTGCAAACGCCGCCGATGCACCCGAGTGACACGCGAACACGCGCGTGCATAAATTTATGTGTAATTATGAGCTTCTTGCCTTGTTTTTTTTGTGTTCGGGAAGGAGTGGAGAAGATGGATAAGATTATTTTTCACCTTGCGACGTTCGGGAGAGGTCTTTTCACGCATACATAACTTCCAAGCGCAGCACGCAACCTGTAGATAGCAGCGGACTGCGCATCGGATTTTAAGGAGATTATTGATGGGCACGGTTAAGCTCGTACGTTTTGGTTCGTACCGTCGCTGAAAGCCGGCAGCTACCACGAACGTAGCGAACACGGTCGCATGCATCATCGGCCCCATCCGGTGGGTTTTGTTTTATTTATGTGGCATTTGCTATTTTCCACCTTGACTGCGATCACGCCGCGTGTGCGCGAATTATTTCTCGCCGTTTTGCTTTGTTGCTCGCGCATCTCCCGATCGTGCACTGGAGGTGGACGATTTTTATGAGTTTATTGCTGGGATGATTTAGTGATTTTATGATCGGGCTGATTTGGACGATGCCAATTGCCTACCAAATCCGGTTGCCCTGTGTGAGTGTGCGTGTGTGTGGGTTGTGCCAGATATAAATCCACCAATTATCCGGCTCATTAATCGCATCGGAGAGCGAGTTTGCCCATCGCACGCGGAGCAAGTTCGATCCGTGGTTCGAAAAATAGCGCACAAACAAGGCAACGCGACTTTAAAGGCAACGAGCAACACCAAAAACCCTTCTGCGTATGTTGCTCGAAATGTGTGTGTTTGTGTGCCCCAACCCCAACCCCGGAACCGGAACGGGAGGAAAGAAAGCCATCCCAAAACCCAAACAACCCCGGTCGCAGGATCGTAAACGACCGTAGCGAGTGTTTCCAGTTCACTCCACTTGGCATTGGGCCGCCGCGGGTTTGCTGCCAACTATGGGAACATTATTTTTCGCACACCAACACAAACGCGCGCCGTCCGTCCGCGCGAGGTGGCGTCACGATGTCACCGGCGGCCGCTCTGGCGGCACCGCGATGATCTAAACGGCACCGGTACCGTGAACGTCCTTTGCGAGACGGAAAGTCCTCCGAGAGACTTCCTGGAGCGGGTGTCCGGGCGAGTGGGCGAATTAACCTCGGTTGTGAGGTTTAGAACAAACGCTGGTGCATCAAGTGGGCCATGACTTCGGTTATGGTGGCATTTGTTTGGTAGTGGAACAACGAAAACATAGTGGAATTTTGGATTCTTTATTCCAAACCAAACATTCCTGATGCTTTCCTATTAGAACTAAATATTCTTTCTCAGAGGAGGCACTACCGCTAGAAACTTGGGTATGCTTCAAAAATTTTTGTTCTGACAGAACGTTGGAATTTTAAAACATTCTTGGTTTTTGAAACATAAACTAGAACTCCACACTGTTTTAAACACTTACTAATAAAAAAAGGATCGTCACTTCGTCACTTGAACCTACAAAGTTCGAATGGAGTAAACACTATAACCGAATGATTCTGAACTTGATTCTGAACTGATACCTTTACCCCAACAAACGTCTCCTGAAATCGTTCTACTTCGGCTACTTCGATCTCATCCTCTGTCTCTGAGGCAAATTTCGTTTTCAACCATCGCCGCAGTCGGCGAAGCTGAACACTCAGACTGCTTCAAATCGGGTGCGAAAATCGTGCGTCGTGAGGTCACAACAGAACTGCCCCTGTACTGAACGAAAAAAAATCGACACGCCAGAGTGTCAGTATGTCAGTACCACAACACAACACAACCCGATCCGAGGAGAATCCACCGGTTGCGTACGAAAAAGGCGAAACCAAGCTCGACTTGAGACTTCTACTCTCCACATCCCCCACCCGATCGCCTCCCCCCGCCCCCAAAAACGCGTTGCATTAAGAGAGACGCACTGAGGCACGGGCAATAACAACTAAAAAAAAAAAAAACGCACAACTAAACCTTGCGTACCCTTTCGGTGAAGGGGTACCGCACCACGTTCGCTCTACTCGACGACGACGACGACGACGACGACCACACAACAAAGTTGGTGGGGAGTAGCACCGACACTCGGAACAATTACAGCTACCGCACTACACTCGAGACATAAAGTCTGCAGTTTTCGATACCTCGCCGGATGGGGACGGGTTTGTTTTTCAGATGGTGCTTTCAGGATCTTCCGTTTAGTTCGGGTCCGTCACCGCGAGGTTACCGCGACCGACTTGTGTGTCCTCCGGCGGGGAAGCCGTTGGGAACGTCAGCAAGTTTACACCAACCAACAGGGCAATACACACGACACGTACACACCGTTCTGGTTGAATGATCGAACGCGACTGGCCCGCGGCGTCGTGGTGTGTTGCTGATCTCGGGGATCAGCGCGCGTGCCGAATTCACGAGATTCACGAACGCTGCTGCCGGCGCTGTGTGGTGCTGAGTAGCCGCGGAACCCGGAGTACCCACACTGCTCGGCACAAAGCACGCACAGCGAAGCGAGAAGTGCGTGAGAAAAGCCGTGAACGGGAGTGAGAAAACCGGGTGAGTATGTGGTGAGGCCAATAAATTCAAATTTTACACGATTTTGCTCTCTTATTTCACACTAACGTATCCACTAAGTTGAAGCGCATTAATTGAATCTGTTATCTGTTATTCCAATATCGAATATAAAACTTGTTGTTTTACTAAAAAAAACGCTATACATTTACATCTCATACTAACGAATCGTACAATAATTCTTGCAAAGCTGCCCTTTTATGTTCGCCCGAAGAGCCCTGCAATCATAAAATATGCTCCACAACACCACAGCAATGAGAGTGAGCAAACCTCAGCGCACTGAGCAGAGAGCACTGAGATCCGACCGAATCGCCTGGCACCGCGAAAGAGCGACCATGTAAACGGTCCAAACAAAACCATATGTTGCTGCTAGTAGCGTTTTGTTCCAATTCCTCCACATGTGCTACGCATTTTTGGGATTTTAGAGGCCCTCAGGAACGATTACTGGTAGATATTACCGATAAGATTACCCTCCATCGTCCGACGATAACGCGAAAAGGCAGTGTTTGCCAGCACAGGCGCCCGTTCGTTGCACATGCGTTTTGTAATGGTGCCGTTCGGCGAAGGGTCGGCCTCACAACTCGGGGAACTCATGCTCGGCACGAAACATCACATGGCATAGCCGAGCCTGGTTCAGGTTCTCTTTGGCCGAAGTGTTGGGCGGTTTTTTTTTTCATCCCCATCCCCGCCCGGTGCTCTCAAACGCATCACGCTTATCACGGGGGTCGGATCGAACTGATACGAAACGTTCGGGTGCGTTCCAGTTTAGGGAGTTAAGGGATGAGCCGAATGGAGATACCGGCATCCTACCCTTTAGTTCATTCATGAATGCTTCGGCAAACAGAAACGGAAGCGTGTAGTGTTAGCTCTGGAGGATTTTTGGTAGTGAAGCATACACGCTCATCAAGGAAGCCGGTAAACAGTGGAATTGACACAAATCCCTTAAGGGATTTCCTTTGAAAACGATAATCTGGTGGTGGTGCTTTGGCATCATACAATAACAAGATCTTATTCGGGCAGGTCTTGAATGAAACGAATTTTAACTTAAAGCTGACATGATTTTTAGCTAAATTGTTAAACAAATAAATTGTTAAACAAAAAAAATACAAAGCTTTCATTAAACTCAAATGCTCACTAGTTATACAACTTCATTAGCGTACTTTTCGAGCGAATAGCAACGCTTAGCACCTCGTAAAACATGCACCCCTTTTCATTAGTAACCCAAACGATCGTTACTAGGCCAAAGTCTGCCCATACTGACCTTCGCGTTTTGCACGAACTCGTCCAAACTTAACTACAAAGCTCCACCACACCGTGGTGGATCGTCCTCTCGGCCGTAGGCCGCACGATAGCTTTTATTATCCTTTGCCGTAACGCAGAGGAGCCTTCGCGTGACCAGCGTGAGCCTTGCTTCCCAAAGGCCCCTACCTAACCCGCAAAAAAAAAAACAACGCGAAACGTGGCGCGATGCCTTGGAAACCTACGCCAACCTTCACCGTGACGAATCGAACGTCACGATCTGGCCGAAAACAAAACCCCACCGTACCGGCAAACGAACCGGACGGGGTCCGCGCGCACTCGGAGGCTTCCTTTCACTCGGCCTAACTTCATCTTCATTCAAACGCTTTTTTGTTCCTGTATTTTGCGCGGTTGCTTCACGGTACTTTCAAACTCCCTTCGCGAAGTGTTTGAATCTCGACAGTTTGGCAGTCCGGCTACTTGAAAGCAGTGCGAGCGCGCGCGCACGTCCGTCCGACGAACAGTCCGAATTGACTCACTAGTGGAGCCAAAACACACCAGCGTAGAAGTCGCAGAATGGGAGTCGCAAAAACGGTCAACCTGAAAGAGCAAGAGAGAAAGAGAAAGAGCACGGTGAAAAAAAGCACATACACTCTGGAGGGTCTCTGCGTGGTGTGCCTCCTTAGGTAACCAGTTTACCAACCCTTTCCAGCATCTCCACCTCCCCGGGCTGTTTCGTTCGCGGCTCGCTTGCCTTGTGTCGGTGGAACCGGCGTGCGCTCCAAGATCACCGGTTTGTCGACCGGCACCAAGGGGTAACTTCTTGACTTCATGAATTTTTATGTCATTACATCGATTACGTAATGTGGAACCCGCCGCTGAAGTACATGACTCCACCGGCGGTTCCAAATGCGCCGGTTCGAATGCGCCGCGAGCGATTGGAAGATCAGAAGACCGAACTTTCAACCGGACGGCAGTCGGACACATTCCCGTACGCTTGGTTCCATCGTATTGACGTAACGATCGCGCGATATCAAACCCCCGGCACGCTGTTTCCATTTCTTTTCCTAACCTATCCGTACTGGAACCGTCTTGAACTTATCTGCTTCCTAAATCACGTACCCTCGTTGCCCGTGTGCGAAACGAATCGCTTAAGGCCGCCCTACACGCACACAGACACAGCCGGGCGTACCATTGATTCTCCAACCAGCCAGCCGCCCACCAAGGTGCAGCACAGGCGGTGCTGGCAAGTTCGTCGCCAAGTCGTCGTCCCGGTTCAAGAACTCCTCCCTCATCCGGACGAGATGCCTGCGCACGTGTGGCTTTGTGGACGCGCGCGCCCGTGTGTGTGTGCGAATTTTCATTGACAACTTTCAACGCGTACTCCAATCGTTCGGGGAGTTGGGGTGGTCTAACCTCCACAAGATCGAACGATCGATGAGTAATGGACGCTGTGACAGCGTTAAGCCGACGTGATTTGGATCCCTGAGGCCTGGGTTGCGGAGATTGCACGAGGGCATGGCTTGAATATTATTAATTTGTTCGGCTAGATGTGCGGATGTGTTCACATGCGCCGTGCAATCGATAGAGCTTACTTTAGACATAAATGTAATTGTTGGTTAGTAATGATGGATAACTGTAAAGGTGTTAAATATTTTGAAGAATATGCTGCATTGTAGCTTTGATTTGATTGGTAGAATTTTATCAAACATGTTGAGTTACGTGATACTTTTACAATACAACTGGAACTCATCATGATGAATTTGAGAAACACACTTTAATTAACAGCTTTCAACAGTGGGTTAGCTTTAGATTAGATTAGCTTACTGAATAAGCTAATCTTCTTATGTAGTAGGCAACCGAGTAAGCGATTTCTTTGATATAAGAGAAGCCCCAGAGTAATCCGTAATCCAAAAATCCTAAAACCGATAGAGTTGTCCGACACAGGTTAATACCACCATATTTAGTTTAGGAATTCCAATTCTTTAACTTTAATTTTCCTCTTCGTTCTTAAGAATTGTTTTCGGGCTTCGTATTCGTATGAATTTAATTTCCATTTTCGACAACAGTAAGATATAAATTAGTAAAAACTACTTTAAATTCCATTGAACCGAAACGAGGCGAAACGAAGCAATGTGTACAGAACTGTGGCAATGAGTATTTTGATGACTCTTGCAAATGTCATTCCATGTTCCATGATCAAACTTATACAACAAATGCTACTTGGAAGTGTCATCATATCAGATCGTGGAGGATTCTCAACATTAATTCACGCAGTTACTGTAATTGCGGTTTTATTACAACTGAATGAAAATGTCGCTCCTCTCGTTCTCTCCAGCTCCAACCAAAAGCCAACGGGTTCAAAACTAACACTGAGCTGTTGCACTTGTGAAGTGTGTGACTGTGTTTGTATGTGTTAAGATGGAGTGCTCACTCCGGCGGCGGGTGAGGGGGATGCACACTGTTAGAAAATTTTTTTCATCGAAGCCTGAAAAGCTTCCCCAGATCCACTTCCGACTTGCGTGGCCGATTCCTAGTAATCGTCACCACGCGACACGACCTCCTTGCACGTGGGTCGCAGCATAATCGTGTGCTCATACTGGGCCGTGTAGCTTCCCTTCACGTCGCACAGCGGCGGATACGCTTCCACAATGCCCTTATCGCACAGATCCTTTAGCGCCATCTGGTACTTAGTCGCGCCCGCCCGATCCAACCAGCGCTTGCAGAATGCCAGCGTGCCGAAGTTGCGATTGATCAAGCCGAGCAGCGACTTGGACGACTGCAGTCGCAGCGGCAGCTTCGGTGCGTCGAAGTCCTTCATGTAGTGCGAGCAGTCCATGTCGTCGTGCACCTGGCCGCGGCCGGTCGAACCGAACGTTTCGATCGCGTAGAATTCGTTCTCCTCCATGCGTGTCGTCTCGCCACCCTTCACAATCGGAACCGTCTTGCCGGCGTGGATTCGGTACGGGCTGATCGAGTGACCGTTCAGATTGCGGATTGCCTTCACCTGGTACGTTTTTCCATCCAGCTCCACCTCGTACGACTCCATCACCTCCTGGATGGCCGCACCGATATCGCACAGCCTAACGTCAATACCCGCTTCACGGATGCCCGTCTCCGTTGCTTCCTTCACCGCTTCCAGCAGCTTATCGTATTTCGGGTTAAAGGACAGCGTAAACGCACAATCGATGATGCGTCCCTTAATGTGCGTACCGAAATCAATCTTAGTCACATCATCGTATAGCAGCACCGTTGGATCGCCGGCATTTGGCGTGTAGTGAGCGGCACAATGATTCCTCGAGCAGCCGGTCGGGAAAGCCAGTCCCGCCTCCAGCCCATTCTCCCCAATCAACCTACGTGCTGTGTTTTCCAACTCCTCACAGATCTCGATCATCGTCATGCCTGGTTTGATCCACTTCTGCATGTACTGGCGCGTCTGCCGATGCGCCTCAGCTGCCTGTCGCAGCTCGTTATAGATGTCCAGATGCATCCGATCCAGCGCTCGCTTTTCCTCGCTCGTAAAACGATCTTTTGCCGTCGTCGAATCCGGATACTGCATTATTTGACCCTCGGGGTACTTCGAATCAGCAAACTGCTCAGAAATCGGAATGGACGGTGCTACCAACACGTCGGCTCCTGTTGCACCCGTCTTCTTCTTTCCACGCTTCTTGCGTTTCTTCTTGCCATCGGAGCCAGCCGCATCCGTTCCATCGTCTTCTTCCTCCTCTTCGCCATCTTCATCACCAGCCTTCGCTTCTACAACCGGTTTCTGTGGCTTTTTGGCCGCCTGTGCCTTGGATACTTTAGCGGCAGCAGCATTTTTCTCGTCCTCGGCCTGTCGTTCAGCTAAGGCTTCCCGCAGCGCTTCATCATCAGAATCTTCAGCAACTGAGCAATAGACAAAAAAAAGACGATTATTAGCCGGTACAGGGGCATGTTTATGTTCGTTCCTTATGATTTGACAAAAACAAATCGATTGAAACATAACCTCACAATACGATGACCGCGTTAAAAAGTGATTCATAATATCGAACTACAATTCACTTTCAATGATAACCGGTATTGATGCAAAACATGTGTAAATATTAACACTATTTGTAATAATCCTTTCCCCTTGTTCACTTCTTCCACATTCTTGATTTGCGCAACAATGTATACAGTACTTACCCGGTTTCTTGGGTTTCCGGGAGCGCTTTTTCTTCTTCTTTCCGGCAGGTGCATTTTCGTCCACGACATCGCCATCGACATCTTCCTTCTCATCGATGTTTTCCGGCTCATTTTCCACCGATTTGGGTTTAGCTTCGACGGACGCCATTGCAAACGCGGGATTTTTCCTTATGATTTTGCTTTCGTTTTCCTTGCCGTCAAGAAAAATGTGCGACTTTGTTATGACAGCCAAACTTACCGATGCTGAAATAACAGTAGAAGGATGGGTTTGAGCCATTTTTTGTTTTTGGGTTGAACGTATCCAGGAATTGTAACATTAAACTTTCATAAAAGGAAACAGTGAACATTATGATGAAATATGACGAAATTATCCCAAAGTTGAGCGTCCTAAACTGTGTTCCAAAATTAAATTAATTTAATTCAAGAATCGAAATCTGTGCGAAAATGGAAACTGTGCGAAAATGTTCGTTCGTTCGTTTATCTGTCAAACATGTTTGGTTGTCAAAAAACATAAAATATGTTATATCAATTGTTATTGTTGTTTTTATGAAATACTATAGACAAAGCGTCATAAAAATAGCTGGACGAATATTTTTTACTAGGAGTTTTTAAGCTATTATTACGAGCATTTCCTACAAAATGCAAGATGACATGGGTAAGAAACTATATTTTCTATCAGATTCTTGTAAAAATTGTAAAATTACCTTTCCATACCTCACAGATACCACTCACTCCGAAGAATCCGGTGGTGAGCAAATCATGATGGTTGGAACCCCGTTGCGAGAGCAGGATCGTTTTCTTCCCATTGCCAACATCACCAAAATTATGAAGAAATCTGTTCCACCAACTGGAAAAATTGCTAAAGATGCACGAGAGTGCATACAGGAGTGCGTTTCGGAGTTCATATCCTTCATTACATCCGAGGCGAGCGACCGTTGCCATATGGAGAAACGAAAAACCATCAATGGGGAAGACATTCTTTGTGCGATGTACGCGCTTGGTTTCGAAAATTACATCCCACCACTGAAGCTGTACCTGAGCAAGTATAAGGAGGTACTTTCGTGTTATATGTGTTGGTTTGTCTTAGGTGCTAACAAATCTACTTGCCTTACTATATCCAGAGTATGGTTACGGAGCGTCGCGGTTCGGATGATACTATACAAGGTGGGGAATCGAGTCGACAGGGAGCTGGTAAGTAGCGACAACCTGCTAATCATTCTTCAAAACAGCATATTTTACCTTTCACTAGAGTCCGTCACGGCACAGGGTCTTCCCACTACCATCGGTAATGCGGAGATTATTTATCATTCAGAGGATGGCACACTGTACTTCAACGAACAGATAAGACAATGACTATCAAAAGCATTCACATTATGAACTAATTTTTATTTAAAATAGTTTAAGGTATATTAAGATGTTTTTTAATTTCCAATAAATGCTCAACCATTATTCTTTGTGTTTCAAGTATCGTATTCATCTTGGCCTCGAAATTGTCGTGAAAGCTAAGATGTATTTGCTTCAGTGAGTCAATCTCAGCGGCTTGCTGATCCATGCATTCCAAAAGGCTACTGAGACTTGTGGCAGTTGGAATTTGTTCTATAGTCAACGACGCGGATTGAGTCGATTCGTCATTGGCAGTTGATACCATTTCCCATTCTTCCACTCCCGCGGGTTCTAATACTTCCTCTTTGACGGTCTCGTTAACTTCTTCCGTAAGAACATCTTTCTCAAGTGATTGTGAGTGCACAGCTAGAATTTGTTTAACCTTCCGAAAAAAGACACCCTTACTTTCGGGACTAGCCGTGTATGCTTTGAGCAAAAGATTCCATTTGCTTTGGCAATGGGCTGGGGAAGCTATAATTCCTTTCTCACTCAGCCTCCCAGATACAATTTTCCACACTTCCTTCTCTGAAAGACTGTCCAGTTGTAGGGTCGTTGCTTCGTACAAGTTGAGCATAATGAGAACTTCCTCTCGTTTCCACATTTTTGGCGTTAGATTAGAATGGCGCTTGACTGTTTTCTAATGAAAAGGACGAATAATCGATTTTGAAACGTTTATAATAAACCAAATTCAATGTAAACTACCTCATTTCGCTGCATTTTCAGCCTTCATTAGATAAATGTGATTGAAGATGAGTTGATGCTCTCGGGTAAAGTATATTGTTTAATAAGATCGTTAAAATGCGCCCTTGTTCGCTTGTAACTGCTAAAAATTCTTTTTAACTACTGTTGCATCTTATGTTTTGTTCAAAACGAAAATACAACAAAAAGTAAACAAAGTCTATAAATTGTATAAACCTCGTTATTGACAGCCCGTACTAAAGCGTATATAACTACGGGGTGCAATACTTGAAAAGATTATAAGCATCGTAAAGATTTGAAATGGGAGTTTTTCTAACCGATTCACCTATTTCCTCTCGTATGCTTTTTCATTGCGTTCAAAGATATCAAAAGCACACCATGGAACTGAAGCTACACCGCTGAAAATTGTTCAAATTATACTCATAAAAAGTTTCGGAGAAAATTATGCTACCTCAGTTGTTCCTTTAGAATCAGTTTATTTTTATTCTATATATGCTTTGTAATGAGAATGATATATAGGTATATATATAAAATCAAATCTATATATGTATAATAGTTAACAAAAAAGTTGTTTTTCCATTGTTATTTATGTCGCGTTATTTCATTGATTTATTTTTTTATTATTTCAGTTTTGTTCTGTCTTTGTGTTTTTTTGTTGGGTGTTTCCTTTTTCTATCTCTCTTTCTTATTATTTTTAAAAACGCGACAGCAAACGCAACGTACTACGCCTGAAGATCCCATTTTTCAACAATTAATTACTTCAGTATATAACTCTGTCCTCTTCTGCACTTCCCCGTTGCGCCATTTACTTTTCCCAACGATTTTTCTTCTGTTCTGTTTAGTTCGCTCATGTCGGTCGGCATAGCTTTTTATGGCTGTGAGTGTCTGTATATGTGTGCATATTTTCTCGTGTTTGTCTTCCGAAATGTCCTTGCCGTGTTGCGCTCGATCAGTTCTAGATATTTCCTTTTGCTTCTCCTTGTGGTCCAGGTGGTAAGCTACAGAAAATGTGATCGCGCTCACAGTTAATATGCTCTTACTGTTGTCCGTGTTCATGGTTTGTAATGTGTGTTTTTAAAAATTTATACATTCAGCTCAAAATCTTTTCTAAGACTTTCAATTGGGTTTTCCTTGCAACTTTTTGTAAGTATGTGTGAGTGCTTTTTTAATTTTATCTTCTACACCACCACATTGCTTCGTTTCTTTTTCTGCGGCGATCCAACGCAACGCATCAGCCTCCGATCGTTATGCATTTGTCGCCTCGCGTTTGCGTAAATGGGGTCGTAGTTTGTGAAGGTCTTCAATGATAGGAGAATGGTCCTAAGCTCCTGTTCTAGGGGATACCACGACAAAACTAACACAAATAGGAACACATAAAATTGGGAGAACGCAAACATTTCTAGTTTTTCCCTTTACAACAATCTGAAAAAAAGAGACGATCAGAGCGTTGTTCTAGAAGCGATTCAGGTATTGGTCGCGCAGCAAGTCATGCGCTTTGCCGCACTTGTGTTATGTTAGTGTATAGGAGTGGAGAATGGTGTTTTTGCTAGGATAACTTTGATGGACTCCAGCATATCTATTGCACGTGTTTTATCACTTTAAATTCTCGATACCATTATCAACTCAATTCAGCTAGATGTACTGCACGGACGCTAGAAAATTCGTCATTCGCTATTCATGAACCTTGCGCTGCTCTAAAGAGGCATTCGTTAACGTGTTATTACTTTTTAAACCTTATCTTTACGTCTCCCAGGCTAATCGGCGGCGCATGCTTCCTATATGTTTTTTCTTCATTTTGTTTTGCTTTGTATGCTGCTACATGAGTGTTTTCTTGTATGTTTTTTTATAATGTTAAAAATTTGAATCGCTACGTTCTATTAAGAGCAATTGGATTAGTTTGCTGAGTCCTCCCAGGGAATCGGGACCCGCTTCTTGCCCTTGTATCTGTCCTTTACCGGGTTGAACTATTTATTATACTAACTGTGTTTTACGATTTACTTATTGCTTTGATTGGAAACGTAACTGAGCCACCGAGCCCGTGCGGATAAACCGAAACCTGCATGACGTTGAGTGACTCTGGGTTTGTTCTGTTTTGCTTTGTCCTTCCACTAAGTAAACAAAAGTGTACGGCGAAGAAAGGGCGACGAGCGCAAGAAATGCAACGCAAACGGAGTCCGGAATGACGTTTCGTGGCATCGGCTCACAAAATCAGAACATTGCACTATATTTTATCTACAAATCAGAAACGCGTCTTCACTTCTCTTAATTGTTCAGGCCAGCTTGTTGTTTGCTTTCTTCACTGCCGCACTAGCCGCAACGAACAACGTTTATACTAACGCGTATGTTTTTTTTATTTTAGCAGTGTTTACGTTACGTTAAGTTTTGCGCCTTCCTCTTTAATGTTAATGTTTTGAAGAACATCGTTCATGGTAAACTTGGAAGTCTAAAAGCGTTTGGTTGTTTAGTTTGTCTTGTTATCTCATGTGTGTATGAATGGATGTGTGACGTTTTGCTGTCGCGTCGCGTTTTTCTTTTATCTTCATGCCTCGCGTTTTGTACGCAGAATGGATACGACACTCAAACGCTTTCTTCACCGGTTTTCTATTCAGTATCATTAATGGCAAGAGTATGCTGTACGATTACCTATTTCTTGACCGCTGGTAGTGCAGGGCTGGCAATGACAGGCCCAATCACTTGATCTCGACATGCCGCTACCTGTCAAACACAATCCGCAGCCAAGATACTACTGTCAACTTGGACTGGAGCATTATTAACACACCGCTCGACCACTTCGCGCTGACATCTGTCCAACGATACAAAAGATTATTTGCGTAACCGTCTCTCGCTTACAAAATTGAAACCCTCCACAAATGAGTCGTAACGTACGTAACCAAAAAATCAAGAAACAATCTTATTTACTTATTACATGGCGCGTGCTTGACGCATCTACCACGCCAGACCGCAGTAGACGGGTAGATCTACCAATCCTACTAATCGCGAACCAAAATATCACATCTGACAGTGGTGACGAGGTTTTCTGTTTTACAATTGTTGTATGTGTAATGTTTCGTTCTATTGTTCGGTTTGTTTGTTTTTCTTTTTTGCTTAAAAAACTACAAATCAATGCAACAAGTTCCCAGCGTCCCATCGTTTTGTTACTCTTCTCCACATATATCCCTTTTCAGTTTGTTGTTCTTTTCTCTCCTCTTCCTTTCTGCTTTGTTAATCTTTCCCTTTCATTCTTTTGCTTGTCACTTTCGCAACGCAACCGCTCCCTCAGCTCAGCTCATGTTAATTTTGCTTGTTTATGTGTGTATGTGTCGATTGTTTGTTACTATTACTTATCTTATTCCAAATGCCTTAAACGTTAAGCTGTAATGGTAGTGGTTGCCAATGGTATGAACATACACTCGAATGCAATCGAATGCAACAATCAAAAACTAACATGCTCTGCACCCACCCGCACTCGCTCGCATCCCTTATTTATATTTATCGTCGTCTTAACGTGTCGTCCGAGCAGGCCACAGCTGCTGGCGCCCCGGAGGTTTTGTTTTACTTTTCAATCGCACAATTTTTAACAGATAACGAACAATCCAATAGAATAAATGGCAGCAAACTAGATACCTTCACCTGCATCTCATCTGGCTAGAATTCAACGAGCTAACGGCACAAGGATAAAGAGAAACGTGGGTGGTAGGGGGTGAAAGAGGGTGACTCCGTGAGATTTACCCACGAAACACCACAAAGCACAAGATTTTGACGAGCTGTAGCGAGCAGAAAGCTTCTCCATGCGAGCGTTCCACCGCGTCTCGTTTCGTGCTCTGGTTTGTTCTCTTTCTTCGTCCCTGTTCCTCAAACCCCAAATCTCAGCAACTCTCCTTACCGAATAGGACAAACGTTTACCATTGTTCCTTACATGCTATATGATGTTATATGTTTTGTTTGTTTTGTTGTTTTCATTTTGTTCTTTTTCGTTTCTTTTTTTCTCCTGCCTTCTTTTTTTTTTGAATGTTAGAACAAGCCTACCAGCTGGGGCGTATTCGTTCAAGCGTATATCGTTTTTTTTGTTTTGTTTGTTTCAATATTCTGCTTAATGCTTCTTTTTTGTCGTTTTCTTGTGTGTTTTGTATTTCCTTAACATTAGGTTTACTTGCTTCGACTACACTAACTGCCACGTATATGGTGTATGTGCGTGTGAAGGTGTTGGTTGCTGTCGTTATTTATATTCATTCAAACGCTGGTGGGCGAGCCGAGAGGGATGGCCATGTTTTGCACTGTATAGGCAATGAAAAACGAATAAAAAATCCAACCAATACCGCCTAGCGTCTAGTTTTTGCCAATGGCAATGTTAAAAGTACTACTGCTACCGATCTGCACTCTGCTGCACTAAGGTGGTTCACTAAAGATATCCGTCCTTATCCTTCTCTTTCACGCTAGTTGGTTAGCCGAATCCTGCTTAAAGAGCACGTGCGCACAAACACACACAAACACACAAACTTTTTTCATTTAAGTAGTTCTGAGTAGTTCAGGCATGAAATAATCTACTCTATGATCTGGTTTCTTGCGTTCATATGTAAATGTTACCTATATTCAACGTGTTGCAAATGCGGAAAACTTGCTGGAAAACTTAGAACCACCGAAAAGCGGCACGGAAAGGGAAAAAACGTTCACGTGCCCTTTGCAACGAAAGTATGATACAAATTGACTACGTTCTGAGTGTTTTTTTCTTCTTCTTTATGTTTACGTTCACACGGATAGAATCCGTGCTCGAACCCAGCGTTTGTTGTCAAGTTTAGTCCGGACGTGCGGTAGGGAATGCTTGGAAAGGTTCATCAGAGGGCAAAGTGTTGAGTCTTATGAGTAGTAGCGCTTTTAGTATGTGTCTCAAGTTTAGCGAAGACCAGTCACGCACCATGCGTGACGTGATTGATAGTGGAAGTTTTTGAGAAAAACTGGGTTCAGATAGCAGAATTGCGAGACCAGCCACGTGTTCTCATTGTCGTGACTGGGGGAAACAAGCAGCACATCTTAGTAGTCATTGACAACTCGATGGCATCATGCAGCTGTCAAATCAGGTTGCTCGGGATCTGCGTTTATATTTGGGTGCGCCAAAGTTTGAACGCAATAGCCAAACACGTGCGCATAATATACTCACATTGTTTCACGGTTTTGTATGCAAAAAACAACTTCAACACCACCTCTGCTGGTAATGGACGGGTAAAACTCAACGCCACAGTGGTTTCTGCTACACCTGTTTTGTTGCCTGCTCGTGTGGACGCCAAACTTGCCTCTGTGTGTATGTTCCTAACACGCTACCCTTCGGTTGCCGTTCCTTCCTGCTCGCCCGTTCTGTGGGGTAGCCTTGCTCCACTCCCAACTCTCGACTACACTCAGCTTTACTATTTTCTCCACCCGGTGCCTTCCATTTTTTGCAAATTCGTGCGATATATTTACATTTGTAACCATTTAATGCCTACTAATAATTAGCAAATTTGTGTAACGTGAATAACAATTGTTTTTTTTGTTGTTGTTTCGCTTCTCTTCTTCTTTGTTTCATTTGTTTTTTCTTAGTTTATTAATATTATGTTTTCGTTTGCTTGCAAGCCGCTTCTGGCAGATTTGATTTCATCTATTCTTGCGCTGATGCTAGGCATTGCTAGTCTCTTAGTTTGTCTTTTTCATCTCAAGCTTCGTTACAACTTTTAACTTTTATGTCTCTTTGTCTCTTGAATTTGCAGTTTCCGTTTTACGTTCCGTTAGTGTGTTCTCTTGTTTGCGTGGCTGGGTACGGTACGTTTCATAACTTACTGGTAAGCGTGTGCGCGAAGTGGAAACGAAAGTTTGCGGAACGAAAGTGACTTCGAAGGCGCCCAAGGCAATTGCTCCAAAACAGCTGCTACGTTTGCACCCCGCCCGCCTCGTGTATTGAAAGACGTGAAATGCTGAAAACAGAAACGTAACATTTTCAACAACAACAACAGCATACACGTCTCAACCGATATGTACGATTTCTTTGCTTCCCCTTTTCGTTTGTAGTTTTTTTTTCGTTCTTCATTTTGTTCGCAAACAGCGATGCAACGTAATGGCGATTCAACTCTACGAATTTTGCACCAATATTAATGTTTATAGCTAGCAATTGACGTTTAACTCGGAACGCATGCTAAGGAACCAATTGTATATGCATGTGTGTGTGTGTGTGTGCCGGGAAGTAGATGGCGGGATGCTATCTCTCAACACATAAGGAAGTAAGTCGGAACTGGTGTTGCCTTTTGTTGTCTTGAATGGTGGATTTGAAAGCGACAAGTACCCCAACACTGGTTGTAATATGATTTCGATTTTTCATCCCCTCTTGCAAATTATGAATTCGATGTTAGTCGGTCTCTTTCACATAGTTCAACTTTCTGCGTTTGTGGCATGATTTGTCTGTCCTTGGCCCTACCCTTATATTGCAGCATGAGCAGCCTCCATTTTGCCGGTTGCTCGGTATGATTTGTTTTACAATTTATTTACTACACTGTGCACCAACGGCTTCCCTGCGCTTCTACTCTTTTATCTGGTTTCTCTGCTTCTTCAATAATAAAAAATAAAACAAGAAAACCTTTCAAAAATTTGTTAACATTTCATTTTATTATCTTTGTTTTTTTCTTTGTTTAAATATTATTTAGTGTGTTCTTATTTCCTTTGACGCGGATGTTTCTTCTCCCTTCTCTCGCTAGTTTTGTTCGACTCAACGCGTTCGTGTATTTGTTCTTTTGCAAATGGGTTTTGCAGTGAATTACTTGTTCGTTTTGTATCATAAATCTATGGTTGGTGCACTTTAGTAAGCTTGATGAGTGGCATGGTGGATGACGGGTTGAAAGCGTTGCGTTTGGGTGACAGTACTCGGAGAAAGAACTTCGCAAGCACCTCCAGTGGGTACGGCCGGGCATTTCAGCTCATCTGTAGCTCCTCTCGTTCAATGCTATGGTCGCCCAGCAAGCCGTGATCGAAGGTGACTGTAAGGAGTACGGTGTCTTCGAAGATGGTTCATAGAAATAGAGTTCCAATAAATTAAATGCCCTGCATACCTGCATACCTCACGGCGCAATACATAATGTCTTCTGCGAGATATGCAATGCTCATAACAAATGATCAGATTAGCACATTATCAACACCACAGTGGAGGAAAACCTTCACAACGACAAACATACACATTAGATCTTCATCAACAGTGCACTACGAACCACAATCGAAAACGCGTTCCATCTGGCTCGAAACATCATCAAAACACTCATGATTACATGTGCTGTCTAACTAGTGGGTCTTTCAACGTTTCAACGCTGAAAGGGTGTGCGAAAAAAAAGACACTCGCTCACTCACTCACACACGGTGCAAACGGTGTTACCCAAATCTGCGTTACCTGTCACAATCCAAGTCGGCCTCGGGCGGGTTATCCTGTTGCTGATTGCGCTGTTCGATGATCCGATACCGATAGCTGTTGCCTCTGCTAGCGCCTGAGACGCATGGAACATCCACTCGAAAGATGCTGGCTGCTCGTATCGTGTGTGCTACTACCCTCAAACAAGCTGGACACTTTTTCGCTTGACTACTCTTACAAACACTCCCCGTGTACGGTCGGGCTCTCTTTCTCTCTTCTTTCGCCCTGATATCTGCCCCCCAAACGTGTGTATGATATGGATCGATGAGTACGATTGCTAAGTACCAGCTCCAACCCGCTCACTTGGAGAGTGACAGTGAGATGGTGGTTCATTTAGTAGGTAAGATGACTCAGATGGCTGTCAATAGGCTGTCATTTAGTAAGTTTGATTGTAGATCTCTATTGGTTTAGTAGCTTTCTCGTACGTGAAAGCGCTCAGCTTCGAAAAGGGAAAGGGAAAGCGGAGCCTTGGTTCCCAGCAAATAAAGCCTATATTGGGCTGGAGGGAGGGTGGAAGGAAGAGGGAGACAGAAAGCCGGTTCCCCTTCCAGAGAGGGGAGAGGAAAAAACTGGATCGTGGTGATAGCAGCGGCTGCTTCTACGCATCGCATTCTACGATAGTGAGAGTGTTTCGTGCTTAGAATAGTTTTTTTGTTGGTAATAGTAATTTGCTTGTTTGTAGTAGTAGTTGTAGTAGTAGTAAATAGTAGTAGGAAGGTAGTAGTTTCATAGTCTAAGTGAAATAACAATGCTCAAATGGCTTAGGGGATCGATAAATTCTCGTTATTCGTAGGTATAAATGTTAATGTTCGACATGCTTTCTGCTCGAATGATCGACCTACACGTACGTTTGGGGATGAGTTTTCTGGTTACTGATTACTTCGTGTGTCGGAAAATATCGCGAGAACTCTCAGCTTTGACTAAACGCGAGAGCACGCACGCTATTGGCGATGTTAAGGTGATGGACCGCTGATGATCGGTGATCGAGAATGAGTACGAGAAATTGATCATTTTTAAACAGTGGATTAAAATCTAGATGCTGACTTGTGTCCGATTTGTTTGCTTTTGTTTTCGCCTAACCGTAGAAAGTAGACCTACAGAGAAATCGAAGAAGTTAGCTCCGTCCGTGTGCGGGTGTAAACGCGAGATGATTTTCATTGTTAGGTTTTGTTCCTTCTGAAACTTCGCGCCCCGTCCCGTTTTCTTCCGCTTTTTTGTTACTCCGCAGGGCGCGCATTATCTAGAGTTGGGTGTATGTGAGTGTTTGTGTTCGGTTTTATTTCGTTTACGGTTATGCATGTTGCTTTTTAGATAAATTTCATTTGAAATACAGGGATTTATCATTTGCTACCCATTAGATTTGTTTTGTTTCTTTTTTTGGTTATAATTTAAAATGTGTTGAGTTTGCTTCCTTTCTCTTCTCCATACACGAAGTTTGTGTGTTTTGATTCGTATAGATTCAATACTATAGATGCGAATATAGAACAGGAGTTAAAAGTCTTAAATGAAAGATGTTTGCTTTTTCTTTAAGTTTTGCTTTCGTTTTTCTTAATAGATTTGGTTTAGATGTTGTTTGAATTGTGGTTTGTTCGTTTTAATGCTTCTATCCAATGCTCAACTTTCTCTCTCATTCCGTGACCGAATGCGTTCGTGTGGTTAGCCATACGCTTCGGAGAGGAAGGAGTTGTTCAATGCATTCGCTTCACCTACTATCTTCACCTCATTTAACTAGTTCCGCTCGGATGAAAATCCATATCCCTTGTGGTTAGATTAAAAAGATTGGTTTTTGTTGTTTGGTTACTTATTCGCTAAGCCCTTGTCATGCACTGTATCACTGTAGCTTTTACACATTTCCTTCGTTTTGTTTTTCCCTTTTTTGCATTTGCCATTGTATGACCACCGATCGACGCACGACCGCGTCCCTTAGCACGTGTACGCACAGCGGAAGTGAAGCGTTTCGGGCTTTTAACGACAAACGGTCAGCTGTGCCGTCCGCTCGACCTTACGGCGTATTATTGTAACGATTGCTTAACGAGCGTGCGTACCGGCGTGCGGTTCCTGCTTGCGGAACGATCCTGTTTAGAACGGACATATTAGCACGTCGTACTCGAACATAAGCGAAACGGCAACGAACGCGAAGTACAGCAAAAACATGGTGAAGCCCAGGCCTTTGTTCATTCGCCAGCGGAAGCAAGCTATCGACATGACGACGAACAGTAACATTAAGAACAGGATCGTGATCGAACACACCATACCGACGGAGTTCACCTCCACCGGCTGGCCGTAGATGATGCCGTACATGAGCCACGGAATTGGAAGGCTGAAAAAAGGCGAAATAAATTAGTTTAAACTAAATTTTCGAAGCAGATAGGGACGCAGTAGCAGTAATGAAACATTAATATAAATATAGATATGAAATAATTCACTCCGATTACAACAGGAAAACCAATAGATACCAAATTGCATACTTTTAGGAGCAAAATTCCTTGAGCGCCTAAAAGTATGCAATGCTATGTATTTTATTCTTATGATTTTTTTACAACTTTCATTATTTTCATATATATGCAAAAACATGATCAACTAATGTTTGAGATGGAAAGTAAGCTGAATAAATAGATAAGTTTGCCATCTCGCGACTTACCCCACTGTCACGTCGAAGATGTTACTGCCGACGGAGCTGGACACCGCCATATCGCCGAAGCCCTTGCGCGCCACAATCACAGAGGTGATCAGATCAGGAATCGAGGTACCTGCCGCTAAAAATGTCAGTCCCATCACCTGGAGAAGAGCGTACCGGTCGGTGTTAGTTAATGAAATAGCAAACTCGGCTCGCTGCCCGTAACTTACCTCCGCCGGTATTTCCGAGGTATCGCCGACGACGGTGGCCCACCACACCATCAGATACGAGTAGGCGGCTATCCACACGATCGAGCCGATGAACGTGACGGGGAAGAACTTCTTGCCCCGTGGCGTTCTGGTGTCGGGAAGCGTTAGGTACAGGGGAAAGATAATTGGAGCTACGAGTAGGTAGGTTATTCGTTTCCGAGCACCCTTTGGCCACGACATGCTCAGTGCCTCCGGTGGTTCCTCCTCTAATTCGTTACCCTGCGAGAAAAAAAGGATGTAGCGGAGACAAAAAAAACATATTTATTTCAGGAATATATTTTTGGCACTGTCCCTTATAAATAGATCGATGTGAACCGTACGCTTATAGAAAAAAGTGTGGTTCGTAAAATTTCTAGCATGAAATTTTCTGCCTGAAAAATTTCATAATTTGCCGATTCCATCGAGCGGACAAAAGCATGCATGCAGAATACTTTGTTGATTAAATTAGCACTCATGAAAAGACAGCCCATTCTTTTCCACTGCAAACCGTGTGAAACGAAGGTCATGCCAACGTCTTTATCTATTAACTTTTTTTTTTGCTTCGCAGGCTTGTTGTAGTTGTACCGATGCTACGAGAGTGGTGAACGACCGTTTCGTAAAACATAGCCTCACAAACATACGCACACCCACACGTATAAATATTGCTCGGAGGGCACGTAAAAGCTCGCATTAAAAATACATCGGGGTTTTTCCCACCAAACAGGCAAACACTCACACACTCGCACACAATGGAGATGGCTTGAACGGCAACTATGCGCGTTGCTATCGCAACCATCGGATGAGAAAAGGGCAGAGCGTTTTGTGTGAGCGACCACGTGATTGAATTGCGCTTGCGGTAGTGTGTGTATGATTCACCACAGAAGCTTCCGCAAAAGCTCATCCTGATGTTTTTATTGTTTTGTTGAAGCTTTGCCCTTGAAAAAAGTTCACTCTGGTGACCTTTTTCCCGGTTTCCCGGAACAGATAGCCGGGACGGGGAATGAAAATATGGTGTCGTCGTTTGTCGTTTGTAGTTGAACGAGCCGATTCTGGGGAACATTTTAGGCAGATTAGGAACGAAAGTTCAAGAGCCTCTTGTGGGATCAGTGACTATTGTTGGATACGGTAAAAACCCAACCAAAGATGCGGAAGGTAATTCTCTAAACATGCTTGCTAAACTGCTTGTAATGTAAATGCAGGGCGATGAAAGCACAACTTTGGTCGATGAAATTCGTAGAATGCTATACTCGGTTAGTACATGTGAACTTTTCCATTGGATCAGTCTTTCCAGCCTGGCGAAAAATAGGTTAATGGTTTTATTTCAGGCTTGCGTGATTGCTGCCCTTCAAAAGTTCTCAATGGAACAAAAATGCTGCTCTACCACAGACTTATACACACGCTGAATTTGATTCGTATTAGGATAAGGTTCATTACCCTCCCTGCTATCCAATCCAATCTCGTTGTTTCCGACAAGAAACCTTTCCATCATAAAATCACGGGTAAAAATTAATCAAATTTTCGATGGACTTATTCCGACCGAAATTAAGCGCCAAAAGATATGCAGCCAAAAATGAAAAAGTTTTAATTCTAGACGTAATTTTTTATCATATTCTAAATTTAGAATAAAAGGTTAATGTATACTCGTATTTATAGCACATTTCTTAGAGTTGGCTAATAAATCTAACTTTTCGTTAAGAATATTGATGATATAAATAGATTCGTTCCTCTCGTACAACCAAAAGTATCAAACTCTCAATTGTGGTCCAGATCAACCGTAAAGCCTGTGCCTCCTCTTGTCCCACCACTTATCGTACGGTCCTATCGCACCAAATAGATCTTTGGGTTAAATACACATTTTGGTCGCTTGTGTTTCCTCTTGCTGTTCCTGCTGTTGCTGCTGCTGCTGCTCCTGTGACGCCTCCTTCAAAGCGCATTACACTTGTCTCACAAATCGACCCTTAAAAACAAAGACCAGATCGAGTTTCCGGGGCTCGGGAATGGAATGTTTTGGGTGGCGTGTCTATTTCCCGAGCCCCTTAATGTTTTGCGATAGGTATTGTTTTTCCTTTTCTGATAAGCTGGAAACCGATAGCGTTGGCTGGCGGTTGGCAGTGATGGTGAGAAAACGGGTAGTACTCTTTGTGCTGACTCACTTTCGGAAGACGATAGGCAAACGGAACACAAGGGAACAGATCGCCATCGCTATTTTGCGCCCTGTGAAACATCTCGGTGCCGTGCCGTAACGAGCGGAGGCTATGATGAGAGTATCATATCAATAATCATCCAACATGAAGCACTGGCATCTTGATAGGCAGCAGCGAGAGCGTTCAACTTACATCCCCAAATCGATCCGATTGGGGTACTGAAAGTGGGTGTTTTTTGGATGTACATTTCGTTTGTGAGTTTCCATCGGCGTAGTCACGTAGTTGGTTGTATGTGTTTTTCTTTCCACTCGAATCGAATTTGCATATCTCCATTCAAATCTCATCACCACCGAACAAACGTTTTCGTGAGGCGTTTCGGGGCTTCCTTGGACATCACGACAATCGATTAGAAAATTTCGGAGTGGAGTGACTTTCAAAACCGAGCACCACGCAGGATGTGGCAATGAAGGCCAGCTTGCAGGAAAGGGATTGAATTTCTCTCCAGCAAAGAAGAAAGTGGACGGTTCCCGTGCCTAAAAAGGCCAAACCCATGCAAAACTACGAGAAGAAGGATGTTGCCGTCACCGTCGTGTTTGTGTTAGACAAATAGTCCGGCCGGGGTACTTTGGTTGAAAGTATTTGCGAAAAATAGAAGGCCTTCCACTCCCCCGTTCTGTGTAGTCTACCGTCACAAGAGGCTAGTGGTAAACTGAAGCTAACGATTCGGGCACCGCAGCTTGGCCGCTTGCCAACGGGCACAATTGTGCAGTTCGCTTTGATTCATGCCAGAAGCGTCGGCCCGAACCTGGAAGCTGGAAATCAATTTGCGGAAACGATTGCCAGCCAGTTTCTTCCCGCACGGGAAAGTAAATATCTGCGAAACGTTTTGTTACGATTCGCACACGGTTGCAGTTAGAGAAGAAGAAAGCTTAGAAGAGCGAGAAAATTCTTCTCCATCGCTTCCATCGGCAGCTATCGACACGTGAATAAAACAGTGCCAACGAGAGCGTGCTGACAGGTTCGAAAATGGCTCGAAAACTGTTTGTCGATTATACTTGCATGAGCAGGAAAGCTTTGCTGATATTAAATAAAGGAAAAGAAATACTGCCAAGCCTTGTGAAGAAGGATGCGGCATAAATTGGACTGTTTGAACACAAGCACAAAAGTAGTTTGCCTGTCAAAAGATTCCATTTTTTAACTATCCAACTAGCTTTATGTGTGATAATAACCCGTTTCAAAACTTTAAACGGTTGCTACTCCATTGACCCTGTTTCGTGAAAAGTGGTTTCAGGCGGAAATTAACCTGAAGGATTGGAACGAAGGATGGATTCATATTATAATGATGAAACTTCCTGAGCTCCTGATGATACTGGGAACATTATCAGTTTGATAAATATAATTTGATTGTTCACAGCTCAAAGTTCAGGTGTTAATCTGCCGCATTGTTTCACACCGGAAACTCTCCCGTGCATTCGTACTCGCATCTAATTTCTTTTCCAATAAATAAATTTCAATTTCACCTATGGGAATGGATCCATTATCTGTTTGTTTAGTTCGCATATTGAAATCGATCGCTCCAGGCCCAACACTTTCGATCAGCATGCATATCATCATCACGTACACCGACCTGAAAAGCGGCCATGTCTTACGTATCGGCAGAGAAAGAAACCAAAAACGAACTTTTCCAATCGATCGAACCACCCGATCGCTTTCGGTTCGCAGGCGCTTGTGCAAACATTTATTCAAAACTAGACACAGTTTATCCATCTTTCGCGCATAAAATATCTTGCAGCTCGTGTTTGTAGCCGTGGCGCACCGTTTACGCTTCCCAGCTCCCGTTCCCGGGCGGAAGAGGCTGCACGGTAAAATGGTAAATGTGCAAAAATGGGTTTCAATTTCCAGTGCTCACGTTTTGCACCAAAACGCCGCATGCAATATTCATCAGACCCGGACCGAGTCCGTCGGTCGGTCGGTTGGTTGCACGGTCGGGCAACAGTTGCTTTTCCGTTCGCATGTTGAAACGAGAAGCCCGGAAAAGCCTGGCAAGGTGGTGGCATGCAGTCGCCCGGGTAAAGTCGTCAGATAGTTGTCAATCAAAACCAGCTCATTCCGATGGGCAGCGAGCCAACACAGGAGACCTCCGCGCTTTGCATACCGTCGGGCGCCATCGTCAGCGCCCGGTTTGCGGTTTATGCTGTGACTATAAATAGATGGGAACTCCGGTTCTGGTTTCAGCCAGTTCCCGGAAGGCAACCCGGGCCAGGGCTGTCTGGCATGGAAATGTTTCTTCGTTCTCTTACCGTCCAGCAGTAGTGGCACGGTAGTGGGATGAAATTGAAATTGGCCCGCAGGACTAATCGAGTTGCCTGCACCGATGGGTTCCGGTTGTCCGACGGGTGAATGTTTTTACTGTGCATTTGTTCTTCCTTTTCCTTTGCGAATTTTCCACTCTCGGTCGGAAGGATGACGCCCGGGCCTGACGTGTGTCGTTTGTGACAGGATTTGCTCGCTGGATTCAGGATTATAACCTTTTGTTTCTACCTGTGCCGGTTTGACTCGAGGCTCATAACGGTAGCCAAAGGATTGTCGGAAAATTGGACCGTGATTGCTGATTGGTTGTTAATCGTTTATAAATTGCCGGATTGCGGTACGGAACGACTCCGGTTCCCTGCAGCGATCAATTAAGATGAACAAACTGGTGCAAAAAAAAAACGTAAAATCCAGCGACACACCACACTTACCGAATCAATTGTTGTATCTATATTTCCATTTGGACGATCGCTAGCTAAGGTGGTTTCTTTTAGATTAATTTTAACATGGTTCGCCGCGGACGAGGTCGCGGCGCCCCGTTGCGGCTTGGTGGCGTCCAGCAGCACCTTCAGCGATGCGATCGCGTGCAGCTGTGTCGCCTTTTCATCGACTTTACCTGGAACGGGATCTTTTATTATGTTATTACGTAATGTTAGTATGGAATTTGCCAATTATGGATTAAATTTCTGGAACAAAATTTTGACAAAATGGCTCGGTATGCTTAGCGGGCTGATCGGTAACGCGCGGTGGTCGGAAAGAGAGAAAAGATACAGAAACAGTGACAGACACAGAGCTGAAGACAGAGACAGAGAGAGAGAGAGAGAGAGTGAGAGCGAAGGGCAGAACGAGAGATATAGATAGAGAGCGACAGAGAGGCAGAGAGGCCAAGAGCGAGAGTGAAGCGAATTACTTCAAGTCAAAACAGTTTAACAATCGATTCAAAAAGCGCTTTACTTTTTTAAAACGTAATGCGTGTTGCATACTGAAAGGCGACGCCTTTAGAACTCTACTGAAAAATGAACAACTCCATTACATCATGCACAGAATTATTTTTATACTGCACATATTGTTGCATCCAAAACTATTAGGTGATATTGCGATAATGTATGATAAAGTATCACTCATTATGACGTTGTTTGTTCAAAGTGTGTCTAACTTGTTAAAGCAGAAATTATCTAATTTAGCTACTCCAAAAAGCAAATCAAACTCCAGTACGATTCGTTCCTGTTAGGTACTTACGGAGCCAGTTTATCAACCTAATAACTCTAAATTTACTGCTGAAAGCAAATTTCTTTACCTTTGCTAAATAATGGTAACAGTCTTTAAAGATTGTTGAATGACACTATTTTGTACATCAACCACCTTCCGCCGCAAAATACATGTAGCATATCATTAACATCTAGAAACATTAACATGTAACAACAAACTCATTTCGATTCTACTTTCAGTAACACGAAAACACTAGTGAAAAACACAACATGGATGATGTATTCACGTATCGCTCGTATGTACAGGCGCAGCACATGCTTAGTTTTACATTATTACTTCATAAATGATTTGACCTTTTCCCTATGATGATACATTAAAGCAACATAAACATTAGCGACAAAACAAACAACAATTAACTAAATTATAACCGCAAGACATGTCGTGATGAATTTCACATCGTTTGGGTTTTTTTTTCGACAATTTTTGCTCGAGTTTCAAACATTTCGCAAACTTTCCTCTTCCATATTGAGGTTGGGTCAGCGGTGATAGCGCGATGCAATTAGTATCTGCCGTGTAAGTTTTCCTTATGCAATTACCGGTCGATTGTGCATACGCCGAGCACGGCGTGCCCATGGCATGGGTCCAGGGAAAACCGGTTTAGATTTTAGAACCGTTTGCGCTAGCGCAACGAACGAATAATATTTCCATACGAGCAAGTGCGCTGGTCGAAATTTGAATTTCACCCAACCTCGCTTGCTGCGAGGGAAATAATCGTACGCTCCATATGCGCTGATCATGATTCGACGATCACGTATCGACCGGATGGGAAGTGTGAGCGTGCCGCTCTTAACCAGCGAAAGGCTGAAGGCAGCCCCACACAAATTGAACCATTTATATTCTTGCGAATGAATAAAAGATTCACATCGTACACTGGAAGCTCAGCTCCGTGCCCGGGGCTGATTGTTGCACGCCGGTTGACGAAAGCCTGCCGGACAGGACGTGAGAGTTACGCGCGTGTTTTGCTCGGTAAATAAAAGATGAAAATGTGTTTCCTCAACACCACCACATGTACACGAGCGGTCGAGTGATTTGTTCAATAGTTTTGATGCGGCCCCGGAATGGAAAAATACTTATGAAGGAAAGCTCAAGAAAAGGTCAAGGTTTGCACAAAAAAAAAACCATCCTCACTGGGTTTAAAGCATGGTTCGGGTGGTGTTGGGTTTTCCTCCACGGGAAACAGCAGCACAATTATCAGGCACGTGAAGCGCATGAAATTTAAAATTGTCATCTAAAGCGCCATCTGGCCGTGCGCACGAAAGGCGAAAAAACTCCATCGTCATGTGGTCCATCTTTCACGGGTGCAAATGGCGATGACGTGCATCCGAAGCTATCCTGCAACTGCTGTCTTCCACCGTCACTTCCGGTGGATTGTTGCACACGTGGTGTCTTCGTAGCGAAGTCCAATCGGTACAGAAACAACACACACACACACACACACACATACACGATAAAAAAACCGGAACGCCTGCACTCATAACCCATTCGTAATGGTTGTCGTTTCTTAACTTTACCAGCACTTTCGTTTATCACGGTGCATAGAGTTTTACTGGTTTTCCTTTCGTTTTTTTTGGGCTTCGTCATGGTCTCATTGTGCCATGCGCGTGGGTGGGAAAAAAATGATGCCCATTCACTCACGTTGCCACCGGAAAGCTGTTGTGGCTTGAGTTGTTGCTAGTGCGATTACTTTAAGCACTTTATGGAACGTTTCCTTTCCTGTGCGCACAATGTGTGCGATGTGCTTCGCCGGATGCTTAAGTTTGTTGTGTGCAAAGCGTTTTCACAGATGAAACTAAAGCATGATATTTAAGGTCCATTAGTTCTTTTCAATAGACATTGATTTCCAAAACAGTCTTGTAAACAAAGCTTTAACTTATTTTTAACTATGCAGGATTTAAACCTCAGTGCATGATCATTTTATATAATTATATTAAATTAATGATTATTTCGATTCTAATGATACATTTTTATGACGATGATACAATCGCTTTATTAGTGATAGTATTTTTGTCATAATTTGCATACATATTAATGATCTGCATCACAAAAAAAAGTACAGAATTCGCAGCACAGAAATCGTTCCGCATCATAAGTGGGTAGGTGTTGAGGAATAGCAAAATAAAACTTCATCTAAACGGCAGAGATCAATCAGTGTGATACTGGTCCATTCCATTCCGACTTGAATGGCCACTTGCCACCCGAATCAGACAATTAGTGAGCAAGTGGAAGAAGGCAGCAACCCCGCAAGGTAAAGCAACGGAACGGAGAAATGGAAATCGGACATAATTGTGCGAATGTAAGGCACCGCAGAACCGCAGTACCAGCGTTGGAACCCGGTGTGCGAAAGATTAATTGCAGGTTGACATGGCAAGTATTGAATTTTTTATTTCCTCTCCCTCCGACCTCGGGTGGCCGAAAGGTGTCCAACCGGAGGCACCATAATCGGCTCAAACGGTGACTAACTGGACTGCCTCTCTCCGAGAGGTTGCTGGGGTGCGAGGGCGAGGGAGATGACTTGCACCGAATGTTCGTAATGTTCTGCACGTGCACACCATTTCGCTGGGACCGTACCGAGCCGAATCCATCACGGGCATGGGTCGGTAAAGGTACCGAATTGATCCACTCGGATGGTACGAGCAGCAGAGGACGAACAAAAAAAAAAAAAGAATACAATACATATTAACGATACGAAATATCAATTTTCCTTAGCATACATTTCACCATTCCCGGCATCGGGCGAGCCGCGACCTCGGACGTACTTTAATTTGCATTAAACATTCAGCGCGGGGTCAGCCGGAATGGTAGACAGCTAGGCCGTTCATTTTTAATGTGTCACCATTTCAATAAATCAGCCATTATTGGTGGTCGCGATTGAAAATATCAACATTACTTGCTCTGGGTGGGGGCAGGTGAGCGATCCGTCACCGTTTGGACAGGTAATTAGCAGTGAACTGATTTAAAATGTGCTGAAAGTACTGAAATTGCCTTGTGCTTGCCTTAATGCATACATTTAGGCGTTAAACTGTTTGCTTCGCAAGTAAATACGAACTAAACATTTTTAATTTTAATCTTCATTCTAATCATCATCCAGTTAATCGTTGGAAAACTGTGTACTCTTTTCGACCCAGACGGCATAGTGTTGATAAATGATTTTGAGAAAGCAAAATAAAGAAGAACGTCAGTAAATTAAACACACCAGTAATGTTTCATCGGTCAGTGGACGAAAACAAAAAAAAAAATAAATTACAGCGAACCATAACAGTAATGAAAAGGGAAGGTCAAATCATCGCTATCACAGCTAAAGCCAAAGCCAAAGTAATGCGGACGGACTAATGGAATTAGTCCTTTCTTTTCGCCGGAACGCTCTCGATAACGATCTGTCTCGCGGTATCTGCAGTCTCTTTTTGTTGCGCAATCGTTTTTCGCTTTCAGTGTTTCTCTCCGCTGCTCACTCACCATCGTTCTCGTTTTCTCACTCTCTCTTTCTCTTCCTTTCGCTCTTTATTGATAGTTTTTTGTTGTTGTTGTTAATATTATTTACGCTATGTTCACTGTTTTTTTTTGTTTTCTTCTCTTGCTTAACGCACAGTTCACAAGTATACATATTTCATTCGCTATGCCAATCGAAATGATTAACGACACAACTACGTCTAACAATCAACGCAAACCGCAACGCAACTTTCTACTCCATTTAATCATAAATGGCAAACATATTAATCTTCAAATGTACTTAAACTAACATATCTGACCCAGGGAGGGTGGATGGTTTTTCTTCGTCGATCACGGTGGTGCATGTGCATGTAACCGGAACGCGAACACCGTCGTTCGCGTGTCGTGGGGAAAGAACAACCATCCAGCCTCGCGTGCACAAACGAGGCAGACGCTTTGGCGGAACGCGTGGCAAGGATAACGCTTTGGGGGCTTTGCTAGCCGTGTGTTTCGCGGATGTAAGCCACGCTAATATGATTCGCCAATGCCGTATGCTTCGTTGTGCAGATCAGTGTGAGAGATCGCGTGTGTGTGTGTGTGGGTGAGCGCGAATCTCAGTGGAGGATGATGATGATTATGCTGTTGGAAAGGATGATTGTGTGTCTCGGGTATCGTATGGTAATGCTTGTGCGTCGTGAAGATTATTAATGATTCCTTCCGAATGGAAATGATTCGTAAACGTGTGTTGTGAGCAACCGAAAAAGAGGGAGAAGGAAAACGGAAAAAAGACGGAGAAAAAACATCACATGAAGCCTGCACATAAAACGCAACAACATGGTGCCAGAAAAAAAGCCAAAAAAACCAGAAAACCAGCGTACGTAATAAAAGCACATAAAATGAAGAGCACGGGATGATTGGAGGTGGTACGTTATATCATTAACTGCGCGCCCGGAGGAGGGAGGCCGCAGCGTAGGGTCGGGTCAGGTGAGCGTCGTGCACTTTGAGCGGTGTTGCGGGCTGTGTGTCGAGTAAAGCGCGAAATGTTTCACGAAAGGAACGTCAAACAACAAAACCACAATCAAACTATAAAAAAAGAACCCAACACAAATTGAACCATTCAACCATTGTGTTTCATTTAACAAGGTGGCACAGAACACAGCACAGAAACCAAACCAGGTGTGAATACGTGTGACTTTGTACAAGCGGTGGATTCGTTTTTATTTTCTTTTAACGAGTCCGTTTTTATGTTTTCTTGTATTTTTTTCTTCTTCTTTTTACATTCGGTAATTTACATCCTCAGATAATCGGAATGACGCTGGTGACTTGGAAGGAAAATAAGGTTAGTGTAATGTTTTGTTTTCATTTCATTTGTTTGCTTGTTTTTCGTTTTCGTTCTCATTCGAGTATGTAATGACGGGGGCGGGGTTGGTGATTCGGGGTGGGTTGGCGCATGATGAGAGAGTGAGAGAGAGAGAAGCGAAACGGGTGGGTGGGTAGGAGGTGCACACTGGGGGGGAAGGAGCGTCAGCCACTTACCATCGTGCAGCGGATCGATCGTGTGGATCATCAGCTGCAGCAGCCCGTGTCGGAATTTGGCCCCGGTTGCGGTAGGATTCTGGTGGATCGGTACGCTGCCACTGCTCGAGCCCGGCGGCCCCGATCGGCTTTCCGAGGCCGCCCGCGACGTTACCGAACCGCCCGGTTGCGTGGCCATCGACGTTTCCGACGAGTTGGCGGCGTTGCCCTGCGGCACGTTCGATTCCCCCGTCGAAAGGGTAGCAAGCGGCAGGTGGGCGGGCGCGCGGGCAGGGAGAAGAGAAGAGAAAACATCATTAGCATACTTTTACCGTACGGTGGCGGCTGCGAATCGATTCGCTTCCAGCGACAAATGGTTTCGGCCAATACTGTGTACGTGTACGTGGGGTGTAGTTGTGTGGGTGTTTTTGGTATTGTGTTTTGTGTTTTTTTGGTGAGCAAATTTTGAATTTTTCGTTCCAAACAGCTTACTTATAAGTAGAATGCAGTTTAAGCGTTAAAGCGGTTTAACGAACACAGTAACTTTTATGTAATTCGAAACGAAACGAGAATCTTCGGAACGGACACACAGGAACGAAACAGACAGAATAACGGATAACTATTTATGAAACTAAACCAAAACGATTAATGTCGTGTGACCACGTGAGTGTGCTAGAGTGATGAATAAAGAAAATATTATGAATTTGTCTAGTGTACATCGTTTACTGTCAAGAGCATCGTGTCATATTGGAGCGTGTTTGCCAGCTCTTTGTATTGATTCTAGTGGCACGTAGTATGAAACAGGAGAATACTTATATCCAATTCTAAAGTTATCAGAAAAATTGCCTTACTTTATGTAAAACATGATAAAATAAATGTATTCGAAACACAAATTGGCTTTATCAAACAAAATCATTTGAACTAGCTCCTAAATGTATGCAATTTTTGTACTTATTTAGTTTGAAAAATGAAATTTGCGTTTATTTAGTTTGAAATGATCAAAAAATATTCGTTTCTACTCTAGCACTTGTAAATACTGGTACAATTACTTGTTTGGCATCGATAACTAATTAAGGCTACACGTTATTGTTTTATAACACTCATGAATTGCATTTTTTATGTTTCATCATAAAAACCATTGCATAGAATAAAGATCTCGCATCAATGGACCCATCACGCGAAGAGAAATTTGATCTCTTATCTACTTTCAAAGCATGCTGATGATGTCAGTAGCCTTGCGTGTTCCTACACACAATACATGCTCGCCATTGCAGCCCCGAACATGTTTGCACTTCCACTGCTGGGCGGCTCAATATTGACAAATCATTTCGCTTCCATACACGCTTCGGGTCCTCGCTGTGGCAAAGCCAATCGGTCCAATCTGATTGCTCGTCAATTTCAGTGAGATGTGTGTGTTTTTTTTTGTAATTTTTTGCGTCCCCTGCCGGACGGCTGTTGGCGTTGAGTGGAATTTGAACGCATAATCCGCGCCTGCAGGAATCGTGTAGCAAGTAGCCGGGTTTATTTATCCATCATCATTTACTGCGTGGAGGATCGTTTTACACACGATAAACGACGACCGCCGCAGGAAGGGCGTATCGAGGTTTTTCTTAACATCGCTACAAAATTGCGTTCTTCACGCGTACTCGGTTCGACAGCTAGTTTGAAATCACGCTTGAGACAAGTTAATATATCATAAATATTTATGTGCGCGTTACTCGATGGCTTGCTTAAATGTTTAACGACTCCTTTCGCTCGCGAGCGTTTCGCCGAACATGAGCCATTTAATAAAGGATCGTAATTTATATCGATCATTATTTTTCGGCACTCGCAGATCGATGGTCAATCATGCCTCCCTGCACATCTTGCTAGCACAACTTTACAGCCATCCTGCCAGCAACTTCTTCTTACCGAAACGCGCCAGCTAATTGGATGCGGAATATTGATGGGCCCCGTCACGCTGCCGTCACAGATTGCCTTATTAATTAACGCGGATAAGATTCCCGACAGCAGAATAAACAGCGCCAGTATGTATATTGTTTAGCGTGTCGATGTGCCGTTTCTGCCGGCAAATATCAGCAAAAACACCCAACCAGCAAACCGTGCCGCAACGTTCGAGTTTTTCTTCGCCATCTCGAACGCAAATTTTGCATTTTTCGCAAATTTTAGCAATCGCACCGTTTGCACCGTCGAATAAAAAGTACCACGTGTTCCGGGTTTAGGCGGACGACGAATGAAAGACAGAAGGCCCAAAACGTGTAGCGCGTAAAATACACAATAAATCAACGTGCCTCTGGTGGTTTGGTTTGGTTTGGTTGAAATTGGGTGCGCTCGCTCGTCTTGTTGTTTGAAGGACTAATTAAGCCACCTGCCACGGAATACGAGTTTCGCTCGCTTCGACTGCGGGTACCCCATGACGAAAGGCATTTGGTACGATTTCACGGAATGACCACTTTATGCTTGGGTATTTTTTGTTGTTTTTGCTCCAGTGTACCTTCCGACGAAACTATGGAGACCGAACTGGACAATTAAGAGTACAGCAATATTTTTTTTATTGGTTTTAATATTTGAACAATATTAGAATAAGCCATTTCTTTTAAATTAATTACCACATTTTATCCATAAAAAATATGAAACCCCGATTTTATAGATGTTTATATGCTGTTTACTGCGATTAATATATTCATATTCGGTTTGATTTTTAACATTAATCCAGAAAAATATTTATTAAATAGAAAAGAAATCAATTTAAATCTGATTTCAGGGGACAACGTTAAACAATGAAACGAGAAAATTTGTCCTAGTAGGCTTCAATATTCCTCCCACGGCACAATACGTTCCAGTTACACACAGTTGATAAAACTTTTACCTTCCCTTCACCTTTCTCATCCGGCTTGACGAAGGAACGAGGGATTCGTTGTAAGTGATTCCACAAGTATGAACCCTCCGTTTCTCTATCTCTCTCACTCTCTCTCTCTCTCTTTCTTGCTCTTTATCTCACTTGCTTCATGTACACAACCATTCAAATTGGCTGTGTCGCAGCTGGTGCTGTGTTTGGGGCATAAAAACAGCGTTCCCAGAAAAATGGTAGCCCATTCTACCATTGCACGAGTGGGTCCTTCACGTCTCAGCAGTAGTGACAAACTTTCCTCGAGGGTTCCCTTCCCCAGGCGCACGCGCTCGTGCCATCGCTGGACAAATTAAATGGGCCAGCATTAAAAGTTTGACATAAAATTATGGAGATTTATTACGAGATCTCCATCTTCACAACGCAGGAGCGCAACCGCACATACACAACTGGCGCAGCCCGTACTGGGAGCAGCGGTTCTTGTGGCGAACGTTCTTTTCTTCTTGGGCACTTAGTTAGTTTATTGTTTTCGGCTTTCCAAACAATCGCTTCCCCCTGCCCCTCTCGCAAACTAGTTGGACGCCTCAAACGTCTAATCGAAGCGGTAAAATCGGTGTCCCTATCTGTCGCAAGGGAGGGTTTAAGATGCCCACAAATTGGGCATCCTTCCGTGAACTGTGTGAACTCACGGGAAGAAAGCAGAAAGTCCGAGCCCCCAGTCGGGTTCGCTCGCTGGGCTGACATAACTTCCCAATCACGAATTAAAGCCCCTCGGCTCAGTGGAAAATAAATCGCTACTCGCCGTTGCAGAGAACCACAAAGACAAAGCGAAACAAAAAACGTTTTCAAAATTAGATCCCCCTTTTATTCCCTTTCCACACCGGACGGTACACCAACTGACCAAGAAGGTCGAGCAATAAAAAGCAAAAAAAAACATTGATGGATCGCATCACATGAGCCGCGCACATTATGACACGTTTCGGACGACCATTTTTGACGACCTCGCTGACAGCATTAGCGCCCGTAATGATGATCTTTAAATAAAGCCTCGGTCGGCGTGCGTGCGGTGGATTTTTTATGTGGCCACAAGGAAAAAAAACGAAGCAAAAACGAAACACTGTCGCTTGTTTGACCTTTTCCGTGAGAAACACGTGAGCGCGTTGATTTTTAAAGACGGATGACGAATTGATGCCACGAGATAAGGTGGAACAATTTTCGTGTGTTTTCCCCCGCTGCTGTTGTAATTTGTGTGTGTGTGTGGCGACGATTATGGAACGCGTTTAATTGAGCACGCACGCAATATGGCGAGCCAGTGCTGGGTTATTATGACACAGGGTGGCTTCTGTTTCTGTCAAGGTCATATTCTCTGTATTTGTCGTTGGATTCAACACGAAACGAATATTGTCAACGGTCATGGTTAGAGAAATATTCAACAAAATTGTTAAAGCCAGTTGTTCTTTGCAATTGAAAGATGTTTAATTGATTACAATCTAAAAATCCGTGACCTGATGATACAAGAAGCAATACATTTGAGAGTATCGTTGAAAAATATCCTTTTTCGATACGAATTTTACTAAAAGCGGTTATTTATAATTTCGAAGCATCGCAACTCTTTAAAATTGTATTCGTTTGATAGCGCACAGTTGTTGCATCGAGGTCACACTTTTCAACACGTCTTTTCACGGCAATTTGCATGTTGGCCGGCATCCAACAGGGTTTTGATTTGCTAAACCGAATCCCAGAACGGCCAAGCACGTGTGGTGCGCTGATGAAGATGAGTGGATCATAAAGCGATGATGATCATCGGCGATTCGATTATGATGCTGTCAGGTGTAACCCGGAACCATTGGCCAAATCCCTCGCTTGCTATCCCCTTCCCCTCTCGGTGACTGACACTGCATACTGATGCGGTGCGCCCAATGCCCTCCCGTATGCAAACAACTCCGTGGTTTGGCACCGAAATCACGGTGCCAATTCTTTTATTTTTGGCAAACTCCTATTAGACACCGTTTGTTGGTGGTGGTCTATTTTGAACCATTTTTATCCATAGCCGCGGTTGCTATATCCGAATCAGTAGGATATCCCTGGAGGATGGATTTCATCACGGCTGGAGGAGACACGGTGTGACGCGCAGGCGCACACCACGGGGGGAAGCTTTTCAATGCCGTGGGAAATTAATCGAGCTTTTCGATCTGGTGGGAAAATTTTCGGTAAACACGAGTTTTTCCGTGTTTCCCGGTACGGTCGACCCAGTGCTGGAGTATGTTTGTGCTCACGGTGTACTTCAGGGCCATCGCGAAGGGAAGACAAATGGCGCACGGGTGGCTTGCTGTGTGCGTGAGAAAGAGAGCGAGCGAGTATAATACTTTGTCTTTTAAGTGCTTGTGTTTCTTCTATGCGTCCAAAGTCTTCCCCCCATCCGCTCATCCACTCAAACAGCCACCACTGTTCCGGTTTCTGTCAAGGTGATTCAAAGGAGTGCTAGCGGGAGGAAATAGAAAAACAAAACAAAAAAAAAGGTGCCAAACCACTCCTCAGCTCGCTGGTGCTTTTGGAGGTGAACGAAGGCCTTCGGGGGCGGGAGGTGTGAATTTCTACAGAACTCGACGTGACGGCGTGAGGGTTGAAGGCACGGATTCGATCGAAATGGAACGGCACGATGCGGGAGAGTGATATCGAAAAGATACGTGAATCGAAATCCAACGAGCATGAAAAATCATTACCCGAAGGTGCAACGTGATCGATCGGTAAGAATCTATCAATGGTTACTTGGTTGAATATTTATCAGCATCATTTAGATCCGCTGCAGTAGTTTGTGATGTACTTTTAAATGAAGCCATTTCGCAAGGCTTTAAACTGGAATGGGCAAAATTCCTGATGGAAAATAAGATCCATTGATTGGATTTAAAATACAAACAATTTACATACATTTAGGCGCAATTTTATCCAGGACACAGAATCATACGTCAAGGAAGAGCGGTTTGCTAGTGCTATGTCAAATCTTCGAGGGTCATCAGTGAGTTTAATTAAAAACTCCCCGGTCTGAATGGCAACCGTTATTGAGAGTTCAAATTGCTTTACTCCTTTTGTTTCATTATGCTCCGCTATCTCCCTCCTTCCCCAGGTGAGCGATCCCCGAACGAAAAGGCAATGCAAATAATTCTGAACTCCCCATTGCTCACACGAGGTCACATTCGCACTAACCTGACCTTACTGCAATCCGTATCGGTTTGCTTCCGATAAATTAGCATCTTTAATTAGCCCTCCTGGAATGGGAGCTGGTGAGCGAGCCCGCGGGCCCACGGCATAACAGTGCCAAAGTGTCCGTGCCGTATCTCCGCCGATCAGCTGAGCCACCCGGGAAAGGAAATCAAACCACATGTGCACAAACACATTATCCCAGAGCAAACCCCGCCGGTACGCGAGGTGAAGTGCACGTTAGTGAGTGCAGTTGGCCGGACCGCAGCGAAAATGGCATCGAATGGAAAATCAATTATTAATCCTCGTTCACCGAGCGATTGCACTTGCGAGTCCGTTCGCCGTTGTGCGTGTGCAGGTGGACAAGGTGGTGGTGAGTGTCGCCGGGGGAGGGAGGAAGGTAAATCGCACAGAATTTACGCTCCCATTCGTTAATTTGAAATCGAATTAATAAACACGTGATTCTACGGGGTTGAGTACGAGGAAATCAAACGAAACCATCAACCGGAAGCGGGACCGGGTTCGAAAGATGGGAAGCATAAATTATCGGCGTACCGGAACGGGTGCGGGTAGTTCAGCAGAAGCTTCGAAGGCTTCGGTGTGATCTGGTTGGACGGTTGAAACACTTCCATACCCATCATCACCAAACACACACACACACATTGTGCACACGTGATGCACATATGTTTCGCATTTCATTAGCTCAGTAATTGTACCCCTGGTTCTGGCCATCGCCGGGCCGTGTATAAATTATGCAAATTTATTTATGAAATTTCTATTCCAAAACTCTCTCTCTCTCTCTCACTGTCTCTCACCCTTTATCTCATCGGGCCGGGGTGAGTTGACCGGTCGAGGTGGATCTGTTTTTATAGGCGTAATACCGGCCGGCTGACAGATAGCACGCAGCCCACTGGGGCTTGCGGTGTAACCGGTGGCAAATTGAATTTAATTGTGGCTTAAAGATTTCATCACTGATTTCATATTTCGCTTACCGCTCCGATGGGAGATTCGGTTAAGCCGTGAAGGCAGCGTGGAGAAAAATCACATCCCAATCACGGTGATTAACATTGGTATCACCACACACGGTTCGGGTGGTATCAATGGCTGGGATCGGAAAATAATATCCGGTTCGGTAATCCCACCATCGTGTGCGTGGAACTGCCGGACGTTGTGAAACAATAAAAGTTTTCCCCGAAACGGTCCAACCGCATGGGAAATGGGTGACACAGAGATCACTGTTGGCAGGTTGTACAATTGGAGGTAACAATCATCATCGTTGCTGTTCGAGTGGGAATTCGCACGGTCATCAATCTTATGCCATTTTTACACCATTCAAATGGCGTGGCGTCATAAAACAGGTTTCCCAGTGGTCTACTTAGGTGCGGAGGAAAATCGATCGATAAAAGGCATTCAAAGTTATCTGCCTAATTTGTCAACAAATTCATCAAGTAATTGTTAATTACATTTATAAAATTTGCATACTTTTAGGCGTTTTTACGGGTTAGTGAATACTCGATGTTGTCGTGCAAAAGGAATAGAATACTGCTTGTGATAGAAATGGCATGGAAAGTGTTCCTGAAAATGTATTATTATTTCCTGGCTTCCCGGAAGCATAAAATGTTCGCATTAATGTTCGCAAAGACAGCAATAAGTAACGCTGTAGCGCAAATTTGTTACTCCGGTCCGAACAAAACGCAACGTTCTCAGTACAGCAAGCGATTTCTCAAACCCCCACTCCCTTATCCATCTTGTTTTGTGGCTCGTGGCTTTCTTTGCCCCATCCCGGTCCGGCCCACCGTCGATGACGATCCACCATTAACCTTGAGCAGTTGAAAGAGCGGAAGAGTGCAAATAAATTTTACCCATTTTCCGCTTATCGCAATCGACATAAATCAAATGCGAGAAATGTTCTCTCACTCACGCTATAGCTTTATATTTCTTGCTCTCTTTTTCTCTCTTTCTATCTCACACACGGAGGAGCATCCCCGAACGGGTTAAGTTATGCGTTCTGAGCGCGTACCGTATCGTGGGTCTTCCCATGAGCGATGTGAGTACACAGAACATACGTTCTACGTTTTGCTCGTGCGCTTGTGGGCGCTTGTGGCTGGTGGGCAGCAGCACCGGGAAACCGGGCAAAAACGCGTTAAGTATGGAAGCAATTATCATGGAAATTTATTTTTGCTCGTTCGATTCTATTTCAAAACTACGATGCGCTGGCCCACCGCGCACATAAACATTATCCTTCACCGTGACGTCCTGTCGAATGGAAATCAATAAATTATACCTCCACTGCTACCGGTACCCGGACACGGTTGGATGAGATTGTAATTCATGAATTCAATTTATCATCCACGAAATCGTTACTGGAGCGCTGCCGGGCGTGATAAGACCGAACGGCGTTCTAAAGGAGGAGACCATCGTGGGGCCACCCCGTGCAACCCCGTGGCGGGAGATCCCGGAGGTTATTAATGATTGTCAATAATTGAACGAGTGCCTTTTGAGTGTGAACGTTAAAAAAATAATAAAAGAAAAAACAAACCACAATAGCAGGCGTTGCTTTCGACGAGCAAATGAATGGTTTTAAAACGCACCGGCACGCTGCTGGCAAGCGCATTGTGTGTAGGTGTTTTGTGCTGTCATTGGTAATTATTACCGCTAGCTCTTTATCATCGCTCGCTCCTGTTCTTAACCATCGGGGGTAGGAGATTTTAATGGATTTTGTTCTGGATGTTTTTTGTGGAGCAATATTTTGCTATTTGCTTTCACCCCCAATATAGCCCACAGTGGCTTTCATGAGTAGCTTTTAACGGGGTGTGGTCTACAAAATCCTGATTGATTGTTTCCATATCCTTCAAAATCCTTTTCTATGCTCGCCGAAAGGAAGTCGTCCATATGAAGCAAAAACGATTCTCCTAATCCCGAAGCGTTCTGGCCTGTCATTGCCTCATAATCAGAACCGCATAAGCCGCAGCTTCGGAAAAATGTTGTTAGTAACCATATCGAATCCGACGTCCCGATGTCAGACTCAGATGATATGTGTTCGTTCGGGTACTAGTGAGGAAAAACAACTCAAAATTCAAAAAGGTAAAATGTTAAATATGTTTAAAAATGATCGAAAACCACTACGCGCTAGAGTCCGCTACGAGAACGAGATAAGTAATTGGAAATGTGGAAACAAAACAAAAAAACCCATCGATTATTAAGACTAATGTAACTAAACAGACAGGTACAGAACTCCTAACACACATTCCAAATGTTCACGGCTCAGCAGTAAACGTTCACTAGAACGGAATGTTAAGAAAGAACGGAAACATTCATGTGACAGTAGCAGAAATGTATAACAATATATAACGATCAAATAACGTTCAACATTTGCTACTTTTGGAGAATGCGTTTACCCTCTAAACGTACAGATCAATCAATCAACGCAACGGGAACAATCTATGGACACGAGTAAACACACGAGAAAACTGGTACATAGAATCGAACGAAACGAAAACATGAAACGATTTCTTTAGAAATAAACGACAAAATGGAAAGGAAAATTATAACTCACGGTTGCTTTCTGTGTTTTTTTTCTTTTAATTGATCCAAACTGATGTTGTTGTAAGAATTTTCCCAATTTGCTGTTGAAAAGTGATTAGGCTTTGACCGAAGAAAGGTTTTTCTTGTGCCGTCAGAAGCTGATGTATTTTCTTAAAGTAATAATACTAATTTTAAACATCATTTCTACAAAAGACCAGGCGCCTCCACCAGGCACGAAACAGCGATTTAAATATGCATCTTGTGTTGCTTGCTGTAGCCCCGTTTAAGCACCGAACGTATTAAAACTTCACCAACACTGCCAAAGATATCATGATGGCCTGTTTAAACAAATCCTTTACCCCGTACACTCGCAAAGAAAGCCTCACCACCACCACCTCCGCCGTTAGTAAAATCTCCGGGATAAAATCAAATCCGAAGCGTGGAATAATTGTCTCCACCAGGCCGAAGTCGATAAACCCGGCAAGTTTAACGGCAGTTTTGGCGTCCGATTGTTGTTGTTGTGCCACACCGGTTAATCGGTGGGCCACGGTGCGCGGCTTTTATCTGCCTCGCATCTATAATTGACTATTTCGGGCGAAGAAAGTTTGCGACGCGTCCCTTTTAACCCCATTTTGCTCGTGTTGGTAAGCGGAAAGATACACACAGACACACGCTGTCTCACGCTCTCGTGCTAGCAAGCAAATAAGCACGCACCGGGTATTTAATGTGTACCATGAAACGGCCCTAACTAAACACCGTTTGTTGCGGGGAATTATGCCGGTGCCGGTCAAATCCGTTCGTCCCGCTTGCGATCGAAAGCGCTCGATTTGGCTTTAAATACCGTGTTCTTCTTTCAGAAGTGGTTTCCAATTATTGTAGCACTAGCTTTATGAGTAGCTGATATAGCAAAAAAAAAAAACGCTAGCAGCAAACCAGACAACAAAGACTTTAGTTTTTGGGAAAATGTTTTCAAAACTTCTCCTTCTGCTCGTTGTCCTGTTTTACGGATACTTTACGATGCAACGAATGAATAGCGTTACGATTTGAATCCCAAATGCAGTTGGCTTGATCAACCGAGTTTCGTCGGCACCAGCTGCAACCACTGCCGTACGCTGGGTTCGTAAACCGTGTTTCTTATAAGGGCCGTTCTTATGCTCTACTCCTACGGGGTGCTCGTTTACGCTCGTAAGAGCATCGCAACAAAAGCTCGCCGAAACAAACAACCCCACTCAACTCATTTCACAAGCTTGCAACGCCTGGCTATAAATACAATACCAATACAACAATGCCCGGGTGCTCCAGAAAGGACGACCAAGACGGTGGTAGACGGCACAGAGCACAAGTACGGTAATGTAATTGCACGGGTGGTAACATTTTGCCATCCACTTCGTGTCGCTGTCAAAGCATCTGACAGTGCTGCACATTCCAAACTGACGTGTGTTTTTCGTAAAACGGCAGCAGCAGCAGCAGCAGTAGCAGTGCCATGGGAAAGTTGGGAAAATTTATTAGTCCAGACGAAATGCTTGCTTGGTGTAGCATCGGGAAAATGCAACCACGTCAAGAAGGTTTGCATGGTCTGGAGGTGTGTATGGCTTTTCATATTCTGAGCCTGGATTTGCATGAGAAATTGGCAATAATTATGTGGTGTTCAACATTTTCAGTGCTAAGTAAATTGATTTGCCGAAAAATGTATGAATTTCTTGAGTTACTTAGAACAGGTTTTCATGTTTCGATCAAGAGAAAGATTATCTTCAACACAATGTTCGTAAACTTTTCATGACAATTTCATTTGCCGCTCATTTCAGTGCTTCGTTTAAAGCTTAAGCTGCTTCATCTTCACCGCACCACTTACAATCGACCAATCATCGCCGAAACAAAGGCAAACGAATGTCAACGACCTTCGCGAACCGCTCGCTCGCAGATTCATTTGATTTATCTTCAAAACATCAACAACAACCCTCCATCCATCCGTTCCCAGTTCACCCACCGTCTGCGCAGACAATTGCAGACCAAAAAAAAAGAAGCAACAACCGTACCACTGACAGTCCGTGCTGACGTCACACCGCTCACTCCGTGCCGGTGGCATTAACGCACGGCCACTCGGAAGAAATAGCATTTTTCCGCTGAATCATTAATAACGAACGACCCACTGAGCGGCGCGTGGTGCCTGGAACTAATTCAACGCTATCAATTTACACATTAAACAAAGCGTACTATAAAAGAGCGCCGTTGCCTTCAAGCCTGGCCGTCCGGCGTCGGGCGCACACGCGTTCCGTTTTCTTCATTTACACTTCAATCAAAACTAATGGGTGAACCATCGAATTAAATGTGGAACTTGTGATTGCTGTTTTCTCAATTAAAACGCCCTTTTCACAAAACCGGACGCGAATCGAGTGGAAGATCCCGTGAAGCTGTGTCGAGAAGATGCCAATGCCGGTGCTTTGAAGGGAGGGCTTTATTTTCGTAATGGTTGAAAAATTATTAATCTTTCAACACAATTTCAGGCTGCACTAGCGTTGGCATAAGAAATTGGTTTCATAATGTTAGCCTTGGCCGAACGCTCGCTATCAATTCTCATAAGAACAACAGTCCAGACCGTCTTATCGCTGATGGAGCATCAAGTCACCTTTCGAGTAAGCGCACAATTTCTCAAATTGATTAATGACATCCTTCAACCCATCGAACCACCCCATGCACACGCACACACTCAAGCCATCCGTGTCCGAGCTTTTGCTCCAGCATGTAGAGCTGCCTCGCTTTGACAGACGGATAATTCGATGCCTGTGTCTGCTGTGGCTCTTTAGCGGCAAACGGAAGCACCGGGCGCAGCTGCTTGATGCTTGCGTGATGATTTTATCTTGTGCCATCCAAAAATATCGACCATCAAAATGGGGGCGAACGGGATGCGCCCCGGAGGGGAGGTGAAGTGGAAGCGTCCAATCGGAAGGATATCGTTTGATAAATAATCGCCTGCGAAATGGACAGTAATTCAACACATAAATTCGTTGACTTTAGTAGTTGCGCTGCGGCAATGGTGGATGGTGCGGTTGGCCGCTTCTGGCAAAAAGGCAGAGAAAGGCGAACCGCGCCGGGTGCCACTGTTAAACAAGAGGTTATGTTCTATCTCCCACACCCCCTCCTCTCCCCCTCTACTCCCATAAACCTAGTGGAATGTTCTGGTTGCGCTGGATGGTGGTGAGATTATCGTGCTTGTTCGAGCCAGTAGAACAAAAAACGTTGGCGACAAACGGCGTCGCTCGCTGGAGTGGTGGGCTGCGGGAGGAGAAACGCTTTTCGCTTACGCTGAAACGTGTTTTTGGTGATGTAGCATGTTCGCAGTGCTGCTGTAGCGCTTGTACTGGTGCGCCTACTTTCGTTGGTTTAGGTTTTTCGGTGCGAAGTTTTATTACACACCCGGCCAGCCATGCGGGTGCATTCGCTTCACGTAATTGCTTTATAAATGTCTTCAAAGCTCCCGCTATCTTCTTAAGCGCCGGTGCTTTTTGCTGGCACAGGGACAGGTTATCAAACGGGGGTGGGATTTGTCGGTGGCCCACCACTTGGCAGGGGTTTAATTATCCAATTTTGTTTTTATTTATTGCCCCGAAAGGTTGGTGGGAAACACGGCACTCTTAATGCAGTATAAGGTTTTCACGACCATTTTATATCGCAGTAAGATTCGACAATTGGTTAACCTTATAAACAAAGTTCATAAAACTTTTCGTAGATGACAAGCAGTAAATTGTATTCGCCTGAATGTATGCAATTTTTAAAACGTCAATATTTTTGTTTATTGGATACATTAAAAGAAAGCTGCTCTCATACTTTTGTTTTCGTAATCTAACGTGCAATGCATTATTGAATCAGTTATGTTGTTCGCTAACTTACAATGTTGTTTTTGGTCTTATATCGATGAATATATTCGAATGTCAAGGTCATCATTAGGACATCGCTCGTCCTTTCTGTATTTGCTTATGTGTCTAGTAAAGAGACAAAAAAAACCACCACGCAGACATCGAGAACAAACTATCAAACCTTGTTCGACGAAAAAACTCGACCATAAAATCGATCTACTCTGTGTGCTGATTGTTATGTAAAAAATTCCTGACCTAAACCGACCGGAGGTGTCTCGTTGACGAGCGTCGTGGATGGAAATAACTGGCTATCAGTAGCCTCACAGTGACGACCGTATTCGGAGCACCCAATTTCACTGGCCCCTGGAAAAGGGGTACACGCTGGGAAGAGTTTGACTAGCAAGGGTCAATCACCATCAGGCCACCGCAAGAGAACCCCCAAGTGACAGGCAGCCACAAACGTGGCAGTGACACCCTCACCACAAGCTAGAACCGAAGGAAAAACGCCATTCGAAAAACCAACACCAAAGCCTTTGATGGATCGGTTTTCGACTAGTTGTCCGGATGCCCACAATCCGTCCCGGTTTCGTTCGAGTTGTTTGGGTTTCACATCCCCTTTCCCCTCTTCCCTCCAACGCGACCATTTCAATTGACATCGTCCAAGACCATCAATCACTTTCGGCTTTATGTGTGTTTTTTTTTTCTTCGCTTTCAGAACGAAGCTTGGGGACTGAAGCTAAAGCTTCAGTGCATCGCAATGTGGCACGGAGTTTGACTGCAATCCTAAAAGCATCCGTGGGGATTGATTGACTAAGCAGCAGCAGCAGCAGCATCAGTAGCAGCAGGAACAAAGCGGGTTCAACCGTGACACTTCATTTGATCGACGAGGAATCGTCATCGTCAGCAATTGATGCTACGAGTGAAAAATTGTTTACTGCAGGATGTGTCGCCTTATCTGTCTGGTGGAACTGCGCTCGTTTCACTTGCTTTTACCGCCTTTCGTGACCGACGTTATTGATGGTGATAACTGAACAAACGGAGAAAATAGAAACCGTAGAAATATTTGCCTCCCTCCTTAACTCTTTCATTACATCTTCGAGTGATTTTGGATTATTTTTCATCAATTTATCTCATTGTGTTTTATGTGTGTCTTCGTGACATCTTCGCCACAAATGAAGACACTGGTCGCAATCGCATCTCATCAATCGCCAATCCGACAAATTGAGTACAAGAATCAAACCGTAGGTCACCACCGACGGCAAATCGACCGGCGAAGAGTTTGGGATCGCTCGAAAAAGAAAGCCGACCGCTAGTTGTGATCAAGAAAGTTGCAAACCACAGCCAATTGTTGTTAAAAAAAAAGCTGAACTGTGTTGGCACATCTCTATTGTGGCACGGCATGCGTTTGACGGACGCATTTCGATTTATCATTTCTTCTCCACCGTCGGTGTGACATCTGCTTGCGAAGGGCGTGCAAATTTTATGCTAACGACCAATGTCAGTTCGGGCGGTGGTTAGGTTTTTACTTACACTGTCTATTAAAGTGGCCTCTGCAAAGAAGGGACAGTCACAAACGGACGGTATGGTCGTGCCTGTGTTCCCTGGGGCGTGTGTTGCTTTGTTATGCAAATGTCGATACAAAAAATCACTCTCACTTTGTTGGTGGCTTTGGACGTAGGGATGTGATCGGGCAAGAAGTCAACAAATTTGACTTTACTCGATAGAAGCGTTATGCCCAAGGCGTGGTGGCTGGTGTTTTTTTTGTCTCTGTACGGTTAAGGTCACCGATATGCTTCATCTATCGCTCTTATTAGCATGTCGAACAAAAGAGCATGGCAAATTCGAGTTGTGTCTTGGATTTTTAATATGAGTGGATTTTTGTTTAACCTTTGCAACCGTCTGGGTTATAAAGTACGATACATAAAAACGTATTGTGTTTCCGCCAATTAAATCAAAGATGCCAATAACATGCCTACATTCAGGCGCAACTGAGACACAAACCAAAACCATGGACAAAAGTGCTGGTTGGTGAAATATTTCTGAAAAGTATATTATATTACACATTTTTAAACTAATGTTTCACAAAAAAGTTTTGAAGACATTTTAAAGCGCTTTAATATCTTTCTTGTATGATTGACACGTTATGCTTTATTCTAGTATCATCCACTGAGGTGGACACATCTCTCCGCTTTGCGATGTAAAATCCGTAGCAAAAAAAACCACACCAAAACTCTACCGTGTATTTATCTCGTTAGCAAAACGGTTCTAATTGTAGTGAAATTTAATCTGTCGTCACCACTAAGCAGCAACGCAAGCTGGTCGCAGACCACGTTTGTAAGTGTGGAGTACTATACTGTGCACAAACACGAGCGACGACCAGCTCCGTTCCGATCAACCCCAGCCCCCACGGGAGGGAGGTCGGTTCTGCGGCCCGGGTCGGCACAAACGTGCAACAGCAGCAGCCGCATACACGGTTGCATAATTCATGCTTCTAATTTCGTTAGTCGCTCCCCGTTGGCAGCAAACCTTTGCCACCGTTGTCGCTGGTTTTCGGTGTTTCGAAAACGGGGTTTGGCGCAATAGGGTGGTTGGCGCAAGGTAGGTTGGGTTTGCTTAAATCAATTTATGAAACCAACTGTTCTTTCCCAGCCAAGCGTATCCGGCACGCCTCTTGCACGCTCTGGAGCTTCCGTTTGTTTGCATGAGGTGTCGGTGGCAGTCGGCAACCCCAGCAGCATCCCATTACACGTCAAACGCAATTAATCTTCAGCGCGCTCTTCATCACAGCTTTATGCTTAAAGCCCGGTTCGGTGGCGTGGCGTCCGGTGGGTAGGACGTCTCCTACGTGGTGATTAAGAAATCATCTCCAAAGGACATGTAATTGTTTCCAGCGTCATACACCGCGGCATCATCCCACGCGAACGCGAACGAATAATTGAAAATTAATTTTATAACAATGTTAATCATCGCCACGCACCCGAGAATTGGCGGCAGCTAATGGGCAATGAATCGATTGCACTCGAATCGAACGGGAAGCACTTTCGACGGAAGAAATGCATACATCCCCCTCACCCGGAACCTTTGATGCCACGCGTAGGTGAAATTAATTACGGTGCTCCTTGCTGGCATCCTTCGGAAAAAGTCATTATTAACGACTTCCGCACCTCTTATCGAACCCACACGCTCGTTTGCTTGTTGAAAATGGCAAAATGGCGTGCATTCGCTGGTTTACGTATGCTCTTTTCTCGCGTTCACCTTCCTCCCTCCCGCTTCTGCTCTATCGTGATCGAAGCTAATTAGTAACCGTTTGCCGCCGACGGCGGGCCATGTTCTGCTGATAGGAAAGTGTTTCTCCGCATGCTATCTGCGTGCCCGTCCGCCGTGAGCGCCGAAGCGAACACTCAAACCGCGCTGCATTGCGTGGAGTGATTATCTGCCTTGCCGGCGGGGTGAGTGTGCGGGTGCGTCGCTTCCGCTTTACCGATGCGTTCAATTTCTTAATGAAAAGAGCTTTCCAGCTCGCAGCTCACAGGAGAAGAAGTTGAGCCGATAATCGTTCACACGGTGAAACAATGAATAAGTGGAAAGTCGTTTTTATTATCTGCCGCCTGAATGAGTTCATGCGTAGGATCAATTACATTACCGTTTGTCGAAGATTTACCGACTTATGTGGAGTGCTTAACATGGAGAACATGGATTAACATGGAGAAAAAAATCTAAAAAAGTGAAAACGACGTTTCTAAGGGAATGATCAAAGCACTCATAAAGTATAGCACTAATACAGGGTTTCGAGTCATATAAGGGAACAATGCAATCAGTAGAGAGAATGTGTCAACCGGTTAAGAGAATGTTACAGCCCACTACATGGCTGCATCATTCTCTTAACCGGTTGACACATTCTCTCTACTGATTGCATTGCTCCCTTATATGACTCGAAACCCTGTATTATTGACATATTTTGTGATTGTCAATACCTTTAACAAAATCTGGTTCTGATTTCGATAGAAATGTTTTGTCTCGCTGTTCCTAACAAAAATTTAATTTATTTTAAAACCAATAACCCACCGAAAAACCGATCATAAAATGAGAATTCACGACACCTTTTAAAATCACATTAGCTGATTGCACCAGCCCCACCGAACACGCTGCAACGGCACTGGTCAGTTTCAATTTCATTTGCAACACAGACACACACCTCCCGAAAACACTAAAAACCATCATTAGCGCTCACTAGCCCACTAGGGGCGATCACATTGCTGTGGTATGGTAAATGTGTTTTTATTTGCACCAAAATACGTCCTCCCGGGGGGGGAGGAAGCAAAAACCAAGCGTTGCAAAAACGGGACGAAAGTAAACACTCCGACGGAAGTGTCATTGCGAACAAACGGGCCGCCCGGAGAGGGCGGATGCGCGGTTGATAAAAGTCGTCGCAAGGGATCGCTTTTATCGGCCGAGCTTAAAGGTCGGTCGGTGGAGGGATCGTAAAAAGAAAACTCCCTTGTCACTTTTACTGGGACCGGCCCGCCCGGATGCCCTGTTCGTTTCCGAGGCACGGTTGCAGTTTTTAAGTAGCACAATGGGGAAAAAACGAGCCGAGAGCGCAACGAACTCCAACAAAGAAAATTAAAAAAGAAAAACCCCAATGAAGAAGTAAACGCCCGATTTCGGAACGGGAGTAAGAAAAAATGTCAGTTCCAATCTGACATATTTAATCAGCGTCGGTTGTCATAAAAAAGTACAACCAAATGCCCTGCCCAAGGGCATAGCCTGCTTGCTTTCCACGCCGCTACGCTTCACTGCGCCCGAGCGCTGAGTATAGGCGTAACTACTTTCACTCAAATGATGATACGTCATGACAACGCTCCCTATCTGGGTGTGTGTGTGTGCGAGTACATGCGATTATGTGGATAGCCTTTTAGAAGGTAGAATGGAGACCAGTTTTTGATTCTACATTGTAAAATTAAAACGACAGAACGGATCCCTTCGGTTCGGGTGGGCAATAAAGTTTGTGCAAACCTTGGGAATGAAAAGCAGAAAAGAAAAAAGAGAAACGGTTCGTTCAGTGTGCTTTTTCGGGTTCACGTGCGTGTGCATGTGTTTGTGTGCAATTTATGCTCCAGGGTGGATGAGGTTTTTGCACCGCTTCTTCTTCGACAGGATTAGGGGAAAACATTTTCGGTGAGTTGGGTCCCGTCCAAAACTAAATCTTCAAAACGCAATATCGAGCGCGGGTGGCAAGGAGGGAGGGGAGAAGCTTTTCTGCGAGGGGCGCGCTGTGCACCATGGAAAAGGATAGAAATGAAACAAACAAAAAACCCCTACACGGACACACAGGGGAATGCCCAAATCCTTAAGACTGCATTCGCCACTGCCAAACAAAAAAGCGAGGGGGTTTAGATCTCAATCCGAGCTCGTGGCACGCCAAGACAGTAGATGGCGCACAGCTGATAAGGGTTTAGCAAAGTTATTCCTTCTGCTTTACCTTGTGCGAGCGTGAGTGAGTGAGAGGCGCCAACCAGAGAGAACAACAAAGATAAATGGAACATTCCGAGAGCCTCCGACAGTCCTGTGACACGACCATTGTGCTCCTCATTTTTCGTGTGTATGTGTGTTTGGGTTTGCATGGGCATATAAAAAATAGCATTCTGAGGGGAGTAAAGAAAGCTCCGAGAAGAAACCACTAGCCATGGAGCCGCCACTGATGCCATTATCCTGTAAACATGAACGCAAACAGTCCCAAATGAGAATTATAAATATCCTTCCCTAGGTAATTCCGTCCTAGGAAAAAAAGGGCAGAAAGAGAAAATGGCAAGGACAGAGATCGAGTGAGAGAGGCAGAGAGTGAGTGAGACGACGGTGACGACGAGAACCTCTCGCGAGGAAATGGTGAAAAGGCTGGGTGGGGTAGCCGAAGAAGCTTCAGGGAGCATCTGCCGCACGTTTCGTTCCTTTTGAAGAAGATGAACACAAACGGAAGGATCGGCCATTGTGCACCAGTTTGGATGGCTTGGCTCGCTTGTTTCATGCACGTCGGTGCTTTCTTCACCCAGGCGAGCATGTGGTGGTTTGAAGCGGGTCCTTTTTCTCGCCTTCGCTGCCACCATTCAACTTCAGCTCACCTTAGACGAGCAGGCAGGCAGACAGGCAGGCAGGCTTTATGTGAGGATCATTGCATCAGCGGCGTCCATTGCCTTCTCGCCTGTGGGGTTAGTCCACTTTCCTCGATGCCACCCACTCTTCCCCGCCAACAGTAATTCTGACCTCAAACAATGCGAGCTCTCGAGCATTCTTCACGATGAAGCCTCGCCCCTGTCGTTGGAGAGTATGAATAAATATAAATCATCATATTTTCCTGAGCGTACATTACGTATGCGTTACTTCCGTGAGGTCTCGCGTATGCGTTGATCCTGCTATATGACTGCCTGTGTGTTGTGCTTGCGTGGGAGCGGCATGGGTGTGAGTTGATTATCCGTTTCAGTTTGCTCTTCAAAATAGAAGAAAAAAACAAAACCAAGCAACCGTACGGTGCTTCGATACTTCACCGGTTAGAGACGGGCTTATAAAGCATGAGACGGTGAACGGAACGAGTATACGAAACCACAGTCGCACCACAATCGTCCAATCGTTATTACTCACAAAAAAAATAATCCGAAACACTTCTGTCGAAGGTTGTTACGGAATTCTGAAAACCATTTACACTGTGGGTACAGGTAAGGTAATTTGTTTTCATGTTTATAATAAATGAGATTTTGTTTTGCAATAATTCATACAAAAAATATCCTTTATAAGATATTTTTTTATAACAACTACACATCACCGAAATACACCAGTATTAAACACATAATAATATCAAAATGTACGTTAACCACCATTTAAAAAAGTATTTAAAATAAAATTCGTTTGTCCAACGCTACGCCACTGTGCTGGTTTTCGTCATTCGAAAATCTTGTTCGATCCAAGCAACATTAGTTGTCATTTTGGACCATCATTCATCGGGCTTATTTTTGCCCCATAGAATAAAAAAAACACACACACATACACTCAACCCGCTTCCCATGGTCGTGTCGGATTACCGTACGGTGCCGAGCAGCATTTGTAGCTCATTTTATTTGCCTTGTGGATTTATCTTGGCAATGTCGTAATTTGTTTGTTGCTTTATCCGTGTTTGCTTGTGCGAAGTGCTTCCATTAGACGCACTTTCGTCGGTGCGACAATTTTTTTTCTCTCATCCTTTCGCGTCCTACTCGAAACCGGTAGTGACGCACCATGACACCACGCCAACACGTACGCGAGGGTGGTTCTTCATTTAAAAGCACAAGATGAGTTTTGTTGGGAAACGCAAATGCTAACTGCTGTCGTAGACGACGACGCCTGAACGTATGCAATGTACTGTCATGCGTCACACGAAACGTCACTAACGGACGGGTACGGATTACCGGAGGTAACGATGACGCACGGGAAGGCTTTTTGCTGTTTTCACACATACTTACAGATGTTTCATTATGTTTTCATGACCTGCCGTTAGGACATTCCCTGTGCGCTGGGTTACTACTGCTTGAGCGGCGGCGAGCTTAATTAAAAGCGGCGCGTTCTTCTGGTAGAATGAAGATGTGTTTACCTTTTTTCCCTTCCACTGTAAAATAAATGATGTCCTCGAGAAAGTTCTTTATTCTCTTCGAAGCAGCAACGTATGCACAAACCCAAATCGATGAACAATAGTTAACGAAGTGGAAATATGCACACACCGGTTGGTTTATGCATGCATGTATCATCTACAAAGCGAACATGCCGGGCCATGGTGCTTCGGTTGCTGATTAGCTTGCCTTCCAATCATGTTTTATTGACAGCGCAAGCTCGCCGGCTGCTGCGATCGACTCTCGAACAAAACCGTATGTCGTATGCACATTTAAACGTAAAACTCAGTCCATCTTGAATATCTAGAGCTCAACAGAGCTGTATCGAGGTCTGTAGAGTTTAAAGAAGGGTTGAAAGAATAATTTGCATGATTCAAACGGAGCCAACAATGTTTTCTCTACTTTGGATTCAAAGCGAATAGTGGCCCGGTTGAAGGCTTTACTTAAGATTATCTGCTTATCGGAAAAATAAACATAAACTAATGCTCAAACAAGCACTCTCGAACTGGGAATGCTTCCCGCAAAAGGGTAGCGCTTCCCGGGTCATCATCTTGAACAATGCGAAAAACTTTGCTCCGCCGGGGGATTGGCGGTGGAAAAGTTGAAGCGTAAGATAAACAGAACTGACCCCCGGCCGTTGTTTTGTTCTTTTGCTCTCGACGGCGCTCGAGGCAGCGTTCAGTAGGGAAGGTCAGTATGAATTCAAGAAAACAAGATTAGTCAGTCGAATCAAGTGGCCTACCCCAACCACTGCTCGATGTGCAGCTGCCGGCTGTGGTTTCCGAGCGAGTGGTACTGAAGCTACGACCACCGTACTGGCAGCAGATTGCAGCCTAAACATTTGTTGCCTCCCAAAACGACACCCTCGGCAGCCATATGGTAGCCGGTACGGGCTGACCACCACATCCGTGCACGGTTTTGTATTGGGATTTATTATTCACCACCAGCACGACACACTTACGGTACAAAACAAAATGAAACCTTAGAACCAGCATCATCCACCGGCGGCAGTGGTCCATATTTTTGCCCCGACCGTTTTCCACCGCATTCTCATCATCATCATTTTCATCACCGAACGGTGCCTCTGAAAAAAGAGCTCTTTAGTCAGAAGGCGAGCGTGGGTTGGTAACAAAAAAAAAGAAAGAAAAAGAATGGCAGAATAATTTATATGATTAGTGCTGACAGAGATAAACGATGTCCGTGGTCCGACGAGGGCCATTCCCAGGAGAATATTCTTTGCTAGCTGGTCGTCTTTGGTATTTTTTCTGCTTCATAAAAGCGAAAAAAGCAACAAAACAGCCGTACCGCAAGCGACGAACCTTAGGTTTTCTTCGGCTGGCAGCGAAAATTCTGCAACGTCCACAACATTCTACACATCGATCATAGGCTTCCATCTTCTCCCGTTTCAATGGCGTGCTCATGGGCCTGATGCTTCAGAGCTGGTGAACAGTATCGGGAGGGATGGAATAATTCCACAATTTAAATATTTTAATGAACGTTTAACACTAAACAGCGTTCGAAGTGGGAGCGGAAATAGGCTTTAACAGCACTTTCATCTCGAGGGAAAAAAGTATAGTTTTTCATTTTCAGTACTTAACTCACATTTTGTAAAGTCAACATAAATTTGAAAAAGCGTTATGACATAACAAATTGTTTTCATTACAGCAAATGCTGTCCGGATTTATCAAATTCATGTTATTCTTGTTGGAAAATAATAGTTTTAAAATAAAATTTTATTGATTGTTCAAAATTGCAAAATTTTAAGCGAAGATTACAATAAAAACATTTTCAAAGCTTTATTGCATTAAAAATAACGATATTACGTAAAACAAATCGTGTTCGTGATAGAAAATGAGCAGGTAAACAACATCATAAACAGTGATAAAATCAAATTTATTGTGTGCTTCTGAGAATGAATTTTCGTGTGAATATTTCACACATAATTAAACAAAAACAGTATTAAATTTTTTATCAATGCCATGATTTCCAACATAAACGTCTTCCGCTTCGGTGTATTATCTGCATGTATTATTTCAGAGTTTCTTCGTTCGCAACACGGCGTAGTAAATCGTAGAGCCTTTCTCTACTTCCTGACTCAATGTCAATCCATACCAAAAACCCTTCTCCAGCACGGTCTACACAAGAGGTAAAATTTAATTAAATACCACCATCATGTTATTTCAACCACATACTCCATCTCTCTTTCGCTCTCTCATACACACACAAACTCGACAGCAGTATCCAACAACTACTGCACTCCGATGGGGAGGAAAGCCATCTACAAGGTCGTATTGTGTTGGGATGTTTTCCAACCCACCCGGAAGACACAAGCAACACACCTTAATCGTGTGATTAGATGTTTCGTTTTTCGGGAATGCGCTGGGGCAGGTACTACGTGTCGTACTATTACTCTACTCTACAACGGCTTGAGACGCAAAAATGTGACCCTGACTGCCTGAAAGGGGTGGCACTAAAAGCGCCTGCTGTACTGCAACTAATGGAGTGTCTCTTTAGCGCCGGGCTCCGGAAAATCGCATGCCAGTGTACGTCCCAGCTGCGCTTGAGAGGAATTTTATCTACAATTTCGCTTGTCAGCAGTAGAAGCAGCAGCAGCAGCAGCAGTAGCATCAAAATCAGGTGTGTGGAGAGTTAGCAAATTCGGGACATTCCTGGAAAGCACAAACTGCTGCAGCTGCTCATTTGCCTGACGAAGCCCGTCCAGGTTTAACGAACGGGCAGATAAATAAGGGAAGCGAAAGAGATAGAGCGACGATTTACTAAGCCCCGTATGCCTTCGAAATAAATTACTTATTCCGACACCACGATGGAGGCAAGAATCACCCCTTCTGAGAAGTGTTTGCGGAAGGTGCCGTCGTTCGTTGGTGCCGTGGTAGGAACGGCAGAAGTGACCGTGAAGATGTTCCTCTTCGGTGACACACTTTATCATGGCCTTTACCTTAAGTACGCTTGAGCGCACCCGCACCCGGGTGAGTGTGTGTGTGCGCGTTTTGTTGCTCTAGCATATTTATTTAGACAAAACATCTTCAACCGCGCACGTCGACTGCTCGCACTCAGTTCACGCGAGAAGAAGATGCGGTGTTTGAGCCAGCACCATATATATATTAAAGTTGGTTACCCCTCGGCTGCCCCCGGGTTCAATGATAAAGGATGCATGAGGCATTTCTCCACGCAACGCACACAAAAAACACACATACACACACACACCCGCCTTGGGAGCGAAAAAGGACAGAAAATGCCGCCCTGCCACCGGCGGACAGGGAAATGTCATTATCGTCTTCATCATTCACTCGAAAGTGGTGGAAGCGAATCCATCGCCGCTTCTTTTCGCAGCGTGTTTCAAGCCACTTTCAACGAAATGGAGCTTCTGGGGCTGCGTATGAATATTTAAAAATCATCCTTCAACCGGATAGTCCGTAGATGCGGCGCAGTACTGCTGCTTCAGGCATGGTACAGGGTTTCTGTAAAAATAATCACCAATAGTAAAAGTGCGATTTCATTTCACACTCCACGCTGCTGTCAGGCTCAATCGCACTGGCTGGAGGTATAAAATCGATTGACATGCGACGGTGTTGGCTTGGGCTTTCGTATTTGATCCCGAAAGAGCACTCCGGCCCAATGGGTAGTGCGCGGGAACGAGGAAAGAAAATAAACCACTCAAAGAGCCATCAATATTACACCGGCTCGGATGCAACCTTGCATGTCACAGCAATCACAGTACACTCGTTAGTGTTAAAGGTGAAATCGAGCGAGCCGAAAGGCTTATGAATTTAAAGCAAAATGCTATGAAAATGATCCCGGAATTTTATTTTGAAATAGTTAAGTGCTCAACTGAAGATGATAAACGCTAAATAAATCGGAAAATTCACAAGCAGTATTTTATTCATAGTAGGCTTCGAAGTAAATAGAATGGCTCACGAAATTTCACCTAGACATAATAAACATTCTCAAACCGGAGAATAATCTGTATTGAAATGTTTATGAAATCTGTTCTTCACGAGCAGTTGGTATGGTTTGACCCCAGGTGGTTAAATTTTATATCCATGCTTTAAAAGTAAAAAAAAGCAGGACCTTGACAACAAATGGCGAGTTATTTTTCTGCTGACCATATCTGTTTCGGACGATCATCATCCCTTCGCCATCGGCAAACCGAAAGCGTACAATACATTCAAATCAACCCCCAAGGTGTGCGAGTATTCCTTCGACCTCATCAGCAAGTTTGATGGGTTCACCCGCCAAGGCATGACTCGGAAGGAAATGACACCATAAATTTGTCCGCTTCTTTCCGAACTTTGCATTTCCGAACGTTCACATCGATAGGGTTGACCTTTCACCTTTGCTTCGAGTGTTCCCGGTAGGAGCGAAACGGTCGCCTACCAGCAACCAGGCAGGCATGGTGGTGAGACAAACGTTGGCTCCTTACATTAAGGTGCACCGGACGTTTACGCTCTTCTTTCCTCGGAAAAGTGTACTCTTTTCCAGTGGAACTCCCGAGGGAACCATTAAAGCAGTACGGGTGGCAAGAATCAAGAATCTTGCAAGCTACTCTACTCGCCCGACACACTTTTGCACTACGCACGACGCCCGCGACTAGAGCGATGTTCGAGTGGGGAAACTTTTGGACGCATTTATTACGCCGCCGGTCTCGGGCGATGCTTATGAACTGAACAATACCCCACTCCCGCTGGACTCCGCTGGGTGGCTGGGTGGGTGCAATATTTTTGCTGCAGCGTCTGTGGCGCTCTCGTGGCGCAACTGTTTCATCGTACGAAGCGGACGACGAGCGCTTTACTAGTTTACGAGTGGAAGCCGTTTGTTGTTTTAATGGTTAAAGTTACCTGCGTAGTTAACTTCGGTCGGAGTCGGGGAGTAATAAGTTTTGTCGTGTGCACACGCTTTTGCATGCACGTTAACAATGTGTAAGTGTGTATCGGGAAAGTTTTCCCGTGTAGCCGGGCCGCTCGTTTCGGTTTTTCGCGAAGGTGAAAAGTAATTATTCAGTGTGGTGAAAATGGAAGGTACGCCGAGCGAAAGGTACGAAAGCAATGCTTCTAATAAACTTATTCATCTTCAGGGAGGCAGGGTTCAGAAATTAGAAAAAACAACCACCTTTCAACTACATAGTCCTCGTTGGATTAATTGGCAAAAGTTGCCACAACGGGTAATATATAATTAAATTAGCTAATTGTATTCTTGGAAACGAACAAGGCGCACGTATTAACATAGAGATAAATATTTATCAAGATCTTATTTCGACTACTATTTATCAAGTACTTATTTTATTCTACTTTTGGTCATTCGGATTGTAAGAGATGGAGAATTGTTTAAATTTAAAATTTAACCTTAAAATATGCTATTTCCCCCGTCAAACAGAGATGAATAATTTGAAGAAAAATTTGAATAATAAATGACTCTCTGGTGTTTAACTATATATTTATTTTTTATCTCAAAACTCTAACCGTACTTGGGTTAACTTATATACATTTTTTGTTCAATCCAACTGATTTGAACCGAGCGCTTTGTGGGTAAAATTTGAAAATGTTAGGGCCCATCCATAAACGGTAAATTGTTGCCTTGAGAGCGGCGCTATCCCATCGGTGCTACGGACCGATTGATGTAATCGATCACAGCAGGCGACACCGGCTCCACAAACTTCCCCAGACCGACCTGATTTGGGTTCGGTTGACCTTGCGAGAACCCTTCCGATTTATTGGTCCAACGTGCTCGGGAGTCAAGAAAATCTCAAACGAGATGGGTTTGTCCACCCCACAAAACCAATGCTTTACAATGGGTGGAAAGAGCGGCACGGAACAATAACCCCCGGTGAACGAAATGACACGTATATTTCCGATGTCATATATTATTTCCCAACTGACCGCATAATTTGTTGCGCTCCAGGCTCACAATGGTGGCCTCTGAGCCCACTTCTCTCCCCGTCTTTCGCCGGCTCAGCTGGTGGTCAAACTTAGCGGCAGTTAACGTACAGTAACGGTAGGGCATTCTCCATCCCGCGCTTCGTGGGCGGATGATGTCAACGTGTCATTTATTTGTGTGCGATGTTTTTTTTTCTCCCTTCTTCGCTTTCTCTTGTTTGCTTCTCCTGAGTTTCCTCGCTTCCTGAGAATGTTTCGCACTGCTGGAAGATGTACGCCCGGGCACACTGAAGGTGCTCACGGGTGCACAGAGGAACGAGGGAACCTTAGTTTTATGGTGATTGCATAATTATTTATTCGCTCGCTGTACGCGTTTGCTTGCCACCCGCACGGCACGGGGTGGGGTGCGTCATAGCAGAAACGGGCTGTTCGCCTGCTGTTTGTTGTCCATTTGTGGATGCTCCCGTTCCACACTCACGGACCGGCAGATTGGTGGGTGCTGGCGGTGATGATGATGTTGTTCACGTCTGACGATAAGCATGATTTGCAAGGCAGAAATTGTGTTGATGGGAGGAGCAATGGCAAAAAAGAACCCCCACCACCACCGCCAGCGACAGCAAATTGACTGAATCGCAGCGAAAGGTCAAGGGAAAACGGCAAACGAATGCAGTTAATGACACGTCGTTACGGGGAAGGCACATCTAACATTCGAACCGGACCGTTGCGATTTGGACGCTGTACAGCTGTTGGAATTCGTACGGAATGAAGTGATCAAATGCTCGAGCACAAGTGAGCGATAAATTGCGAGAGATTTTCTAGATTTACTGTACACGATTGTACTGTACAGTACAATGTGTGAAGTTGAACCAAGTCCAAGCGAGGCAAGATTAAATAATTGATTTTTATATAATTGTTCGTTTGGGAGAAACAATTGAAATGGAGGCGCCCAGTGCCTTGTAAAAAATTAGCAGGAGAATGATTTAAAAAAAAAACTGACGTTCGTAAACAATTTAGATTCTTTTCTTCAGCAGTTCTTTGTTACTATCCTAGAATAGAGCTTAATTCACAGCCTCTCTGTAGTAAATAAAAAACAAATCCGTCAGAAGCGCAAGGAACTTCAGCGTGGAATGAAATAATTGCAACAGGAAGTACAAATGGCAATAGCCTCCCTTCGTCTCCCTTTTAGAGAAAAGGAGAACCTGAACCGAATTGGGTCACCGTGGCGCAAAGCTTGATGCAAACATTCAATTGCCACCTGCTATGCACCATGGCCTCGGCGAGGCGCCAGTTTAGGTGATATAATGACCCGTTGAAAACACTCGTATGCAATCACAAATGACTCGTAAAGGGAAAAAGAAGCGGGGAGCAGAGCGGCCAACAACAAAAAAAAACCCTACACACCTAACGAACGAGAATGGACTGTGATTTCCGGTCACTTTCTTTTTTTGTCGCACACTTTCCTCTCGGTCGGAGAATGCATCGTACCAAAGGTTTTTCTCACTCATTACCATCTCCCGACAATCACGGACCCGAAACAAAAGCCACGCAGTCGTACGCAGAAATAAAAGATAAAAAAAACCGGCCAACGTGCGTGAATGTGCCCGGTGTGCAAACTAAACACCTCGCGTTAGCTAAATGGACTCGGTGCTTGGTGGTGAAGGTGCTAGCTAGCAGCTCCCGCCACTGCCACAGTCACCTGCCTTGATGATCTTGATTGTGAGGAAAATCTGATAAAACATGCTGCTGCTTTCGTCGTTCGTGGCGTAATTTGCCGACCGAACGAACGTTTGCGTTCTGGCATGACAAGCAGTTTTCTCTGTAGATGCTATCCGCACGGGAGGATAGCAGCAACTTTTTTGCTACTGATGTTGCCCGCTGTTGGACCAGTTTCCTGATTCTTTTAACTTTCGTACTGCGCTTGAAAGAGAGGTCTCTGTTAGGCCATCTGCTCCGGCCGTCTGAAGGAGTCGTCGAAAGCACTCGTTCTAGTGTGGAAGAAATTTGTAGTGATACAAAGCGTATATGTGTGTGTGTGTGTGGATCGTAGAGAACAGGCGGGGACAAAATAAAAGGAAGCACAGATGAAGCAATAATATTTCTCCTGTTTTTCTTCCCTGTGTATGCACATTCTGCAAGCGGAATTTAAAACGTCGCACCGCACAGAGAAGAAGCCATTCTTTTGCCGTTCCTCGAGCACCTTCCGAAATCAAATCTAGGACAATTCGAGTAGTGCATTCTCGAGCTACTTCGGCTGCTTTTGTCGAACAATGCCAAGCACATCCAGCCCTCGTGTGTGCACTGAACCGAATTTCGCCTGTCAAATGCAGTTCATCATCAATGGGTGCCCGGGAACGGGAGATGGCGAAAAAACGAGCCAAAAATTGGCAAACCGGAGCCGAGCGGAGTCGAAGCGCAGGGGGAGCGCATTTTCAGCGTTGAAATGTTGACATTTGTTTTTACTGCAGTTTCCAGAGTGGCGGGCGGGCCCGGCCTTTCGCTGCGATGCGGGTGTCTCGGAAGCTGTGCGCCTGTGTTTAGGCAACACTGATTTCCAAACCTCTCTAGAGCATTGCCGCATCCGCTGTATGAACTCCATCCACACGGTGCATTCGTTTCGATGGTCGACTTTCAAAAGCGCATGAGTACCATTGGCTTGTGTGTTTTATGCATGTGTATTCGAATTCTGATTGAACGCGAGCGAGAGCTGAGTAGCAGGATTAGCGAATTAGTGGTCGATGAAAATTCTGCTTCGATGCTAATCCGAGCATGTGATTGGTACGAGCTTTGCTTTGACAAATTCTTGTGCCATTTTACTGAACGTTTTTTGGTACAGAATGAAATAATATTAAAGGCCTTGAAAGTCCCATTTATATTTTTAGTACAATTTAAGAATATGTATATGGTTAGACTTTCCTTAATTGATCTACTATGAGAGCACTTTAAAACAATATTCTTACTAGTTATTGCCACTCTACCTATCATTTTCTTTCTCGTTTCTTATAAACCTCTTTCAGAGCCCAAACCAAAACACTCTGTCCCACATTGTTAGACCGCTCGAAGCATACAAAATTGCGTGGGTCCAAAAAGTGTCAGGGTAGCTACAGGGTAGCTGAGTCTCGCCAGCAAGGACCTCAATCGCCATCCTGCAGCAGGAGGTCACGACCAATACACGCATGTGCAGACACACGAAATCATTAATCGATAATATTATTATAGCCGGGGCAGCGGTACTAGCGCTCTCGCGATGCTGCCTTTTCTAGCGAAGCTTGCCTACGTACAAGTGTTTTGCTATTTCGATCGAGCAAACGGTTTTGGAAGTATAGGGAAAGATGTCTGGATTCTTGCGAGGACACGCAGTAGCGATTCATGAAGATATCATGTTGAAGTTTTGGATTAGGGTGAATGAATTTTCCCGTTTTCTTGTTCGTTTGCCTTTCGTAGGATTGATTTTTCACAAACACCAAGTTTAGTGCTTTATTTTCATCACGAACGAGCTAATCCGAAGTGATTCTGTGGTCTAAACGCGTTTCTCTCATCGAGCGTTCGTTTCAATTCCACCGCTAGCCAATGAGAGCATTTCATTCGGAAGCGCCTAAAGTTATGTAAATGCATGTTCACCACCATCTCTGGCGAGTGTTTCCGCAAAAGCACCGAAGACGGAGCCGGGCGTTGCAATCAGGACTTAATTTGGGCAGAATTATCAGTGCTTGTGTGCTAAATGAACTGTCACAATCTTTCGCTTACTCAGTCCATTGGTTCCTGCCGCGAAGCACAAAAGCACCAAGCACCAACTTATCGGGGGCGGTATTTTGCTTGCTGCTCTGGGTTGAAGTTCAAGTCTGCAACGGCTACTTATCCCGAAGACGCTGTAGCCTCACTTGTGTGAAGCATTCTCTTATCCTCTTTCGCTCTTTCTCTTGCTGCCTTATCCTTTTCTTCGAAAGTCTCGCTTCAACGCGTGTCACGAAAATGACGAGCCAAAGCAAGAAGCGAAGCCTCCGTTTGGGGGTGGAAAAATGAGACAATTTTCTGCACCATTTATTTTGCCTGACAATTAAAACATTCAGTGTGCAATAAAACTACCCATGCTCGGTGCCGCCGATGGGATGGGATGAGGTGCAGCACCGTCAACCGAAAGACGCAGTGCGGGCTCGAGACATTCATTATTCCTCTTTTTTTTGCTCAAGAAAGAACGCTTCTTTCATCAGCTAAAAACTGTGCAGGAAAGGTCGGGGACGAATTTCGACCCGGGGATAGTCTATGCGGGGTGAATAGAAAATTCATTAGAGTTGGAAAAATGTTCCTACCCTCGGGCAATGCTACAGCCCGCGGAAAAAGTTGGATTGGCCCCGTGTGAAAAATATTCTTTACGAGAAGCCTCCGTACGAACGTTCTTCTAGGGTTGGGAGCACAAAAAAAAACGCAGAATGGTGAGCTGCAAGAATTTTAGTAGCATAAAGCGGCTTAATTCCCCACCGCAGGCGAAAGTGAACGCTCCGAGCGGTCCACTCGGCCGGACCGATCATGCGTGAAGTATTTCACCGTGGCCTACTTTTCCCCAACAAACACAGACACCAAATTTGCACAAAGGTTTGCACTTCCATTTTGGGTGAAATAGAAAAAAAAAACAACTCGAAGCGATCCGACTGGTGGGAAACGGAACTTTTGCACTGGTCGTAACATAAACGATATTAACCCAACCTTTGTTCCGGTGCCGCATAATTTATCGATTCCTTTATTTTCGCCCAGTGTGCCTTTTTCTGCACCGGCCTCCCGGAACAATCCGAGCTCGCCCGGGGTGGCTCGGAGAATTCGAGTGAGCAATACTATTTTAGTTTTACTGGCCACTTCGAATCGAGGTACCCAGAAATGATACTTGAGGTATAAAATTTTTATGACACCCAGCGGTACCACCCTCCCCCCCCACCACCCCCCAAGGGTTACGGGATTTCTGTGGCTGCTTACACCACCCTAGCCTTTGCGGTTCGGGCGTAACGTAGCGAGCATAAAAATGGAATCCGAGCGGGCTACATCGTCCAGCCGATTGATCTCTAAATGTAATGGCTTAGCTAGTGGAGTAAAAATAATATGCTGAATTTGTTTGTTGGTCGGTAAAAGAAAATTTGCCCGAGGCTGGGCTCGAGATTTAATGACACACCCCACAGCATCATGGGAATTCGAGAACGATTCGATTCGAAATCGATATCTATCATCATCATCACCAGCACCATCATGGTGATCGTGCTGGCAAACCCATGAATCATCCGCTTGTGGTGGTGCCCGGGAACAAAATGGCCGGACGTCTAGGTGGTAGAATGAAACACGTTTAATTGTTATGGCGATTATAAACGCATAAATGGATGACAAATCGTCAACAAAACGTAAACGGTGCGTCCTTTTTCTATCAGTACGAACGGACTCCGTTACTCTGTCCGCGTTTTTTTTTTTGTTTTGAAACACTGCTTCTTCCGGTGTCTATAAAGCGTAGTTGGAACGTTGAAATAAAAAAAAAGCTCGATGCATCGCTTCATACTCACACGCGAGAGTACGAGCGAGATATCAAGAAAAGGGACAGGGAAAAAAAGCGAAACAGACCGGAACCGAGCTAATGCGTTTATTCAGCAAACTTTCGTCCCCGTGGCGTTTTGTGGCCGGCGTTTGCGGTGACGGTGCTGCTGACTAGGGGAAATCCTTTCCCAACCGAGCACGTCCATACGTAGCGTCCCTTCTGACGCTCGCCCGTTTCGACAGCTTCCACACGAGCCGGAATGGAAACGATGGTAATAAAATTGTGCTGGTAATGGTTATTTTTATTCCCCATCATTGTGCTCCCCTATCACGTGGCGTATCCCCAAGAATCGTTGCCTCTTTGCCACACAACACGCCCGAGCATGCGGTGGTCATGGGTGGGTTTTTGTTTTTGGTTCTTCTCCTGGCCCAAGCCAAGCCTCGATCGATCTCTAGCCGGTGATGGTTCACGACGTAAAAATGGACCGAAGCCTCACTTGTCAAGTTTGTCACCAGTGTGTGTATGAGCGTGTTTGCTCTCTAATTGGCATTTATTGGATGAAGTATTGTACCAGACGAGCACACTTCAGGCACAACCTACAAAGAGTCAATTTTCATTAAATCATCATTTCAAAATGGTCATGTAAAACTCAGTGTCGGGAGAGAATAGCCAAAAAACCATCAGTAATTGGATGGATGATAGCTTAATGCAGATTTCTTGGTTGGGAGAACAATTTTGAACACTGTTCATAATACTGGACTAACCGGTTCTGCCTTCATTGAATACTTTTGCAAAAACTGAGAACAAAGAAACCAAAATGGCATATTCAACAAACTTGAATGTTTATTCAAGCCTCTAGCCATGCAAATATTCACATACATACCTCCAATAGATATGCTAACAAGATTAGCTCCCATCAGCTACGGGAGCTGCTACTTTCTGTTAGAAAAATGTATTCAGTATTCAACATAAAAATGGACCGATTAATTCACTCGCCCGCACACCACAATCCCCTATCTCGCTGCAATCAAATGAACCGTCCCGGGGTATTATTTTAATCCAGCGCGACTCACAACCCAACCACTAAATAGATTAATTAGCCCCGATTCGGCAGACCGCGAATTTTGCTCAGCCCAGCCCCCGTAAGCCGGTGTGTGATCCATCGCCCGGCCACCACCATCACCAGGCTTCCGGACACATTGCACGTTGCATAAATCACCACGTTGCGCGGCCTATCTGCGATCCGCCGTGAATCCGCCAGCTGCAGGCACGGCTGAAACGCTTTCACGAGCTCCAGCGGCATGTGATTAATAGACAAGGGCGCAACCGTTCCCGAATGGCTCCCCATCCGGCACCGAGACGACATGAAAAGTCCATTCTGTTTGCGTTTTCGCGCCCCGAAAAGTGCCCGCACGGTGCATCGATTGCGTGCGTTGGCTGCACGGTCAATTTAATTATGCAAATTACACTCCGACCCGCCCGCCCACTCGGTAGTTCGCGTAGCATCGAAATTTACGATTGCATTTTGGTTCGCACGGACGAGGGGCAAAGTGTTGACCACCGCCGGCGAAAACCAACCGACAAGGTACGGATTTTTGCACACACTTGAACTTGCGTCGCGACGTGACGAGTGACAAAACGGTGGCAGCTGTGTGTTGGAACGAGTGCGAGTGCGAGTGGACGAACCACAAAACATTTGCCTCCGGGTGAGGGAAACTCGGCTGGTCAACGCAGCTTCCGGGAATAAATCGTTCCACTGCACGAATATTTGATAAAAAAGTGGGAAGCCCGCTTTTTCACCACGTGAGCGAGAGAGTTCCTATTGAGGATGAGTAGTTTTTATAAAACCGAAATCGAACACGTCAATACATTTATGTGGAAACACAAAGTTAACCAAAACCGATGAATGTGTCATGTACACGTGGAAAGTACCAAAGTATACGTTTTACAAATGATAAACCAAAGAAAAAACTAAAGAACGAAACAACATGCATTCTCCAACTACTTACTGCAGGCATAAGTTGATCAGTGCTTCGAACTCTGGTCACCTTATTTTTATAGATAATCTTCTTCACACATCGCTCCACTTGCTGATTAAACTTCATAAACACCGCGTACAGAATATAGATTATGAACAGCACTAACGCCTCCCACCAGTAGATTTTGTTATCACGAAAAAAATAGATCAGCGTCAGCAGGCTCACACTGTAGAACGTGCAGTCGCGGAACAGCGGCCACCAGGTGAGCGACAGGATCGTCTTCGAGAAGAGCGCGCACATACCGATCACGAACAGGATGTTAAACACGGCCGAGCCGACGATCGTACCGATGCCGACGTCGTTGAACGACACGAACACGCCCATGATGCTGGTGAACAGTTCCGGCGCGCTGCCGCCCGCCGCCATGAACGTTGCCCCGGCCACGTCATCCGTGATGCCGAGCTTCTCGATAATCACGTCCAGTGAAGGCACAAAGAACTCGTCGCACACGATTGCCAGCGCGACGAACATGTAGATGACGCCGATCACGTGCAGGATGATCGCACCGTTGCGCAGCTGCTCGTCGGTGAACAGATCGTTCGGGAACAGGGGGTCCTTCTTGACGACGGTTTTATTGTGGGTGCCTGAAGCGAGATGGTCCAAATGAAAGGCAAAACAAATGATTAGAATATTTTTATTTACCAACTTTGTGGTCACATTTAAGCCCAAAGAAGCGTCAGTATGCAACCAGCTGCATACGCCTGAATGTATGCTTATTTATGTTTTACACATCTGAATCGGTTCGTTTTCGACTTTTACGCCTGAATGTATGCATGGGAAAAAGCAAACAATTAAAAAAATGACTCCAAAATTAAAAACTCGCATCAAAGAAAAGCAAAGTTGGCTTCGAAACATTCCTGCCCGAAAATAAAAAAACGATCTTCTCCTCCCTTCCATCGATTAGAATCGGGATTGAAAATTTTCCCATCGATCTCGCCGACGAACGAATTCTTCCGCTCGACAAAATTTCGAACGCGGAGGAAGTTTTTTAATAAATTATTACCCACGGCCGCATGCGAAAGCATGCGATTAGAAGAGCAAACAAAAAAGTCGCCATACATCTTGGTTCTCTAACTTCTGCACTTCTTGTTCCATACACTCGCAACGCTTCCCGCCATCAGCTAACAAAAGTTAATCAATTCAAAAACATTGCTCGTCATACTTTTTCCGCTACACATCGTCGGGTTTGCGAAGGTAGTTTTCACGGCCCTTTTTTATCTTTCGCTTTTCTTTGAAATCGAACACAACCAGTAGCTGACTCCGTGGACAAAGGAAGCATCAGACCGCTTTGGCTTCTTATCTAAACTTTCGGGGTTCGGGGTGTTATCGAACACAAACACACACACTCACATTGTGTATGGCAGTTTTCAGCACAATTCATGAAAAAAAAAAACGCGAACTGTGGTAACATTCCCCCCAAGCGCATTTGGGGAGTGCCAAAACGTTCGCGCTTGATTGTACTATTCTTGAGGCAACCACTTTGGTAGTTTTGGGTTTTATTTGATTTTGCTTCGCCTGAGGAACGTTCCAGCAGTCCGAGCTCGCCCGTTCGATGATGAAACGATTCAGTTCGGTGCGAGAACGATCGTCAGCCGGGCGTTGGAGCGTGATGATGCGATGAGGGTTCACGAGTGGCAGCAGCAGCACCAGCCGAAGCAGCAGCATCACCTTCTCACCCCATGCTCATATTTATCTTATTTTTGGACGAGCTTCTATGGAGCGTACCGAGCAATAACTCCCCTGGCGAATATTTATGAATATTTTTGTTTCGGCTTTTGTTCTTTGGTGCCGTCGAAATTTCATGCCCACTGATGTGGCGAGAAGGACCTGAGTGAGCTGAGTGTCTGCATTTTTTTCTTCTTCTAGCTATTGCATCATTCGCAACTTCCAAGAAGCAAAAAAAAACAACCCCAGCGTCGATCTTGTGTTGGCGAACCAACATCCGGCATCGCTGAAAACCACCAAACACTGATGGGTCCTGAAAAAGCTCGCTTAAAAGTGAGCGAGCGGAACAGAGAGAGAGAGAGAGAGCGAGAAAAAGAGAGAACGAGAGAGGTGTGGATGAAAATTTTAAGCGTCGCCTGCGTCGCCTGCATCGCCAAAAATAAAAAAGCACAGTGGGAAAAGGGAAGCGAATTTTTTTTCCCATTCCGCACACCGCCTCCGCCCACCGTCGTGTTGCCTTCGGCAAAGATGTATTCCTTTCGCCTGTGTATGGGCCTGTTATTATGGGCGTGCTAGGGGGAGGAAAAAAGAAGAAATAATTCCATAAAGATTGTTATCCGCAGCCGCTTCGTCCGTTTCCTTCACCACCAGGGCCACCATTTCTATCAAGTTTCGCACATTTTCTACTCAAATTTAGATTTCACTTCGCATTAGCATTTCGGCAACCGCTGCTCAAGGACGCTCTGTTTCGGAGGAAATGTTCCGAGCATCGTATTTTTGCACTTTTGGCCGCGCTTTATCGCTGCTTCCCTCCGTGCCTCCGAGCGTACCCGCAGCGATAGCGAAAATTCTCTCCCCACCCCACACAAAGGGACGGAGGGGATAAATATTTTCGGATGGCATGAAGGATTGCCAGAAAACTTTGTATGATCGTGCCGAAGCATTCCACGGCGCACGGCGATGCATGATGATCGTTGGAGTACCGTCGTCGGTAAAAGCGCAGTAAGACCATAAAACTTACTCCATCCGCGGTTCGCACCCAATCAGTGGCCATTAACGCAGTGTATATGGGCGTCCTGCAGACGGTCGTCATCGTCGTCGACGCGAAAATCGTGCCGGCGAATTATGACGCGCACATATATCGCATTGTCATAATTGGTCATAAAATTTATCTAATCTAATTTAACTGTCCATCGCGCGGGGGAGTGAGGTGAGAAGAAGGTTGGGACCGGCACCGGCACCAGCGTAATATCGTTAATGGAATCGCAACGGATCGCAAGTCAAGCGTGCCGCCGACATACCATCATATCGTGGGCACGATGCGGGCACAATGTAATCCTACGATAATTCACGATAATAAGGGGATTTCATTATATTTTTTTTTTGTTTCCAGCACGCCGTCTACCATCTTGTCAGTATTTCTTGCCAACTCCGACCGAACTCCACGCCGACTGTTTCGTACGATGGCCCCGTTGGCGTGCTGATTGCAACGGGTGACATTTCGCGTTTCGCCACGGAGCAAAGGGACGACAAACTTTCCCGAACTCCCGAACTAGCTCCCGAAGAACAAAGAATAGAGAAACTTGGATTCATTTTTCGTTCGCTGAATCTATTCCCGCAGCCTGACCTTTCCGGTGTTTATGTGTGAGTGTGTTTCCACCAAATTTTAACGGGAATAATCTTACTCCTTGGTTGGAGCTGGCGGAACGCTTTCCTTGGACAGAAATTGAATTTTTCTATTTTCTAACTCATGGCTCCCGAGGGAATAAAGGAAGCGAAATTTATTGACCCTTTTTCTGGGTCACAAAACGAAGCTGTCGAGAGTTTCATTATGTGTGTTGTATTGTAAATGAAATCCAAATTTTGAGGTTTGTTTCCTAACAGCCTTTAATGTGTGGTAGTTTTTTTATTTAAAAATAATAATTTTTAATTTTTCGTACATTTTATAATCCTTTTTGGGACGTAAATAAGGTTCTCTGATCTCAATAATTTCTCATTACGTACCATATAAAATATTTTACGTTGGGTGTAATGCAAATTGCATAATTCTTGGCGCAGAATCTAATATTTTATATAGATCAAAAATGCGTCAATAAAGCTTCGAGCTCGAGTAAAACAGTAAACGCTATAAACGTAACCTGCCCGGAACGTATCATTTTCAAGCGGGAGTAGAATAATTTCAAAACGAACTTCTTACAACGCGCTGCTGCGAGCGTCCGTATCTCCTCTGCGCATCACTTGCCGGAATTGTGGCTCCACACCGCCGGAAGGCTGCGGCACCAAGGTTATTCTAATAAATTTAACCACCCCCGGCATGTCGGCATCGTTGCCCTTCAGAGTTCGATGGGGTCAGCGATGAATGAGCCGAGATAGCGAAGCAGCGCTCTCTCGCACCCGCTTTCGCCATTAGTTATGACATCCGCCCGGCCGAGCCCGAAATTCCTGCCCGTCCGTTTGATAAAAGCGAAGCACCCGAAATTGGCTTTGAAAAACTAGGACATGAGTGCTTGTCAATCGGTGAATGTGTCACACGCGCGCGCGCTCCCATTCGCATCGGTTGAGGCAAACAATCGCCGTGCATTGTTTCGCAAAGAGGCGCCCCTGTCGGCTTTCCGTTCGGCTCGGAAAGGGTTCGCTTTCATTTGGAGCAGAAATTAATTCACTAGCCGAATTCCATGCCTTGCGCCAATGGGGTTGCGCGCGAACCGGGCACCCACAGAACAGATAGCACAGCACAGGAGCTATCTCATGTTTATATCGCACATAAAATGATAATTTTCCCAAGAGCCCGGACACCCGCACCGAACCGAAGGAAACAGATGTAACCACGTACGGGGTTTGTGTTTTTGTTCCATAAAAAAAATAGGAAAAATAACAACAACGATCCAAGCCATGGTTCGTGACCTCGAGCATTTTTCGTTCCATTCCATGGCCTCCTTCAACCACCAGCCGGGTGGTGCTGGTGTTCTGGTGCTACTTTCGAGCGATTTTTTAAGAAGCCGCCGGTGTTTCGCTTCACCGTTGCAGCGGTGGCAACGAGCGCCACCACAATCACTTGACCTATTTAATCGCTCGAATCACTCGCAGATTCGTACCGGTGAATGCGGTTGAAAAATGTTCTCGACGCTCGTGTAGTTGTGCGCCACCCCGCCCCCGGGGGTAGGCGATGTAACGCATTACGACTACAGCTGAAATTATAATGACCATTTTCATTTGCGTGTTTGTACGCAAATAGGGTACGTTTGCTCGGTTCTTACAATCGCACCATTTGCACAGCTTTCGCTCTGATTTCGTTTGCACTTGCGGGTGCACCGCGGTGGGTGTCAGAGCTTCAATGGTCACCATCGAGACGAGGCGTGGGCGTTGGTCACCAGCACAACTCAACACTTGAGTAAGTCGTACGGTTCGAGGTCACTTTTCGGGGGAATGAGGAATGCAGTAGTTTGCCAGCAAATTGATTAGCTTGACCCAAGAGAGCTTCTACTGATGCCTAATGTCAGCTACTCACGGGAAATTTAGCTCTGGCCAACTGCGATCCGATTGTGATGGTTGCTTGGATTAAGTTTTAAACCACTTTTAATTGCATTACGTCATCCAACCGTGCACGGTTCATTGCTTAATTTCAAGTAGGTTGATTATATTTTTGTTTGAATTTTCGATGGACCAAAACATGTTTATGAATAGTCTGGCTAAATCAGCTGCCTGTTACTACGCATGCCGGTGAAAATATCTTACTTTTTTTCTCAAAACATGTTAATTTGCTAGGAAAAGTTTCGATCGATTTATGTATGTCAACCTTTTTTTGTTGTTTTGACTTAGAAAAGCTTCGATCAATAATCAATTCAAATATGATATGTTTGTATCGAAAACATATGTTATTTAGTACCGCATTTCTCGCACTCCTGAATAAAACCCTCCCTCCCATCCTATGCCCGAAATTCAACACCTTCCAATCAGAAGCCGCTCTCCAAGCCGACATTAATACACCCGCCGCAAGGTCGCATGTATAAGCACATGTACAAGTGGCGAAAAGAAACACGAATCACGCGAAAACAAACAGAAAACCCAGCAACACATAAGCAAAGTGGTTGATAAATCTAAAACAATCGAAAACATCCACCAGAAAGCATCCAACCAAGGCGCGCCCGTGCGAAAAGCGTGCCCCGGAATCAGTCGTAACTTTGTCGAAATTGATTGGAAAACATAAGAGGAAAACAAATTTTGCTTGCCATGGAATGATGAGAAGGGAGAGCGGGAGGTGGGAACAAACATTTCTTCCTCCATTTTACCGAGCGGCTCACTGATGTGTTCGATTTTTCTTCAATTTCTTCTGTGCACTTTTCCACTGCTTGAGCTCGTTAAACTTTTCGTAGGATTTTTTTCCCACTTTCTGTCCCTTTCTGTTGGATTTTTTCGCCCCGCTCCGTCTCGTTTTATTTATCTCGCGCCTTTAACATATGACTGTCACTGATGGAGCTGATGCTTTGGTGCGCCTTTTACGGAACATCTACGCGAGGGAAGAAGCTTCCCTTTTCGGATCTGTTCCGGGTTGAGCGAAACGGGATGTTGAATATAATAAATGTTTCGAAATAAGTTTTCAAACACCGATCGCGGGGTGTGCCTGGGGAACGGAGCTGGATGCTAATGTTGTGGATGGGAAGGGTTCGTATAAATAAAACATAACCAGAACTGGATCGTTTCGTGCAAATTCGGCTGAGACTGCGTAAATTTCGGCTGCGCTTCTTTGGGCATTTGTGTGCCTTCCTGCTTCATAACCATAAAGAAGAACATTCATCCGTGTATGGGAAAACATGTTTCAAAGAACTTTCCCCGCAGGAACACAGCGAGACAACGGTATGCCGCTATGTCGTTCTTCTTACGCTCGCCGTACTGACCGGAATCACTTTTGATGGCACACGCTCGTTGAATCGTTTGCCCTTCCCTGCTCGCTCCTTTCCGGAGGGTGCGCGTTTCCGTGGAACTTTACAACAGCCTACCCATAAAAGCCTACCATCCGGTCGAGTGCCGCGGCAACCCGTGTAGAAAGATAAAGGGCGTAATAATCTTGATCCAACGCGGGCGGGCTGTGCTGGGTTCAAGTGGCGAACATATTGTAGCGAGGCTGACAGTTTTTTTTTTTTTTTTGAGAGAAAGGGAGGTGGCTTTTATGGTTGGTTATTTGCATAAGTCAATACGCAATGTTGGTGGTTTTGGCGTGCCAGTGACGTACACGCAGCCGCACGCAGAGTGCCGACCACCAGCCAAATCACTACGAGCATGAAAGGAAAGATTTTTCCTCGGTTTGCACGTTTGCTCGACGTTTGTGGTCCCGTGTATCGTACGGCAATCGATACATTTGTTCAACAGCAGCGTTTGATTAATTCGGCGTTCAAGTTGAAGGACGAGATGGAACGGGAGTGCCGAGTTCGGGGCACTTAATAATGGGTTGTGGATAGGATCATAATTCTATTTTATTTTAGTCCGTGAAACGTAGAACATTTTTGTGACATGCTGTTACACGCGTTCATTAGTGTGTTATGTACCCAACAAAATTGTGTGCTAACCATCGTGATATGAGATATTTTTAAAAAAGTTTCATGTTTTGCTCATGCTTTCAGGCACCGAAAAAATTATCCAACGAACTATATGACATTGCATACATTCAGGCTGTCCTATTTATTTAATATTTTTTATACGTATTGCATACTTTTTGGCGTATATTTGAATGATCCACACCTGAGATAGAAATCGCGATTCGAATCGAAAATATTCACATATTTCATTTACTTACTTGCCCCTTATGTTAGATTACTTTATTTCTGGGTATATCTTACACCCTAATGTGTTTAAATTCTCATTCGACTTTGCATAAAACTCACAACGTTTTGTCATTACAACGGAATTAAAGTCGGACAGTCAGAAAGAAACCGGCACACGGTGTCGTTGAGCTCAAAGCTCGCCATGTGACACGGGCCTCACTGATTCGATTTACATCCCCGCCCCCGTTCGTTTCATTTTCCCACTACGCTGAGCCCAAAATGTTGTAATGATCATCAGTTACTGCTGCTTCACTTCAACGCTTAACCCCGCCACAGCCATCATGCCGATGGAACCGAAGGATTTATGATGTTTCTTATAGCAGTTTGACATTTACATTCGCTGTCATTGCGGAGGAATGTTTCATTTGTTTCGTTAAGCAATCACGTTGCGCACGGAAACGCCACCGTTCGTACAAGCGACCACGAAAAGCTCGAATCGAACCATCCACACGGTGCCCAGCGTTTCGGATGGTGACTATTTCACACCTTCCCTAACAGACACACACACACACACACACACACACACACACACACACATACAAACCGCCTGCCGGAAGGCGCTGTTTTATGTATAAAATAAAAGTTTTGCTACCATTTCCCTTTCCCTCTCATTCACTCGTTTCTCTCTCTCTCTCTCTCTCTCTCTCTCTCTCTCTCTCTCTCTCTCTCTCTTTCTCTCTCTTTCTCTCTTCGTCACATCCCATTGCCACGTGAGGGTGCCATTCAAGTCGCTTCGCTGCTAGACAAACATTGTGCATTTGCGTGAAAGTGGTCGGAAGCATGAAATAGACCCTCGCTGTCACTGCCTTGCCTGGGGGGAGCGGTGGAAAGTCATGTATTATGGAAAGGAATTTTTCTTCGCTACAGAATTAACACCGTGTCGAGGTACGGCTCCGAAGCAACCGGCGCCCGGGTGAGCTTTATTTCATTTCGGGAGCTATTTTCACCCGCACCGAGCACGAAACGAAATCGGATTAATAAAATTCTTTCCGATCGATGCTCCACACGTCACCCGGGGGGGACGAAAAAGCAGGTGCGAGCGCAGAGGAGAGGGGAGCGCAATACGAAAGTACGAGATTGCGAACTATTTTGGAATTTTACTACCTCGACCCGTCATTTTAGTTTTTTTTTTCTTCTTTTCATTTGCTTTCCACCTTGCCCTTGGGGTTCGATCACAATTTTGTTTTTTTTTTTTGAGCTCCGGCAAAGTGTGCAGTTTTGCGTTAGCGTAGCGAAAGTATGCGTGCGGAACGGTGACTTTCGATCGAACGTCATAATTTTCGAGTTATGTGAATGCAAGAGTTTTCGATCCCGGCGAGTGCCACTGCCCGAAAGAAGTGTGCAAAAATGTGGCACACTTTTAATGAGTTTAAATGTTTTTGACATTTCGTAAGCTCATTACCAGTGACATTTTTTCTTCCGCATTTCATTTCCTGTGAGATAAACCCACGAATACATGCTTAAAGTTCAGTTAAAAAACTAGTACACCATGTACCCTCAACATCAATGGTTTTCTAATTTTCCACCTGCTAGTTCCGTTTTGATCGTGCTTGAAATATCAAGCAAAACTTTCTGCTGCTAGTAGTTTGAGCATTTGTGTTTGCACATTTTAATCTTTTTGGTTGGCTTGTTGTTTTTTTTCCGTAAGTAATTTAACATTCCCATGCTGTTTCGAATGAAATTCCGTACCGGTTTGGCTCTGACCGTACGCTCGTTCACCGTACAGCCCGGGTTTTTAATTCAAATTCTTGAAGCAAACTCGAATCTACCTCGCGAATGGTTATGTAACTCTCAAGGATGTTTCTATTTTCATAATCAACACTTCAACAGTGAGCGGCACTTTTCGACTGTTTGTCGTGTTTTTTTTTCCTCTCTTCCCCTCACGCTCTCTCTTAGTCTGCGTTATTGTTTCACTCGGTGGCATATTGTTCGGTAGAGGAAGTAAAAAAAAAAGAAACAACACTAAAGCCAAACAGCAAGGCAAAGTGTTGCCTTCAAAATGGTTGTTTATATTTTTGAGTGCAGCGGCGAAGTGAAGCACTAGAATCATTGGAGAGTACATTAATAAGAGCTTTCAGAAGTGAGCTAACAAAGCGAAGGTAAGTTAGAAGGTTTAGTTTTTTTTTGTAAATCACAATAAAACGGCTTTCAGTGGTAATAACGTTATGTGCAATAACCCATAGTGAATAGGTTTTACTTTACTAATAAAGTGTATTATTGCCAATTGTTTAGCTTAAATTTGGTAATTCTACTTCAAATCAAGCTTACAATCATGCTTATCAAGACACCTATCAATTTTTAAATCTTAAACAAAATGTTCCTTCTAATATCAATTAATATTATATTTTTGACTATTATTTTGTTGAGCGTATATACAGCAGAGTTCTTCAATGGAGACGCCTAGTACCTCATGCGAAACAGCTTCAATTTCATTATATTTCAAAGCACGCCGTGTACGAAATGGGCGTCCTAAACTAAATCGTTTCGGTAGGAAAAATGCCATTTTTATAGGCAATTTAATTTCAGCTTGCCTTCGATTCAACTCGCTTCAAGACCAACTCATTCTGATTGCCGGACTGACACTGCTGCCGTTTACCGGGAATGTTATTTTATTCTCAAGCGAGCTCAAGAGAGCTACGCCTGTGTTTTCATGGGAAGCTCTTGACCAGCGCTGCTGCCTCCAAGTGTCAGCGTAGTCATTAGAGCACGTGTTACCCAATTCGGTTTACTCTGGCTGCTCGCATGCTCCCATGTTGTCCAACGCTTGTGACCCTGTTCAGCGAAATGCACACATCGATAGGCAAACCGTGTTGCCTCTCACGGAAACACGCTTTCGTGGCGGTTCTCTCGATAAAGCTCCCTGGCGAAGGAAGCCTCTCTGCGGAGGGTAAAACCACGGGGTTTTCCAAGAGCACGGACCCTACGATGCGAGCGAAACAGTGTCCGTGGCCGCGCGCACCGCAAGGATACGAAGCGCGTTTTTCTTGCTGGTGGGCTCCGGGGAAAAACCCCAACGGGGCCAAACTTTGAGGCCGATAACATCCAACATTGCTCAGGTGATGTGTGGCTCTCCCGCATTCTGTCTCTCTCCCTATCGTGTGCTCGCTCTCTCTCTCTCTCTTCCTCGCTCTCTCTCTCTTTCTTTCTCACTTCGAAAGGTATGTGAGTCCTGATAATCGATACTCCTTAACGACGGCAACAGCGAAGGCTACGAGGACGAATCAACGGATGACAAACCGAACGACTTGGGTACTTGAGTTGTCGTAATTGTGCTGTGGAATAAAAAAGAGTGTATGTCTTCTTTTTTCCTCCTCGACAGAAGAAAAAAGGAAGCGGTGGTTGTTGGCCTTGAATATTCCTGTCGCCCGATATCGGTTCAATCATCTTCCGGGAGGCGGGGGACAATGCCGGGTGCGGGCTAGATTGATTGGACAGGCAGCTAAAATTGCCACGATAACGCCCGCAGTGCTCGCAGCAGTTGTAGAAATCAGCCGTGAATTACAGTGGTCACCTTCACTTCGCTGTATGTGCAGTTGAGGCAGCAGCGCCTCGCATTACATAATCAGCGGCGACAGCACGAACGCGTTTTCAATCCACACGAGAGCCGTTGCGATCCATTCTCCTGTTCAAATATTCATATTTTATCGAGGCAGCTATTTAGAAATAGCCACCCATGTTGGTTCCCCATGTTGGGGGATGGAACAAGATTTTGATGCGACACGGCAAGATGGAACACAACACGCGTGTGGAGGAACACCAACCGAGGGCATCCTTGAAGAGTGTCGAAAATTGGGAGGAAGCAACCGTATTTCTTCTCCGGTCATGCTCATAGTTCTTACCACGTTTTGCCACACTCTTTTTTCTCTCTCCTTCTTAATTTCTCTCTCTCTCTCTTTCTAGCACCAACACACACACACATACAAACACATACACGCATACGTACATATTGCGAAGTAACGATGTTTGAACATAATTCCTAGAACCAGTCCCCCGAATTATTGGAAGTATCGATTAATCGGAGTGGCTGTTTTGCGTTTTTCAAATAGCTGCACCAAAAATACCGAAGAAACCCATCACTTAACATTTCTACAGACTTTCCAAGACCTACTAACCTCAAAGAGGTCCTTGTTGAGCTAAAATAAGGCGCTTTAAATACAAAACCATACGGATTTTACGGCTTACCATCAAACAGCCTAAATGTAGGTAATACGAATAAGATTTTTGTAGTCGTTTACGAGAGCAAAAATCAGTGTCAGTATGTGATAAAAAACGCGTTAAACAAAAAGTGTCAATATTACCACTTTTCGGTAGATTACAAATGGTATGAACTTGCGGTGGTGGACGCTTGAATGTTTGCTATTGGTGACATCGTAGATTCTCTCCCATACGAAATATTTCATGAAACTTTCATCAAAACAAATCCACGTTACCCCTAAATGTATGCAATCGAATGTCCTTCTTCACATAACACAACATTTCGAACCCTATTGGGAAACTCATTCCCCCCAGATTTTGCTCCATTACTTTCCCTCCCTCCCCCTGCCCTCGATCCCATTATTTACCGTTTGACAGCTGCAGCAGCGTTGTGCCGGGGAACATAGATGTGGAGTTTTGGTCGTAGTAGAGCGCCGACATGTCCGACAGCGGCTCCGGGCTCGCGGCCGGTACCAGCACCAGCAGCAGATGGATGAGGCCAAGCCCGAGCAGCCCGAACCTGAGGGTGCGTGCCCCCCGCCGCTGACCCCAAGGCACGCTTCGTAGGGACTTGGTGTTGTTGGTGGTTGTGTTGTTGCTGTTGCTGCCGCTGGTGGAGGAGGGAAAGAGGCTACCACCACCGGCTCGGACCCCTCTGCTACCCGTTCGGTAGCGCCTTCGCCCACTGTGACAGCCGGAGTCACCCTGCTCCAGCAGCTCCATCGTGCAGGAGGGCAGTAACGTCGGCACTGGTAGTGGTGGTGGTGATGATGGTGATGGTGTTGTTGACGGTGACGATGGTGATAGGGAAGGCGCCAGGTGCAACGGTGCAACGGTCCGGCTTCTGCTCATGCCGCGACGGTGCATGGCCGTGGTAGTATTATTATTATCGACAGTGGTAGCAACGGCAGCACCGGCAGAAGTAGTAACAGCAGCAATAGTGGTGGTGGTAGTGGTGTTGTTGTTGTTATCGTTGTTGTCGTCGTTATTGGTGGTAGTGGTGGTGGTGGTGGTGGTGGTTAATTTTCGGCTACGACCCGCAGCGGCCTGCTGGCGATGCATCGTACCGTGCGACCTCGACGTGAACGGCGACAGTAGTGAGAGCGGTGATGGCTTCATTGCGTCCTTTTTTCAGGAAAAAGGGAACCCTTCTCCGGCAGAAAAAAAGGAACGCCGTCTCCTATCAAGGGTAGCGTCTCGTGGGCATTCTGGCTGCGTTCTGCAACGCTCTGTACGTGTGTGCGTGTAAACCGGACACCGTGGGCCGTACCGTTGAGCAAAGGAAGCAGCAAAAGCAAACCGAGAGCAGGAAGAGCAAAAAATATCCCGGAACCAAAATCCTGCGACGCCGTCCAAACACGCGCTCGTGTTTTGCGTGTGTCTGTGTGCACTGTTCACTTTCTCGTTTCGTGTTTCTCCGGCTGGTACACCTTCGAACAACTGCGTGTGCGGCCTGCCACTGTTCCACTGACCGTTTGGGAGGAACGGGTTTTGGCGGGTCGCTAATTTATGCGCTCGCTGCCGTTCCTGTGCCGTATTCCTTGTTTGTTTGTGCTTGCGGTGCTCCCGAAAAAAGAAACTCCAGGGGGTTGGTGCTAGAGGGAACGAGAGGAATGCTAGAGACCGGGAACGGGTGCTTGGGCAACAACCGGAAACCACCACAGCTGCAGCGGCTACCGCCGTGCCGAAAAGCACACCGTTTCTGCACAAGTTTCGAACGAAAACTCCTCCGAAATTGGCTCAACAAAATAGTGAAAACCCAAAACAAAAAATAAAACAGTGGTACGACAAAATCAGCCCCTTTTCTCCTAAAAGCCCTTCTCTGTCGAGCAAAACCGGGCAGCTGTTAGCAGGGCTGCAGGGCTCCTGCCGACCGACCCGGGGAACAAAAAATAACCACCCAAACCCGACCTAACCACACCAGCTGTAGCCCGTCACTAACACCAGCACGCGACGCGATCGTACCCAGCGTAGCCAGCGACCGTACAGGACGGACCGGACGCGGGCTCCCGCGCTAGGGTTTGCTATTTTTTTTTTTCGTTTTGCCTCCGTAACCGTACTTTCCGCGTTTCGATTACGCTCGTTCTGTTAGCAAAATCTGCCCGATTCGGATTTTTTCATTCCCACAGCCCCGGGCACTCATCTCCTTCGCCTTCGATACACTTCCACGCACTGCGGGTGCTTGCTTGGCACATCGACACTTGAAAGCGGTGGAAAGCAGAAAAGAAAACCGATCCACGCCGAAAATTCGCTCTAGAGACTCGCACACACTCACGCGCGCACGCACGCACGCACGCACGCACTCACACAGGAGCCTAGTGGCCTCCGGGTTCTAGCACCAGGTGACACCTCGCGAAACGTTTTTTTTTTTTCTCTCTATTTTTTTCTCTGCTTCTGCTTGCGCACGGTGCTCGGTTTTCCTGGTGAAAAGATGCTTTGAGTGCGAGGCTTCCTGTGTTCCCGTGTTGCAGCCTGCTTTTCACACGGACACAAGCACGGGCACGTACGCACGCACTACGCGCGGGAGTGGTAAAAATCCGGAACCGTTTCGTTGCGGGCGGGTAGGGCGGATGGGTGGAGAATACTATATTACAACTCCGTACTAGCACCAGTGGTTTATATATGTACACTAAAAAGAAGGGAATGCAAACCGAGGTATTGTTATCGCAGTAGTGGACGCGCACGAACTAACGTGCCAGCACTCGAAATCCCAGCGTTCTGGCTGCCAGCGAAAGCTCGCTCGCGTGCCAGGACGTTCCGGTTTCGTCCTGGCACGCGGCTCTCGGAGTGGAGCAAATTTTGTCGATAAAAACGGCTTCCCAGCAGGCAGCTCGGGTGCACGAAACGATCAGCCAGCGGTTGCAAGCGAACGAGCGAGAGAGAGAAAGGATGTTCGGGGAGCTTTTTCAGCTCACCGAAGAGAAGCTTGCAAGCTGCTCGTTCTGCATGAATGGTGTGAGTATTCTCCAAGTGTAATCGTTTCATCGCTCGCCTGCTAAGAGGTTTTATCTTCTTCAAAGCCTTAGAGCTTTTGCTATCCTTTCTCACTTTCTCTCTCTCTCTCTCCCTCTCTTGCTCTCGTGCGCTGAAATATCAGCTGTAAATCAAGCTGCCATTTTCAATAGTTACAAAAAGGGACCGATATCGCACCACTACCAGCGTGCGAGCGGAGCGGGAGAGCAGCTCCGTACGCAGCACAATCACTCACTCAGCCATCGTTTCATTCACGCGACGATAAGGACGTAACGTACCGTCCCCTGCCGGCCGTGTCGGTTTAGTCGGCGAGTACGCACTCCATTGTGGAGCATGTGGCCGCTCCGTGTGGAACGTATCGTGGTGGATTCGGCATGTGATGAACAATTTTGCTTTATATTTCTCATAAATTGGAGATTATTTTCAGAAATAAAAGCATTTATGGCGGTTGAGAGTTTTTTTATTTGCTATTTTGTGTGTAAATTTGTTATTTAATATGTATAATTCCACACTAATATCATCCTCCCATCAGTTTTCCTTATGCACTACCAAAACATGTCACTTTTGTAGTGACCAAAAAATCCATCTAAACCTTCGCTGGGGCTGCTGGTGTCACAACCCGTAAATGAATCGAATAAAGCTACGGCGCAAGCTCTCCAAGACGCTCCGAGCCGCGAAGTAGTAGACTGTTCTCTTCACTAACACACCCGCACCGGTTCGTCTGCACCAGGACCTGCACGAAGTCTTCGCTGCCAGCTCGACCCAAATAGAAGCACAGGAGCTTTCCATATGAGAAAAGAGCAAGAGAAAGCGAGAATGATGGCGAGTATGACTCCCAAAAAGGACATCAAAAGCTCCGAACGGCAAAGAGTGTTCTCTCGCAGAAAGCTCTTGCACGTTTGGATGCGAACACACACACACACACCGTGAGTCGCGAGGAGGCATAAACACAGAGACGGTGGCGAACTCCCACACTTCGGTTCGGTGGCTGCGATGTTGAAATCGGAATGGTGCAGTCTAGCGCAATGTTGTCGATGATGCATGCTCCTAGCACCCTGCACTGTTCGCTGCCCTAAATAATTGCCCTGAGAGAATAGACATCGAGTTAAAAAAACCCTATTGTTCTTTTTCTTTTGAAGGGCAGGAGGGAGGAGATTGCAGCAGGTTACTGGCAGGGTGAATTTCGCAAGCTCCTGCTAATCCCGGCTAAGTGGTGCTTAAGTTTAGCAAATTATAAAACGAACTTAATTGAACATTAATTCACTTAATAAAGAACAGATTAATAGGCGCTGCAAATTTCCCCCATTCCCCTTTTCGGGATTGGCAAACCGCGTGACAATCTCGCAGCGAAGGCAGAAAACATGCACCAAACACACAGGATTGCGACGTTGGTAGGCCAGCAAAAGGCATGCGCTCTGGCAAAGGGAAGAAATGGGGTCTTGCTATTGCTTGCTTTGTTTACTATTTTTTGTTTCGCTGTTATTTGTCTCATTAGCTTCCTCCAGCGATGCCTCCTATTGGGGGCCAGAGAGATGGTTTATTTCTTTTTGGTCTATTTTCATTTCAATAGCTGAGGATGTGGGAAAAACAGATTGAAGAGGCTTCTTATTATTTTGTAGTAAATTCGGTTCGCAACGGGCTGAATTCGAGTACGCCTAAATGTATGCAATTTTATGTACGTGTGTATTTACAACGACCCCAATAAAGAGCGAAATTCACGGACCGAAGGCAAACAAGCCCTGCGACCCTTCCTGTCCCGGAGCCGGTTGTGACTTGACAGTGATGGTCACGATTGTCGCACGTGCTGACTGTGCACATTCGCAACCGACCACGACCACGGACACACGAACACGATTAAGGTGTTTCCCGGAACCCGAACGACCCCGAAGGACTCAACCGTGGCTTTCCGCTCGTGTGTTGGTGTGTGTGTGGGTGTGTGTGTGTGTGTGTGGGACGGAAAAGTTGACTGTCCGCTCGCAATGGCCGATGGGAGGCACCCCCGGTACAATGGTGCCCTCGTGCTTTCGTAAATCATCCTGCCAGGACTTACCCAAGGATCACGCGGAACGTTTGTGTTGTGCTCAATGGCACAGCGAAGAAGGTATACGGTACATGTTCCACTGCCGTTTTCCGTGCCTTACCCAAGAAAGTCTCCTTCGTCCTTCGTGGCGAACATTAACCCGTTTCGTTTCGTTTCTTTTCTTTTTGTGCTCCCTTTCTCTCGGTTTGCCTCTAGCTTATGCCTCGCTTCCCATATTAAAAGGTGAACATTCCGACCGCGCGTGGTTCCCGCTTTTGATGGCAGGAAGTGCGAGTCACAGGGGTGAGGAAGAATCAGGCCACGTATTGGCAATTATTTTCATGTTTGGCCACACTTTGGCTGCTCACGAAATCCGCACAGCCGGCATGGCAGGCGGAAACTAAAGTTTGCATTCTCCCGCCACCCGCGTGCACTTGCCTACGAGGAGCGCGCGATTTACTTCGTAGCACAGGGGTGAGGAGTGAAAAGATGGAAACGTAATTATACGGCACGAGCCGAACCGTGGCCAACGGTTGGGAGGAAAGAGCGGCACCATAATAACGCCACCAATACCAAACAATCACACAAACGGGCTCCACATTCTCCCACCCCGCCGCCTAATGTTGTACGGACGCGTTAGTGTTTTGATGTTTGACTTGATGAAGCGCCGGTTTGCCGGTGGAAATTGTGTACCAGTAATGGCACACTTTCGCAATCGTCGACGGGTTGTTGAAATTTTTCAACCTAATACCGCGCCAGATTGCTCTCCATGTTCGCATGTTTTACAAGTACGATAATGGGAACGGTTTTACACGTTTTTAATAGATAGGAACAAATTTTCGCAAATAAAACGAAAGCGACAGTTTTCCAAATGGCATCAAATCATACTTTTTTATAGCCAAAGTACATCAGTAAATTATCGGACATTTAGGAATGTTTAATAATATACTAAATTCGGAGGTTTGTGTCTTGGAAAACGGCTATTTTCTACCTAATTACAAATATGCTACATAATTTTAGGCGTAATGTCATCGAAGGTCCAAGCCCAAAATTCGGAACAGATAAATTGTACTTTTATTTCTTATGTTTTATAAATTTCAGCGGATTTCTGGCTGGAATAAAAAGTTATACGTAATATTGTTCACGTATTCAAGAGGTCTTATACTTCAAAGAAAGAAGTGAAAGACCATAGACGGCTCTGATGCCGTCGTGTAAATGTGTTGCGTGTTGTTATATTTGAATGTGGCTCTAGTTAAACGAAACCTCACCATATCACGCCTGCTCTCCGTCTCTCTGTTTTCTCCATCAATCATGTTCTGTTTCGTGCCTGAACACTCCATCCAGCACCTTACCCCACCGATCTACAACCATTTCGCTTCGTTATTCTTCACACATACAACGCATTAATAACGTCTCGGACGATTCCCGTAATCCTAGCATCGCTCGTTTGGATCATCGTTTAGATCTTTTGCTGGTGGGCTGTGTGTTGTTGGGTTTTCCACTTGGTGAAAATTACGAGCCTCCTCACAGTCACACACAAACACACAAAACCCGTCTTCAGTGTTCAGTACCCTCACAGGCATACGATTATGAGCGATAGCACTTATGGGATAAAGTGAAAAAGAAAGGAAAACAAACGCGCCCATCACGCAACCAAAACCGGTCCCTTTCGCCATGTTCCGACGTCGGCGACGTTTCTTAATTGTTTAATGGTTACCACTTGCGGTCACGAATCGGCGGTTTCCACGAGATCACACCACGCACGACAAACACCGATCGACGTACGACGCCAACCTTCTAAACAATTACTTAAAATTCATTGCTCGCTCAGGTGACGTTCGTTCGGAGGGATTTTTTTTTTATTTCGGGGCCGGCGTCCGTGCGCCCCGGGACGGTTTTGCGTCAGTCGATTGCGTTGGATAATAATTTACGGTTCACCTGTCTGTCCCGTGCAGTTTCGTGACTTTAACTGACCTCTTATGCAACGCAATGGCGGCCGGCGTCGGGTCAGTACCGACGATGGAGCTACACGTTACGCCACGCTTCACGTCGATGGAGGAAACCTTTAGCCCTATCGCTGCAATTCGTCTGCCTTCGGAGGGGAAGGAAAGGACCAAAAAGGGAGGTGAATCGAATGGTCGATAAGCTCCCAGTGTTCGTAAAGGTCAATGAAAAAAATTCTATCGGGAAGCCATTACGGGTGTCGATTACGGAGCCATCGTCCTGCCCCATTCCCTCCTCCTCACCCATCGACGAATGATGCCCAACCGTCTTCCGTTCACGGTCCGAATGGCACATCCGGTTAGTGAGCGGCGCGAATAGACCATTCTGGACTGGTACACCGTTCTGCCGGCAGGGGGCGCTCGGTGCGTGCCTTTTTCGGTGTCCTTCCTGCTGGTGCCCTTTTTTGTCACTCAGCGCCCACTACGACCAAGTTAACCGTTCCCAGTGCGATAGATTCTTTGCGTTCGTGCTGCGGTAATGGTGTGCTGCTTCCTGTGTTATTTCAGCCTTCTGTTCTTCGACCGGTTGTTTCTGTGCTTTTTTGCACATCGCTCTGCTTTCTTCTGCTTCATCTAGTAAGGTCGGTTGTTTTTTTTCCTTCCCGTGAAATTCTTTCCCAAGCAGCTTTATGTTTTTCCGGAGTTTTCTTTCGTTTTTTTTGTCTGCTGGTAGTGTTGTTGGCGTTCATGTATGGAAACGGACAGGGCGCTGCTCGTTTGGCAATGACGCAGACAAACACAACTGGCCGCAGCACGCAACTACGCTACGCAACACCGCCAGTACACGCCATCCGGATCCGAAACCGGTGGGAAGTGGTGGGCGTGGGGGTGCATTTTCGTTAATAGATAGTTGATTAACATTTTTTATTACACCCTATTATACGGTGCGGGGGGAGGAAAAAGAGGGCAGCTCATCCAGCATAAGTCCCACACACGGGCGTAGGAGACGACTCCTGTGGCACGGACTAATGGCCCCCAGGATGGGTCGTCAGTATTTTTTTTTTTTTGGTTCTCGTTTTCGGTGCGTCTTGAAAGATGAACGGAATGAACCGCCTTGTTTCTGCGAAACGATGTACAAACGTTGATCATTCAAATGGTTCGGAAAATATACTTGAGCTATTGGCTGTGGTCGTGGGTTTCCCGCAGCGAGAAGAGTCGATGTCTTATTCCTTTTCTTCACTCGCTTTTAGAACGATGCGGGAAGGCAACAAACCATTACTACCAAAAAGATCTTTAACTGTTGGGAAGTGAATTAGATGATCGAAATTTTTACTAAAAATTTACGTTTACGTTGTGTACTATTAAGATTTTTTTTCGTTAGTTCAACAAGACAACATTGTTAATAGAACCGAATAGTCCCTAAAAAGTTGATTGTTACGTATTATTGATGCGTTGCTGTAGTGCAGTTTGCATAAATATTGGTAATTTTTTGTACAAACAGCTTAAAAGCATGAAATTGAGAACATATTAATCCTTTCAACTTGTTATATAAAGATTGAGAACAAACAAACTAATATGGGAGACGAAAAGACAAAAGGTTTTTGGACACGTTCATTTATTTGATAACTGCATACATTCAGGCGCATTTATTTATATTGAATCCCCAAATGTATGCAATTTTCCCTCTTCGCAAAACACAATATGTTTTAAGCAGCGCATTATTACCTTAAATCACAAAATTGCTGCTCTTTAATATCGCTATGTTCTCGACTAAATAATTGAACACAAATTGTATCCTTCCCTTCGGATTTCGCTATTTCTCCATGCCATTGCTTTGGACGTCCTACAACCGATAAATCTTACATTACGCCCACGGTACACGGTGCGGTACTTAAAGCACGGGTAGCATGGTTTGGCATTTGAATAAAATTCCTTTCGTTTTCATTGCCCATACACACACACACACACACACACACACACATACACATACGCATTTCCATTTCCGTAACTCGTTCGCTCGACCCGGTCAAGGACGATTGGCGAGTGAGTAGTGAGTGTGCCATCCATCACGCGCGCGGAAGGGCCGAAGTACGCTCGGTTTACCTTTTTTTTTTTTATCACTCACCTCCACCGTTACCGGACGTTTAACGTCCACCGACTCCACAAACTCCAAAGCACCAATGGCCCGTTAGCCCACCGTTGTCATCGCCTAAGCTCATAATCAATTTTCCCTTCGTCAGACCCGGCAAGTAAGCCGTAAGGAATTGGATAGTACGGCACCGGAAAGGGGCTGGATCGGTCTCCCGGGGTCGTTCAAGCGATATCCACACGTGTGTATGCGCGTGTGCGTGTTCGTGGGTCTTCTTCCCGAACGACAACGGTAGGCTAGATTAGGAATAGAACCAACCCATATCGAGCAACCGCTCGTCGCGTTGTCCAATGTTTTATGCTCCGGTATGTTGTGCGAGTCGTTCAGAATTTCATATCAAAGCTGTCCCCACGCTTCGTTCGCTGGTTCGGAAGTTGCTCGGAAACGACGAGTACGGGCTAGAAAATCACGGGTGCTGATAAAGGCACTACGGTACGGGAAGTGAAACGAGAATCGTAACATTCGCCCATTCATTTCAAGCACCTGATCCCAGGTGTAGAATCAACGTACCGTTTCCATGTACACCACTGTCGAATGTCGCTCATTGAGTTCGAAATTTTATTTATACCATCAGCAATATTGGACATCTCGGATTATGCTCGCTCGCTGGCTCGCTCGGTATCACGCTGCAAACGATGGCCTGGTGGAAATCGATAAAGATTCCTGTGCTCCACAATGCTCCGGAGGGACTTACACGTTAGTAGCTACATTGATATATGAATGCTGTACGGGTCTTAGTTGAAATATATCGTAGAGTACACAATACAACCGCTTGCACGTCTAAGATAGAATGATTTAAAGCTCTGTCTCTCTCCCACTTTACAAGAGCAAGACACTATACACATACATTGGGCGTCTTGAAACGAATAGTTTGACTATTCACATGTGTATTTAATTACCTGTTTTTCAATATTTCACACCAGTGCTGCTCGGTAACTCTTGTAGCCAATATGAAAATATTTTCATTTCTTTACAATAATATAATATATAATATATCCATACAAACGAGTGAAACCCATCTCATAAAGCACCTTGTCCACGTGCACAGTAAAATCATGGTTATCTTGATTAGACGATTTTGAAACGATGTTTGTTTAGTCTTTAATAATCTAACCACCTAATTATTCCTAAACCTGGACGTTTGTAATTTTTCCAGTATCTCCTCGCTCAGAAGTCTCTAAAACAGAAATTTACTTTTTTTACGCATAAATACAGCATTCCTTTTCGTCCTTTTATTTCTTGTGGTTTACGTCACCGTGGTGCGATCGGCGGTGTGACTGCAGGTTGGTAATGCACGAAAACTTGCCATCGCAGTCAGCACAAGCGTACCGCATCACGCCCGTGTGCGTGGTACGATGGGTCATCAGTGACTCCCGGTACGGGAACGACTTCGAGCAGACCTCACACCGGAACGGTTTCTCTCCCGTGTGCGATCGTTCGTGCACCTTCACCTGACCCTTGGTGCGGAACGGTTTCCCGCAGAAGCCACACTCGAACGGGCGCACATTTTCGTGCACCGTCCGGTGCATCTTCAGCGAGCTGTAGCTGGAGTAATGCTTCCCGCACGTACCACACTCATAGATTGGTGCGCTGCCACAGTCAGCTCGCTCGTGATCGGACAGGGCGGTAAGCGAGAGGAAGTTTTTGCCACACCGGGCACACATGTGGCGTGGTTTGCTCACGATCGCTTGGTTACGGCCGTGCGCATACCGGATGTGTCGCTGAAGGCATTGCGGTTTGGGGAACAGCTTCCGGCACCATTCGCACTCCAAGTGTTTACGGTGTTCCTCGCGCGCGTGCCGCTGAGCTTGTGCTTCCGTCTCAAAGTGTTGCTCACAGCAAGGACACTTGTAGCGCAGTCGGCCATCCGGTCCGTGTAGCGGAATGTGCTTAGCTAATCGTTTCGCACTGACGTACGATTGATCGCAGTATTTGCAGCGATATTTGGCTTCACGTTTGGTAGTGTTCTTTATGTACTGTAGCTTCTCTCGGGCACGGTCTAGCGGTATGGCGTGCGTACGTTCCAGGTGGCGCGCCATCAAGTATTGCGTGGTGTACTGCTGCGGACAAAGCTTGCATCGTAAGTAACCTTCTAGCGATTCTGATAATTCACGTAGAGTCCTGCAAAATATGTAAATGATTTTTTTTAAGAAAATAGAACATTTGAGCGAACCAAAAAGCAAAAGGGTGTTCTACTTACCCTAGCTGCTGCTGTAGTCTTTCCTCGTTCTTTTTAATCATCCTGAGAAGCAACGAATTTATAATTAGATATATATTTTACTACTTGAAATTAAAATATTGTGTTCACATAAGGTTCGTCGCTTGTTTGAGAAGTAACTTACTCTTCATCTGCTTCCGGCACTGGCTCCGAAGCCGTAATTGATTCATCAGCTGGCTTGCACGATAGTTTTTTGTTCCGTGATCTTGTTCTCATGCCTGGCTTACTCACATGCTCCCCAGCAATATCGCATTGTTCCAACGGGTTTTCAACGTCTATCGTATTTGGTTTAGTTTCTTCTATTGATTCTCTTGGTTGTTCCGTATCATTTTCGCTTAATGTTACTACTTTGTACAATTCAGTCGGTTCACAGCCGCTGATGTTGGATGCCGTCGATTCCAATTCTTCTGCAAAACTTATCGTATAAACGCTCGGTTTATCTCTCTCCTCATCATTCGAGACATGACATGTTGCGATACCGTCGTCCCAAAATTCACTCTCCGAATAATCATTATCAATTGATTGCTAAAACGAAAGGAAGCAAGTGAATACAATCGCGACTACAAATTTTTCGCTCACACAAACCTCTGCTTTCTGTTGCCGGTCATTAGCCTCATCTTCGCTACTTTCAACTGTCCTGGCAGTGTTAAGAAAATGCTCATCGAGCGTCACGGATTTACCAAAATCCGTTTCGGACGCAACATTTTCATCGTTAGAATCGTGGGATAAGGCATCCCCAGAAGTATCGTGCGTGTCCACACCATCTTTGCGCTCGAAATATCCTTCAGTGTTGCTCAGTATCTGAACAGAATTGAGAACCGTGGTGAAAGTTTTTCTCTTGCGCCCTTTTCGTTCCCATGTACTGGTGCGATCGGTCAAACTGGGCATTGCTTTAATATATGGAAGAAAAAGGAAATGATATTACTTTATACTGTTAAGGTAACAAAATTATTTAATCTTACTTTTTTTGTTTGGACGTGATAAAACCGGTTTGATGGGTACATTTTCCAGGCCACATTTATTCCTTCGCACTTTGCGATGTTTGAGCAGATTTCCAATGCATGAAAATTGCGCGTTACAAACGGTGCACACAAACGGTTTGATGTGTGTATGAACGGTTGAGTGGGTTATCAGACTTTCGCGATATGAAAACGATTTGCCACATTCCTGCCAAAAACCAAACAGTTAAAATAGTGCTTGTTGGTGTCAGGTTGGTGCACCTACCTCACATTTATACGGTTTTTCGCCCGTATGTACGCGTCTGTGTATTTTTAGCTGACCGCGTGTTTGAAAGGCTGCACCACAAAAATCACACAGCTCTTTCTTTTCCGAGGTGTGCAGCAGCCGGTGGGTTTTAAGCGATGCTTTCGACGCGTAAAATCGGTGGCAGATGTCGCACTGGAATGGTTTTTCCACCACGAGATGGCTAGTAGACTTTAGTTCCATCCTGAACTGAGTGGTATCATAAAATGTCTAGTTCTTATAACGAGACACCAGATGATTTGTGTGTCGAACGGTAATATTTTGTTTTATTGATAGGTTGAGCACGTTTTAAATGCTTAAATGTTAATTTGAACTAAAATATCGTTACTGTACAAGTAAATAGTGTTTCGCACGGAATAACACACCAAAGACACCAAACCTTAGCATTGTAACAAATGTAAACAAATAGCTCACGTAAACAAAACAAATGTCAAATACATTGCCTAGTGAAAACGTTATTTCATATTGATGTGCTGCATTTCATTTTCCCAAGCATCATATTATTTTTATTTGACCGTTAATTTTATTTGCATAAAATACAAAACAATCGATAGATTAATGCGTTTAAGTCCGTGCTAGAATTTTCAGTTGGTGTTCGTGTTTCTGATGCTTTGATCATACGAAAAAAATGTATTTCTACTTCGCTTCAACAATCCACGTTCCTTTTTTAACTATCGCGAAATATTGCCAGAAAGCTAGAATCAAAGGGGCTTTTGAAATGCTTACAATTTTATCTGGGTGTTAGTATCTCAACGCTACACGTTATGCTGTTATTAGACGAGGAAAAATAATGCCAGATGGGTTTGGATATTTTCTGCCAAATCGCGTTTGACAGAAAATATCCAAACCGCAAATCACAATTCGACATGCTCAGTTCTGATTTTTTCAGACTGGATATTTTCTGTCAAAATGGTTGTTTACATTTCGGTTTGTTTTGGTTTTCTTGTGGTTTGGCATTCACCTACAATTGTGTCCGTACATTGTACAATCATTATTAAAAGCATTATTACAAGAAATAACCGCTCCGTCCAATGTATCCGTCCGTTATTACACGAGCGGGTGGATATTTTATGCCAAACGCCGCGCCGGAGCCCAGTTTGACAGAAAATATCCAAAACCATCTGACAGTAGTTTCCCTCGTCTAATAACAGCATTATTGACTGAGCAGATTAAAAGGTTCTGTGATCATTTAAGTTCAAGTGTTTCCCTAATAACTTATCATGCAGATACTGTGTCAGACAAGATGGCATGAATAAATGGCGTTTGTGTAAAGCTAGGGAAGTGTTAAAATATTGTCAATCGCTGAAAGTGTACCTAATCGTACCAATGAAAAGTGCGTCGCAACGCAAATGCATAAGCATGCAAACAACATGCATTTAATGAACCGTTCTAGGGTATTGCACATAAGAATGAGACTGAAACAATTTTTGACAACCCCAAAAGACCCAGTTGGTCCATCAGAGCAGGTTAATGCTCTCTAGGCCATGCTCTTTGGACCATTTGACAGGTCTTGATTTGACACGTCTTCACACGATCACAACGTTTTGTTTCTGGCAAAAAACGAGAAAACCTATAGAATCCAAAAGTTTTAGCTAAAATTTGCTAATAAAATGGTTCTTTTAACTAATGAAGAGGTAAGATTTGTTGTGCTAACTCTTCCCGTTATTTGAACGCAACTTGAACCATGCTTTACTTTACATTCGTCCAGTTCCTGTCGCAGCTCACGCTATTAGCACAGTCAGCCCGGAAAGACTCCTCGTTCACAGTAACCATCAAGCGGTGTAAGTATCAGAGGCACGTTGCTAATTACCATAGAAAAATGACATATTAAAATCGTTTACTTCTATGACCCGTTGCTTGCGCAGACGATGGCCACGATCGACCGAAACCCCGCGAAGGAAAACCACCCCTACCAACACCCGCCGAATACAGCTGTTTGATACGAGCCAAGTCACGCTCGAAGAAACTGTCGACCGTGGTGAAGCGGGACGAGGTTGCCAAGTTTATGGAAACATACGCGAAAGTCCTCAAGTCCAGCATGGACGGTTTGAAGAAGGTGAAGAAAGTGAAAAACAAAGCCAAGGCGGCTCAAGGATAGGCCGTATCGCAGATCTTCGGAGTTTGTTCGGAGACGAGAAGCAACATTGTGGAACTAAAACGTGTTGGATGCGTTTGTTAAGAAAAGTGTTCTCTAGAAGTGCAATGGTGCAGCGGTGCGCGGTAGGCTGCCGATCATAAGTGCATTTTCTTTATTCATTTAGTTCACGACGCGAACTCGTTCGTTAAACTATTCTTCCACCGCCACCGCCGCCACCCGGTTATTCATCACGGTACGAACGAACGAACGTGTCCGTGCGAGTGTGCTAGCTTTCTCGAGACCGGTATTTCCAGCCCCGCCGGAAACGACACTTGTAATTTCGCTCTAGAATTAAGCATGTGAATGAATTTAATATAAAACAAACGATGGTGAATATTGCAAAGCATTCCGGTGGCAGTGTGTTAGATTTCGTTCTCTTGTGATTTAGCCCGATCAAGGCGCTTAAGTTCGTTCAGTTTTTCCGCTATCTGCAGCTGGATGGTGGCTCGATGCTTTTTCCCTTCGCCCAACGCTTCCATCTCCTCCAGCCACTGGACACGTTCGTTGATTTCTTCGAGCACTGCAGATAAAAACCGGAGAATCGATATGACGTTTGATCGTTCAACATCAAACAAAAAAAAACACCGAAATCATCCAAAACTTACGCTCACTGGCACGATCGGGTGGCACAAAGTCCATGCAACCTTCACTCTTACTGCGAAACACACGCCGCCGGCGCCGCCCATCGTCCGGAAATATCTTGATGCCACTCATCTGCTCCTGTAGCTTCAGTTTCACCTTCTCGATCGGTTCCTTCGGTTTGTGGGGCACGTATTTTTCCACATCGAATGCACCGCTCTCAATGATGGTGTGAAGGGAACGTTTCTTGATGTTTTTCCGGGGAATAGCCACCGGCAGGAAGTTACTGTACTCCTGCTCAAATTTTGGTTCCTTCGGTACCGGTAGCGGTTCACCGTTGCGGAGATGATAATTGATTTTGTTTCGCTGCAGAATCGTAAGCTTTGCCTCTTCCATCAAAACTGCGCAAGAAGCATGAAGTGAGAAGACGGTTCGAGAACAGACAACAGGAAAGCTACCTTCCGCTCACCTTTAATCAACTCCTGCGTTTCCTTCGTGTAGCGAGCTTTGGGCGTATGAAACAAACCCCCTTGGGCCACCCGTGTGCTTGGCCAATCCATGTCTACACCCTGCACCGTACTGTGATGTAATGTCTATGTTAAACGGCCCAGCCGGGTTGTATCCGTTTCGTGCCCTAGATGATTCTCCCTCTGCCAAGGATAAAAGTTGAACGCAAAGTTTGATTGATAGGTTGAAGCCACCGCTGCAATTGCACCGCACAGCTTACAGTACAGACAGTAACTTGATTTTTTGTGTGTGGTTCCTGTCGAATCGAAAGCACTAGAATTGATGAAAACGGCGTACTGTGCACACGCAATTCTATAAGCAATAACAATTTATGGGCTCTGCTGGTAAGCACATCACTCACAGTATGAGACGGAATCGAAGACAAACCCGGCGATAAATGCAAACGTTTCCCATGGCAACCGTGTTTTCTAGCAGTGTGTACTTTCTGCGTTGTTCTCCTAGGTAGCTTACACACACGTTTACACACACGAACACACGACGCAACGCGAAGGATGCGCATGATTCGCGAGAGGAAATATTCTTTCAACGCACCGCATTTTTGAAACTATAGTACAGCATGAAGTATATTTCTACCCATTACACTCCACTACACGGTGCTATACAACTTTAGGACCCTTTTCGTGCAGTTTTATATGCAATTGCTCTCCTGTGTCCACCCGCTCTTCCTCCCGAAGCTTCTCGGCGGCCTTCAAGTCGAGGATGTTTCGTACTTCGTGCTTTACTTTTTCGATTTCCTTCATGCTTTTGGCAGAAATCGGTACCACGGCGTCAATAGAGAGCAGCCTAGACGGTAGTAGCTCCTCCGGGCACATTTTAAGACCGTCTGTAAATGTAAATGTAATAATAAAGTTTTTTTGTTATAAACGTATATAAATACACAAAACTTACCCTCCAGAGAGTGAAAGTATTGCTCGTATTTGCAAATCTCTTCCACCGCTCCTTCTTTGTCCATTTTGTTGATGATCAATGCGCACGGTTTGTCGAGCAGGGTAGGATCGTATAGTTCTAGCTCCTTGTTAAGTGCGTACACCGTCTCCAGGCAATTTCGTTTGCGGTGATTTTGACTGAGTTGGAATCCGAAAACGTCGACCATGATTAGCAGCAACCGCGTTCGTTCGACGTGCTTTAGAAACTTGTGTCCCATGCCAAAGTTTGCGTGCGCACCTTCAATCAACCCGGGCAAATCGGCTATCGTTATTTGCCGGTAATCTTCGTATTCTATCGTTGCAATTTGAGGTCGGATTGTTGTGACTGAAGTTCAATTAAATTAATTATAAAAATTCTTACATTTCACACGTTTTTCCTCATTCACTACTTACATGGATAGGAGGCAATTTTAGGTGATGCATTCGAAATCGCTTTGACGAGCGTACTTTTTCCCGCATTAGGGAAACCCACCAACCCGACGTCCGCGATCAGCTTCAGATCAAGAGTGAGCGTCCGCAGCTGGCCCGGTTTGCCCAGAAACGAATTACCCGAGCATCCTCCACTGCCTCCGCCCGATGCCAAATATGTTTTACCTTCTTCATCCAGTTCGGAAATTAATCCCTTCTCTTCATCCAGCACTCGTATCCCGACCGGCACCTCCACTTTCTGATCGGTACCCCGGCGACCGAGAATTCTGACCTTCGAACTTTCTTCTCCATTGCCCGCGACTACCCGCTTGTTTGGATACTTTGTGACGACATCACGCAACGACTTTCCCTCCTTGGCAACGAAATAAACCGCACCGCCCTGTCCGCCGACACCGCCATACTTGGGCAACCCGTTACCACCGTGGCCACCTTTCGTGGTCAGGCGCAGTGTATCCAGAAAGCGACTCCTTAGGTAATTCCGAATGGGCTAAAATAATCAATTAAATATCATCATTATGATATACAAGTAGGTAAAATCAAGATGACACGTACCTTTTTTACCGATTTTAACAGATAACTTTGTATAAAAACCATCTTTTTTCAATAAATGTGCATTATCAAAGAAGGACAAGTATACCGGCTTGTGAATGTTTTTCGATCACGTTTGTTTACATTTTCCGTGCTCGTGGGATGTTTGACGTTTGATTGCACGCACACATACGCACCCTGTACAGAGCCGATGCTGTCAGTTTGTTGTGTTTTTGTTCGTTTTTCTGTGCGTGTTTTGTACTCGCCCGGTCGATGGTGGAGACGGCAAAAATTTGTCTGTTCCAATAGTTAGTTGCAAAAATCCGGAAAGAATTTTCGATTTCACATGTCCAACCTGCAGCGTGTAATGATGAAATCGAGACTTCCGCCCATGTGCCCAAATCCGCGCTTTCCCAAGCCGAGGTAAGTTTTCCACGCTACAATTACGGCATTTGAGTAATTTTCACGACCCCGTTTTTTTGCTTTGCCCTTTCGGTGTTCGCGCGAATGACCCTGTTGCTTTGACTGTGATGCGCAGTGATCGAGGATTTCGCCGCCAGACGGATTATAATCCTCTGATGTGGGATGCATTCTTCGCGGAGAAGCGCGACGTCGTCACGAAGCAGGGAAAGTTCCGTGTGTATCTGTCCGCTCCGACCGAGCAGACGGGTGCGCCACTGCTGGTGTTGCTTCATGGTGGAGGATTTTCCGCCCTTTCTTGGGCACACTTCAGTGTAAGTAGATCGATTACAGTGGTTCAAAGAGTGACAAAAGGTTTAAAACGATTTTTTTTTATTACAGAGCGAAGTAACGAAGTTGATTCATTGCCAGTGTTTGGCGTTCGATATTCGCGGTCATGGTGATACGTACACTGAGGAAGAAGACGACCTATCAGCAGAACGTCTAGCCACGTAGGACCACATATTTTATTGCTCTTGATTGGATGTTCACACGATAACGATATATTCTCTTCGCGAACAGAGATGTTGGTGACGTGATTCAAGCGATGTACGGGGAGTCCGTACCGCCAGTAATCCTTATGGGACACTCCATGGGCGGTGCTATATGTGTTCACGCAGCCAACATGTTCGTCCTACCGTCGCTAATTGGTGTGGTGGTGATCGACGTCGTGGAAGGAACAGCCCTGGAAGCTTTAGCCAGCATGCAAAGTTTTCTCCGTTCGCGTCCGAACACATTCAAAAGTATCCAGCACGCCATCGAGTGGTGTGTTCGCAGTGGTCAGGTTCGAAATGTCGAATCGGCCCGTGTGTCCATGCCTGGTCAGATTGTGAAGTATGCCTTGCACCTAAATATGATTCTCGATCATATGTATTTATGAGAATATTTTACCTAACCATTTACAGCATTGAAACAAAACAGTTGGCAACGAACGAGTTACCCCTGAAGGCGGAAAGTTCCTCGGAGGAAAAGCTAGAGTTTAAGCACCCGAATGCGATCGCAGAAGATGCAGAAGCCGGTAGTGATTCGGCCACCGGGCCCGCTGATCCGGAACCACCCGTATCACCACCACCATCAGCGGGCAACGTGCGCAAATACGCTTGGCGCATCGATCTCTCGAAATCGGAAAAGTACTGGGAAGGATGGTTCTCGGGACTGAGCCAAAAGTTCCTCGATATACACGTGCCCAAGCTGCTGCTGCTGGCCGGTATCGACAATCTCGATCGTGCACTAACCGTCGGCCAGATGCAGGGCAAGTTTCAGCTACAGGTGCTCGCCCGCTGCGGTCACGCGGTACATGAGGATCGACCGCATGAGGTGGCGGAGGTGCTAGCCACTTACCTTATACGGAATCGATTCGCACAACCGACTGCCGACGGCCAGTTTCTCAAGCATATGCCGGCCTGCTAAGTGATGAAACATGCTGGGTGATCTTCTCTCTTGTTTAAGTAAAAAATAAAATAATTTATGAATAAGCCTTTGTGTTCGGAAACGTATAGCGGATCAAGAAGAAAGCTGAAAGATAAGTAAAAATGGTCATATCACATTATTTTTAGGAATTCCGGAACTTCGTTAAAAATAGTTTATATTTTCACATTCTCATAAAGTTAAGGACGAGTTTATTGTAAAATATCAATTGGTAATTTATATTCATAATACCATAAAGAATAATATTCAAACTATTTCCCATACCATCGTCTTCATATTTCACCTTCTGGTTTGATTTATTCGAACTTTCATGGCAATTATCAAGTTCGCCCTTGTTTTAGACGACTCGAAGCCAACAGGTGTCAACCTTCCTGCGATCGCAGAATGTAAGCGTAATAACGTTTGCATATTAATAAACAATGTTCATAGTCTATATTTTAAAAGGTACATTAATCAAGCAGCACTTGTTGTTCCGTTAGACATTCCGTTTAATGAATCACTCTGGAATCAGTAACACTACGGTATCAATCATAAACCTTTTGATTAACTCGGCTCGTTTTCTATCGGAATCTTGCGCTGCAGTCGAACCGAAGATCACGCCGATACTTATTTATTACTCGTATCGTTTTGCCTCGTTTAGTACCAGTGTCGATGAACGAAAATTCTTTCTCACGGAACTGAACGACAGGTTCGGTAACAGGAAACTGCATTTTGCTATATGAACCAAAGAGATTCGTGCGATATGAACCAAAGAGGTGACAACGTATGTTATGACTATAACTCATCTGATTCGTTAAGACTTTTGTGCTGACGGATTGCAGTCAGCATAAAATTACTACTTAAGAAGAAAGAAATTTAATACAAATGGTTTTTTCACCTACGCAAGCCAACGGCTTGTGTCGCATTCGAGTCTAGTCGAATCACACCTGTCTCGAGAGGTGCACGTTACAACTAGAATCCCACCTGTTACCTCAAGGGTTGCGGTTTTTTTTTTGTTAGCAGATTGCGTGTTGTCGAGGAGAAGGGCAAGCGAACTGTTTCCCATTACGTGCCAACGATCGATGGGTCATTCATGGAATTCGTTGGGCGCGTGGAAGCTGCACACTCGTGCATTCTTGCCAGATCAATGGGCTGACGGGTGCTTCTAGGTGTACGAATGAACTGACGCCCAGATCTCGATAACAGCAGATATCTCACCTCTGCAGTTCTCGGCCTTCAACAAAGGTGCCAGAGATAAGTGTCTTGATCGGATAGTAACTGAACCAAACACGCTCCAGCGCCGATTACCATATCCCAGCGCTTACTTGGATCGGTCAGGAACGGTTTTGCATGTGGTAATTTATTCAATTCTGGCGTGATGTGATTAAGTGCGCAAACAACTCTCCCCCAAGGAAGATTGATCGTGTGACGATCGGTAGTGAAGGGAAGGTTTGGTCGAAACGATTTTCCCGCGCAAAACCCCAAACTCGCAAGCCCTCGGTGAGTAGCTCTCGGGTGGCTACCGTACCGAGCGAGCAAACATTCAGCCAGTCAGTTGTGAAGCTACCAGTGGCTTCTCCAGTGGTGCGCAACGGAAAGGGACACTTGGACGTACGGAATCGTGGTCGCTTCCAAACCGCTAGTGTATGTGTACAGCGTGCAGTGTCGGTTCGGTTTATAAACCTATGTGTTATGATTGTTATAATTGGATTTGAGCCGTCGAGTTTCCGATTACGCCCATACCCGAAGCTGCCGGAGCGCTGCTCGGGCAGTAGTAGAACGTTGCTGCACGACCGATCGAACCGTGTCGGAGTCGCGAATAACAGGCCAGTCGAGTTGCAGCCCTCACCATATCGGGGTCTCGGTCGGCCAGTGTGTAGCGTTAGTGGAAAACGTACCCCAGTTACTTTGTGCCGCCATTGTGCTTAATCCGTGAAGTTATCCTGCACTCAAGCTTGGAAACTCATCCAAGTGTGCGAAGTCTCCAATGCCACATTGACATCCAGGTGAACGTATCGATTCTCTAGAACCGACGCGCGTCGAACCTGGCCTCAACAAGATGTGGATAGCGTCTCGCACGGTGCACACTGATCCAATCCCATCGGATCAGATAGGCTTCGCGAATGCGCCACGGTGAACTCATCTTGCATAAGAACCTCGGAGTGTGATAGCTCGCAGAACGTACTTACGCAAAAGTGAGCCGACCCATTCTGCCATTACGGGAGGGGATTTTGTGCCTGCCCCTTTCGACTGCCTGCAGCAGCAGCGCAGTGGTAGTAGCCGGGAGCAGGAATATGCAGCACGTGTACCCGCGTTCCTAGACCACAACAGGTTCTAAAAGTGTGCCCGAAGTGCAAATCGACAATTGTTTCTATTCTAAAATCGACCTGCCCGATGTGGAGAAGCCGGCAGCGCGTCAGAGAAGCAAAAAGGAAGCGAGCAAACTAGCACAAACCTTTCTCTGTTGTTTCGTCGCACTAATTAAATAATCACCATTGACGCGACGCGCAACGCGTTGCGTCTTCCAGGTGTGTGTCTGTGAGAAGTTTGTGTAAGCAGGACGCTCGAAAGGTGTATTCGTTTGTAGTCTAGTGTAACAACGAAAAAAACATCAACGTTGGCGTTGCCGTTGTTAGGCATCCGGTTCCTTAGTAAAGTGTAGTGAAAAGTCCAAGGGACACGGTGTCGTAGACAATCTTCGTAAGTTAAGTAAGATTGTGCGGGGTGCATCATGAATGGTAACCGGAAGAACAGTTCGGTCAAGCCGGCCTTAGACCCACCGAAGGAAGTGAAGGAGGAGGACGACGACACGGCGGACATCCAGGAGTCCGAGAAGATGCTGTCCGAGGTAAGCGTACCAGGCAGGAATCCTGTACCGAAACGCTACAGGCGATGGAAATACAAATTCCACTCCAAATGAAACAATTGCAACCGGTTGTTTCGTTTCGTTCGGTGGATCAATTTCGAGACCACCGGACCATCCCTTTTCAAGCGAACCAGTTATGTTTGATCTCATGTGAGTGCGCCGACATGGTCCAATCCAAGAAGCTGCACGGACATTTATGGCTACGGCGATCGAATCAACAGCCGCATGTAGAAAACCCCCGAAAAGGGATGGTGTGTGATGCATGCTAATTGAATAATGTTGTACGAAAGAATTCACACGTGCACTGGAGATGCACTGATGGAACCTCTTACCGTTTTGAGATCATATCTTTTTCGGTGGGGACGGTCATGGTCATGTTGTAGGTTGCTTTTTTTTAAAGAGGTTTTAGATGCAGCTTTCCTATCATGTTACAACAAACGAGCAAAGCTGTTTATAATCGTACCTTGAAATCCAAGTTAAGCCGCAAATATTAAGGTCATCCGTACGAAGCGTCAACCGCACTCTAACCCACTTTTTTAATGTTCGCAAATCCAATATAGACTGCACGGTGTTAATGCATCCGAGCGGCCACTGTGTGCCCTACCAGAACGACCCGTCGTGTCGTAGGGTTTATCCCGGAAGCACATCAGCTTAGACGAGGATAAACCCGGGCATGCCGCGCCCGGCGCTCGCACAATACGGTGTGTAGTGCGAGAGAGAGAGAGAGAGAGAGAGAGAGAGAGAGAGAGAGAGAGAGTACACAAAACGCACGCTACAACTGGCACGTGTATGGGTCGTTATTGCATAACCGTGGGAAGTACAAACGGGCTACTGGCTACAGAACTTCGAACGTCCGACCACAGAAAGCGAATGGCAAGAGCGGAAATGTCTACTAATCCGTTTACCACCAGAGTCAATTACAAATATGTACGCTTGAGTTCGCCCCGAAGGTGGTAGTGTAGGGTGCTAATGTTTCCCCTTTACGTTCGATTAAGAGTTAAATTTACCTGACCGCACCAGTGTGTGTTTTTGTTGCACTAGGAACCGTTCGATCTGGATGAGCTGCTGCCGGTG